>JARYHS010008074.1:284291462-284308230 GCA_031002005.1 Vandiemenella viatica | reverse complement strand
GAAGATCCACATGCGAAAGGACTACAGTGTCAAAATAAAGTTGACCGTAGAGTGTACCGCGTTCAAATATTTGGAGGTTGATAGGCCCACGCAACATTATGCCTCCCTACGCCATAACTCTTGGACCATTAAAAACAATTATTTTAGACAATGTTGCTGTTTGTGTTATGTGTTCCCACCTCTCGCCAGTGGAGGGTACATCCTGAATCACTACTGAGACTGACTCTGATCTAATCTGAGAAGAGCACACGATCCCACTCCTTGACGGTCCAGTCCTGAAGCTCTTGGCACCATCACAAACGGTGTGGCCGATGGTGGGTGTCAACCGAACGCAACGTAATAGTCGTCGGCAAAGAGACCAACACCAAGCAGTCAACGACCTACCTCCTCTTCTGTGGGAAGTACTGCCTGTAGTTCAGAATGCTTACCATGCGCGTGAAACAAAGCTGCGATAAATATCAAACTCCTGGCCTACACTCGTCACAATTCTTCCTTTTTCAAGTTTCCCCGTGAATCTTCCTTGTGTGAAGTAATCCATATATTGTCTTCGAACGATTCTTTAATAAAAAACACCACCAAAGAGCACCGTAACAGCTCGCTAAGTGATACACACTGCTTTGTCCTGCTCCTTCAACTAGCCGCGCGTTGCAAAGCCAGCCCAATTAGCGCTATAGTCCCACTGACGTTGCGCCAAGTAATGTAATGACACCAACGTGAGACTCACAGAAGGCGTTCTGAAACTTTGTGGCCAAGAATTTTATGAGACGCCGTAAGAAGCTTTTTAGTAAGGCAAGGTCCACCTAAACTATTGCATAATTACAAATTTCCGTCCAATGATACAGATCGACGTTTTAGCGCAAAATATTATGCACGAATTTTCAGCAACGGAGAGTAAATATTGCGTGATTAGCTACTGTGTTTACTGCTTCTGTTGAAAAATTTTCAGTTGTTTAGTTAGTTCTCTCTCAAAGCAGGGTTTCAAAAATTTGAAGCACCTCGACGAAACTTTAAAAGAGCATGAAATTTCGAAAAATCAGGCAAAAAAGATTTAATTGTTATAAAACTGTAGATGCTGCCACTCAAAGAGTTATTAATGCCGAAATAAATCATTGAAATGAGGTGCTTCTAAGAATCGTTGCAATTACCAAAATGCTTGGTAAAAGTTGACTGGTTTTTCAAGGTACAAGCGACAAGTTGTTTGAGCATAATACCGGTAATTTCTTAAAAATAGTTGAGTTACTGTCTGAATACGATCCCATTATGGAAGAGCACGTCCGTTGAGTGCTCTAAAAAGTAGAGACTAAAGCTCAATATCTTGGGAAAAATATACAAACCTGGATAGTAGATCTGCTGCATCAAAGTGTAAAGTCTCATGTTATTAATGAAATAAAAAAATTCAAATATTTTTCCATAATTTTAAACTGTACTCCTGACATTAGTAAGATACAGCAAATTACTCTTGTAATCAGATATGTTTCTACCAATAAATTTAATCCTGAATGTTGAAATTAAAAATAATGAAAGCTTTTAAGGCTTCTTACCAGTCGAAAGATCCACAGTAAAACAAATGTCTGACATTATAGTTGGAGAACTTAATGACTTGTGTTTAAATTTGCAGGATATCAGAGGACAGGAACTGACAACGGGTCCAATATGAGGGGCAATAAAGCAGGAGTGCAATTTAGAATTAAACAATATAATTCGTGAGCATTCAATGTTCCGTGTAGTAGCCATTCTCTCAATCTTGTGATTAATGGCAAAAGCATCCTTGGAAACCGCTAATTTCTTCAACATGGTCCAAAAATATATTTATTCTTTTTGGTATCTACTTTTCGATGGGTAATACTTATAAAGCATGTTCAGGGTTCAACTTTGAAAATATGGAGTGACACTAGATGGGAGAGTAGGATAGAGAGGATAGAGGCATTAAAACCTTTAAAATTTCATTTGGGAGACGTATACGACGCCTTGTTAAGCATTTACGAAAACCAAGAAATTGATAATTTAATGATTTAGCCATTTTGGCAATTGAGTATGAAATTGCTGATGAAGTAAATTTTAAGATGTAATAAAAAATTCGCAACCTGAAAGTAAGAAAAAAAAGTTTTTTTGTGATTTTAGCATATTTGATGTAATCTCGTTTTATTTTCAAAATAATGGCATTTAGATTGTTTGTGTGATAATATCCATCTGTAATGGCATTTAAAAACGTAAAAATATGGTTAATTTGTGGCTATGTACAGATATTTCATAATTAATTTCTCTATTTTGTGCCGCTAGACCAAAATTCAATAAGTTTGTTTATGAATAAATGATTTTATTAAAATTCAAAATTAAATATTTTATTCGATTACAAATTAATTATTTTTTTAAATATATAATTCTACATTATCTTAAGGGGCGGCAATTTGTCTATTTGTCCGGGGCGGCAAAACCGCTAGAGCGGGCCCTGCGAGACTTCAAATCCTCATGCCAGTCTTGGAGGAAAGAGATGACTGCCTTTTAAACCTGTATATTTTGTGATGGCTAAAGGGTAGTGACACTCATCGAGAATCTAACTGAGAACTCTTCTAGGCGCTTTTAAACGCGAATACGTTGGAGCTATTGTCATGAACAGGAGAACATGATGTGATTGAGGTCGTAAATCTCGCGATCGAATGTGCAGATTGGTGTGTCTATCTTAAGAAGGTGGCATAGATAATGTGGATAGCAGCCAAGGTAGAATTTCATTCTAATAATAGTTGTTAACTGTCTTCTTGCTATGTATTGTTCACTAAAACACGATATATTAGGGTTTGTATTACTGCATAATGGTGTCCTCTATGAAGCTGCGTCTGGCACCAATCTTCGTTCCGCTAATGGTATGCTTTACCACTAACTAATGGATTAAACCCCTCCCCCCCTTCCGTAGGTAGCTGGATACCCGCAAAATGTCTTTCGCTCATGCTCCCTTTCACCAGCTGATCGACGATCTTATTAGATATTATTCCCGCATGGCCTTTAATCCAGAGGAAATGAACTTGTGTGCCGTCTGAAGTGGCTTCTGAGATTAGTCTGATAATATCATAAAAGTACTGATGTATCTTGTAATTTCATATTGGATGCTGCAGTTGCTGAAGAACACTCTTATCGTCAGTAAGAAATAAGATGTTGGGAAGATGCTTATGTAACCCATATTTGATGGCTGCGGGATTAGCTAGTGTTTCCGCAGTATAAATGGATATCTCTTTATGTAGAGAAGTTTGGCCGAACTCATTAGTGTGAAGCATAGTAGTAGTGCGCACCAACTACGATTTTAGAGCCGTCGCTGTATATATGAGTGTAGTTAGGTCAATTGTTGTTCAAATTATTGCTCCGGGCAATATATTCCCTCAAATAATACAATACAACAAATTCATTTTCCACTGATCCCAATATAAGAGACTGGCTATGTGGGATGTGGAAGGTTATTAATTTATGTTATGAATTTAAATAACAAAATAATACATACACCAGAAGATGTACAGTCATATCACACATGGCACATTAATTACAGTATATCAACTAAATTTACACAAACTAATGGCAGTTTATTTTGACAGATTGGGAGTTGTCAATATATACTGAGTTTCAGAAATTTTAACTCATATGAATACTGAAATTGTACGGATTGAGTGGTCTGATCGTTTCGAATGCCTTATATTCATTTAATAGTAGGGACACTTTCCTTGTTGACAATGGTCTTCTGTTCTCAAGAGACAGCTTCTTTTGTAATGGATGGGCACTTATGATAAACAAAATGAGGGTGAGATATTCATTTGTTAGTACTTCTCGGGGGTGTAAGGGTTTGGGAGGGGCTATACTAGCCTTTTACAACCAAATGTCAACCTCTCCTTCACGTGGTGCACCCTGTTTGTACGGACGAGGCTCTGGCGACTGAAAGATTCCCGGTTTAAGGAATCACCCACTGCTTCCCAACGGCCTGCGAAAGGAGGGCTTAAGAGTGGGGAGCGGTTCAAGGCACCCTCTTGCCCTTGGGGTTGGAAACGGCCCCTAAAGGCGGATGAATCAGAAATCATCAACGGCAGGGGGATGCAGATGGAAACGGGAAACCACTGCATTAAAGACCCAAAGGGTATCCCGAGGACATGTAATCCTCTCAAATTACATATATCATGATGGCTTCTTCCTTGGTAAAATATTCCGGAGGAAAAATAGTCCCCCAATTGGATCTCCGACGCTGAAATTGAAGAATTAATCCAATATGTGAAGGGGGAGGAAAATCTAATAATCATGGGTGATTCGAATACAACAGAGGAAGAAGGAAAAGAGGGGAATACTGTAGGAAGTTTGGTCTAGGAGAAAGAAATGAGGGAGGAATCAGACTGCTAGAATTTTGTGAAAGATATAAGCTAGTAGTGGCAAACACACTGTTTAAGAACCATGCAAGAAGAATATACACCTGGAAACTTCCAGGGGATACAGGCAGATATCAGCTAGATTATATCATGGTCAAAGAGAGATTCAGGAATCAAGTTCTAGACTGTAAAGCGTACCCAGGAGCAGACATAGACTCTGACCATAATTTGATAATAATGAAGTGCAGGCTAAAATTTAAGCGAATAAGGAAGCATGTAACGGGTTAGTGGCATTTCCCCATTACTTTGGAAGCTAATTTGAGAAGTTTTAAATATTGGCGGTTTGCGTGGTTGTCTGGTGACTTCAGCATCCGACAATTCCGTGGGTTTAGGGAAGTAGGACCCACTTGTAAAGCATGTGTTGAAACTGGTTGTCGTCTAGTGACGTCAGCATCTGCCGGGTCCGTGAACTCGGTGGTGTAAACCCCAAATTTGGAAGCGTGGTGCGCTTGGGAGATAGACGCACCTAGGCTTCTGGGCGGGCAGTCTGCCGTTGGCCGTGGAGTAGGTGAGTCCGTCGTGAAAGTGAACAGTCAGTCGAGTCAACGAGAACGCGTGTTCATTATGACAAAAAATTAATTTTGGAGAAGGTGATTTCATTGTTGATATGAAGGAACTTTATTAATGAAGAAAGTATTTGCAGAATTTTATATGACTTGTTTCGTGGTGAGCCATAGGCATGTTCTGAGAACTAGTAAGGGTGTTGTATGAATGGAAAGAGTGCGTGTTATTCAGTCTAAATTGATCGGAGGGATTACCTGTAATCTTAAAGGATCGAAGTACCGATAGCGAACTTTCATAAAGGTTGGGTGTTGGAGCGAGACTATCTTATTAACTATAAATTCATGTGTTTCAAATAAAAAGGTGCATTTTTATTTCATTTACCGACTTAACATCGGTTGGCGGCCATCAGAGAAAGAACCAGAATCTAGTGAGTGCGCGGAAGCTTTAAAGGTTCACAGTAAGTATTGTAACCGAACCTCCAGCATAACTGCGACAAGCAGTATAAGCAGAACAGACTGGAAGTGAATAAACTGAAACAATCTAGCACGAGAGAAAAATTTGCAGAAATGGTAGACTAGTTTCTAAGAAGTAACTCTGAAAGGAGCTCAACCGAGGACGAATGGAATGCATTAAATGAAAGCTGGTTAAGAAAAATTAGGCTTTAGGGAACAAGCTGCCAGAAAACCTTGGATCACAGAAGAAGTTTTGGAACTGATGGATCAGAGGAGAAGGTACAAAAATGCTCAGGGCTAAGCAGGAAGTGAGCAGTACAGGCAATTTAGAAATCAAATAAATAGGAAAGGCAAAATAGCAAAAGAAAAATGGCTACAAGAAAAGTGTGAAGAAGTAGAAAAGGAAATGGTCGTAGGTAAAGTAGATGTTGCATATAGAAAGATCAAACAGAATTTTGGAGAAATGAAGAAAAGAGGAATGAACATTAAAGCTGCCGATGGGAAACCTCTTTTAAGCTCAGGTGATAAAGCTAACCGATGGAAAGAATACATTGAGAAACTGTATGTTGGGGACGACTTGAACAATAGTGTAATGGAAAAGGAAGGCGATGTTGACATTGATGACTTAGGAGATACTGTTTTGAGGACAGAATTTAATAAAGCTCTGAATGACTTGAAAGCAAATAAGGCAGTTGGAATTGATGAGATCCCTGCAGAGCTTCTTAAATCCCTGGGAGTGGAAGGAATCGAAAGATTATTCAAGCTGATATCAAAAAGTAATGAAACAGGAGAAATTCCAACTGAGTTTAATAAAAATATCATCTTTACACTTCCAAAGAAAGCACAAGCCAACAAATGTGAGAATTATCGCAACATTAGTCTAACAACACGTGCTTCAAAATTATTGACCAGAATAATATACAGAAGGATGCAAAGGGTAGTAGAAGAGATAGTAGGTGAAGATCAGTTTGGGTTTAGGAAAAATCGCGGTACAAGGGTAGCAATTCTGTCTCTAAGATTAATACTTGAAGGGCGGATCAAGAAAAACAAAGATACTTTTATGGCATTTGTTGATTTAGAAAAGCTTTTGATAATGTTATGTGGGACAAGATGTTCAAAATTTTAAAGAAGTCAAGTCTAAAGTATCGAGATAGAAGAATACTCTATAAACTGTATAAGAATCAAGTTGCTACAGTAAAAGTAGAGTATCACGAGAGACATGCATCAGTTAAAAAGGGTGTGAGACAAGGTTGTAGTCTATCTCCATTAATATTCAACTTGTATGTAGAAGAAGCAATGAAGAAAGTCAAAGAAAATATTTCATGTGGCATAAGTTTTCAGGGAGTAAAAATCAGTATGCTACGATTTGCTGATGACATTGTCTTGTTAGCAGACAGGGCTGAGGATATTGAGAAGTTACTGAATGGCATGAACAAAATACTGAAGGAAGATTTTGGACTGAATATAAATCAAAGCAAGACAAAGGTGATGAAATGTAGCAGAAATGATACCAATACTAGTAGATTAAATATAAAAATGGGATCCGATGCAATAGTAGAAGTAGGTGAATTCTGTTACTTGGGAAGTAAAATTACAACCGATGGCCGAAGCAGGAATGATGGTAAAAGTAGAATAGCACTAGCAAAAAGAACCTTCATGTAAAGAGAAACTTTTTAGTTTCAAATATTGATCTAGGAATTAGAAAGAACTTTATGGTAGCGAAACATGGACTTTAGGAATACCGGAAATAACGAAAATTGAAGCATTTGAAATGTGGTGTTACAGAAGAATGCTGAAAATTAAGTGGACTGAATGAACGAGTTTTGGAAATGATGGGTGAGAAAAGAAGTTTGTGGAAGAAGCGTACAGAAAGAAGGGACAGGTTGGTAGGTCATGTTTTGAGACATGCTGGATTGATTAATTTGTTAGTGGAGGGAACAGTTGAAGGTAAGAACAGTAGAGGAAGACAGAGATTAGAATATATGAAGCAGATAATTGAGGACTTGGGCTGTAAGGGGTATGTAGAAATGAAGAGGTTAGCACAGGATAGGAAGGGATGGAGGATTGCATCAAACCAGTCGAAAGACTGACGACAGCGAAAAAAAAGTACTTCTCGACGTTTAAAGAGGTGCATTTCAGTTACCTCTAAGAGATCGTTGGTGGGACTAGACATCTTGGGTCTAGACACAATCTTATAGCTCTATATAGTTTTTCCCCAAACGTATTACGGTTCGTTTCCAACGAAAGTACTACCATAGTTTAATATTGGACGAATTTAGGAAGTCAGTAGAGTTGGAGGATCTGCTCCCCAACATGTTCGTGTGTTAGTCCCGGAGTATACTTAGGGATTTTCCTACCTTCGTTAGGATCGATGTAAACCTGTTACTTTGTCTTAAAGTTCAAAGTTTATAATTTTTAAAGAATGTAATCTATGGTCCTAATTTTCTAAATATATCTGTGAAAGATATCTATTATTTTGCTAAGCTCTATTGTCTCTGGCTAGTTAGGTGCATCTGTGGAGGAGGATAGACCTATGTTGGTTTACGTGAATGTCAAATAATATTAATGTTCATTGTCAAAACACTTGTGAACGGGCTGTTGTGTTTTAAGCAGTTATACGAAAACAAAAAATGAGTGGTTCTGGTGAGTGTTAATCTCACATTAATTATTTTTTGTGAGTGGCGGAGACGGAATAGGCTTTTAAAATAATTTATTAATCAATTTCTGCCCTTTCTAGCTGAGAATAAGAACAAGTTAGACGCAAATCTTAGAGAATCTGTACCGGAAAGTAAAGCGTCATTAGAATTAGCAGAGGAAAATAGTGAAATGGGTAAGTGTGATGTTACTTTATGAAATGACATTTATTTTCTTTTGTGTTGTTTTTATCTTATGTAGTTGAATGAGTTTGCGATTCGACGCTGTATACTGTATTGCGCACCGACTAACACTTTGGTAGCCAATCAGCAATACACACTGGACCAGCATGAGTCTAGGCCTTAATTCTGGACGGTATTATAACGGTCCAGACTCAATTTGAATAATGTTTCCAGATACGGTAAAATGTCTCAACCTACTATCTCTAAGACATCTGTAGTAATATTATCCACACCGGCCCCTTTACACTTTTTTATGGTTACTTAGTTCCTTCATGGTATCTTCATATTTTATTTCAAACTTTCTAATCTGCTCACTTCAAACTGTGGGGATAAGATCATTTTCTGATGAATTATTGTCCTTAATGGTCTGGTTCACGTTTACGTCGCGATACACGGTGTTGCTAACTTAGGATAAAATGATTTTATCAATGCACTTGTGATTGAGGCTTTGAATTTGTAGCGCCAATATTAGCGGAGATTGTGGTTAGGTTGAAATTCAGCCTGGACCATAGTGAAAACTGAACCTTTATGTCACAGCCAATGGCAAGAGGAATTTAGTTATCAGTTATTTAAGCAATTTTCATAAGCACTATGTCATGTTGTGGCGTCATGTATCGCGACGTAAACTACTCCCAATGGTCTCACTGAACCAGTTACTTAAAAACTCTGACCTTTTTAAGGCCTCATTTACTTCTTTTCCATCCTTATCTATAATTGTTTCAAACTCTCTTCAGTTTTCTGATATAGCTATAGAAATTTCCAGATGCATCAGTTATAGGTCTCCCTGCACCAATTATATTCTTCATAAACTCATCCTTTGCCTCTTTCTTTGACATTATTAATTCCTTGGTTGGTTTTTTTCAAGAATTCCCTACTGCCTTGCTGTTGCTTACTCAGTTATGTTCTCGTCTCGCCTACCTATTTAACCTCCTCACCTCCCTGTTATAGTATGTAGGTCCTGTGCTTCTCTTTTATTTTCTGCTTTTGAATAAATATTTCTTCACCCCTTTTTTTTATTTCCTTAAACTCTTCGTCTCCACTGTACTTCTACCATTTAATAAAATTAACCCTGAAATAGCTTTTTAGTTCCAAAATTTTGCGCTTTTTATAATTGTATCTATTTTCCCCTTCTATTCTGGCCACTGGTTTACTGAATCCCCTTATATCCATCAGAACTGCACTGTGGTCACTTATTCATTCAGTTACTTGACACCCGATAATGTAATCATCAGGCTTTATTAGGAAGATATCCAACATGTTTGGTCCCCTTGTTTTCTGCTCAACCACCTGTGTAAAGCCTTCTTCCCTTACTATTTGCAAATCTCTGTTCCTAATCTTATTTCCTACCCAGTTGACATGTGGTAAGTTCAAATCACCACCAATTATTATAATTCTATGTTCATGTCTGAACTCTGAATATGAATTTAGTTTCTCCCCAAGAACCTCATCTTTGATTTTTTCTTCCACTACGGTATGCAACCAACACCCTGACTTTTTCTTTTTTTGTTTCCCAGAAGTCTTCCCCAAGTAACTGATATTCATGATCTCAGAACACCAGTGAACTGTAGTAGTCTTTGCTACCAGTATGAATACCCCTCCACCAGTTGCACCTCTATCACTGTTGTACACTCTGTAACCGTCAGGAAAAATCTTGTTGTCTAGTACTCCTTCTAACCAGGACTCTACCCCTATAACTATTTGAGATTTGTGTATGTCTATTATGTTTGCAAACTCCATTACTTTGTTCATTAAACTTCTACAGTTTACCATTAACCCTCTTATCACTGGCTTTGTGATATTTTCTGCACTAACATTTGCCTTCCCAGATCTGCCCCCCTCTGTTATTCTTTCGAAAGTTTCTTCTATTTCTTTAGAATTACTGATTTTCATAACTATTGATCTACACTCAGTATTACTTTAATTTCCTATTTTTATTCCCTTACCAGCAGCCCCTAATCTAAAAAAAAAGGCAGTCCTGACCCTGTCACCACTGGAAGTGGGCTCCCTTATAGCTTTAGCTAACAATTCAAAAATCTCCCCTTGCCCCTCCTATTTAGGTGTATGCCATGCCTAATGAAACCCCACCTACTAATGGTCTCCACAGGCACAACCCCCACGACAGAACTAATGCTGTTCCCAAGCAGCATCTCAGTTTCCACATTTACCCGCCTCACAGCGCGGTTCAATTGTGGCTGGTTATGGTGACTTAGGACTTGCGTGAGCTCCACCCTAGTGTGCTGTGCCTCCTTCAACACTTTCTTCAGGTCATTCTCTATACAATAATTAGCATTTCTATCAATACTGTTCCCTGCACCTCCCACTATCACTACCCTATCCTCCTTGGTGAAACCCTACAAAGTGAACCTATATCCTGTATTACCTGATCTAAAGTTGCGCTAGGTTTGAAAAACTTGTGAACTGGTAACCTGTGCACAGCTGATCCTGCAAAAGAGGGCCTCCACCTATTCCATCGCTTGTACCTAGCAGCAGATCCCTTTTCTTCCTATTCTTTCATTGCACACACCTATTCCTAAAGGCCTGCTGCACCTTACCTACTCCTACATCTACATGAGGCTCCTCCACTCTTGACTCTGGTAACAGGTCAAATGTATTTTTCCCAACAATCCTTATTGCCCTTTTCTCCATACCAACCATCTCTACTTTCTGCCAAGAGCTCTGACTCTTTCCAACAACCTTCTGACCGTTTTGTTCCTCACCCTGATCCTTATGCCTGTCTCCTTGATCCTTTCATCCCTAATGCAAAGTGGACAAAACCATGGGTGAGCCTCATTTATTTCCCATTTTACCCCTCCACTGCATGCCTAATGAAACTCCTTTTTACACCCACCGCACCCCACTCCATTCTTCATGTTCCTATGACAGGTGCCAGACTTTCCGGACATAATTTTTTCCCAAATACAGCCTGCTTGCCTAGTTACAGATGTCACTAGTGTGACCAGCTCAGAAATTTGCATGAATACTCCACTCAATCTGATCCTTTCTATTGTAAAAGTGTATACATAAACAAATTACCTGTTGTCACTTGGCAATTGCAATTTTTGTAATGGCTAAAATAAAACTATAGGCTACTTTTGCAGAGTAGTTTAATAATTTGAATTTATTTGATTTAAAAAACAAAATACAAGGTACAGCTGTAGAAGATTAGAAAAAGTTCATCTGAAGGAAGTAAAAAAAAATATATGAATCTAAATCCACAAAACTAAGCTATTATAATAGCATAATATACATAATATAATTATGTAGGGGTATGTAATGTTTGGTAGCAGGTTGTGCTTCCAGCCTTATACCTGTTGCTGACCCACACAAGTTGTCATTACTCTGCCACAGTCTTCAGAAAGCACTCTTCCGTACCTTGCTATTGTTTGGAGACTCAGCAGAGAAGATAGTAATAATTTGGACCATGAAAGGAAAGTACTGGTATACTGCTAGGCACTGGGTAGGATTTCTCACAGATTCATAAGTCAACACTGGTCACTACACGTAATTCGGGAAATTCATAAGGCTTACTAATGCAAATGCTTGTCATTAGCAGGTTACTACTAAAGAATGTTTGCTAGGATTCAGAAGATCCATTTTAAACATGTTTATTTCAAAACACACATGTCCAGGCTGGTACAAGTTCCGCATTACAATGAAAGTTTAGGCATCATTCTTCGACTGAAGACAGCAGGTCAGCAATTAGAAACTTGGCTCCCAAAATAGCACATGTTCATATTATCGGGTCACCGCATGAAACCGACAGTCTTTGCGGTTCACGTTATTGCTATTCGCGATAATAGCAAATGCCAGATACCAGGCAAAACACTGCACATGGTCCACATGCGGTTCCACCCCAAGCGATGGATACGTCAAATCACCATAGCCACTTGTGAAAGACTAATTTACAACATGGCTGCTCTGCTCCTTCTTAGTCTTGCAGCCAATCGTAATTCTTTTCAGTGGTCACATATTCTAATGAGCCAATCGTGTATTTCTTTACTACCTTGTACACCAGAGATTACTTCTAGGTGTAGCCTGTCCACTACACTCTACTTTCTCTGTTTAACTCTGAAGTTTACTGTTCTATCTTGCCGGCTAACATACCCTCTGCCGGCTGGGCCCCTGTACTGAAACATTTCACCAACTAAGCTCTCTTAACATTCATATTACACTATTCCTTGAGCTGAATTAAAATGAGTGTTGTTTATTCTGGAATATAGTGTACAAAAATTGAATCTTTATGTAAATATACCTCATATTGGTAAACATGGCAACAAAAATTAAAAAAATTGTTATTCAAAGTACTCGTAAAGAAACTATAGTGATTTATGTCATTGCATTCTAATTGCATCACAAAATTCTGGATAGTTATATGAATTAATTGTCATCTACAGTTGAACACATCTACTTCATTGAAAAACATTATACCTGAAATGTCAACTAGTTATTACTTAATAAAATTGGTGTCTCTTTGGTGACTTCAAAAAGAAATATTATCTCAAAATTATATTCACATTCAATAAACGAAATTGTTTTCTCCAATTGAGAGGAATGTGGCAGAAAGAAAATGACTTGGAATCACATGTGTATATATTTTTTAAATTATATACCGTAGGCTATATTTTAGATCCATTAGAAACACGACTATTTTCAGCTATGGATTATTTAAATGGTAATCTGTGATTTCAGGGATTGCATTGTGTAATGAAGCTAATGAGTGCAATTGTAGATGATGATACCATTTGAGTTTTTTCACTTGAATTTTGGAATGTTAATGGAATAGTTTCTGGTTCTGATAGACATATTCCTATCGGCTTCTTGTGGGCAGGTGTAATTATGAGGTAGCAATTTATGATATCATGTACTCCGAAGTTTACCCCATGTCTGGCTTGGCAGCATAAGACTTTGAGGGGGTGGTAGGGGTGAGATGTTAAGAAGTGAAATCGATATGTAGAAAAACTACAGGCAGTAGAATGAATATAAATCACATATTGGAACATTGT
Organism: Vandiemenella viatica; assembly: GCA_031002005.1. NCBI lineage: Eukaryota > Metazoa > Arthropoda > Insecta > Orthoptera > Morabidae > Vandiemenella > Vandiemenella viatica. Next base: position 284,294,998 of record JARYHS010008074.1, on the reverse strand, counting down.
ATTAATGTGAACAATAAATAAATTTGTTAAAATTATTGCTAGTTATATGTTTTCCTGTTGACAAAGGTTTAAGACTGTGACTACTATGTCATTTGTGTTGTATTTTTTATATGTTCATTCCATGCTTTTTTTTCTGTCGTCAGTCTTACGACTGGTTTGATGCAATCCTCCATCCTTTCCTATCCTGTGCTAACCTCTCAATTTCTACATACCCCTTACAGCCCACGTCCTCAATTATCTGCTTCATATATTCTAATATCTGTCTTCCTCCACAGTTCTTACCTTCGACTGTTCCCTCCACTAATAAATTAACCAATCCTGCATGTCTCAAAATACACAGACGGAAAAAAAAAATCCCAACACCAAGAAAGACTTGTGTTAGATAAACGAAATTTGGTAGGCGTGTTTATACATCTGAAAGATGACATCGATTCAAATTTCGCGCTTCGCGCATAAGTGTGGCGCTAGTAGCGCTACTCAGAGCTTGCAAATCAGGTTTGCTTTAAATACGCGCTGTAAAGTTTGTGAACGTTATTTACCGCTGAGATTTGACATAGTGAGTTGATGTTAGCCAAGAATGCCTTTAAGAAGACGAAGAAGCCATTATCAACAGCTCACCGAGTTTGAACGAGGTCGTGTAATAGGGCTACGAGAAGGTGGATTTTCTTTTCGCGATATTGCAGAAAGACTTGGCCGGAATGTATCCACTGTGCATGATTGTTGGGTGCAGTGGTCAAGGGATGGTACTGCCTCAAGAAGACCGGGTTCCGGGAGGCCACGTGGCACTACTGAGAGGGAAGACCGCCGTATTCGGCGTACAGCTGTGGCGCATCGTACTGCGTCTGCGGCAGAAATTCGAGCTGCAGTTGGTACCACAGTGACACAACGAACTGTTAGAAATCGGTTACTTCAAGGACAGCTCCGAGCCAGGCGCCCTGTAGCGTGCATTCCACTGACTACAAGCCATCGCCGTTTGCGACTCCAGTGGTGTCAAGCCAGAGCTCATTGGAGGACGGAGTGGAGATCTGTTGTGTTTTCTGATGAAAGCAGGTTCTGCCTTGGTGCCAGTGATGGCCGAGTGTTGGTCAGAAGGAGGCCAGGGGAACGCCTGCAACCAAACTGTCTGCGGCCTAGACACACTGGACCTACACCTGGAGTCATGGTCTGGGGAGCAATTTCCTATGACAGCAGGAGCACTCTTGTGGTTATACCAAACACACTGACTGCAAATTTGTACGTCAGTCTGGTAATTCAACCTGTAGTGCTGCCATTCATGAACAGCATTCAAGGGGGAGTTTTTCAACAGGATAACGCTCGCCCTCATACCGCTGTTGTCTCGCAACGTGCTCTACAGAGTGTCGACATGTTACCTTGGCCTGCGAGATCACCAGATCTGTCTCCAATTGAACACGTATGGGATATCATTGGACGACAACTCCAGCATCATCCACAGCCAGCACTGACCGTCCCAGTATTGACAGCACAAGTACAACAAGCATGGAACTCCATACCACAAAGTGACATTCGAAACCTGTATGACACAATGCATTCACGTTTGCAGGCTTGCATTCAAAATTCTGGAGGTTACACCGGCTATTAATTTAACAGTATTTCACATTTGAAATGCATTTTCTTGAGCTTAAATTAACCTGTGATCTTGAAAATTTAATCAATTAAACATGTTAACTTGACAAATGCATTGTCCAAATTTCATTACTCTACAATAATTTTTTCTTGGTGTTGGGATTTTTTTTTCCGTCTGTGTATGACCTACCAGCCTGTCTCTTCTTTCTGTAAGCTTCTACCACAAACTTCTTTTCTCACGCATCATTTCCAAAAATCGTTCATTTCTTACTTTGTCTGTCCACTTAATTTTCAGCATTCTTCTGTAGCACCGCATTTCAAATGCTTCAATTTTCTTTCTTTCCAGTATTCCTAAAGTCCATGTTTTGCTACCATAAAGTGCTGTGCTCCACACAGAGAGTTTTAAAAAGTTCTTCCTGATTCCTAGATCAATATTTGAAACTAAAAGGTTTCTCTTTCTCATGAAGGCTCTTTTTGCTAGTGCTATTCTGCTTTTACCATCATTCCGGCTTCGGCCATCGGTTGTAATTTTACTTCCCAAGTAACAGAATTCTCTTACTTCGCCTATTGCATCCGATCCTATTTTTATATTTAACCTATTAGTATTGGTATGATTTCTGCCACATTTCATCACTTTTGTCTTGCTTTGATTTATATTCAGTCCAAAATCTTCCTTCAGTATTTTGTTCATGCCATTCAGTAACTTCTCAGTATCCTCAGCCCTGTCTGCTAAGAAGACAATGTCGTCAGAAAATCATAGCATACTAATTTTTTTCTCCCTGAAAGCTTATGCCACATGGAAATTTTTCTTTGACTTTCTTCATTGCTTCTACATACAAGTTGAATATTAACGGGGATAGACTACAGCCTTGTCTCATACCCTTTTTAACTGATGTATGTCTCTTGTGATTCTCTATTTTTATTATAGCCACCTGATTCTTATATAGTTTATAGAGTATTCACTATCTCGATACTTTAGACTTGACTTCTTTAAAATTTTGAACATCTTGTCCCACATAACATTATCAAAAGCTTTTCTAAATCAACAAATGCCATAAAAGTATCTTTGTTTTTCTTGATCCGCCCTTCAAGTATTAATCTTAGAGACGGAATTGCTACCCTTGTACCGCGATTTTTCCTAAACCCAAACTGATCTTCACCTACTATCTCTTCTACTACCCTTTGCATCCTTCTGTATATTATTCTGGTCAATAATTTTGAAGCACGTGTTGTTAGACTAATGTTGCGATAATTCTCACATTTGTTGGCTTGTGCTTTCTTTGGAAGTGTAAAGATGATATTTTTATTAAAATCAGTTGGAATTTCTCCTGTTTCATTACTTTTTGATATCAGCTTGAATAATCTTTCGATTCCTTCCACTCCTAGGGATTTAAGAAGCTCTGCAGGGATCTCATCAATTCCAATTGCCTTATTTGCTTTCAAGTCATTCAGAGCTTTATTAAATTCTGTCCTCAAAACAGTATCTCCTAAGTCATCAATGTCGACATCGCCTTCCTTTTCCATTACACTATTGTTCAAGTCGTCCCCAACATAAAGTTTCTCAATGTATTCTTTTCATCGGTTAGCTCTATCTTCTGAGCTTAATAGAGGTTTCCCATCGGCAGCTTTAATGTTCATATCTCTTTTCTTCATTTCTCCAAAATTCTGTTTGATCTTTCTATATGCAACATCTACTTTACCTACGACCATTTCCTTTTCTACTTCTTCACATTTTTCTTGTAGCCATTTTTCTTTTGCTATTTTGCATTTCCTATTTATTATATTTCTAAATTGCCTGTACTGCTCTCTTCCTGTTTCATCCTGAGCATTTTTGTACCTTCTCCTCTGATCCATCAGCTCCAAAATTTCTTCTGTTATCCAAGGTTTTTGGGCAACTTGTTCCCTAAAGCCTAATGTTTCTTTACCAGCTTTCATTATTTTGGTCTTTAATG
>JARYHS010008074.1:284271785-284290462 GCA_031002005.1 Vandiemenella viatica | reverse complement strand
AATATAAAAATAGTACATGTATATACCCTATTCATTCACCACCTTATAATCATAATCAACCTTTTGTTTTTTATTTGTGTATCTACGAGGGTTGTTTTTAAGTAAGGGCCGTTCGCGCATATAGTCCCGTAGTTCGCGCGGACGCCGCAACAATCCACCGCGCCACTTGCCGGCATCCTTCCCGTTCACACTGATGCCAGTTGCAGCTCTGTAGCTGACGTGTACGCATCGCTGTGCTACTTTATAATGTTTACGATTATTGAATCGCCCGCCGCGTGTGAGATACGGTCAGTGATACGTTTTTTGACCGCGAGAAGCCTATCAGCTGCAGAAATTCATCGTCAGTTAACAGAAGTTTATGGCTTGAATGCAATGAGTGAAGGTAAAGTGCGTCAATGGGTTAGAGAGTTTAAAAATGGCCGTCAAAACGTCCATGACGAAGAACGCTCAGGCCGGCCCTCTGTGATCACTGATGATTTGGTGGCTGCAGTCGAAACAAAGATTCGTGAGGACAGAAGATTCACAATTTCCACAAGTTTCAAGATCGGTTTTGTACAAAATTGTGTCTGAAAACCTAAAGTTTAAGAAACTGTGTTCTCGGTGGGTACCCACACTCCTCACAGAGGACCACAAAGGGAAGAGATTTGCCACTTCATTGGACTTTTTGATTCGTTACGAGGAAGAAGGGGATGACATGTTGAGTCAAATTGTCACTGGAGATGAAACATGGGTATCCCATATCACTCCCGAAAGCAAGCGAAAATCGATGGAATGGCGACACACAACCTCACCCGTCAAGGTCAAAGCCAAACAGACGCTGTCAAAGCGCAAGATTATGGCAACTGTGTTCTGGGACCGGCGCGGTGTTTTGCTAGTGGACTTTATGCCACGAGGAACGACAATCAACTCAGATGCCTACTGTGCAACTCTAAAGAAGCTCCGCAGAGCAATTCAAAACAAAAGGCGCGGCATGCTGACAAAAGGAGTTTTGCTCCTGCACGATAACGCTAGGCCTCACACCTCTCAAAAGACTCGGGATTTGATTGATTCTTTTGGCTGGGAAGTTTTGGACCATCCACCATACAGCCCCGACCTTGCTCCTAGCGATTTTCACCTTTTCCGGTACCTGAAACACCATCTTGGCGGGCAGCGCTTCAATGACGACGATGAAGTGAAAGCGGCCGTGAACTCTTGGCTGTCGGAGCAGGCGGCCGAATTCTTTGAAGAGGGAATTAAAAACTTAGTTGTACGGTATGACAAGTGCTTAAATAAACAAGGCAACTATGTAGAAAAATAGGTAAAAGTGTGTAGAATCAGAAAATAAAAGTTTTTTTACAAAAGTATTTGTATCTTTTTAAAAAAATAAAAAAACGGCCCTTACTTAAAAAAAAAACCCTCGTAATAAGCTGACTCCTCTTTGCATTTATATTTGTCCCATGTATACCAACCCAACTAGATATCCTGTCCAGATCACCTGCAACTGTTTACAGACCTCTACCTTTTGATCCTTTTATATAGCATTATGCCACCTGCAAACAATCTAATTTCAGATAGTAAACAATCAACCCCAATCATTCATTAGAATAATGAATAGCAATGGTCCCAAAACGCTACCCTGCAGCACTCCCATTTTTACTTCCACTTCCTTTGATACTGCATTTCCTACCCTAACTGTTTTCTACCTTTTAAAAATTCTTCTACCCAGCAAATCACTTTCTCATCCAGTCCAATAGTTTTTACCTTATTTACTACCATTTTATGGTTCACTCTGTCAAAAGTCTTTGACAGAACTAGTGCTACTCTATCAATTTGGCCACCCCTGTCTATTTCATCTGAAATATCTGCAGATATCTTACCACTGAGATTCGCATGAATATCTTTGCCTGAACCATGTTGCCTACTTGAAAACCACTTACGTTCCTCACATACATTTCTGATGCGGTTGCCTATCAATCTTTCCATTAATTACCTACCACTGAAGTCAAACTCGATTGGCCTGTAATTTTGACTCTATTTCTCACCCCTCCTTTATGTACTGGTACTACTATCGCACTTTTCCAGTCTTGTGGTAAGTGGCAAGTATCCAGACTCAATTCAAATAATATTTCAGGATAAGGTACAATGTCACATCCGGCTATCTTTAAGATATCTGTAGTAATATTATCTGCACCAGCCCATAATGGTTTTTCAGCTTTCTTATTTCCTTCACGATTTCCTCAGGATGAATTTAAAATTTTTTATAATCTTCATTTCTAATTGTGTTGTTAAGCTCGTTCTTTGAATTAGGCCCTCCCATTTCTGATTCAATGTCCCTAATGCTCTCATTAACCAGTTACTTAAAATCTTTGCATTTTTCAAATTCTCAGTAACTTCTTTCTATAACCTTTACTATAAGTGTCTGTCTCAACACCCTCCCTTCCCCTCAGTTTTCTAAATAGTCATAGAAATTTCTCAATGCATCAGTCAATGGTCCCCCCTGCACTGACAATACTCTTCATAAACCCCATCTTTAGCCACTTGCTTTGCTATTATTAAGTCCATGTTTAGTTGTTTTAAATATTCCCTACTACCCTGCTATCTCTTAATTCTGTTATGTTGTGTAGTGTTCTTACCAACCTCTTCAACCTCCACGCGTCCATATTACAGATTCTCTACTTCTCTTATTTTCTGCTTTGGAATGAATTTTTCTTCCCCCTTCTTACTATCTCCTTGAAATCTTCCCACCTTGACTCTAATGTACTTTAAACCATCCTTCCATTAGCTGAAACATTCTCTGAAATATCCCATCAAATTTGAAATATATGCGTTTTATAATTGTACCCATTTCCCCCTTCAATTTTGGCTACTGGTTCACTGAATCATCTAATATCCATCAGAACTGCTTCATGATTACTTATTCCTTCGGTTACTTGACACTTCACAAGGTTATCATGGGGCTTTATTAGGAATATATCCAAAATATTTTACCCCCTAGTGTTTTGCTCTACCACTTGTGTAAATCCTCCTTAACGTATTAAGGTATTTGCAAATCTCTGTTCCCTTGTGTTTTTAAACAGATTTCCTACCCAGTTTACACCTGGTAAATTTAAATCCCACCAATAACGACCATTCTATTCTCACCCTCTGAAATCTGAGTATGAATTTAATTTCTCCCCAGAGCCTCATCTTCATCTGTCATTCTTCCACTGTGGTAAGCTATTTTTTTTATTTTTATTACCCCAGAAATCTTCCCCAAGTAACTCACGGTCTTGATCTATGAACACCAGTGAACTGTGGTCGTTTTTGCTAGCTAGGATGAAAATTCCTCCACGAATTGCTCCTCTATCTCTGCGGTACACTCTGTAACTGTCAGGAAAAAACCTCACTGTCCAGAACTTCTTCTTTTAACCAATTCTCTACTCAATTATAACAATACAGTTTGTTATTGCTTAACATATTACTAACAACATACCCTTATCGATAAAACTTGAGGTGCACAAGTAAATAGCTTTATATTCAAAGGATGGATATAAACAGGATATTTCTTGTCTTCTGGAGCCATTTAAACCAGACAGTGGAGAGTAACATGAAAAATATGAATAATCTGCACAACCCATATCACCAACAAAAATTGAAATCAAATAGTATTTTAAAATTTCTTTCTTACCTCTGTTTCTGGGTCAATAATAATTATTTCACCAGGTTTTTCATCATCCGCTTCTGCTACAAAAAGAGATAGCATTGTATACACAAAAATATTCCACCAACTCAATACTTTAATCTTTATCATTACATTAAATTTTATTTTTCCTGTCATGTGAATGTATTTTTCATGAAATAATTTTCACTCCAGTTACAACAAAAGCAAAATTCTCAAGAAGTTAGTAAACCAACTTACAACAGAATAAAAAAAATATGAACTTATGTTAAAGATCTATAACTCTCAGCAACAAGGAGAAGGAAGAAATGCTGTGAGGTAATTTTAATGTGGAAAGGAAATAGAAAATGAAGCACATTGCTACGTTCAGTGTTTATGACCAACCCAGAATGACTTCAACACATGCAGACTGCTATTTCTTTTCCAATATAAATCTACCCATCACAATACATTTTTCTGATAGTTCATTTCAATATTAAAAGAACATTAGGCTACTGAAAGAAAAAAAAACCCAGTAACATAATTTTTTTTCCACAAAAGGCAAATAAAATCTCTGAACATACAACAGAGAGAGATAAGGCAGAAGGAATAAGAAATAAAAGAGAAAGGAATTATGTAAGCTAAACCTGTGAGCTATCCTGACACTGGCTGCCATATGTAAGCTACCAGTTTTCCTGGAAATGGTCAGCCAGTTGTGAGCTAACCATTCCATTAGTGGATTACAGCACATCATTTAGACTAGTACAGCCCAAATTCACTTCTTTCAATACATGTAAATTGTTAGGTCGAATAGCATTAATATAATAACTTTGTTGTTGGCCATGATCCACAGTTGTTGCATAAATGATTATGAATTAAACTCCATCTATTAACAACTGCTTTTACTAAACATTTCTTTCACCAGACACATTTCGCTCTTTTGGAGTGGGGGCATCAGCCAGTATAACATATCAGTATGTAACAGCACTTTCTGCATAAATGCAGAAACACAGAAAGTGCTGTTCCGGACTGATATTTTATAGCCACCAAAAATTTCCCACCACAGATGATGCCCCACTCCTAAAGGGCGAAACATGTCTGGTGAAAGAAACATTAATAAAAAACAGTTGTTAATAGACATAGTTTAATTCATAAGTATTAATATAATCGCTGAACAAATTGAAAGATGTTATTACATCTAAAAATAAAAAAAATCACTGTTCTGGTAAAATATTATTTAATTTAATTAATACCATTCATTGACACAAATTTAAGACACTTATGTTACATTGAAAAAAAATTGAGGAATTTGTTAGTGGAGGGAACAGTCAAAGGTAAGAACTGTAGAGGAAGACAGAGATTAGAATATATGAAGCAGATAATTAGGACGTGGGCTGTAAGGGGTATGTAGAAATGAAGAGGTTAGCACAGGATAGGAAAGGATGGAGGATTGCATCAAACCAGTTGTAAGACTGACGACAGAAAAAAAAGCATGGAATGAACATATAAAAAATACAAGAACACAAATGACATAGTAGTCATAGTCTTAAACCTTTGTCAACAGGAAAATATATAACTAGCAATAATTTTAACAAATTTATTTATTATTCACATTAATACAATGTTCCAATATGTGATTTATATTCATTCTACTGCCTGTAGTTTTTCTACATATCGATTTCACTTCTTAACATCTCACCCCCACCACCCCCTCAAAGTCTTCTGCTGCCAAGCCAGACATGGGGTAAAATTTGGAGTACGTGATATCATAAATTGCTACCTCATAATTACACCTGCCCACAAGAAGCCGATAGGAATATGTCTATCAGAACCAGAAACTATTCCATTAACATTCCAAAATTCAAGCGAAAAAACTCAAATGGTATTATCATCTACAATTGCACTCATCAGCTTCATTACACAATGCAATCCCTGAAATCACAGAATACCATTTAAATAATCCATAGGTGAAAATCGTCGTGTTTCTAATGGATCTAAAATATAGCCTACGGTATTTAATTTAAAAAAAATATATACATGTGATTCCAAGTCATTTTCTTTCTGCCACATTCCTCTCAATTGGAGGAAACAATTTCGTTTATTGAATGTGAATATAATTTTGAGATAATATTTCTTTTTGAAGTCACCAAAGAGACACCAATTTTATTAAGTAATAACTAGTTGACATTTCAGGTATAATGTTTTTCAATGAAGTAGATGTGTTCAACTGTAGATGACAATTAATTCATATAACTATCCAGAATTTTGTGATGCAATTAGAATGCAATGACATAAAACACTATAGTTTCTTTACGAGTACTTTGAATAACAATTTTTTTAATTTTTGTTGCCATGTTTACTAATATGAGGTATATTTACATAAAGATTCAATTTTTGAACACTATATTACAGAATAAACAACACTCATTTTAATTCAGCTCAAGGAATAGTGTAACGTGAATGTTAAGAGAGCTCAGTTGGTGAATTGTTTCAGTACAGGGGCCCAGCCGGCAGAGGGTATGTTAGCCGGCAAGATAGAACAGTAAACTTCAGAGTTAAACAGAGAAAGTAGAGTGTAGTGGACAGGCTACACCAAGAAGTAATCTCTGGTGTACAAGGTAGTAAAGAAATACAAGATTGGCTCGTTAGAATATGTGACGACTGAAAAGAATTACGATTGGCTGCAAGACTAAGAAGGAGCAGAGCAACCATGTTGTTAATTAGTCTTTCACAAGTGGCTATGGTGATTTGACGTATCCATCGCTTGGGGTGGAACCGCATGTGGACCATGTGCAGTGTTTTGCCTGGTATCTGGCATTTGCTATTATCGCGAATAGCAATAACGTGAACCGCAAAGACTGTCGGTTTCATGCAGTGACCCAATAATATGAACATGTGCTATTTTGGTAGCCAAGTTTCTAATTGCTGACCTGCTGTCTTCAGTCGAAGTATGATGCCTAAACTTTCATTGTAATGTGGAACTTGTACCAGCCTGGACATGTGTGTTTTGAAATAAACAGTTTAAAATGGATCTTCTGAATCCTAGCAAACATTCTTTAGTAGTAACCTGCTAATGACAAGCATTTGTATTAGTAATCCTTATGAATTTCCCGAATTACGTGTAGCGACCAGTGTTGACTTATGAATCTGTGAGAAATCCTACCCAGTGCCTAGCAGTATACCAGTACTTTCCTTTCATGGTCCAAATTATAACTATCATCTCTGCTGTGTCTCCAAACAATAGCAAGATATGGAAGAGTGCTTTCTGAAGACTGTGGCAGAGTAATGACAACTTGTGTGGGTCAGCAACAGGTATAAGGCTGGAAGCACAACCTGCTACCAAACATTACATACCCCTACATATAATAAGATAGGATAGGGAAAATAAACAGTTACCCGTCACCACAGATGAAGGCAGGAGGGCGAGACACGTAAAAACACAGAAACACACGAATTGCACAATATTTCGACCTTAGTCTTACTCATGTGGGAGGCGAGACATATGGCAGGGGGAAAGATGTGGTCACATCCCAACCCGCCACATGAATGAAGCACAGGCGGAAAATGCGTGGTAGTGGTAGAATTGCCGGGAGGGGGGGGGGGGAAGGCTTGACCAGCGATAAAAGTGAAACAAAACAATATAATCTTTGTGTAGCTTAATTCAAAAAGTTGAAAATAAATAACTGAAAAGCTATTTCAGGGTTAATTTTATTAAATGGTAGAAGTACAGAGGAGACAAAGAGTTCAAGGAAATAAAAAAAGGGGTGAAGAAATATTTATTCAAAAGCAGAAAATAAAAGAGAAGCACAGGACCTACATACTATAACAGGGAGGTGAGGAGGTTAAATAGGTAGGCGAGACGAGAACATAACTGAGTAAGCAACAGCAAGGCTGTAGGGAATTCTTGAAAAAAACCAACCAAGGAATTAATAATGTCAAAGACAGAGGCAAAGGATGAGTTTATGAAGAATATAATTGGTGCAGGGAGACCTATAACTGATGCATCTGGAAATTTCTATAGCTATATCAGAAAACTGAAGAGAGTTTGAAACAATTATAGATAAGGATGGAAAAGAAGTAACTGAGGACTTAAAAAGGTCAGAGTTTTTAAGTAAATGGTTCAGTGAGACCATTGGGAGTAGTTTACGTCGCGATACATGACACCACAACATGACATAGTGCTTATGAAAATTGCTTAAATAACTGATAACTAAATTCCTCTTGCCATTGGACTGTGACAAAAAGGTTCAGTTTTCACTATGATCCAGGCTGAATTTCAACCTAACCACAATCTCCGCTAATATTGGCGCTACAAATTCAAAGCCTCAATCACACGCGCATTGATATAATCACTTTATCCTAAGTTAGCAACGCCGTGTATCGCGATGTAAACTTGAACCAGACCATTAAGGCCAATAATTCATCAGAAAATGAGCTTATCCGCACAGTTTGAAGTGAGCAGATTAGAAAATTTGAAATAAAATATGAAGATATTATGAAGGAACTAAGTAATCATAAAAAAGTGTAAAGGGGCCGGTGTGGATAATATTACTACAGATGTCTTAGAGACAGTAGGATGAGACATTTTACCGTATCTGGAAACATTATTTAAATTGAGTCTGGACCGTTATAATACCGTCCGGAATTAAGGCCTAGACTCATGCTGGTCCAGTGTGTATTGCTGATTGGCTACCAAAGTGTTAGTCGGAGCGCAGTACAGTATACAGCGTCGAATCGCAAACTCATTCAACTACACAAGATACAAAGACAAAAGAAAATAAATGTCATTTCATAAAGTAACATCACACTTACCCATTTCACTATTTTCCTCTGCTAATTCTAATGACGCTTTACTTTCCGGTACAGAGTCTCTAAGATTTGCGTCTAACTTGTTCTTATTCTCAGCTAGACAAAGCAGAAATTGATTAATAAATCATTTTAAAAGCGCATTCCGTCTCCGCCACTCACAAAAAAAATAATTATTGTGAGATTAACACTCACCAGAATCACTCATTTTTTGTTTTCGTATAACTGCTTAAAACACAACAGCCGGTTCACAAGTGTTTTGACAATGAACATTAATATTATTTGACATTCACGTAAATCAACATAAGTCTATCCTCCTCCACAGATGCACCTTACTAGCCAGAGACAATAGAGCTTAGCAAAATAATAGATAACTTTCACAGATATATTTAGAAAAATAAAACCATAGATTACATTCTTTAAAAATTATATCCTTTGAACTTTAAGACAAAGTAACAGGTTTACATCGATCCTAACGAAGGTAGGAAATTCCCTAAGTATACTCCGGGTCTATCACACGAACATGTTGGGGAGCAGAGCCTCCAACTTTACTGACTTCCTAAATACGTCCAGTATTAAACTATGGTAGTACTTTCGTTGGAAACGAACAGTAATACCTTTGGGAAAAAACTATATAGAGCTATAAGATTGTGTCTAGACCCAAGATGTCTAGTCCCACCAACGATCTCTTAGAGGCAACTGAAATGCACCTCTTTAAACGTCGAGAAATACTTTTTTTTGCTGTCGTCAGTCTTTCGACTGGTTTAATGCAATCCTCCATCCCTTCCTATCCTGTAGTAACCTCTTCATTTCTACATACCCCTTACAGCCCACGTCCTCAATTATCTGCTTCATATATTCTAATCTCTGTCTTCCTCTACAGTTCTTACCTTCAACTGTTCCCTCCACTAACAAATTAACCAATCCATCATGTCTCAAAACATGACCTAACAACCTGTATCTTCTTTCTGTATGTTTCTTCCACAAACAACTTTTCTCACCCATCATTTCCAAAACTCGTTCATTTCTAACTTTGACAGTCCACTTAATTTTCAGCACTCTTCTGTAACACCACATTTCAAATGCTTCAATTTTCTTTATTTCCGGTATTCCTAAAATCCATGTTTCGCTACCATAAAATTCTTTCTAATTCCTAGATCAATATTTGAAACTAAAAGGTTTCTCTTTTTCATGAAGGCTCTTTTTGCTAGTGCTATTCTGCTTTTAACATCATTCCTGCTTCGGCCATCGGTTGTAATTTTACTTCCCAAGTAACAGAATTCACCTACATCTACTATTGCATCCGAACCCATTTTTATATTTAATCTACTAGTATTGGTATCATTTCTGCTACATTTTATCACCTTTGTCTTGCTTTGATTTATAATCAGTCCAAAATCTTCCTTCAGTACTTTGTTCATGCCATTCAGTAACTTCTCAATATCCTCAGCCCTCTCTGCTAACAAGACAATGTCATCAGCAAATCGTAGCATACTGATTTTTGCTCCCTGAACACTTATGCCACATGAAAATTTTTCTTTGACTTTCTTCATTGCTTCTTCTACATACAAGTTGAATATTAATGGAGATAGACTACAACCTTGTCTCACACCCTTTTTAACTGATGCATGTCTCTCGTGATTCTCTACTTTTACTATAGCAACTTGATTCTTATACAGTTTATAGAGTATTCTTCTATCTCGATACTTTAGACCTGACTTCTTTAAAATTTTGAACATCTTGTACCAACTAACATTATCAAAAGTGTTTTCTAAATCAACAAATGCCATAAAAGTATCTTTGTTTTTCCTGATCCGCCCTTCAAGTATTAATCTTAGAGACAGAATTGCTTCCCTTGTACCGCGATTTTTCCTAAATCCAAACTAAATCTCCTCTACTACCCTTTTCATCCTTCTGTATATTATTCTAGTCAGTGATTTTGAAGCATGTGTTGTTAGACTAATTGTGCGATAATTCTCACATTTGTCGGCTTGTGCTTTCTTTGGAAGCGTGAAGATGATATTTTTTTTATTAAAATCAGTTGGTATTTCTCCTGTTTCATAACTTTTTGATATCAGCTTGAATAATCTTTTGATTCCTTCCTCTCCTAGGGATTTAAGAAGCTCTTCAGGGATCTCATCAATTCCAACTGCCCTATTTGCTTTCAAGTCATTCAGAGCTTTATTAAATTCTGTCCTCATAACAAGATCTCCTAAGTCATCACTGTTGACATCACCTTCCTTTTCCAATACACTATTGTTCAAGTCGTCCCCAACATACAGTTCCTCAATGTATTCCTTCCATCGGTTAGCTCTATCATCTGAGCTTAAAAGAGGTTTCCCATCGGCAGCTTTAATGTTCATACCTCTTTTCTTCATTTCTCCAAAATTCTGTTGTATCTTTCTATAAGCAACATCTACTTTACCTACGACCATTTCCTTTTCTACTTCTTCACACTTTTCTTGTAGCCATTTTTCTTTTGCTGTTTTGCATTTCCTATTTATTTGATTTTAAATTGCCTGTACTGCTCTCTCCCTGTTTCATCCTGAGCATTTTTGTACCTTCTCCTCTGATCCATCAGCTCCAAAATTTCTTCTGTGATCCAAGGTTTTCGGGCAGCTTGTTCCCTAAAGCCTGTTTTTCTTTACCAGCTTTAATTATTTTGGTCTTTAATGCATTCCATTCATCCTCGATTGAACTCCTTTAAGAGTTACTTCTTAGACCAAAGTCTACCATTTCTGCAAATTTTTCTCTACTGCTAGATTGTTTCAGTTTATTCACTTCCAGTTTGTTCTGTTTATACTGCTTCCTTTTTCACTTAAATTTCAGCCTGCACTTCATTATTATCAAATTATGGTCAGAGTCTATGTCTGCTCCTGGGTATGCTTTACAGTCTAGAACTTAATTCCTGTTTGACCATGATATAATCCAGCTGATATCTGCCTGTATCCCCAGGACATTTCCAGGTGTATATTATTCTTGCATGGTTCTTAAACATTGTGTTTGCCACTACTAGCTTATATCTTTCAAAAAATTCTAGTAACCTGCTTCTTCGCTCATTTCTTTCCCCAAGACCAAAACATCCTAAAATATTCCTCTCTTTTCCTTCTCCCACTATTGTATTCCAATCACCCATGATTATTAGATTTTCCTACCCCTTCACATATCGGATTAATTCTTCAGTTTCAGCGTATATTTTTTCTATTTCTTCGTCAGCTTCCTGTGACTTTGGCATATACAGTTGTACTAATGTGGTTGGGACGGGCTTAGTTTCTAACCTCATCAAAATAATCCTGTCACTAAACTGTTCATAATAACTCACCCGTTTCCCTACTTTCTTGTTCATTACAAATCCTACACCAGTGACTTCATTGACAGCTTGTGAGCTAATTATCCTGTGTTCACTAGACCAGAAATCTTGTGCGTCCTTCCATTTAATCTCACTAATCCCAACAACATCTAACTTCAGTTGTTCCATCTCCCTTTTGAAGTTTTCTAACCTACCTGCCCTATTCAGACTTACAACATTCCACGCTCCGACTCGTAGAATGTTTCTATCCATTCTGATGACTCCTCCCTGAGCAGTCCCCACCCGGAGATCCGATTGGGGAACTATTTTACCAACGGAATATTTTACCCAGGAAGAAGCCATCATAATATATATAATTTGAGAGGATTACATGTCCTCGGGATATCCTTTGGGTCTTTAATGCAGTGGTTTCCCGTTACCTTCTGCATCCCCATGCCGTTGATCATTTCTGATTCATCCGCGTTTAGGGGCCGTTTCTAACCCCAAGGGCAAGATGGTGCCCTGAACCGCTCCCCACTCTTCCGCCCTCCTTTCGGAGGCCGTTGGCAAGCAGTGGGTGACTCCTTATACCGGGAATCTTTCAGTCGCCAGAGCCTCGTCCGTGCAAACAGAGTGCACCACGTGAAGGAGAGGTTGACATTTGGTTGTAAAAGGCTAGTATAGCCTCTCCCAAACCCTTACACCCCCGAGAAGTACTAACAAATGAATATATCACCCTCATTTTGTTTGTCATAAGTGCCCATCCATTACAAAAGAAGCTGTCTCTTGAGAACAGAAGACCATTGTCAACAAGGAAAGTGTCCCTACTATTAAATGAATATAAGGCATTCGAAACGATCAGATCACTCAATCCGTACAATTTCAGTATTCATATGAGTTAAAATTTCTGAAACTCAGTATATATTGACAATTTAACTGACAACTCCCACTCTGTCGAAATATTTATTTCTAGGGTATCTACAATATAAACTGCCATTAGTTTTTGTAAATTTAGTTGATATACTGTAATTAATGTGCCATGTGTGATATGACTATACATCTTCTGGTGTATGTATTATTTTGTTATTTAAATGCACAATCTTCCACATTCCACATAGCCAGTCTCTTATATTGGGATCAGTGGAAACTGAATGTGTTGTATTGTATTATTTGAGGGAATATATTGCCCGGAGCAATAATTTGAACAACAATTGACCTAACTACACTCATATATACAGCGACGGCTCTATAATCGTAGTTGGTGCGCACTACTACTATGCTTCACACTAATGAGTTCGGCCAAACTTCTCTACATAAAGAGATATCCATTTATACGGCGGAAACACTAGCTAATCCCGCAGCCATCAAATATGGGTTACATAAGCATCTTCCCAACATCTTATTTCTTACTGACGCTAAGAGTGTTCTTCAGCAACTGCAGCATCCAATATGAAATAACAAGATACATCAGTACTATTGTGATATTATCAGACTAATGTCAGAAGCCTCTTCAGACGGCACACAAGTTCATTTCCTCTGGATTAAAGGACATGAGGGAATAATATCTAATAAGATCGTCGATCAGCTGGTGAAAGGGAGCATGAACGAATGATATTTTGCGGGTATCCAGCTACCTAGGGAAGGGGGGGAGGGGTTTATTCCATTAGTTAGTGGAAAAGCATACCTTTAGTGGAACGAAGATTGGTGCCAGACGCAGCTTCATAGAGGACACCATTATGCAGTAATACAAACCCTAATATATCGTGGTTTAGTAAACAATACATAGCAAGAAGACAGTTAACAACTATTATTAGAATGAAATTCTACCTTGGCTGCTATCCACATTATCTATGCCACCTTCGTAAAATAGACACACCAATCTGCACATTCGATCGTGAGATTTCCGACCTCAATCACATCATGTTCTCCTGTTCATGGCAATAGCTCCAACGCATTCGCGTTTAAAATCGCCTAGAAGAGCTCTCAGTTAGATTCTCGATGAGTGTCACTACCCTTTAGCCATCACAAAATATACAGGTTTACAAGGCAGTCATCTCTTTCCTCCAAGACTGGCATGAGGATTTGAAGTCTCGGCTCCACTTGGAGATCACGGCGGGTCACAGGAAAGGATAAATAAGGACCAACATATGATGCTGCTAAATTGTCTGGCTAAATGGTCCCAGATGAAGCCCATGCGTTTAAAAAAAAAAAAAAAAATCTACCCCGTATAAGAGCATTCTAGGTAATGTAACGTAATTATGAGTAGTTTAATAGTAATCTGAATTGTATGATCTCACGTAAGTATTGCAATAAGATTGCTCAAAATTTGCCATTTATTGTATAACTGACCAAGTTTTGTTGGTTAAATTGATTTAAAACTCTAAAAGATTCAATACAAGCTTACGAACTTCTCTAGCTACATTAGAATACGGAGCTATTATCGAATGTTACTATGTATTGTGCGGTAGTATTCAAAAATTGTAGCGGAGGTTTTGGTAAGGTTTTAAACCACCCTGGACAAGGTTTACAAATCATATTTCATACTACAGCACAGAAAGTAGGCTGGTGAGGAAACAACATTACAAGAATTGAAAATTAAAAAAAAAAAAAAAAAAAGCACGAGAAACGGGTATAATAGACGTGAAACGAAGTTGCATGAGAACATGCGTTCCAACATAGTTAAAATAAACCACGCGTCATATAACATCATTGGTGGCATGTTGTAATGTCACTATTTGGAAATTGTGCAAGCAGTATCGTATACTCGCAGTTCTCGCTTTAAATTATAAGATAAATAGCTATGAGGATCTGACATGATTTTGTTGGTTTTGGTTTAGGAATAAGAAAATTTCACAGATTGAGCTAAAGATCAGGCTCGTCTATTAAAAATATGTTTAGTTAAGTAGGGAGAGAGAAAATTTAGGTTGGAAGATGGAAATGGGTCGTAGAATAGAATTGGTTCAAAGGTATAAACTCGTGTTATAGTTCTAAAATAATAGAAAAAAAAATAAGGTTGACCTATTACAAAAGTTTAAGAGGGGGAGGGGGGAAGCCTCATAAAGATTCTGGAGTTGGTAAGGTGCAGCTGAACCTTTGAAATAGAGGAGTCGGTGTAACAAAAACAGACGAAAAAAGATTCTACGAATATGTACTGGCTATAGAAAAGGTGCAGCAGCACTACTTCTGCAAGATCAGTTAGGCACAGGCTGCCAGGTCACAAGTATTCTTATGGTAAGTGCTACGCTTTTTCCGATAATAGATGATACAGTATCACACTGTAATGATTTCGCAAAGGTGGAAAGGATGGTGTTAGTAGGAATAAATTCAATTGTGTATAAAACTTAAGGATTAGGTAGATAAAGTAACATAACATATGAATCACTCTGTGTAAATGAATAAAAATGCGGGAGTATAATGCGAGAGGTCTCCCACACGAGCACAAACAAATGGACATTACTTGGCGCAACGTCAGCGGGACTATAGCGCTAATTGGGAGACTAGTTGAAGGAGCAGGACAAAGCAGTGTGTATCAATTAGCGAGCTGTTACGGTGCTCTTTGATGGTGTTCTTCATTAAAGAATCGTTCGAAGACAATATATGGATTACTTCACACAAGGAAGATTCACAGGGAAACTTGAAGAAGGAAGAAGTGTAACGAGTGTAGGCCAGGAGTTTGATATTTATCGCAGCTTTGTTTCACGCACATGGTAAGCATTCTGAACTACAGGCAGTACTTGCCACAGAAGAGGAGGTAGGTCGTTGACTGCTTGGTGTTGGTCTCTTTGCCGACGACTATTACGTTGCTTTCGGTTGACACCCACCATCGGCCACACCGTTTGTGATGGTGCCAAGAGCTTCAGGACTGGACCGTCAAGGAGTGGGATCGTGTGCTCTTCTCAGATTAGATCAGAGTCAGTCTCAGTAGTGATTCAGGATGTACCCTCCACTGGCGAGAGGTGGGAACACGTAACACACACAGCAACATTGTCTAAAATAATTGTTTTTAATGGTCCAAGAGTTATGGCGTAGGGAGGCATAATGTTGCGTGGGCCTATCAACCTCCAAATATTTGAACGCGGTACACTCTACGGTCAACTTTATTTTGACATTGTAGTCCTTCCGCATGTGGATCTTCTGATGGGTTCATTCAGCCCTAATTTCATTTTATGGATGACGATGCACGACAATATCGAACAGTGCAGGTGGAAGAGATCTTCCCCGTTCCCCCGGCTTAAATCCAATTAATCACGTGTCGGATGCGTTGGAGAGACGTATTGGAGCACGTATGCATGCGCAAATGATCATCCAGCAGATGTCAACTACGCTGGCGGGGACATGGAACATTCTGAATTAAATTAAATTGCAATGGAACGCATGCTCCGGTGGCAATTTCCCTACACACCCATCTTCCCCCTATCCTGCACCCACCTACATTTACCCTTTACAAATTTTAACTTTAAATTCTTCAACGTTTTTGGCAAATTATTCATTTCTCTTGGTAACTTATTCCAATCCCTGACACTCTTACCTAAAAAAGAGAATCTTCCTACACCCTTGTGCCTGAAATCGAGTGCCAGCTAGTGGTCATGGTCATCTTTTCCCTTCCATGCATTACTTTCAGTTCTTACACCAATATCTTTCCATGCCTCATCACCAATATACGCCTTGTACACTCCCATGACCGTCTTCACCATCCTTCTGTCTTCCAATGAGTCCCATTCCAGCTCTTTTATCATATCTGTTACTGCTTGCGTTTTGCGATAATTTCCAGAAACATATCTAGCAACCCTTCTTTGCACCTTCTCCTACTCTTGTATTTGATACTCAAAATGTGGGTCCCATACTACACTAATACATTCAAGCAATGGCCTGACCAAAGTTTCGTAACCCAATTCCTTTACTTCTCTCGTACATCCCCTCATCACCCTCTCCAATAAATGCAGAATTTTGAAACCTTTTCCTACCACCTGTCCAATGTAATCTGCCCAGTTAAGCTTGTTATCAAATGTAATGCCAAGATATTAACATTTCAAGTCTTCAATAAGCAATTCTTTCCCCAGCTTATAATCATAAAAAAACCTTTAGTTTTTTATTTGCGTATCTAAGAAGCTGACTCTTATTTGCATTTATTTTCTTCCCATGTTTACCAACCCAACTAGATATCCTGTCGAGATCACCCTGCAACTGTTTGCAATCCTCAACCGTTTTGATCCTTTTATATAGTATTATGTCATCTGCAAACAATTATTCATTAGAATAATAAATAACAATGGTGACAATGCGCTACCCTGTGGCACTCCCATTTTTACTTCCACTTCTTGTGATACCACATTTCCTACCTTAACTTTCTGTTTTCTACCTTTCAAAAATTCTTCTATCCAGCAAATCAATTTCTGATCCACTCAAATAGATTTAACCTTATTTACTACCATTTTATGGCTCACTCTGTCAAAAGCCTTCGAAAGATCTCGTGCTACACTATCAATTTGACCTCCCTTGTCCATTTCATCCGAAACCAACTGAGATTCACATGAATATCGTTGCCTAAAGCCATGTTGCCTACCTGAAAACCACTTGGCAAGAACTCCTTACCAATCTTGTGGCCTGCGTAGGAGCATGTTGCAGAGCGTGCATCGCTGCCCGTGGTTATCATCATGTTCCTCTTCTTTTTTTAAATGCCTAAAGAACCATGATTTGTCGCAGTGATTTCAGTGTAACTTATCGTTTCTGTATAAAGGTTTCATTTTTGTTCGTCTCATCGCAGTTTTTTTTTTTTTTTTTTAGTTCCTTACTGTACCATACCATAGCAGTTATTTCTATGTAGGCCTACGTTTCAAGTTTCAGCGAGCTATGTTACTTGAAAGTGACACAGCATGCAGATGTTACTTTCGTCCTTAAGTTTGAACGCCAGTTTAGTATTAATAGAAATGGGGATTATAGTTTAGAAAGTGAACAGAGGAATGTGGTGAAGGAGGTGAGGCATACCAAGTTGGAATAGGTACAGGACCTGATGTAACGGAAAAGAGCTTAAATTAATAATACTTATGGGACGACAGCAGCATGATACCATACTTATTTCGATACATTTCCTTTTGTTTATTCATTCAATGATCTTTTAAATGCTCTTAAAAAATTTCTTTAATCATTTTGAATTAATGTGTATTTGCAATTAGTAGATTGTTTGTAATATATTAACAATGTTGGATTGTTTAGTTTCTGAGCAGCAGTCTATAATATTCCACCACGTTTCACAATCAACCAGTTAGCACGCGAATAGTTTAGTTGCTATGCAAAATAGTTACCAGTTACAGTACAATACGGACCGTCGAATTTCATTATGAAACCATCATGCAGACAATTCATTTATGCCACTATCTGTTCTAATTAGAAGACTATAAGTAATTCCGTGCTTGGAAATAATCTTCAGACACTAATTGTTTGACTCAAACTAGTTTTAACAAGTTGTTAATAAATGAAGTAGCAATTCTTATTGTCAATTCGTCATTTTTATTTGCGTTTTATATGTCACTTTTAACTGCAGACTTCAAGAATCAAGATAATTTTAAAGAGGAACACCAGTCAAGAATATAATAGAAAAAGTGGTATGCAGAAGCGTGATCGTTATTTTCCGAGGCGGGATGGTGAGATATTATCGATCTCATTGATTCACTTAGTCACCATGATTTGCCAACACTTGAAACCAGGCAGTGGCGTAGCTAGTAGCTAGGTTAAAAAGGGCCCTGGCGCAAAAAAATATTTTCCCCCTGAGCTGAGCTTGGGCCCTTCGGCTCCCTGAGTTGCACTTGGGGGCCCTCTTGCCTGCGTTTGGGGCCTCCCTGAGCTTGGGGGCCCCGGTGCACGGCACCGTCTAACTGTCCGATAGCTACGCGCCTGAACCTAGGGTTTAGGCGCGCAAACATGTAGATCAGGCTCTGCTTAGTACCCGTAATAGACGTTGTTCACGTT
>JARYHS010008074.1:284153161-284270785 GCA_031002005.1 Vandiemenella viatica | reverse complement strand
TCAGTATGTTACGATTGCTGACGACATTGTCTTATTAGCAGAGAGGGCTGAGGATATTGAGAAGTTATTGAATGGCATGAACAAAATACTGATGGAAGATTTTGGACTGAATATAAATCAAAGTAAAACAAAAGTGATGAAATGTAGCAGAAATGACACCATTACTTTTTATTTATTTATTTATTTACCCTTCATTTATACAGCCTAATATCTTAGTGACTAAATTAGACCCTACGTATTAATTTTTACATTGTTGATTACATAGTGTTTTGTACAAAATATTTACATGCAAGGAATTTGGCATACAGTTCCGTTACACTTTGACTTACTGTCTAATTAATTCCATAATATTACATTTGGTATTGCTTACAGTAATAACAGTTACAGCTGCTATTGCAAATTTTAATGTTATATTGAATCACAAATATCGCTTATTGTTGTTATAGTGCTAGTGGTTTTTATTGAAATATTCCAGTTATTCTTAGAGTATCCCATTATTCAGTTAGTAGTAGTTAGTCCAGTTTGTACATATCTTTCTGTAATCTGTCATTTAGTTTTACCGGATTACTGGGTAATAACAATTGCTTTTAAGTAACATTCACTTAATTATATGTTCTCAGCCACTACAGTCCTGAGCCAGTTCAAATTTGCAGCATCCTGGCTTACCATTAATATGGAAATTAACTCCCAAATATTGTTATGATTCATCGTGTATTTGTGCAAAAGTCAATGATCATTCCCTCTACATTACAAACAAGACTGTTTTGGCCGTGGTAGAAGCGCTTTGTTTGCTGTAAGTGGTATGCTGACGTTTGCTCATTCTGCCACGCTATCGTTCTGACTCAGGTCTGTAGTAGGCTTGGTTCCGTTTTAACAATGGTAGGATTACTTAATTTAATAGTTATACATTTTTTTCAATAATCACCTCTGGTATTATAATCTACATTTCTCCTATAAGGCCTTATCAGTTTCTATGTTACAATTTTTTTTAATTTTTTTATTTACTACGTCTATTCTAATCTACCTTGAAACCCATACTACTCTATCAACACTAATCTACCCACCACTATCATCCCGGGATAGTCTGCCAGCCATGCCCCTCTGGATTTCCAGTGGGACAGGATCGACCGACACATCGGGACAAAACTTCCGGCTCCCGGAAGGTTCTGAAGAATACTGTTTACTCTTGTTCGTAAATAATTTTCTATGCCTGTATGTTTGGCCGTGCGACTTCCCTCGGCCGGTCCCCATGCCCGACTACCACTCGGTCCAGATATCTTTTTTTGTGCAGTTGAGATACTTTGTTCGCCAGATTATCGAGAATAATCCATGATCGCTCATCTAGAATTATGTCTTGTGTTGATCTACTCGGTATTATGTTGATATCCGGCGTCCTTACTTCTTCTGCTATCGGACAGGACCACACCACATGTTCGGGGGTTCCTTCTGCCCCGCACTCACATAAGCTCGTTTCTTTCAGCCCTCTTTGACACAGTAGGCTGTGATATGGGCCATGCCCCGTGAGATAATGTATAAGGCCTGGTGTGGGATGAAAGTATTCAAGTTGCAGCCGTTCTTGTATGTTCGGAAACACACTGTATAATCTTCTGCCTGTGGCACTATTGTCCCACCGCTCCTGCCATTCGGCGAGAAGTGCAGCGCTGACTTCTGCCGCATTTTGTGCAACTGTTCCCACAATCTCTTGCACCCTGGTCTGATTTCCTTTTCGTAACCAGTATATGGTCCCACTTCTTCTGATTTCGAGGTCCAACGGCCATACACCTATGACAATTGGTAGGGCTTTTGTGGAGGTAGTACTGTAGGCTCCACTCAATCGCAGCAACACACTTCTCAGCACTCTTAGGACCTCCTCCCTAGGTTTCACCAGTCGAAGTCTGTGCGCCCAGACACTGAACGCGTACCCTACCAGAGATGCTAGGATAGCATCGTGGTTTCTTCTTCTTGTAGTGTTAGAAAGGTGAAATCTCCCTTGGCCTATACTGATAAATTTGTTAAGGACAGCCTTAGCCCTTTCGCATGTCTCAGTAATATGTGATGCAAAGTTCAGAGACTCATCCAGGGTGACGCCAAGATATTTGGTTGTCCGTGTTCTTTTTATGTTCATGTTATTCATTTTGATAGTAGGGTTACGTTCCAGTTTTCCCTTGAATAACATCATCTGAGTTTTCTTTGGCGCGAGACTAAGCTTTGCCTCTGAGCACCATGCTTGGAGTTTTTCAATCACCACTTTAGTTATATTCTCTATAGCTTGTCTGGACCGACCCTCAATCAGCAACAGCAAGTCGTCTGCATAGGCAACCAGTCCCAGTAAGCCATCCAGCCCCTCCAGTAGATTAATCACTTCTACGAAAACTATGTCCCAAAAAACCGGTCCCCTGACCGACCCCTGAGGGCATCCCTTAGTTAATTGTTTATCTACTTTCCCTCAGTGTGGCATAACGATTTTTACAATAGTCCCTCAACGTGTTATAAAGACTGCTTGGACACTTCATTTCTCTTAGGCGCCGGAACAATATCGGCCACCAAAGATTATCAAAAGTGCCACAAATATCAATAAAAATACCTATAACACATTTCTTACAGCTGCTTTTAACCAATACTATAGTAGTCGTCACGAAAATAGACCTGCGAAGGTCAATGCGTCTCCATACAATGTTGCAAATTTTCAGAAAAACCAACTTTCAGTAATATGTGCTGAAAAATTCTAAAAAATAATACTGAATATGTGGAACAAGGTGATGTGATTTTTAACTCGAAATATTTACATGACTAATTAAAAAAAAATAAAAACTAGTTCCCATGAACTTTACGAATGAAAATACTTTCTTTACTTCAACCAACCGAAAAAGCTAAACCAATGATAAAAAATACCTGAAAAAATTTATGCGGCTTCCCGAAAGTTAACAGATTAGCACAGAACATTTTATATTCATTATATAGCGAAGAATGTTATAAAAAAAAATTTAAAGTTATACGAATCTCTTGTTTGTCCCTTTTGTGTAATGTAAAAAGTTGTCGCTGACTAACTTCCGTTCTGTTTGTTCACGTGATAACTTCCAGCGAGAAAGTTTGTGAGAAAATATTGAAATTATTTTTAGAAAAAACAACAGCATCTTTAAACGAATCCTTCTGGTTTGTTTAATAATTTATCTGCACGAATGTTATCGCGTTGCGCTCGCGTCCAACACTGGCCAACGGCTTCCGTCAATTACGACGAGCGAGATACTCGTAGCTACCGTACCTTCTCAAAATATTCAAATTCAGGCTCATGTAAGAAATATTATCTTAACAGAGAATTACATGACAAAATACACATAAAAATGGTTTCCTGAAAAAATCTTTTCATCTTAATAAAAATAAAGGTAACGCAATGTCTGCTTTCAATAAAATTACTAAAGAAATGATTGAAAAACTTACAAACTGGCTTATTTTCAGAGCTGTGAGCCATTATCCTCTCCGTAACTTATTCATCTTCGGATTCATTGGACTGAAGATCACTGTCGCTACTCTCTCCCAGCTGTATCACGAACTGATCCATTTCTGTGTCCCTCGCGCACTGTTTGACGTAATCAGTTTCTTGTAATCTTTCCGAATGTCTTACACAATTTGCCCAATCTTCTTGAGTAACACTGTCTAAAGCCTCGTGTGTAAGTCGTTCCACATCGGCAAGTTTGAAGGTCGTGTTCTTCTTAGCGACATCCCGTTTTACTTGTGCCCAGATGAGTTCGATTGGATTATACTGGCAATGGTAGGGTGGCAGGCGAACAATTTGATGTCCCATTTCATTTGCCAATTGATCCAATTCGAATACCTTCTTGGCATTTCGAACTTGTTCTTTACATAAAAGTTCATCCCTAGTTTCATGGGGAAAAAATTCAACACCATTCTTACGTAGCCATTCAATAATATCTCCCTTACGCCAGTTTGAAGATGGTGGTTTGTCTGTTTGAATGGAATGATAACTGGCATTGTCCATGACGATAATGCATCCTTCTTCCAGCGAGCGACACATATCACTAAACCACTTCTTAAAAACCTCACCGTTCATTTCTGTATGGTAATCCGATAGAGACGAACTTTTTCCGCCACGAAACACAAGTTTGGCTCCTGGTATGAAACCTATATGTGCAGAACCAGCATGTACTATAACAAGTCGACTTCCTCGGCCAGTAGGAACTTTAAGACCTCCGTTACCTCTCGAATCATGCCAAATATATTTGTTTGTATGGTTTTGGTTAATGTAAGTCTCGTCCAAATAAACAATTGGCCTAGTGTCCTTTGTTCGCAATGAGTTCATTGTTCGCAAAAACTTTGCTCTTGAAGCCGCAATATCACTGCGTTCCATTAAAAATTTTCGTCCGTCGTTGAATTTCCTAAATTTAAAACCCAGTCTTTTCAGAAGACGAAGAACGGAGCTTTCTGAGCCTGAATAGCTGATTTTACGGGCGAGATCGGACCGTATTTTCATAGCCGTTGGGTATTCTCCTCTGTCGTAGTACTCTAAAACAGTTCTGCGAACTACTTCTTTATTAAAATCATCCAGTTCAGTGCATTTGTGTTCCCGCCTATACTTCTTTCTTGGTGATTCAAAAACAGGGCTCAAATCTTCGGTTTCTGCCGAACTTAATATACCGACGATACGTTGTACCGACTTCTTCGAAATACCACAAGCCTCCGCTGTCAATGCTTGTACCTGAGCAAAGTTAATGTTTCTCCTGGCTTCTTCGTTGTAGGAAAGGTTGCTGAAATACTTGAAAACATTTGCCACGACAACTTTACTTTGCTTTCTGATATCTGGACGACCTGCACGAACACCGATATTACTTCTTTTCGGCAACGCACTGCATGTAGAATTCTGTTCTACAACGTCACTCATCATAAAGACAAAATAATAATCTTTAAACTAGCAAAACAAAACCGACCGCAGCGAAATCTACGAACCGACTGGCAGTGGAAGAACATTTGACAACACCGCTGGCTACACTGAGGGTAAAGGGGGCAGTGCGGGCAGGGGATGGAGGCAAGACTGTGTGACCTTGAGTGGACTAAATTGGTGAAGCGGACTATAGCAGATTAAATATAAAAATAGGATCTGAAGCAATAGGAGAGTGAGTGTGTTCTGTTACTTGGGAAGCAAAATTACAACCGATGGCCGAAGCAGGAATGATGTTAAAAGCAGAATACCACTAGCAAAAATAGCCTTCATGAAAAAGAGAAACCTTTTAGTTTCAAATATTGATCTAGGAATTAGAAAGAACTTCTTAAAACTCTATGTGTGGAGCACAGCACTTTACGGAAGCGAAACATGGACCTGAAAGAAAGAAACTTGAAGCATTTGAAATGTGGTGCTATAGAAGAATGCTGAAAATTAGGTGGACAGACATAGTAAGAAATGAACGAGTTTTGGAAATGATGGGTGAGAAAAGAAGTTTATGGAAGAAGCTTACAGGAAGAAGAGACAGGTCATATTCTGAGACATGCTGGATTGGTTAATTTGTTAGTGGAGGGAACAGTGGAAGGTAAGAACTGTAGAGGAAGACAGAGATTAGAATATATGAAGCAGATAATTGAGGACGTGGGTTATAAGGGGTATGTAGAAATGAAGAGGTTAGCACAGGATAGGAAGGGATGGAGGATTGCATCAAACCAGTCTAAAGACTGACGACAGCACAAAAAAAAAAAAAAAAAAAAAAAAAAAAATCAAGTATTAAGAACTAAGCGAGATAAGATTCTCTTTTTGTTTCAGAGAATTACAAATTGTGGCGCCATTTTATTGTGAACGGAACACTAAAGATAATATCCAGAGACTTTGTAGATGTGCTGACACAGATTGTGATCAAAGAAAATCTCTGTTGTTTTTTCTTTATGATTTTCTCTCATTCCATACAGCCATCCCGAAATGAAGGATTTCAACTTTCGTTAAGTGTGCAAAATAGTTGTTATTATTTTAAACTGCCTTTACTGATTTCATGCATGGCCAGAGACATTGTGGTTGTGTATTTAGTGCGGAGTTTGGAACAGCTAGTCGATCTATCTTTGGTATTTGTCACCATACGTTCAGAATTTCATTTAATATTTCGGCATTATGTAACTTTGAAACGTAAGACATACAAATCAAATCAAATGAGGTTCTAAGCTTTAAAACATTAAAAACCCCATCGAAATCTTCTTAGCATTTTCTGAGTTTTTCCAGTACAAATTTATCTGGTTTTAGTTTTATAGATATAGATTAAAGTTCATTGATGTTTAAAGGTAAGGGAAAAAGGGTACATAGTGTCAAAATATAGTACAATTTATTTTTCGTTGTTATTATGTTTAAAAACATATTTTTATTGCTTTCCGCAAGTTTTATCAAATTATTATCACTGCTAAACAATTGCACAGCATCTTTACAATCTATATTTGTGTTAAAGTAAATAAGTAATACATATTCAGAGACGCTTTGTTTCTTTCGTCTCGCCATTTGCTATTCATTACAGAAAACACTCCCTCTGTGAATGCTGACGTGGCGGGAATAGACAGTAAAAATAAAATTATACAAGTTTAAAAAATTATCATCAAACGGATTAAATACTGCCAATTTTGTGTAGTAGGTAATTCCTCTAAACGTTTAAAACGATATATCTGATCATAAAGTTTGTATAGTAAAGCAATTTCTCTATAAAGATCATCCATATCTATATTAAGTTTCTGTAGTTTAAAATTTTCTATTATGTTAACAAAATTATCATATTCAACATTGCCAAGTGTAAATAAGCAGTTTGTGTCATTAAAATCAAACCATTCATTTAGGTACTCTAATGCTTTGTCAATAAATAATAAAAAAATCCACGTGAGTTTCCCTAGTCAGTGCTGGTGAAGACAACAGTTTAATTAATAATATTTTATCCATGATGGATTGGTGGAACTTCCGCGACTGTGATGTCAAATATGGGTTGTAAAAAATACAGCAACCAGTCACACTATGATGGTGTTTATTAAACCATTACCGGTTTCGAGCTATACCTGCTCATCTTCAGATGGTTTGTAAATTTTACATCAACAAATGCAAATACAGGAATGTATGGTTGTCCTACAGTAACAAAAGAAGTTTTTGTAAATGTTTACATCAACAAATGCATGGTTGTCCTACGGTAACAAAAGAAGTATTTGTTTTTTGAGATTATAGTTTGTTATTATAGTTTGTTATTACTTACATTTTGTATCTGAATATATCCGAAAACCAAACTAAATCACTATAAATGCACATATTTATAAACATGCGCTGCACTAGCACTGATGGATATGGATTTGAGCACACTGTGTTTGCCACCATTTCACACATGATACATAAATACACAGGATATACAAAGCAAAGAGGACATATTACAAAGAAACAATATATAGCAAAGATGATTATATACAAAGAAGTTTACATAGTAACAAAGGTAAAATTAGACTGAATGTTATTTCGTTAAAATTATAATGTGATACACCAGGATTTATAGATATAAAACACTAAAGGTTAATTGTACCATGATATGTATAGTATAAACAGAAATAATATATTTAATGCTACAAATTAAATTTTACATTTAAGTATATATTATTATATTTTAAATTTAGTCTGTGTTGGGTTTAACAAATAGTTCTAGAAAATTATATAGGAATGTTTTATTAGATAGCTCTATCTGTTCATTTAATAAGTGGTTAGGCATTTTCTTGGCATGGATGTAGATTTCTATTTCTTCAAGCAGATCCATTTTTCTACCTTTATCAGCAATATGTATTATCTGTAGGTTGTCATCTAAAGATGGTGGGGAATGTTTATCTTTAATAACATGGGCAGCAAAAGTGGACTTTTCTATATTTCCTAATCTGATGGCATCTAAATGTTCTTTAAACCTTATGGAGAAGTTTCTGCCCGTTTGACCTATATATGCCTGAGAGCATGTAGTGCATGTTATTTTGTAAATGCCAGATTTATTGTAGGGGGAATTATACAGTTGTGTGTTGTGGATGAGCTTATGCTGTAGCTTATTATCTGTATTGAAGCTGATAGTTATGTTAGTCTTACGAAATAGGTTTGCAATTTTATAAGATACTTTACCTAAGAATGGGATGCTGGAGTACCTGGTTTTCTTGTTCAATGACTCGTGTGGCTCGCAGAAAGGGGATTGGTATGTTTTTTGTGCATTGAAGAGAGTGATTTTATTTTTAATTTTGTGGGATAGGTATTCAACTATTGATGGTTTATATCCATTATTGTAAGCTATAGATTTTATTGTTTGTAATTCATTAATAAAGTCTGGTGTGTCCATGGGTATTTTGTGTGCGCGGTGGATAACATAGTTGAAAAAAGCCATTTTATGTTGTGTAGGGTGGTAAGAGCTACTGTTTATGACGAGATCAGTGGTGGTGGGCTTTCTATAGATTTGGAATCTATGCTTTTGGCAAACTTGGGTAATCTTTAGGTCAAGGAAGTTCAGGCAGCCATTATCTTGGTGTTCCACAGTAAATTTAATATTTTTGTGCATATTGCTCAGACCTTCAGCAAGAGCTTCAATCTCAGTATCTGTTCCATTATATAGAAGAATCGTGTCGTCAACATATCTTTTATAGTAGATAATTTTTGGTATAAGGTGCCTGTTATTATTAAAAAATTTATTCTCAAGGTGGTTAATATAAATGTCTGCAAGTAATCCTGAAAGGTTGTTTCCCATTGCAAGGCCATCAGTTTGTATGTATATTTTGTTATTGAAAGTGAAATAATTGTATGAAAGGATCAGAGAGAGTATCTCAATAAGCTCGTGTATTTCAGGTAGGGGTAATTTCTTGTATTTTAGTAGGTTGCTTTTTATAATTTCAACAGTATCTGTAATTGGGATATTTGTATATAGATTGACAATATCAAGGGATGCAAATCTGGCAGTGGTAGGTATGGTGATGTCTTTGATATTTTCTATTAGTTGATAACTGTTTTTTACTGTGTATGTTTTTTCAAATGTATAGTTGTTTAGGAGGAGATCATTGAGTTTTATACTAATTTTGGATGCTGGACTGTTTTTAGAGTTCACAATGGGCCGTATAGGGTGATTAGCTTTATGTATTTTTGGTTGTGACCTTAATTTGGGAGCTGTGGGGTTCATGACAGTACATTGTTGAACTACATTGTCAGATAGGAGGAAAGTGCTTCTTTTGAGGAGCTTTTTGATTTCTTTTTGAAATTTAGGGGTAGGATCCTTTTTTATCTCTTGAATGGCATTATTATTAAAAAAGTCAACTGTTTTATCAACATAGTCTGTCTTATACATGACAACTGCAGTATTACCTTTGTCTGCTTTGACAACAAGTGCATTATTATCATTTAGTTTTCTGTTAATATTTGAGAGGGTTTTATAGTCATTATCTGTCTTGTGTGATGAATCATTATCTACTAACTCTTTGTTGATGATGTTGTTTGCTTTGGAGGCTAATAGGTTTCTTTCTCTGGGAGTAAGTTTGGCTGTATCACTGGCTATTTTTATGTTGGTAACTAAGTTTTTTAGATTTCTACTGTTAAGTGGAGGAGCAATATTGTGTTTAAGTCCTTTGTTTAGGAGGCATGATTCACTTTTGTTAAATATAATATTTGTTGTATTCAGCACTCTATTGTAAAACTTATGCTGTGAGGTTGGTGGAGCATTACTGCTATTTTTGGTGGTGTTTGCTTTGAGTGCCATGAGTTTATTCTTATGTCTTAAAGCTATTATTTTTTGTTCTTTATTCAGCAAGTGGTCAATGTATAAGAAAACGTAATCTAGCTGTATTGGAGAAAGGTATTTTCCTAGTTGAAGATGAAGTAGATACATTTGCCTATTGAGATGGTCTTTGGTTTTATACTGTGTTTTAATTTCTGATTTTAACCATATTAATTCACTTTTCTTTTTCGCTATTTGAGCAGATTTAGTACTGTTACTAATATTAACCTTAATATAGTTAGGGATAACATTCATTACTATACATTCTTTGTTAAATTTAATGCTGCAATTTGTTTTCATTAGCTTAAGTTTACATTTTTTTAAATGCATATATAATTCCAAGAACCTGGCGAGGTATCATTAATAATATTTTATCCATGATGGATTGGTGGAACTTCCGCGACTGTGATGTCAAATATGGGTTGTAAAAAATACAGCAACCAGTCACACTATGATGGTGTTTATTAAACCATTACCGGTTCCGGGCTATACCTGCTCATCTTCAGATGGTTTGTAAATTTTACATCAACAAATGCAAATACAGGAATGTATGGTTGTCCTACAGTAACAAAAGAAGTTTTTGTAAATGTTTACATCAACAAATGCATGGTTGTCCTACGGTAACAAAAGAAGTATTTGTTTTTTGAGATTATAGTTTGTTATTATAGTTTGTTATTACTTACATTTTGTATCTGAATATATCCGAAAACCAAACTAAATCACTATAAATGCACATATTTATAAACATGCGCTGCACTAGCACTGATGGATATGGATTTGAGCACACTGTGTTTGCCACCATTTCACACATGATACATAAATACACAGGATATACAAAGCAAAGAGGACATATTACAAAGAAACAATATATAGCAAAGATGATTATATACAAAGAAGTTTACATAGTAACAAAGGTAAAATTAGACTGAATGTTATTTCGTTAAAATTATAATGTGATACACCAGGATTTATAGATATAAAACACTAAAGGTTAATTGTACCATGATATGTATAGTATAAACAGAAATAATATATTTAATGCTACAAATTAAATTTTACATTTAAGTATATATTATTATATTTTAAATTTAGTCTGTGTTGGGTTTAACAAATAGTTCTAGAAAATTATATAGGAATGTTTTATTAGATAGCTCTATCTGTTCATTTAATAAGTGGTTAGGCATTTTCTTGGTTAAAATCAGAAATTAAAACACAGTATAAAACCAAAGACCATCTCAATAGGCAAATGTATCTACTTCATCTTCAACTAGGAAAATACCTTTCTCCAATACAGCTAGATTACGTTTTCTTATACATTGACCACTTGCTGAATAAAGAACAAAAAATAATAGCTTTAAGACATAAGAATAAACTCATGGCACTCAAAGCAAACACCACCAAAAATAGCAGTAATGCTCCACCAACCTCACAGCATAAGTTTTACAATAGTGTGCTGAATACAACAAATATTATATTTAACAAAAGTGAATCATGCCTCCTAAACAAAGGACTTAAACACAATATTGCTCCTCCACTTAACAGTAGAAATCTAAAAAACTTAGTTACCAACATAAAAATAGCCAGTGATACAGCCAAACTTACTCCCAGAGAAAGAAACCTATTAGCCTCCAAAGCAAACAACATCATCAACAAAGAGTTAGTAGATAATGATTCATCACACAAGACAGATAATGACTATAAAACCCTCTCAAATATTAACAGAAAACTAAATGATAATAATGCACTTGTTGTCAAAGCAGACAAAGGTAATACTGCAGTTGTCATGTATAAGACAGACTATGTTGATAAAACAGTTGACTTTTTTAATAATAATGCCATTCAAGAGATAAAAAAGGATCCTACCCCTAAATTTCAAAAAGAAATCAAAAAGCTCCTCAAAAGAAGCACTTTCCTCCTATCTGACAATGTAGTTCAACAATGTACTGTCATGAACCCCACAGCTCCCAAATTAAGGTCACAACCAAAAATACATAAAGCTAATCACCCTATACGGCCCATTGTGAACTCTAAAAACAGTCCAGCATCCAAAATTAGTATAAAACTCAATGATCTCCTCCTAAACAACTATACATTTGAAAAAACATACACAGTAAAAAACAGTTATCAACTAATAGAAAATATCAAAGACATCACCATACCTACCACTGCCAGATTTGCATCCCTTGATATTGTCAATCTATATACAAATATCCCAATTACAGATACTGTTGAAATTATAAAAAGCAACCTACTAAAATACAAGAAATTACCCCTACCTGAAATACACGAGCTTATTGAGATACTCTCTCTGATCCTTTCATACAATTATTTCACTTTCAATAACAAAATATACATACAAACTGATGGCCTTGCAATGGGAAACAACCTTTCAGGATTACTTGCAGACATTTATATTAACCACCTTGAGAATAAATTTTTTAATAATAACAGGCACCTTATACCAAAAATTATCTACTATAAAAGATATGTTGACGACACGATTCTTCTATATAATGGAACAGATACTGAGATTGAAGCTCTTGCTGAAGGTCTGAGCAATATGCACAAAAATATTAAATTTACTGTGGAACACCAAGATAATGGCTGCCTGAACTTCCTTGACCTAAAGATTACCCAAGTTTGCCAAAAGCATAGATTCCAAATCTATAGAAAGCCCACCACCACTGATCTCGTCATAAACAGTAGCTCTTACCACCCTACACAACATAAAATGGCTTTTTTCAACTATGTTATCCACCGCGCACACAAAATACCCATGGACACACCAGACTTTATTAATGAATTACAAACAATAAAATCTATAGCTTACAATAATGGATATAAACCATCAATAGTTGAATACCTATCCCACAAAATTAAAAATAAAATCACTCTCTTCAATGCACAAAAAACATACCAATCCCCTTTCTGCGAGCCACACGAGTCATTGAACAAGAAAACCAGGTACTCCAGCATCCCATTCTTAGGTAAAGTATCTTATAAAATTGCAAACCTATTTCGTAAGACTAACATAACTATCAGCTTCAATACAGATAATAAGCTACAGCATAAGCTCATCCACAACACACAACTGTATAATTCCCCCTACAATAAATCTGGCATTTACAAAATAACATGCACTACATGCTCTCAGGCATATATAGGTCAAACGGGCAGAAACTTCTCCATAAGGTTTAAAGAACATTTAGATGCCATCAGATTAGGAAATATAGAAAAGTCCACTTTTGCTGCCCATGTTATTAAAGATAAACATTCCCCACCATCTTTAGATGACAACCTACAGATAATACATATTGCTGATAAAGGTAGAAAAATGGATCTGCTTGAAGAAATAGAAATCTACATCCATGCCAAGAAAATGCCTAACCACTTATTAAATGAACAGATAGAGCTATCTAATAAAACATTCCTATATAATTTTCTAGAACTATTTGTTAAACCCAACACAGACTAAATTTAAAATATAATAATATATACTTAAATGTAAAATTTAATTTGTAGCATTAAATATATTATTTCTGTTTATACTATACATATCATGGTACAATTAACCTTTAGTGTTTTATATCTATAAATCCTGGTGTATCACATTATAATTTTAACGAAATAACATTCAGTCTAATTTTACCTTTGTTACTATGTAAACTTCTTTGTATATAATCATCTTTGCTATATATTGTTTCTTTGTAATATGTCCTCTTTGCTTTGTATATCCTGTGTATTTATGTATCATGTGTGAAATGGTGGCAAACACAGTGTGCTCAAATCCATATCCATCAGTGCTAGTGCAGCGCATGTTTATAAATATGTGCATTTATAGTGATTTAGTTTGGTTTTCGGATATATTCAGATACAAAATGTAAGTAATAACAAACTATAATAACAAACTATAATCTCAAAAAACAAATACTTCTTTTGTTACCGTAGGACAACCATGCATTTGTTGATGTAAACATTTACAAAAACTTCTTTTGTTACTGTAGGACAACCATACATTCCTGTATTTGCATTTGTTGATGTAAAATTTACAAACCATCTGAAGATGAGCAGGTATAGCTCGAAACCGGTAATGGTTTAATAAACACCATCATAGTGTGACTGGTTGCTGTATTTTTTACAACAGTTTAATTATTTTTTAAAAAAATGTTTCATAGCCAAAGAAGAGATCTTGATTCCTTTGCGCTAATCCATCTCTATGATTAACCATAATCCCATAAATATCTAAAATTGTAATGAAATTGCCTTCTAGAAATTTTAAGTCTTTATTAAATAAATTTAACATGTGGCTACAAAAATGGAAATAAATTTCAATCATGTCATTTTTAATGTTGCTGAGCATCACTATAGATCTTATCAGCTCCTCTCTTTTTACAGCAGCAGAAAAATGAGCATAAATTTTCAATATCACATTTTCTAATTATATGATAAAAACCTTATGGCATGTCTCACGAAATTATGCACTATGTGTGCATGACAATTTCCTTTATTCAAATTTTGCATCAAATCTCTCATATTTGTAAATAAAGAATGGTTGACACCAAAATTAGAATTTGTATTGTGAACACTTAACCCACATACATCATGAAAACATAATTTGTATTGCTCCAATGACTTTAGAATTGCTCCAAACAAACCATTAGCAGATTCGTTGCTATTTCCGTACAATGTATACAATACATTCAATTTCCATTGATCCCAATATAAGAGACTGGCTCTGTGGTGGGATGTGGAAAGTTGTTAATTTATGGAAAGTCTAACAACTTTCTTGAATGCCATTTTTGGCCATAAAAGATTTTATGACTAATGGAAACACTTTTTTTTTTTAGGGTTTTTTGTAAGCAGTAAAATAAATTATCTGCATTAATATCATCTATTACATTTTGTATAGCTTGTGGGTCCAATACCTTTGTATCTAGTGCTTCCATTTTTGTTCTAACTAGATTAATTCCTGTAATACCTGAATTGACATAAATAAATTTATTCAAATTTATAGTACAGTCCACCCTATTGTAGGACAAATTATGTTTTACATTGTGATATGCAAGGGCTAGTTCAGCTGCAACAACATTTTCTTTATCACCGCAGAACGAACTTTTAGATGATGTGGAAACAGAAGAAGAGTTAAAAAATTTCTCAAGTAATCCAGATGTTCTCTTCATTTCTTATTTTGTTTTGTGTTGTTTATATCTATAAAACGAAAACCGGAAAAATTTGTCTTATAAAAACTCGGAAACTACGGAGTGGATTTCGATGGAGTTTTCACCGTTTTAAAGCTTGGAATCTGAATTCAGTTTGGGGTCTTAAGTTTAAACCTTAAATAACGCAGTAGCATTAAATGAAATTTTGAACTCATGATGACGAATCCCAAAGTTGGAAGGATCAGATGTTGCATACTTCGCACTAAACATACAACTACAACGTCTCTGACCATAGTCTTTAATGAAAGCAATAAGATAACTTTACAATAATAACTATTTTGCACACTAAACAAAACTTGAAGTATTCTTTCCATAATTTCGGGATATTCAATTTTTAAACGCCATAGAAAGCCGAAGAAATAACAGATTTTTTTAAGCACGATCTCTGGACAATGTCTCTGGCTATCGTCAATAGTATTTTGTTTACGATGATACTATTCTGGATTCACTTTCGATATTTGTATAAAAGGATGAATCTGCTGAGCCGTGCTCGGCTCGCATTGTTTATTTTCCCCGCCCTCGATTGTCTTTTGATGCTGGTTACTGCAGAGCCCGCGTGCTAGTTTCGCCCGTGAGAGCGCGCTGTGGCTCTGGTGATTTTCGGGGACACGAAACCGGGAAGTCAGTCGGTCGGCAGCAGCGGATTGGTTCGTTGGGTCTAATATTTTCCCTAATTGACTGCGACGTTAGAGGTCTGCTGGTATAAGCGAGGACTTGTAATTTGACCCGGTGGCCTGGAAGTACCGCATGATGTGGATTTGTGACCCGACCGAGACCGTTCCTCGCTCGCATTAATCGAGGGAATTCCTCCACTGCGCTCTATGTTCGCGAGTGGTTTTCCACCGATTGGGAAGCACGGCAGCGGGCGGGGATGGCGGTGGCTTCGAGGTGATAAATTGTCATTTTCTAGCACTGTCGGCTATTTGAGGTAGTATACCTGATGATCCCAACTATAAAGTGCGTCGCTTACTGCATTCTTGTTAATTGTGCTTAATAATTTTGCTACGGGAGTGGACTAAATTTCCCGATATGTGATGCTAATCGTTCCCGCTACCTTATCAGTGTGTGTGGGTGGTAACGACTTATGCGCCGGCGTGTACACACTATAGTGTGTTAGAACCTTTTGATAAGAACTTGATTCTTAAGGTTAAACTGAAGGATGCTAAGGTAAACTGATTCCTGTTTGTTTAAAATAATTGCTGTATTTTGCCTCCTGTGTACAAATTTGTGTTTGGTACTAGCTGTAAATTATTTATATGGTGGTAAATTGGTAAGAGCCTGCCCTGTTATATTACATTTCTAAGCACGTAAGGATTTTCTGTTTGCATGTTTAATACAAGTGGAGATATTGTGATTAGGGATATTCTCATGGCTTAAAAAGGTTGTCATCGCTTTAACATATATTTGTATTGGTACAGGATTTATTAAGATCATAATCTGCAAGATCGAAGCTTTCTTATGTATTATATTGTATTATATTAATTGTGATATTCTGTATAAGTTTAATCGTTGACCACGATTCTGGTAATAAAATGTTTGAACAAGGTTTGCACTTTATAACCATGCTCCCACATGCTTCCCACTGAGTCCTTAGTGGTAACCACACATATCATCTGCGTAGTTAAAGTATCTGGCGTTTCGAGCAAAAAGTATATTCACTTCGCAGTTGAATCGAATGTGAGTTTCCAGCATAATCTAGCGTTTTTCAGTAACCTAATAATGCAATTTCTTAACCAAATTAATGAAGCTTGATATACATGAATCTTTTCAGACGAATGAAAATATTGTACGTGCAAATAAACTTCAACCCACCAGCTTCTTGCTAGGGGACGTATGAATCTTGCTTGGTTTGCTTTAATTGCGAAAAAAGTTGTTGCG
The DNA here is from genome assembly GCA_031002005.1 of Vandiemenella viatica. Classification (NCBI taxonomy): domain Eukaryota; kingdom Metazoa; phylum Arthropoda; class Insecta; order Orthoptera; family Morabidae; genus Vandiemenella; species Vandiemenella viatica. The sequence continues at coordinate 284,253,948 of JARYHS010008074.1, read as the reverse complement.
AATTTTATGAAACTTTGAGTAAATGTTTCTCATTGCGGGAATAAAAATAGGGCACGGGTAAATCTACGCCAACTATACCGGGCAACGCCGGGAACTCCGCTAGTGTTATATAAAAGAATCAAAACAGTAGAAAACTGTAAACACTTGCCCGGTGATCTATAAAGGATATCAATCAGGGTGAGAACACGGGACGAAGATAAATGCAATGAAGAGTCAGCTTATTAGGTACACAGATAAAAAGAAAGGCTTGGTTATAATTGCAAAGTGGGGAAAGGAATTGCTTATTGGAGACTTGGCATAATATTATTTGATAACAAATTTAAATGCGAAGGACACATTAGACAGACACTAGGAAACTGTTGGACACTGTGACGAGAGGATGTGCCAGACAAATAAGAGAATTTGGTTACAAAATTTTGGTTAGACATTAGCTTGAATATCATAGTGTAATATAGGATCCATGTTTTTGATATCAAATACAGGAGTAGGAAGAGGTGCAGAGAAGGGCTGCTAGATTTGTCTTTGGAAATTGTCGCAGAACACAACATATAACTAATACAATAAAGGAGCTGAATTGGGACTTATTGGAAGACAGAAGGAGGCTGAAGAGTGTCATGGGAGTCTACAGGGCGTATATTGGTAATGAGTTATGTAAAGATATTGCCGGGAGAATTAAGATAGTTGCGTGGAAAGGTAAAGCTGCGCTCGATTTCAGGCACAACGTTGTGGGGAAATTTTCTTTCGTAGGGCAGGTTGTCAGGTATTGGAATAAATTATCAAGAGTAGTGAAGAATAATTTACCAAATACACTGAAAGTTTTTAAAGTTCAAATTAGTTGAGGACAAAAGTAGGTGGGAAGAGTCCTGAGTTGCCTAAATAAAATACTGATAGAAGTTTTTGGATTAAGTATAAAGCAAAGCAAGACTAATGCCCCGGCTACACGCTCCGCCTTGCATGTGCAGGTAGACTGCGCAGTGAAAAACTGTTCAAAAAGACGGAACACGGAAGAGTGGCCACACGGTACAGGTAACCTTGTGCAAACCGAGTGTGTCTGTGACGATGTGGGCAACAAAAGAGGTTTTTTAATAGAATCATTATTTTATTCTTTCAACAGACACCTAAGCGACGCCGTAGGAGTAAGTGGATCAAAAAGTATTTTTTACGGAGTAACACATTCTCTTGTCAACTTAATTGAAGATTTGATAGAAGTTCCGGAAGACTGGCGGGGTAATCTTAGGATAGATGAAGCATGGAGGTAGGAAAAGAGAGGAGACAAGGAATCGCTAAAACTGCGAAGTCGCTGCCTATTCGTTAGTTCAAAACAGTGGTCTGTTATCGTTACCTTCCTGCTATGAACATTTCTTGTTCTGATATTTCTAAGTGTTTGTAATGGTATCTTGTGTTGCCTATGGGTGCACAAACAGAAAAAGTAAGAAACAACCTGGAATAACATACCATAGGTAGGTCACGTTATAATTATTGTTCTTGAAGTGTTTGTAATGCGGTGTCTGTAAGAGTAGGGCCTGTCATTATAAATTTACAATGCCTGTTAAAAAAGTTTATTCATAGCTCTCAATAGGACGATGGTGTTATCAAATATTTGTTAATGCAGAGAACCATTTTATCTTACAATTTTTCACGTGTGGATCAAGTTTACATCGCGATGCAGCGAATACATTACCTGTTCTATGTGCTTTAGTCCAGTTGTAATTTAGTGTAGTGATCTAGGAGATCACTTGCCCAAATACTTCATATCAATTTTCAAGACGGTATTAAGGGCGGGCGAGCATGGAAAAGTTAAGCAATATAGCTATGATCTGAGAAGTGGCACGCATATCAGCAGGTTGTAAGTCGCCAGTTGCCAAGCACCTGTAATTACGGCAAGCTGGTAAAATGACTTCCTACAACAGGTTAGCGAGGAGTATTGCCCTCTCCACACGGTGATGATAGGAAGGGGAAGTATCTATTTAAACCCTGGAAACAGGGGTTTGTGGGTCTCTCTACGTAAGTCTTTCAAAGTACCACATCGACGCCGAGGGCGCTGGGAGGCGTCGGCGCCGCCGGGTGCAGAGAAGAAGATGATGCCTGGCGTCTGCTACTAAGGTGGGCTCTGCTGCGATAGCTGGATGTGGACGTTCAGATATACAATCATTTGGGCATAGTCTTCATGGAGATTATCGATAGTCCATTTAGTTTGGGCTGCGAGGCCCCCATAAGTTACAAGCTCGCCTAGTCCTTGGCCCTATCTATAGTATTTTGTTTCAAAGCCAATGAAACATTGTAAATATTCACCTATGTCACCAGTCATTGCTCATGTGAATAAATGTGTAAATAGGTAAACGGCATTTACCGTAATTTATCCTAGCTTCCTCAGCCATTCCACTGTTATTATCTGAATGTACTGAGCAAAATAACCTGTGAGGTGTTGCAGAAGGAACCTATGACGAATATTCATATCAGAACAATGGTCGATCTTCTATGATCGATCCTTATCCACAGCCCCAGTGGAAGTTCCCCCGTCTGCTCTTATCAATAAGCTGGCAGGGATACCACATTATATTGAAAATGTTCGATGAAATTAGTTGTGATAATTTGTGTGTTGTTATCTGAAATGTAATTCGCAATACATTTCATGTGTTTAGATGCGTTTGACTTTTTAGCGGCAATATTAAGTCACATTGTGAATAGGTTGAAATGCAGTCTGTATCAGAATATTCTATTTATAGCAAAAGGAACAAATTATTTATTTGTTATTAGTAATTTATTGAACAACTTGTTAATGACACAAGCTTGTGACATTTGATGGCGCCACAATCTGATGATTAATTCTTATGTAACTTAATGAAACTAATTTAAAGTAAAGAACAAATTTTGCTGATATGTCGTGCGATTTGTCTCATCGATTTACATAATAATTCATAGTCAGATTGTGGCACAGCAGTATAAGTGATAGCAACCCCTTGCACTGATGCTGCTGGCGAATTTAAATAGGTCTAGACCTATTTTTCTTTACTTTGTAATCTTTCCCATCAAAGTTTTTGAAAGGATTAAAATTACTGAAACGGAACGTGGATATATAACCTATTTGAACATAAACCAGTCTTTTTATTGCGACGATAGGGAGAAAAAAGTTCTATTTCGGCATACAAAATTCCTATCAAAAATTATTTAGCAGTTTGTTTTTTTTAAATTCTAATGTTTGTAGGTTATATCGATTAGGGTATTTATAATCGTGACCACCTATGACTTAATTTTTACTAATGCAAAGGTTAAAAACGCAGAAATTCTTTCGTCCCATATAGATTCCCTGATTCTTGACCTCACCAATATGGCGGCCTCCCACCCCACCACTCTCCTCTCGACTTCACTTCGTTGTATGGAAAAGGTCCCTTACGTGGTCTCATCTCTTTTCTTTGATCCATGAGATGAAGCAGCCTACAAAGATTTACTTTGGTTGGTGACACCAATAATTAAAAAAAAAAAAAAGATACTGTTAGGCACAAGTCCCATATCTTCTCATGGAAGACTAACCTGTACTTTAAGGTTTCTAGCAACTGCAGAACTTATAGGGACCTCACATTCTCGGCAGCGATTTCTCATCATTATCCACGTTTTTCAATTTAAAAAAAAAAAATATGAGCTCTGTGGCAGTAGCATCTCCTATCAAACCACTAAAATCTGTTACAAACACAATAATTATTTATCTCGGATTCCAGGACTGTTGAAAATTAGATATTCGGGTCCGAGCAGTTTCTTGGTCATCTAAAAATTCTAACAAGTCATAGTACCATAAGGATGGGTGGTAAATGTCTGTACCGACACCTGACTTGAGAGAATTCTTAACTTTGATCATTACTTTCCGACGACAACGTCTCAAGGATTTTTTTTGTTGCTTTTGGTTCCACCTGAATTATTTTTGAAAAACGATGAAAGTAAATGATAATGTAATAGACCGTTTTAATAATTACAGTATATTTTGGGAGATGTAAAAAATATGTATAATGATAATGTATGAGCGGCGGCACTCACTGGCCGTAAGCGCCTGGCGTGGGATGTCGCAAGACAGCTCAGCAATAAATCCAGGTCGGCAAGCAATAGTTATGGAAACTGGGCTCGTGTAGAAGCTTCGAGATACGCTAGCTGGCAGTTGATTGCCCTTAGAACTGGGACAGAGTACGCAACTGACGAAATATAAGCGCGTGCTCACCGAAGTCGGGGGAAGTCGGTCAAGCCAAGTTCGAGTGACTAAGCAGCCACTATGCTGCGCTAAACATCGAGTTGGGAATGAAGGCCAGCTCTGCCCGCTAGTCAGCTGATCTGCCATAACCAATGTAAGTCCATGAATCTTTTATATTACCAAGTGCCTGGAGTCCTGCTCGTGGCCAATGGACAATTGTAACAGCCCGCAGTGGAAGAATAAAACTATGTACGCACTTAGTGTCTTTCATTAGTGCAAGTCAGTAATGTCCAGGTTCAGGTACATAGCCTAAGTAAGATAGCCAAAGCCGAGACGGAAGTACCAAGAACGGGAGCCGCAGCAGACTCGCCCCAAGTAAGTAATACTGGCTAACGCCCATCCTGACAAACACAGACAACGTATCCATCTGACATCACCGCTACAATTTGACTTACTTGGGGCGTATCTGCTGCGGCTCCCGTTCTTGGTACTTCCGTCTCGGCTTTGGCTATCTTACTTAGGCTATGTACCTGAACCTGGACATTACTGACTTGCACTAATGAAAGACACTAAGTGCGTACATAGTTTTATTCTTCCACTGCGGGCTGTTACATTTGTCCATTGGCCACGAGCAGGACTCCAGGCACTTGGTAATATAAAAGATTCATGGACTTACATTGGTTATGGCAGATCAGCTGACTAGCGGGCAGAGCTGGCCTTCATTCCCAACTCGATGTTTAGCGCAGCATAGTGGCTGCTTAGTCACTCGAACTTGGCTTGACCGACTTCCCCCGACTTCTCCGACTTCTCGGTGAGCACGCGCTTATATTTCGTCAGTTGCGTACTCTGTCCCAGTTCTAAGGGCAATCAACTGCCAGCTAGCGTATCTCGAAGCTTCTACACGAGCCCAGTTTCCATAACTATTGCTTGCCGACCTGGATTTATTGCTGAGCTGTCTTGCGACATCCCACGCCAGGCGCTTACGGCCAGTGAGTGCCGCCGCTCATACATTATCATTATACATATTTTTACATCTCCCAAAATATACTGTAATTATTAAAACGGTCTATTACAATAATGTAAATAATACATAACAAGGTAAACATTGTTACAAATCTAAATATCATGTACTTACTCGTTCAAAGGGGTACACGGAAGGAGCCTCCTCGAAGATCGTGCAGAATAGTGAAATATGAAAACTAATACGATCGGGCGTACCCTGGGCAACATTAGGAATAATCCTAATGGCAGATCCTTCCACCACCAGGACAAATTTCAAAATAAATGGTTTTTTTCAAAGCCAGCTCTTTCAATTATATCAATAAACATCGAAGGTATATCACCAGAGAAAGAGATTTTATTATCTGATATCTGTAAACACTCAAAATGTGACTTTTTATTGGTTCAAGAGACACATAGAGGTCCAAATGACAGAAGGCCAAAAATCAATGGAATGAACCTTATTAATGAGAGACCAAGTGTAAAGTATGGCAGTGCAGTTTTCGCCAAACCAAATCTAAAGATTCTTTCAACTGGGGTAACCTCAGATGGCGAAATAGAGATACTGACCACCGAAATCAAATCATGCACCGTGACATCAGTGTATAAGCCACCAAATGCCGAATTTAGATTCACAGAACCACCTAACTTCCACTCCCATCAAACAAAGATTGTTATGGGAGACTTCAAGTGCCACAGTACATCCTGGGGCTACAGGGAAACTGATAAAAATGGAGAGGACCTTGAAGAATGGGTTGAACATATGGGCCTAATGCTAATATATGACCCAAAGTTGCCACCATCTTTTATTAGTGGATGATGGCAGGGTGGATACAACCCAGATAACATCTTTGTCAGTGAACACATTGCCAAACAGTCAAAGAAGAATGTTATGGAGCCAATCCCACGTACCCAACATAGACCAATTATCTGCACCGTTGAAGCAGTAGTGAAGCCAGAGTCTGTTCAGTTTAAAAGAAGATTCAATTTCAAACAAGCACAATGGGGAAAGTTCTCTCAAGAACTAGATAAGGAAGTGCTAAACCTCGACCCATCTCCAAATGCATACGAAAAATTTATTGAAATAGTTAAAGCCATCTCACGGAAACATATTCCTCGAGGCTGTAGAACAACTTATGTCGCTGGACTGGATAATGACTCCAAGTTTCTTCTTGAGAGATACGGGCACCTTTACGAAGAAGATCCTTTTTCTGAAGAAACCATACAGACAGGTGAAGATCTCCTACGCGCTGTGTCTACTGCTAGAAGAGATAAATGGTGCAATTTAATGTCAGATTCAAACATGAAACAGAATAGTCGTAAGGCTTGGAAATTACTGAAAAACCTCAATAGTGATCCAAGTAGCACTCCACCTAGTCTCCTTAAAATTAGTCCAAATCAAATAGCACACCAACTGCTACTGAATGGAAGACTAGAAGAAGACCTGAAAAAAGAAAGTTCCAAAGGCACTCTGACGAGCAAGACCATCTTGGGAATCCATTCACACTGATAGAACTGGAAGCCGCCTTGCAGTCTTTGAAGATTAACAAAGCTGCAGGCTTAGATGACCTGAAAACAGAGCAAATTAAAATGTTTGGCCCAGCTACAAAGCAGTGGATCTTGAATTTAATGAATGCCTGCACCTCCAACTTACAGATCCCCAAGATCTGGCGGAAAGCCAAAGTTGTGGCACTGCTAAAGCCTGGAAAGGAACCAACAGATCCAAAAAAATTCCGACCTGTTTCACTCCTTTGTCATTTATACAAAGTCTTGGAGAGATTGATCCTCAATCGTATCTCAGAGTGCATTGACAAAATGCTTATAAAGGAACAGGGTGGTTTTCGACCTGGTAGGTCATGCTGCGGCCAAATTCTTAACCTCACACAGTATATAGCGGATGGGTATGAAAGAGGACAGGTTACAGGTGTGGCATTCATCGATCTCACAGCGGCGTATGATACAGTCAACCACAAAATTTTGATAAGTAAGGTATATTCCATTACAAAAGACTACCATCTAACACAAGTCATCCAGTGTTTACTACAAAACAGAAGGTTTTACGTCACCCTCCACAATAAGAAGAGTCGATGGAGAACTCAGAAGAATGGCCTCCCTCAGGGTAGTGTGCTGGTCCCGCTCTTGTACAACATATATACAAATGATCAACCAATTATTCCTGGAACAAGAGCATTCATTTATGCTGATGACACAGCAATTGCAGCTCAAGGCACAACCTTTGAGGCGGTGGAGGTGAAGCTGACAACAGCTCTTGAAGATATGGCCAAGTATTATGATGCTAATTACTTGAAGCCCAACCCTGGAAAAACACAGGTCTGTGCATTCCATCTGAGAAACAGAGAAGCCAGAAGGAAGTTGAACATCAACTGGAGGGGGCAACAACTACTACACTGCGATACACCTAAATATCTAGGAGTAAAGCTTGATCGATCTCTCACATTCAAAACCCATTGTGAGGATCTGAATCTTAAAGTATCTGCCCGGAACAACATCATCCGGAAACTTACAATTACCTCCTGGGGAGCACATCCAAATGTGCTTCGTACATCTGCCCTGGCACTTAGTTTCTCTGCAGCAGAATACTCAGCACCAGTTTGGCAAAACTCTGCACATGCTAAGCAGGTTGATATAGCATTAAATGATACTGGTCGCATTGTAACAGGTTGCCTAAAACCAACTCCTATTAGTAAAATATACCAAATCATGGGTATAGCACCACCTGACATTCGTAGGAAAACAGCTGCAGAGAGGGAGAAGAGGAAACAAGAAACAGACCCCAGACACCCCTTGTTTGGACACGAACCTCAACCCACAAGGCTGAAGTCAAGGAAGAGCTTCGTACAATCAACTACAGCCATAACATCTTCTACTGGAGCACGCCATCTAGAACTATGGCGAAATTCGTTGCCTGAAGAACAGTGGAGGAACATCAAAGAGGCACCGGCTGCGGGATGTAATCAGCCATATGCTATATGGAAGGCTCTAAACAGATTAAGAACTGAAGTGTCCCGATGTATATATAATATTAAAAAATGGGTGTACACTAATGACAACGATCTATGTGAATGTGGTGAGCTTCAGAACCCACAACATCTTCTGATATGCAGGAATCTCCCTGAAACCTGCAATATCGACGACCTTTACAGGGCAAACGAGAAGGCCATCAAGATTGCGGAATTCTGGTCACATTCTATATAATTGTGTTTATAGTTTAATATTAATTAATTAATGTCATTTGTTTTTTCAACTTGTTATGTCCTGGACACGAGAAATAAAACTCGTTCAAAAAGTTTTTTTTTTTTAATTACAATGAAAGTACTTATGCTCAAGCCCCCCCCCCCCCCATAAAGTACCTATGTTCATCTCCGGCATTGTAATTTTGGAGACATTTTTTATTTAAGCTCTGCGGATTTGAAGCCCGAGGAGACTATAAATACTACCTTTTGCCCCCCCCCCTCCAAAATCCACTAAAGGCAAGCCCCCCACCCCAACCAAAATATAAAGCCAAGGCCCTCCCAAACCAAAATCCTGGATTCACACTTGGCACAGCTTGTTATGGTAGCGAATCTAGCAGCGAACACGCGGAGATTATATTGTAGCAACAATAAAAAGAAGGAAAACTAAAGCATTTGAAATTAGATGCTTTAGAAGGATGCTGAAAATCAAGTGGACATAAAAGAATCAAAACGATAGAGGATTGTAAACAGTTGCAGGCTGGGCCGTAGTTAGAGTTGAATTTAAGGTAGGGCAGTGATGGGTACATGTAGGGTGGAAGTTAAAATTTCCTTGATCTAATCTGGTGAATTGATTTTTGTCGTATTTGTGATTGTGAGTGAGTGAGGTATTACTTAATAGTCGGGAGGGGTGATACATAGATAAGAGAAAGAAAATCAGTTATTCAGTGTAATCGTAGGCTTCCGCGGCCAGTACTCAGTTGATTCTTGGCTGTCCGAATGACGCCGCGGCATGTTTCGTGTAGCCGATGTTTCGACCATCCTTCTGTGGTCTTCTTCCAGGGCAGAACTGCGTCTTCTATCATATATATATTTATTATCGTTTCATTCCTTCCCCTGGTGGGGGAAGTCGAGGTAGCAGCACACAAATTGTGCTCTTCAGCCTAAAGATACATACTTTACAATTGATGAAAACATAAATATAAATTTTACAATGTCATAGCAATAGAATTTTTCAATTTTTTACATAGTCAGAATGCTGTTATTTTTAGTTTTTTACATTTCAAGCAGGTTTACAGATGATGGTTTTCAGATAATCGGTTAAAGGGTAGGGTATAAACTTGGATCGCTTCTCTTGGTCGGGTATTGGTGGTGGTCGGTCAATGTGTTGGGTTAGGATAAGGATGTTAAGTAGGTGGAATGTGGATGGTGCTTGTTTGTGGAAAGTGGGTAGATGATGGGGTTCGGTGATTAGATTTAGAGTTATAGGATTGTTGTTATGGAGACTATTTATTGCGTATTTTATACGGAGGGATTCTAAGTGGATCAGTGTGTGGGGAAATTTTATTCAGGTGTAAAATAGGTGGGCGGGTTATGGCAGTCGGATACGGTAGGTGATTCGGAGTTCGTGTCGTTCTATAATTTAAGGTCTATTGTAGAAGCGGTCGGGAGCGGCTTACCAAGAGAAGTGACCATAGGTGAGGATGGGGCGGAGGAAGGTATTGTAGGTGTTGATGATAAAGTTGCTGCTGAGTCACCAGGAGTAGTTTAAGAAGGTTGAGTCGGATATTTACTTTGGAGGTGATCGTTTTAAGGTGGGGTGTCTAGGTTAGATGTTGGTCGAGGGTGATGCCTAGGTATTTAACAGTGGGTTGTTGCTGGATGGGATGATTGTAGATGGTAATTTTGAAGTGGGTGAGGTGGTATCTTCTGCTTGTCTTTACGAAAATGATGGCTTGGATTTTGTTAGGATTTATGATTCATCTCCAGCGGTTGCACCATTGTACAAATTTGTCCAGTTCTGTCTGTTTGGATTTTTGCGATTGTTGTAGTGATTTATACATGGCTAAGTAGGCGGTGTCATCGGCGTATTTGAGGATGTATGTAGGTAGTGCGGGTATAAGTATGTCAGAAATATATAAGATGTCTAGGATTGGCGAGAGTACGTATCCTTGGGGGGACACCTGCGGTAGGGGAGAAGATGCGGGAGAAAACGTTATTTATGACTACAAACGAGGTACGGTGTGTGAGGAAGGAGGATATAGTACGAATGTAGGTGATGGGTAAGGCGAAGGTTTGGAGTTTAAAAATGAGTCCGACGTGCCATACTTGGTCGAAAGCTTTTTCCATGTCTTTCAGACTTACAAGAAGAGAATTGTGGATCGGTGGGTGTTGATTTGGGTGGTCAGGAGGTATACTAGTTTGAGGAGCTGATCTTGGGTGGAAAGTTTTGGGCGGAAGCCTCACTGGCCTGGGGATAGGGGTGAGTGTTAAGATATGTATTGGTGGATTCTTTTTGATAGTATGATTTCAAATATTTTGCTAAAGACGTAGGTGAGGCTGATGGGCTGGTATGAGCTGGGATCTGATTATGACTTATTTGGTTTGTGAAACATGAGGATTTCCATATAGGAGGGTAGATGCCGAAGTATAGGGTATTTTATACAGGCGGGCTAGGAGTTGATGGAAGGAGCTGGTTGCTTCCTTGATGTGTCTGTATGTGATGGAGTCAGGGCCAAGAGCTGTATTTTTCTTGGTGTGAAGGACAGATAGGATATCGTTAGTAGTGATGGGGGTGTTAAGTCCAGTGCGGCTGACGGTTTGGATGTAGCTGAAATCGGGTTTGATTGGTAGTAATGAGGGGTCGGAAAGCTGTTCGATTATGGTGGAGTCAGCATAGTCAAATCGGGGGTCATTTGGTGTGGTATGGATGGTTTGGACTGGTCTGCGAAGAGATTTGGTTTTTGGGTGTTATAAGGTACAGGAAGGTTATTGTGGAGGAGGGGGTAGGTGGTGGTGGGTTTGAGATCAGTTATGCATCGGAAGGTGGAGGAGTTCTGTATATACTTTTCATTTAGCTGGTTGCAGGTGTCCCTCCAAGTGCGTCGTTTGTGGGCGGTTATATAGTTACGGACTGTTCGTTGGAGCTGACGGTGGAGGATGGATCGTGGGTGCATTGATAAGTGCGGAAGAGGGGACGTGAGATATGAAGGAGTTGGAGTAATCATCTTGATAGTGATGGTTTGTGAGGGGTGAGGAGTCATGGGGATTTGAGCGTCAGTAGCGTATATGATGGTGTGTTGAAGGTATTTCGTGGCTTTAAGTAGGCTGTCAGCGTCGGTGTTATTTGGTTTGTCTGCGTCAATTTGGTCATCGATAAATTTTCTGTAAATATTCAAGTTGGTATTGCGGTAGTTCTGAATGTATCGGGGGGGTTTAGGATTGGGTGGGCGTGGGGTCTTAGCGGAATTGTATTGGATGGATACATGATCGGGAGGTGGTCGCTGCCAATGGGATCGAGAACATGATGGGTGGTGCGGGTTAGGATATTTGGGGAGGCTATAACTGTATCAGGGATTGTGTTTGATTCAGGGCGCGTGGGTGATGGGATGTTAATGATGTCACCTCTCATGGTTGCCAGGGTTTGATGGAGTTCTTGTTGGGTGCGACTATGGATATCGATGTCTGCCATGATGATATATGAGTTGTAGTGATTATCTATGTAGGATATGAAATTGATTGGGAGTGGAACGCGGGGTTGGATGTATATTGTGAGGAGGGTGATGGTGACATGTTTAGATGGATGATTGAGGGGTGGGTGTATTTGGGTGGAGATATGATGTTTATAGCCAATGACCAAGTCTCCGCGCGTTAGTTGTGAAGGGTTGTGAGTTGATAAGGGGACATACGAATTTGGTGATGTGGTTGGAGGAAGATTTCGTTTAACTTGAGGCATTGGGTATCATGTATGGTGGGGGTATGTAGGAGAAGGTTTTTGTTGGTAGGAGTGAATGGATGTTGTTAAATAAAATGTAATGAAAAAGAGGCATATTTGGGTTTTTCGGGATGGGGTTGTAGGGCTTATACAAGGGTTTCTAGCGCGAGAAATTGGAAGTGGGCGTTGTTCTGGGAATAGGTGGCATTTTTGTAAATTCCAAAAACTGCTCGGGCTGCGATAGATATTTGTGCGAGTGTGTGATCTTGCGAGAAGGGGTTTTGATATTTCAAAGTAATGATAATGAATCATAGGATATCTTCTATGGTTTGTGGGCGGCGTATGAAGTTGGTGGGTGGTATGGGAGGGTCAATGGGTCGGAGGGGTATGGTGAGTTCAGGTTTATGGGGGCTGGTTTGAATTTGCATTTGGTGGAGTAGGTAGGGTGGTGTGTTACAGGTTGGTGTTTTCTGCAGGTTAGGGCAGGTTTTTTGGAAGTGATTCTCTTTGTAGTGGGAACAAATAGAATGCTTTTTACAGTTCTGCTTGAGGTGGTCGTTGTATTGTAAGCAGCGGGCACATCTATTAGGTTGAGGAGAGGGAGTTTTCGAAGGTTCCACTCTGTGTTTTTGGTGGAGGATCGCGACCTCATTGCGTGGACTATTGTTGATGGATCTTATGTTAGGACTCTGATCATGTAAGTGGACCCAAAGTTATTTCTGATTCTGAGGTACATGTAAGTCTACATTTGAGTTTAGCTCTGTGATAGATGGATCTACCGCGTCGATGACAGCTGTGAGTGTTGGGGGTCTCTTAGGTGGGGTTGGTTGTTTGGGGGAGGGGGTTAAGTTAGCATTGTCGCAAAAGGAAGTTAGGCCAATTTTGTTTTTAATTAGCTTGAAGAGGTCTGTATTGTTGCTTTTGATAATGATTCCGTTTTTTGTGGGAATGAGTTGTTGGATTGATATGTTTGGTATGTGGCGCTTTATGAATTTGGTTAATGTTTTACTATTGGTGTATTCAGGGAACATTCCTTCCAGTATATATACGTGAATTGTCTGAGCAGTAGGAGGTGATGGTGTGGTTTCTAGGACTTCACATGTGGTAAATGTAGTTTTTGTTGAGGAGGTTTGTGCAGACGGCTAGGTGCCGCATTTTGACTGGTCATAATGTTTAGCATTGTTTCTGTCTGTTTGCAGATAGCTAGTACCCCGTGAGGGTTTTTACACTTTCTGTGGAATATGAGGGTGTATGCCTTCAGATGTCGTGGGGCCGATGATTGATGACGTGGTAGGAGTCATGGTGGTTGCAATTGTAGTTGATGATGTGTCTATGGTGGAAAGGTGGCTGCTGGTAGTGACAGTGGGTGGAAGGATGGTAGGGTTTGTGCCGGAAATGTTTACGGCGTTACCGTTACTGTTTTCTTGCTGAGTGTAGCCCACTAGGCATGCAGGTCGATGGAAGTCCACTTGTGAGCAGCAGCGAGAGCAGGCGTTGTTAGTCAGTAAGCAGGTGTAAACGGGTGTGGTAGGTAGGGCAGGTGCAGTCGGATGGCGTAGTCTCATAACATTCAGGCAGGCGTAGTCCGAGAGCTGGCTGACAGGCGTAGTCCGAAGGCAAGCAGATAGGCGTAGTCCGACGGTAGGCGTAGTCCGAAAGTAGGCAGGCAGGTGTAATCCGAAAGCAGGCAGGCATAGTTCGAAGGCAGGTAGGTGAGTTCCGAAGCTGATAGTCGAAGTCCTGGGGCAATCAGGTGATATCCAAAAATTAGCAGGCGAAGTGTCAAATAAACCAAGAAGAAAAGTCCAGTAGTAAGCATAATCCGGTAGGCGGTGATAACTTGAAGAAAGCGAAGGAATCCAGGTTGAGCTGCTACGTGTTCCTCCTCTTCAGTCAGTGTGCAGTGTCGTTATATAGTCGAGGCCCGTGACCCGTCTAGTGCGTTCAGGCTACCCCGCCAATCAGAATATGCGAACCGTCATGTGTTTCGTTGGCCTGGTGAGGCGGGGCGCGGTCTGATGGGAGGTGACTCGTGACCTGCTCTGTCCGCACTAGCGAGAGCCAGGCATCGAGCAATTAAGGCCCGTTGTCTTCGTTTATGTTTTTTGGGCGTTTGGCAATTTCCAACACCTCCCTGACCCTCCTTGGCCACCATTTATCTTCGCGCACTATAAGGATGGTGTTTTCGAAGTTTATGGTGTGATTAGTTTCGGGTGCATGCCGTGCAATGGCGGATTGATCTATGTTGTTGGATCTATAATTGCGGATGTGCTCACGCAGCCTGTCCCCTTCTTAGTAACACAGCAATTAGTATGTCCAACGTTTCAAAATAATCAAATTTAAATGGCTGAGTATCCTGATCTTCTATATTTTGTCGGAAGGGCCATCATCAATTAATGATCTATCCGATTTTATTTTCCTCTGTAGCCTCTTCTGGATCTGGGTGCTATTTTCAGAATTGCGACTTGTCATAGAAATAGTTCCATCCAAAATTTGATATATTTCATCTGATCTTAGTCAGTTTTGTTTCATTGTGGATGCACTTTATGATTGTTATGGCGTCTTTCAATCCTGCGCTTTGTGCTCGTAATGCTGCGTCTGCCCACAATCATGGTCATTCGGAATTCCAAGTTGAGTATGACTCTTAATGCAAATACTCTTAGCGATATCATCACCATTAAATCTGTCTTTTTTAATTTCATCTTATGTCGTCAAAATTGATTAATAATTATTGTTTACAACTTTTGTAACCACCAAGTGTCCTGACCAATGCTGTTCGAGGAGCCAGACAATCCTTTTTCCACCATATGAGGCAGCTGTTTTGCCATGGTGAAATAATTCATGTAACACGATGCATTTATAAAAATGACGAATGAAAGTCTTTTTTCTGAGATTGCTGTGATGTCTATAAAATGCAAGATATGGTTGTAGCAGTGGACGTGAGGAATTCTTTGCCCAAATTTATTTTATGTTCCGGTTGCAACTCCTGAAACTTTCCCAAACATTTCAGTTGTGCCATCATAGCATACCAGAGGGGTCAAAGTTATTTTCCGTAAGCGTATTTTACGTTAATTCGGTGAAAGTGGCTGCATCAAGGTTTTCAATAGTTGTAACTGCCAGCAACGAGTCATTGACGAATCTATCCATAATGTAACGTATTGCTATTGAAATATATTCTCGGTTATTTTTATCTCTTGTCCCATCTTCCATTAGAGTAAACCAGTTCACGTCAGATTCCTCAATATCTTTAACAATGGAACTTCTGGCTGCTTGAACCATTGCTTTAATTATTTTATTTTGAATTTCGGGTGAAAGATATGTTGCCGTTTGTTTTATATGACTGATAGCATCCTTCAAATTCCAATGTTTACGCATGTGTATTCAAACAAATTATGAAATAATACTTGTTCTTTTCTTCCCCCAAAATATAATTTCCACGCAAAGCCAGTTCATTAACAACTAGAAATTCTATTACTTCAATAATAGACTTCATATAAGACCTATTTTTTTTAAAGTGTGTTTCGACATATTAACGTATCATCACTGCTATAGATGTGGCCAGATTAATTGGCGGGTCAGTGTGAACGCGCTGTTGCCGTACTTGGGGACAATCTCGCGATGCGCTCTCTTTCTATCACCTGAAAATTGCAACGCTGTGCGGCCTGTGTTGCCTAGTCCAAGCGTCAACATCTCGCTACCCACCACCAAACCTTCCACCTCCCTTTCACAAAAAATGTGTGAACCTGAGAATCGGAATTAGAAAGAGTCAGTGTGGTGTGAACTTGCTCGAGAGAGGATATTTTGATTTTTAGCGATTTACGATTTTTACGTGCGATTTAAATAATTCCTTTTGGTTATTTATTAATTATAGTAATTTAGTGTAATAATTTTACCGAACAAAAAGTCCAGTAACTTATAATTAGGGAAATTTAGCAAGAGAATCTTGCTACTAAAAATTGATACTTAGGAAGAGACTTATTCTCCTATTCCAGGTGTTCCCGAACTAACGACTCCCAACAAGACGCAAGTCATCGACAGCAGAACCACCGCGGCTGAAGCAGACAACAGAGTAAATCTATCATTCACAAGGTTTATAAATATTTCAAATTTCTTGTGGACAATGATCGAGAAATTTTGTCTTCTACATGTACGCTAGTAGGAAAAGACTTGAGAAATATGGACGTACTTGATATTGATGAAATAAAAAACTGTAGTGATTTGTTACCGCAAAAAACAACCATATTGCGAAAAAATTAGGGAATGGACAGGTTATTTGCGCTGCAGCTTGTGTTGTCGGTTTGAGAACTGTCCAGCGCGTGTGTTGTGAGGGAAAATAAGCTACGTTTGTTTCTCGAAAGAAAAATCTGAAACAATACAGCACTCTAACAAAGCTTAGCGACTTTGACAGTCCTTTGTCAGGAGGACAGTACACGAATTTTACGATAGTGATGAGTGGTAATATATAAACAGATAATTTTGTCGTTAATTATGCAAGTTTTTCAGTGCAGAGGATGACAAAATAAAATTTTGATTTTAGTTATAAATATACAAACTGAAAATAAAATGTAACACGTGGACTTTTAGCCACAAATAAAAGAAGAGTATTTCCATAAGTTTCCTTAGTCTGTCGAGAATTTTATTTTTCTGCGCAGATAATAGAATAATAAATAACAGGTCTTTTGAAACCTCCAATTATATTAAACGCATCTGCAATGCATAACTTTCTTAACGAAATGACATGCATCAATATTTTATGACAGAATAGTGATCATAAATTACTTAAAACATGTTACAAACCATTACTACAAGTAAAGAGGTGAATACAACTGTTACGCCCACGGCTTGGCAACGGCGCATTTGACGCCAGCCGCCAATTAATCAGACCACAGCTATAGTTGTAGACATTATATGAATTTGTCCTGCTACATCGCCATGGCTTGTGTATGAAATATGGATTTTTAATCAGTGACATTTTTCCAGTTTCTGAATCCTGCAGAAGTGTATAAAGTCTGTTTCTTCCATGAGGTAATAACTGCTGGCAAGAGTAGCAAAAAGCAGCATCTTTCTCTACTGAATCCTGCAACCATTAATATCACTTGAATCAGACCACTATAAAGGACCTGTTATTTTCTTTTAGAGGTACATCTAAATTAACTTGCTTTATCGGTTCTCCGATGTATGCAATATCAGAGGGAATACTACAGCTAACATTACCAACATGTTTCACCAAACCTGTTTCCATACGACTAGGAGTGGTAATTGTATTTTGTGCTTCCAACTGTTTTGAGGAATGAAGACCTTCTTGGTCAATTTCCTCTTCAACTCTTCGTTTTATGGTAAAGAAAGTCGGTATACCCGTCGCAAAAACAACTGGTCTTCAGTTCACAGCAATAAATAAAAAATTGTCACTGACTACCTGAAATATTGTACCTACAGTACACTAACGAACATCATAGACAATATATATTTCAAATGACATCTGTGAGCAGAATAAAGAATTGGTATATACGATAGTGACGAACTGTAGTTGATTCGGAATTGTTTACATGTTACTATGTCAGTAGTAAATTATTTTTTTCCCATTATTTCATACTATGAACAAAAAGTTTATGTAAATAGCGTATTAGCTTAGTTGACGGTATCTTTTAAGGTAGGGCATTGGAATTTTAAGGTAGGGCATTGCCCCACAATACCCCCCTCTCCCCCCCCCCCCCCCTTAGCTACGGCCCTGGTTGCAGGGTGATCTGGACAGGATATCTAGTTGGGTTGGTAAACATGGGATGAAGATAAATGCAAAGAAGAGTCAGCTTATTAGATACACAAATAAAAAATAAAAGGTTAATTATGATTATAAGGTGGGGAAAGAATTGCTTGCTGAAGACTTGAAATGTAAATATCTTGGTATTACATTTGATAACAAGCTTAACTGGGTAGGACACATTGGACAGGTGGTAGAAAAAGGTTTCAAACTTCTGCACTTGGAGAGAATGATGAGGGGATGTACGAGAGAAGTAAAGCAATTGGGTTACAAAACTTTGGTCAGACCATTGCTCAAATACGGTAGTGTAGTATGGGACCCTCATTTTGCGCATCAAATACAGGAATTGGAGAGGGTGCAAAAAAGGGCTGCTAGATTTGTTTCTGGAAATTATCGCAGAATGCAATCAGTGACGGATATGATAAAGGAGCTGGAGGAGGATGAGGAGAGTCATGGGAGTGTACAGAGCGTATACTGTCGATGAGGCATGGAAAGATATTGGAATAGGTATGAAAAGTAGTGCATGGAAGGGAAAAGATGACCATGACCACAAGCTGGCACTAGATTTCAGGCACAAGGGTGTGGGAAGATTCTCTTTTTTAGGTAAGGGTGTCAGGGATTGGAATAAGTTACCAACAGAAATGATGAATAATTTACCAAAAACGTTGAAAGAATTTAAAGACAGAATTTGTAGAGGGCAAATGTAGGTGGGTGCAGGATAGGGGGAAGATGGGGGTTTCGGGAAATTGCCACCGGAGCATATGATCCATTGCAATTAAATTAAATTAAATCAAATCATCGAAGGCAGCGCTGGATTAAGAAAGTGGTACCAAAAGTTTTAGGATCCTGTTCTTGAGAAAAAATATCTGTATTTTATACGTACAAAGAATGTTACATAGATATCTAATTGGTTTTATCATACTTTTTATCCAATTAAAGAAAAGATTTACAATTCTTGATATTTTGAAAATTACTTTTATTTATTGTACACTGCATTGTTTCAATGAAACAAAAACTATCATGCCGTTCATTATATTTTGTTTTATTTTGAATGATTTTATTTTTTTTTTATTAAAAAAAGTTAACTCTAAGGTACCTTTAAAAAGGGGAGGCTCTACGCTACTGCCTAGTCGTGCCCATTGGTTAAACCAGCACTACCCATAGGTCAATTCATCAGTTTTTGACTAGTCAATCATTGTTTAACTTTTAGCCAGTTTTAAAGGATTTATTATTGATAATTTCAAAATACAATTCTTTAATCCAGCAGTACATGCAGATAATGGACTTTCACATGTTGCAAATGTTTATGTTGAAAGATTATTAGCCAGCTCTGAGCTCTTCTTCGAGGCACCTTTCACTTCAACAATTAATATTAGTAATCCGCCGAAAAATTTCAGTGTTGACACTACCTAAGAAAATCACTTTGGCTGCCACTAGAACCGAATAACAGCGCGGGGCCCTTGGTTTTCGCCATCTGGGTCAGCGGTAGAGGTAAAAAAAAGGGTCGCCTATCTGGCCGACGGAGAGGCTCCCGATTTTCCTAGGCACGGCACTCCCCCCCTTTTTCCCCACACAGGTCCACCATAGGCGGGCATGCAAGGCGTGCGCCGCACGCGGTCGGCACGTTCAGGGGGGGTGGCAATCTTATGACCTGGTTCACCGAAAATTACTAGGCACACCACTGGCTGTAGTTAGACAGGGGGCGGCATAATCGGTATTGTACAAGGGCGTTCAAACCAGATATGGGTCGTTCGCGAGTGAATCAGTTAGTGTTGTTAAAAAACGGTTTTTTTTCTGGCTTGAAAAAAAAAAACATGAAAAAAAAACTTTGAAAAAAAAACATGTTTTTTTCTGGAACACGTTTTTTTTCACAACTACTAAATCTTAAATTTGTAAGGCAGTTATCGTTTAAAAGGACTGTTTTACAGTTTATTCTAAGTACTTATCTTAGTTTAAAATCTACTATATTTTCTGGTTCCGTAGGAAAAAAAAAAAAATATTGGCAAAATTGACTGAAATTTTCTTTATGAACGGGGATTTCCCGAAGAGACTAGGTTGCAACAGAAGGAATCCCCATTCCCCATTGTTTGGATTGATACTTGCTATTTGAAATAGTGCTGCCAGCCCTACAAAATTACCTACAGATCTTTTTAAAAAATTAGGAATTTTAAATTTATCCATGGTTTTTTGCCTCTTCTTATTACTTATTGGGCTTTCCTTATATTCGTATACTTGTTAACTCTCAGAGTATAGTGGTACTGACTCATTAAATTGTCAGTAAGGGAGCGTGCATAAACCACATAGCTCCATTTTTGCCTCCTGTGAACCCTCTCTCCTCCTCCACGTAGCTCTATGTGGCTTTTGCCTACACCCCCCCCCCCCCCCCATATCATGTAGCACGTAGCTTTCTTCCGTTTTGATTCCAGAAGACATTTTGTACTGTATTGTCTTGTCACACTATTGTAAATTACATACGGATATAATTAACTGAGGGAAATAAATACTCACATGCTGTTGTGAGTTCAGTTCCTCATTTTAACTGTGAAAAATGTTACGAAAGGAATGTTACGTGGCTTGGCTCGGAACCCCCCCCCCCCCCTCCCAGGTAGCCCAGCGTTGCCTTCCAGCTAACCCTTCCTCCCTCTGGACCGAGCCACGTAGTTTGTGCACAGTCCATAATTATGAATCGTTTCCTTGCAACCGTTGGTGTAAACAAACGATTGAAAAGAAGTAAAGCTCCTATTTTGTATGATAACAGATTTTAATTCAAACTTAAAAGACCGTAATACAGAACTATCGGTGCAGTCTTTATGCACAGTGTGTACTTTGCTCACAATTTAAAATTGCAATCTCAAAATCTTTTGCATACAATACAAGAACAACCAGTAAAAGAAAATTTAACTATTTCTGAACTTATGGAAAATACCGACACCGACTGAACTAGTGTTGGTAGTGCTGATACTAGTGAATGTGGTACTGACATAGAGGATGAATAAAATTATATTACCTATATAGATACACTTCTGAATCATTATGTGAGACATTATATGATTCAGTAAGACCTAAAACACACTTGTAAAATGAAAGTTCCTTAAATAAAACTATAATTTATCAAATATATTGTTTTCTGAAAAAAAGAAAAAAAAAATTAGAAAAAAAAAACACGGGTGCTAGGTTTTTTTTCATGTTTTTTTTTTTTCACAAAGCTGAAAAAAAACATTTTGGTTTTTTTTTTTCAGTTTGCAACACTAGAATCAGTTCTTTAGAGCAGTTCTTTTAAAAGAGTGAGTGAGCAGTCGCTCACTAAAAAGTGAGCAGTCGCTCACTAAAAAGTGAACAGTAGTTCCTCCAGGTGTGTCGGTCATAAATCGGCTACTTCCGAAAATCAAGAATAGCTTATTCACATGGGTTTTGTGGACTGTAGAGCTAAAAAAAGGTCAACTAATTGCATCAAAGTTGATTTAAGGGGGATATTTCATCGAAAAGTGGTGGGGGTGTAACCGGATTCTGAGGGGTGAGACCTAAAAAAAAGGTCTCAAATAAAACTGAGCTTGTGAGCTAGTCAACCGTTGAAAAGAACTAGTTCTTTTCATAGAGTGATCAAATGAACACTGCTCTTTTTAGTGAGTCATTTTACCCACCTCTAGTTTAAACAGCTAGCTGCGGGCCCCACAGAAGGCGCCATAGGTGGTGACAAACAATTGTTTGTTTCTCAATCTGATAACTCTAGGATCTGGCATTTGGAATATGAAGAGTCAAATCCCCATCCAGCCATCCTGATTTGAGTTTTCCCTGGTTTCATGAAAACTCTACAGGCATGTGTAGGGATGGTTTCCTCAAAATATCATAGCCAAATTCCTTCCCATTTTATTTCTTGCCTTTAATAATTTCAATGCTGATGAGACATAAATCTGTATCCAAAAAAGTTTCTCAATCCTTATTTTAATTAACCTTCAGCTTAATTTCTTCTTTTAAATCCAACAAAGGAAATCGTGTATCTGAATAAAGTTTATTTGGATCTGATTATAACAACATTCCTCAATGGTAGTTACTTGGAATAATAGATACCAAGATACAAATTTATGGCTATTTAGTATTATCTTGCTCTGTATCTCTTGGTTAGTCCTTATAGAAAGCAAGATATGTTTCCAGATGTTACAACAAATAACAAGGCTCCCAAGATTTTAGCATGAACAACCTTTTACCTTTCTAATAATCTTTGGTAAATAACTGCAGGGCATTATGTTAGTACAGTAATACCCCGCTTTACGCGACCCCGTTAGGCCCCGCTTTCTCTGACCATTCTGATCGAAGAATTGGGGATTCCCCGTCCTACGACTTTGTTCTTTGGGGATTCGCTTGTTTGTTTCGTTTGTTCCATTTGTTCATCTCGGCTGGCAGTCGTGTTTTAACGTTTGGTGGAGACACATAATTTAACGCTACGTTAAAAATACTGCCTATGAAGAAAAAAAGAGCGTAAAAGCCTAAGTTTGCAATTGAAGATGAAGGTGATAAGAAGAATGGAAAATGGAGACAAAGCAACAATTGTTGGCAGAGATTTTAGTCTGTCATAATCGACTGTGAGAACGATTTTTAAAAATCGGGAAAAAATTAAACTTTTCAGTGAAAGTTCAACACCTATAAGTGCAGCAAAATTTTCTCGTTCGATATCTTCAATCCTAGAAAGAATGCAGAAGTTGCTAGCAGTCTGTATCGAAGATTTAAATAAGAAGAACACACCACTGAGTCAAGATCTCATATGCACAAAAGCAAAATCTTTGTATGAGATGGTGAAGGGGGAGTTCCACTCCGACTTTTGCTGCCAGCAGAGGCTGGTTTCATCGGTTCAAGCGTCGTTCCAATCTTCACAATATCCAGAAACCAGGTGAGGCTGCCAGCACGAACACTCAAGCTGCAGTTGAGTTTCCAGACAAGTTTCAAGATTTCGTAGCACGAGAAAAAATTCCTGCTTGTCTAATCTTCAATGTTGATGATACTGGGCTTTACTGGAAAAAAATGCCATCTCGAATATTCATTTCTAAAGAAGAATGTCAAGCCAGCGGTTTCAAAGTTGCGAAAGATCGACTAACACTTCAGCTGGGTGGTAATGCCACTGGTGATTTCAAACTGAAACCTTTACTGGTTTACCATTCAGAAACACCCCAGGCAATGCGAGGTACAGACAAGACAAGCCTACCAGTCATGTGGCGGTCCAACAGAAAGGCGTGGGTTACAAGGGAAGTTTTTCAAGATTGGTATGCTAATAGATTTTGCCCGTCAGTCAAATCCTACTGTGACAGATATGGGCTTGAACGTAAAGTTATATTACTCTTTGACAATGCCCCAGGACATCCAACCTCACTTGATACGCCGAGAGACTTAAATGTGTATGTGAAGTTCCTTCCACCAAACACTACGTCAATAATACAACTTAAGGACCAGGGAGCAATAGCAAACTTCAAAGCTTATTACCATCACCACACTTTTAGCCAACTAATTCATGAAACTGACAGGGAAGGAAGACAGTCTATGCGAGAGTGGTGGAAGTCATACAACATCATGAAGGCTATTCACAACATAGAAAAGTCTTGGAACGAAGTTAAAAAGAGTTGTATGAACGGGGTGTCACGTAATCTTTTGCCAGATGTAGTGGAAGCACCTAGAATAATTGTCCAAATACACAGACAAGTACTTGAAGACATTGCTGCAATGATTGAGGGGTCTGAACTTGAAGGTGTCGCGGTAGAAGATCTTGAAGAACTTGTAGCAAATCACGATGAAACTCTCAGCAATGAAGAGCTGATCAAGTTACAGAATAATGCCATAAAGGATGAAGAAGAACAAGAGGAAGAGAGAGTTTTATCTTCAAGTGGAATACAAAATGCTCTTTCAAAAATTTATTCAGGTTTGGACATACTGCAGAGCATAGATAGTGATGATGACCGTGTGTCAAACAATTAAAAACAGCATTGGGTGTTATGAACGTATTTTCCAAGAATGTTACCCAAATGAGAATAGATGTATTTTTCCGTAAAAAAAAATAAAATAATAATAATAAAATAAACCATGTAATACTGCATAAAGTGTTCTTAGAATTAAAGCGATTGATTCATATGATTTGTGGTTATATTGCATTAACTTTTGACTATGATTAATCGTAAACCCCTAGATTTTTGAACTTCACTTTAGGCGATTTTTTGCAGAACGTATCCCTCGCGTAAAACGGGGTATTACTGTATTTAACATGTATCCTATTAATTGCCCAATATAATAAGATCTGTCATAAGTTGGATCTGCCCATCCACGGCGACATGGAAACCCAATTTCAGAGACTCAAAACCAAGAAGTCCAAGCATAAAACTGCAAAACAGATTATATCTAATAATTTTAACAGGAGAGAAGCATAGAGATTGGAGTGGATATCCTCAGCCCCACCAGAGTGGCACTCTCTGTTCGACAATCAACATGCACTAAAGGGACTCAACCTTCCCCACCAGACCTGGGCTGCTCTTAATACAGTCAGGTCTGGCCATGGCAGATCTGCTTCAGTTTTGTACACATGGAGAATGAGAGATTCACCAAATTGCGACTGTGGTGAGGAAAAACAAACCATCCGTTACGTGACCTTTGATTGGTCACTTCGAGCCTTCAGGGGATCACCGATAGACTTTATAGATATTTCAAATGAAGCTTTACATCGGCCGCACTGTGTCGATTTTGAATTTTAATTATAATTTAATGTTGCATTTTATTAGTGTGAAACAATTGTATATTATTGATTATCTGCTATGGCCATAAGATAAATAAATAAATGTATCCTATAACTGTATTTAAATACAAACAAACACAATGAATTTTCTTTTACTCCATCTGTTCCCTCCAAAAATCATACAAATATCTGAGGACAAGCATAATATCAATAATCATCAATTATTGCTATACAGTAGTAACCAACATAAGCAGTTTTGAATGTGCGAATATTCTCACTACATTTCACATACTGAAAAGTAGATATATATTTTGAAGGAAAAAAAAAAACCAGGGGCAAAATGAATTAATACATATTTTGATGATCTGATTAAATGAGGTGGAAAATGTACTTACAAATCTGCTGTGATGATAATAACAATAATTTGAATAAGAATATAGAAAGCAACAGCTCATGAATTATGATGGAGAGTTACATGAAGCAGTTATACATGTCTGCTATAGCAGGTCTGAAGTGCAATCACATGTGGACTGAGGTGAAAGAGAGGTATGGTGGCAATGAAGATTGTAGAAGAGGAATCTGAAATTGAGGGAAATAAGTACCTGAGACTGGAGGAAATTAATACCTAAAATTGAGGCTAGGTAAATGTCTAAGGATGATGATACGTATGTGGGTATAATTTGGAAGGCCTACAAATGCTCAGACTAAGAGACTATTGTTGTTACATTGAACTAACGAATTAAAAAAATGCTGTTTCACAAGATGGGAATAAGACTCTGAGATCAAAAATCCTGTAACTTTGTTTACATGTTAATGTGATGTGGAGAAAAGACAGACACGACTGACACAGAAGTTCTTGAAAGTGTTAAGGAATACATTAATAAGTTTCACACCAAAAAAAAAAAAAAAAAATCAACAGGAGGAAAAATGCAAGTAGCATAAAAAATTTGAAATGAAAATGCTAAGTGATTATTTAAAAGGTGTCATTTTTATTAACAAAGATACCAAAGCAAATGGTAAGATAGCCAGTTATCAAAAAAGATTAAAAGCAGCACATTATTTTTTACTTAATTTCTCTTCTCAGTTAATGACACCTAGTTTAACAATACGAGGGTTGCCTTTTAACTTTTTACAAAAAGTAAAACAGAAACGAACAAGTTCGAAACAAAGTGTTTTATTTTTGCATACGTTCAAACCAATTCTGGAAACATTTTTTCCACTGTGAATCTGATATTTCAGTAACATGGTTTTGAAAGTCTTCAACAGCTTCTTGAGGTGATGAAAATCGCTATCCGTGCATCTTTTGTTTGACAGTAGGGAACAAGAAAAAGTTATTAGGCGATAAATCGGGTGAATACGGGCAATGAGACATTAATTCGTGTTTTTCTTCTTCAAATATTCAGTTGTTTGACGTGCTTTATGGGAGCTGGCATTGTCGTGATGAAGAATGATGCGATGTTTTTTGTTATTTTTCCTTATTTCATCGAAGAGCGTTGGCATTCGGGATTAACAGTTCTTCGATCCTCTAATGGAATGGTTGCGATGTGTCCAGTACAACCGAAGAAACAAGCGATCAATTTCTTGGAAGTGCTCCGTGAACGAACAACTTTAGTGGGATTGGGATCATAGTCAAACACTCAAACAGTAGACTGTTGTTTGCTTTCAGATTCATACGAATATATCCAAGTTTCGTCTCTTGTAACAATGTTGTATACGGATTTTGAACGTCCTTGGTCGAATTTTTTCAACATTTCCTGACACCAATCAACACGACCCTTTTTCTGCAATTCGGTCAAATTATGTGGAATCCATCTAGAACATATCATTCTCACACCTAAATGTTCGTGCAAAATCGATTGTATTGCAGTCTGCGATATCCTAAGAGATGCCTCTAACTGTCTGTAAGTCATATGCCGATCTTCTTTGATCATGCTGCACACAGCATCGATGTTTCTAGGAATGACAACCAATTTTGGCCGACCTTCGACATTCATCACTGACGGACGCACGACCATGACGAAATTCTGCAAACCAATTGTAAACAGTCTTCTCTGATGGCGCTTCATTACCAAAAGTTGCACGAAGCGATTCTATGCATTGTTTTTGAGTAAGGCCTTTTTTAAAATCATAAAAAATCATCCAACGTAAACCTTCATGGGTGATTTCCATTTTTGCACAAACTTTCTTCTTTTAAACGTTCACTATCAACAACTTACTCAGTCAATTTCTAAATTGCCACTGGCTTCACAATAACAAACGTCATTGTTCACAAATACAGTGGTGCCACAACTCTTTAATGCCACCTATTGTTCGATTGTAAAAACTTAAAAGGCAACCCTCATATTGAGTGGTAGAGAACAGTGTTTAAATTGGTAGACATGACATAGTTAAGGCTAAAACTGAATGAGTTTTTTTTTTTTGAACTAATTAACATGTGCGTAGAACAAGCTAGTAAGGCTGTACTGAATTATTGGGGAAAAGCACTCGAGTTTTAATTTAAAGATTATTGCTCCTTGTAAAAAAAATCTGAATACATGAGAACTATTTACTAAGTTCATGACCTAACACAGATGTTATGGTCTAGATTTCAAAACATTTGTCCATGAGCTCCACATGCTTCCTACAACAATGTTCCTCTGCTTATATCTCATCTGCATAAAATTTTCCCCTGGAAGTTAAAAAACAGAGTTGATGGCACATGTGATGTTAGCATCCAATTTTAAATGGATTAAGAACAAACACTTTTTAAAATCTGGTAATAGGTGGAAGTAAGAGGGAGCAATGCTGGACAAACAGGAGGTATGCAGTACCAATTGAAACTCATGTTCATTCACTGCAGTGAAAAATTTGTAGCTGCAGGCACTGTCCTGTTGAAACAGCATTCTTATGACAAATTTGCCTCTTTTATTTTTCAAAAAAAAAAAAAAAAAAAAAAAAAAAAAAGAAGCTTCACATACTAAGTCCCTCCCCCCACCCCCTCTGCCACAAAAAAACAACAACAAGACATCACTTTTCTCAAAGAAGGAACACCCTTGATGATCTACACAGGGAGAGAAACTGCAATGACTGTTGCTCTGATTTTTGGTAAAGTGATGGACCTAGGGTTTGTCCATAGTCACAAATTGTTCAACAAAATCTACTTAACTGGTTTCACAGAGGACTATATTATCTACAGATCTTCTTCTCATTGCCTTTTGAGTTGCTATCAAATGTTAGGCACAAATCTTTCTCATGTTCAAATACTGTGTCTCGATTTACATTAGTTTTTAAGATGCATGGTATATCCTCAACTGTTAATCTCTTATATAATGTTCAAATTTTCCCGAGTGACTGACATGTACACGCACCATCATCTATGATGGTTCTCTTCCATTGAAATTCAATGTCCTCATTTTACTTTGTTACATTTAGGGGCACACTCCTTTCATGTAGGCACCTCATCCTAATGGATGTCCTTTGGGGATATCTCTTTTTTTACACAAATATTTAACCAGAGCAGGAATTTACTTCTTCTCCATTTCAGACTAAACATGGAAGGACAGAAGAGACAGAGCATTTACTTGAAATACTGAGAAAGTATTCGGTTAAAATAAGACTATCTGTTATGTACCGAAGCATCAAAGAAACTAATAAGGAAAACCAAAAACTAATAACAAATTCCGTCATTGAAAAGAAATCATCATGTATCAACAGCATAATAAGAAGGAAAAAAAGAGTAACAGCTTGGTACATAAAACATTTTTACATACGAGTTAAACAATACAGTTATTGATATGGTTGATTCTATGAAATATTTGGGAGTAACAGAACAAAGGAATATGAAATGGGACATACACATTAATTCGTTAGTAGGTAGAGCAAATTCTAGGCTGCGATTCATAGGTCGAATCTTGAAAAATTGTAATGAACAAACAAAGGAGATAGCGTAAAAATCTCTTGTGCGTCCACATTTGGACTATTGTTGTGCCATTTGGGATCCGTTTCGTAAGGGGTTGATCGAAAGTATAGAGAAAGTACAGAGAAGAGCCGCTCGATTCGTGACCGCTTGCTACAGTCCTTATGAAAGCGTCACAGAACTGATTAGTAGAATAGGTTGGGAGTCTCTGGTAGATAGACGACACACGTTTCGTTTAAATTTATTGGAAAACATGCGTATTCCCACTTTCACTTTTGAGTGTAGTGAAATACTTCTTCCACCAACCTATTTGAGTCGGAAGGACAGGAAAGATAAAATTAGAGAAATAAGGTGCTGGACTGATTCTTATATGAATTCTTTTTTCCCTCGTACCATTAGGGATTGGAATGCTCAGCAAAGAGATTAGCTTTGGTGCTGAGCACCCTCTGCCACCCACAATTTTGTGAATTGCAGAGTATATATGTAGATGCAGATGAAATCTGGTGGTCAGAAACCAGATTTTTTTGGGTCATATTATCACTGTCAGATTTGACAATGACCCCTACAAATGTCATTTTCTTAGTTTGTAAGAACACAGAAACTTAAATACAGTAATAATTTCATACAATAAGTACTTGCAATGCTTGAGAAAATATAAATATTATTATGCTGCCAAACCTATAACAAATGTAATACCTAACAGCAGTCACTAGTGATTCTGTCTCACAGTTGTTGCTTATGACATTAAACTGTTCTCTTAAAATCATGCCAACATGACAGGAAAAATTATATTGAGTGAAATTAATAATAGTTTTCTTTAACTCTATATATCCTAGTCATAAACTCCAAAAATTACTTTATAACTGTCTGACTTTAAATACAAGGGACTCCTTTTGAGATATATATTGTAATTTAAAGAAACTTGTTAAGAACAACAAATGCTAAGATAATACAAGACATTTTACTAAAGATGGCTCCACGTCAATACGTCGGAATGTACAATAATTGTCACACCGCTCTGATATTTGGCACATATGTTCCTTAGGCGATAATGTTTGGTTACAAGTGTATATAGAAGCTTGCTAGCATGTAGAAATTAAGTAAAACCACTCGAAATGTGGGTAGGTGCATACATGTTATTGCGCAAGAAACACACTTTAATAGCTGTTGATATTTGTTCCACGTGTTTTTAAGTCTTCACTATTGAATAAAAACTGCTTTCCACAAACAAATTGCAGATACGTAATAAATAGAAAATCAGTAACATTTACAATTTCTCTGTGCAGGATGACATATTGTTTGTCAATGCTAAGATATATTGCATGGCAGCCTACCTTCTAGGGTAAAACATGGCGTCTACATAACGAATGTTTCATACAGGGCATTTAAGTTGGTTTAATTTTTTGCTAATAGCAGTTGTGGTTATGTTGAAATGCAGCCTGGACCAAGCATTAAGAGTAAAAAAAAACACAGATTAATATCAACATGTAATAACGCGTATTTCCCGCGTAATACCATGTGTGCATCTACTCACATTTGAAGTGATTTTACTTTATTTCCACACATTCGAAGCTTATGTTATACACTTTTAATCACATATTATCGCCCAAGGAATGTGTGTTCCAAATTTCAGAACGATAGGACAATTTTTGTAGGTTCCGACATATTAACGTGTTACCAAAATTGGCAACTGGCTTTGAAGTAAAGAGTCTTGTAAAGGTTGAATTTAAGTAATTTGTTTTAAAAATGACATGAAAAAAACTAATGATTATATGATTTACTGCTAGTCACACTCTTCGTTTGGTTACCGTACAAGTGACTAAAAATGAAAGATATTACCTATGCAAAAATACTGGTTTGATGGAGTGCTGTTTTAATAAACTACCAAATCTATAACAACTGATGCTTAGTAATTATGAATGAGTCTAAACTTCAATTGCATTCCTAAACCTCTGATGTTGGTGCAAGCTAATTTCAACACTCTGTTTCGTTAATGGCGGTAAATGCAAATGATATTATCAACTAAACATAAACAACTAAACAAATTTATTTACAAGTCATACAAACAAATATTTTGCGTTTTTCAGGCTCCACATCTGAGAAAATGATTTTTTTATATATATGAAATAGAGAATACATATTCTAAGAAGACTCAAAATGTAGTGAAATCTAGAAGGGATCAACTTAACTGGTTCACACTGTGGCAGGAGAACACCAAACCATAAAGTTAGTTTTCTTATATATTTGTTAACACTGTATATATAAAAACTTCAAAAATACAATGCAAATATGATTTGAAAGAACATCATATATAGGAGTCAAAACGGCTGTATAGTAAATTAAAAATGAAATAGGTATATTTTGCTGTCAAGTTTACAATAAAAATATTATTGAATATAATCCTTCAATTAGGCATTTCATCTAAAAAAACAATGATTTACACCACTCTGCCATACACAACTTCTGATAACTTCCCAAGACAAAATTGTGTTTCTTAAATGATTTCTGTATTATCAATAACATACTTGAATACTTGAAAATTATAGTCTCCAGAGTTAGTACGGGGTCAACAAAATGTTTTTAAGTTACATCAATTCAGTGTTTTGCAATACAAATAATTTTTCGTGCTTTACAGTAAATTATTTGGTTAGGTTTTATTAAGGATAAACAGTTATGTGAACATTACTATATTTATAAAAAGGAAACACAACAAAGTGACAAGGGAAACCTCACTCATACTAATTAATGAAGCTTACTAAACCTATAAACAGTTAGATGATGCCACATAAATCATATTATTATAAACATACACTTTATAGCTCTGTCAATTTGTGGTTGGATTAAAATACACAGCATTTAGATTTCACACTGAAGAGTTGGTATCCATCTATAACATTTTAGTCACTAACAACTGAAAGATAAAATGTTTCTTTGATAAATTGAGAGAACAATAAAACAAGAAGTCAGAAAGTCCACCACATCTAAAAAAAAAGGGGGGGGGAGAATCACAAATAACATGAGTCTGTAAAAACCTTACAAAAATACACAATTCTGACCAAGCAGTCAACATACAAGCCTTTAAATCTACATCAAAAAAGTTTCTTTCTTATTCTCATTAGTAACGCGAGTAAACACATTGGCACAATCAAGCAGATTCTTCTGTCAGTGATGGTGGAACAAGTGATGAAGCATTAAACAAATGATATTATAAATCTTTGAATCCAGAAAGATCATCATTGGCCAAAAATGTGCCCCCCTGTGTCGGTGACACACCTGTAAACACAAATCAACAAAGAACTTGATTTATCTTTAAAAAGTTTTAAGAAAAACCCTTCTCTCAGCTAAATAAATTTAAAAAAATGCAGATAAATAATAAGCAAAGTAGCTGTTAGATTTACACAAAAACAAATTTATGCAAACTATCTGTGCTTGTTAGAGATAAAAATGAAAGCAATCAAAATTAATTTATGTACAGTATCAAGTGTAGAGAGAGAGAACGTTTTCTTCTTTTTTTTATGTCTTTACACCTCATTGACATTGAGGTTATTAGAGGCAGGATGGGACTGTGGCAAGGAATGGGAAGGAATTCAGCCATGGCTTTTTGAAGGAAGTATCCTGGCATTCTCCTGGAATGATTTGGGGAAATCAAGAAAAACCTAATTCTGGATGAACAGATGGGGATTCCAACCAGCATCCTCTTGAATGTGAGGCCAGACCATTAACCGCTCACCCACCACGCTTGGTCACAAAGACAAAAGTATTTTTCTTAACAATTGTGGCAAAGACAAAAGAGTTTAATGATTTTATTTGTGTATGTTCTTGAAAAGTTATGCAAAACTTAGAAGTATGTTTCTCATTCCATTGTCTTAACATGTTAGTTTCACAGAAAATGACTAGCTTTCAAACAAACCAACAGTCATCTAGTCAGTCAGTATGAAATAGAAATCCAATAATTCAGTCATAGCTCTTTAGTTAGAAACATGACGATTTTTCAGATTTAGCCTAAGCCTTTTCAGTCCAGAGAAATGCACGGATATATCAGGAATTAAACCAGAGTTTACAAAATAAGTTTGAAGGCATAACACCTGAATTGTTCAAAATAGTTTCATAGTAAATTTAAAAATTAAAAGAATTTTTTTTTCTTACACTTCAAAACAATTTTGGGACCAATCCAAAAATTGTGGAAGATATTTTTTCATTGAGTCTACTAATAGAAAAAATATTTTTTTTTAACATTAATTCAAATTTACAATCAATCTAAAGGTCATGGAAGATAACTGTTCAGTCTTTTAACCTGCTAACATAATAATCTCTATGACTTTCAGCTGTTAAATGTTAATAAACTCAGACAAACAAAAAACTTGCAGAAAAACTGCAAAAATGTTTACATTTTCGAATATTACATGTTCTTGTAATAAAATAAAAAAAAAAAAAAAAAATGGGAGTGAAGGAAGTGGGATACAACACTATGGTCAATCCATTGGTTAAATGCACTGGGATAGTATGGGAGCCAAGTTATGTCTATCAAATATATGAGCTGGAGCGGGTGCAACAGTGATCAGCTACATTTGTTTCATGGAAATTAACACAGAACAAAATTAGCAACTGCTGTAACTAAGGGGTTGGCTTGTTGAGAGTAGAGAAGGCGCCTGAAGAGTGTGTCAGAAATGTATACGGCATTTTATTGGATGTTTCTATATCAATTAGCAATAGTAGGGAAGAGATGATCATTACCACAAACTTGCACTTAATTTTATCCAATTGGAATGGAGAATGTGCCTGGCGACAATTTTTGCAACTGTGGTATATGCAAGTTATTCACAAGTCCTTAAGGCCATCCGTATTATTGGAATCGCTGCTACTGAACGATGATGGTGTACCTTCTGGATGGTAGTATGTGAGTGGAACTATGATGTGTACAATGATATCTGTAGCAGCCAAATGGAAGACTGTTCTTTGGTTTGAATTTCTTATTTTCTACCAACATGCCATTTGCCAATACAAGGAGGAACAACTGCTTGAATTAGCGGAAGCCCAACCTCCCATTAGTAGTGGCCAGCATAGCTGCAGCATTCTACAGGAAGAGTGGAGGGTAAAGCATGCACGAAAAGGGCTAGCAACGTAGCTCTTCTTATTCTGGCAGGAACCATATGGGAGTCAATGGCATGGAGCAAAGTGTGGTACCGTGGTGATGTTGCTTTATCACATGGAGTCAGTCTCACATTCGGTAGACATGTAAGAAAATATACTCTCAATGAAAGTTATAAATTTAATTCCTGCATCACTGGGGAAAACATTATATATACTAGCTGTATGGAAATTACGTGTGGAATGTGTCTATCAGATCATCATTTGTGCATTTTTTTTTTTTTCAGTTGAGCTGCAATGTTCCACTCCAGACTAGATTAAGACAAAATGTAAACTATAAAATCATAATTCCAGTGATCGCTGCAATTAATGTGATTTTTCTTTATCACCCGTTTGCGATTTCTGGTCAATGTGAATTGACAAAATCTCATGTTTTTCCTTTGTTTAGCTAAGCAAATCTTTTAATCTTTTCAAATGAGAACAATTGTATTAAGAGTGAAGTTGTGTTAACAGTGAACAATTTTTAAGAACTTGGTAAAACATGGTTGTATTTTGTTTGTGAGTCAAGCTGATTGCATTACATTTGTCTTCCGTTCAGAGATGTATTTGCATTTATTGTGACATCAGTGTCGATAAATTTCAATAAATGCAATTTGTTAAATTTAATCTCAACTCACAATTTCAACAAAATTTCAAAAGTACCATGAAATGTTGGGCAGTTGTGAATTTAATGAGCCATGTGAGTCATACATTTTACCAAATGGTAAACCAAGTAGCATTTTAATACAAGTAAAGTTGGTCCTGAGCTTACAGTCATTTCACTATATTTCTACTTCCCCATTTCACTTTTTCTTTTTTTTTAATCTTAAAATTCTTTCAGTGCAATTTATTTATACGAGGGCCGTTCAGAAAGTAACCTCCGATCGGTCACAGTGCGGGTGGTGGGGGTAGTCGCGACGCCATCTGTGCATTCACGCACTCAGCAGGTCAGTCGGCATCAAGCCGTGGTCGAGTGAGCGTCGTACCTGCGGTAGTTTAGTTTTTGTGGCAGTTTGAAATGTGTGCTGCAATAGAAAACCCCGCCAAATGTGAAGTGCGTGCTGTCATAAGGTTTTTTACAGCCAAAGGATATTCTGCAGCAGCTATTCATCGTGAGCTTTGTGCCGTGTACAGACCAAGAGTTATAAGTGAAGGAGTTGTCCGTGAATGGGTACGTTTATTTAAAAGTGGACGAGAAAACGTTCATGATGAACAGAGTAGTGGTAG
This sequence comes from Vandiemenella viatica, assembly GCA_031002005.1. NCBI lineage: Eukaryota > Metazoa > Arthropoda > Insecta > Orthoptera > Morabidae > Vandiemenella > Vandiemenella viatica. The sequence goes on along the minus strand of JARYHS010008074.1, from coordinate 284,219,150 downwards.
ACCATCATTGGTGACTGACGAACTCGTTCAGACAGTTGATGCAAACGTTCGTAAAAATCGACGTTTCACAATGTCAGAGTTGTCTACTGTTTTTCCGCAGATTTCTAAGACTCTCTTGTACGAGATAGTGACAGCAAGATTGGGTTACCGTAAGTTCTGTGCACGATGGGCGCCCAAAATTCTTACCGACCACCACAAAACTCAAAGAATGGCCTCTGCAGTAGACTTTCTGTCACGTTATGAGGACGAAGGAGAACCATTGTTAAACAAAATCGTGACCGGTGACGAAACCTGGATTAAGTACGTGAACCCTGAGACAAAAGATCAATCAAAGATGTGGGCACATTCAAATTCGACTACCAAACCAAGAAAAGCCTTGCAAGATTTTTCTGCCAGAAAACTGATGGCAACGGTGTTTTGGGATGCCAAAGGGGTGTTGTTGGTTGAATTCATGGAACGTGGGACGACCATTAATCAAGATATGTACTGTGAAACACTAAAAAACTTACGACAGGCTATACAGAAGAAACGCCGTGGTATGCTGACTTCCAGTATCATTTTTTTGCATGATAACGCCCGTCCTCACTCTGCTTGCAGAACAACGGCCCTTCTTGAGTCCTTCAAGTGGGACGTTATCAACCATCCACCTTACAGCCCAGATCTGGCGCCAAGCGATTATCACCTCTTCATGCATATGAAGAAATGGCTCGGGTCCCAGCGGTTTGATGACGACGAAGAACTCAAAGATGCGGTCACAGGCTGGCTCCAGGCACAAGCGGGTGATTTTTATGCAGAAGGAATTTCAATGCTTGTGAAGAGATACGATAAGTGCTTAAATCGCTATGGAGACTATGTAGAAAAATAGTGCAAAGATGTAGTTGTAAGATGTATATATTAAAATATTTTTATTTAACTTGGGAAGGTTACTTTCTGAACGGCCCTCGTATAATAATTAAAATAATTTTAAACTCTTTCAGTGTTTTTGATAAACTGTTTTTCATTTCCCTTGGTAATTAACTCCAATCCATGACTACCTTACCTACAAAAGAAAATTGTTAGCTTTTGATCTCTTTTATTCCAAAATCCTCTACCAATATCCAGCCAAGCATTCTTGCCAATATATGCCTTGTAGTCTCCAAGCACTCTCTTAACCCACCTTCTGCCTCCTCAAATGGCTCTCAACCCTGTCCATTTATCATATCAGTTTGTAAGCACCTTAGAATTTGGATAAATTCTAGTTTTCTTAGTTTGAAGTATAAGGGAGGGAGAAAGCTTTCCTTCAAACATAAGGTTTCATTGCAAGTGTAGGTTATGGGAGGAACGTTTCATATAGAAGCTGATACCACAAGCAAATTCATTAAATAAACCAGTAAAGCCATTCAACACATTACATAAGCATTAAATAAAATTTGTTTAATAGTAAAGAATCTTTAAACTAACCTGGAATAGGGTAATCCATTATTATCCAATTTGCAAACAATAGATTTTTGCTACGTGAGCATTTCACTATTTCTGAACACTTTTAAACCAAGTAAAGTAGTTTTAAAATAATAATAATTCAAAAGAAAGTTAAATTCACTAAAATTACGTAGTTTTAGACCGTGGAAAAAACGTAAATAAATTTTTAAACACTTCGATAAATACACTTTCACTTCCACCATTTTTTTTTTTTTTTTTATACGGTTCCAGTAATTTCTCGATCTAAAAAGTGGATTTTGTAAAAGAACCAAAAATCTAGTATAATATAGTAAAATTTCAGAATATTCCATGTAGTAGAACGGATTTTATATATATTTTTAAAATTATTTCGTCATTAAAGACATGTGTTTTCACTTAAGATTTATTTGCGAGTAAACCAAGCCATTTCCGTAAATAAAACTACTGTCTAAACACGTAACTAAATTCAAAGAAAATTCATATAACTTCACCTTTTCGAAATAAACAACACTTTAATAATAATGAACCAGAAACAAAGTGTTTGCTAAACAGTTTTCAAACCCGATCTTGTTAGATTCGTAACTTTGCTATCTAAACACAGATGTTGACAAAATTTACATCACTGGAATACGGAATTAACGTAGAACACTTTGGAACTAATTTCATTGTGATAATTTGCAATCCAGCAGGATTACTAAAAATTGGCTTAAATTCAACATAGAGATAGGGAAATCCCTATTATTGTCGGAGACTCTTTATCACTATGCCATTTAAACTAAATTCATTTTTAAGCAAGCTAATCATTCGGGAATTCTAACTAAACACTTTTTATGTACCGTGAGGACAAGACTATATGCAGTCAAAGTCTGAACACTTTCTATAATCACAATCATTTTACACTATTTTGGGAAAGTAGGTGAATACCTGATTTCATGGATTGGGTATATAAGCGGGTACCTCGTTAGAGGGCGTTTTTCTTTTGTCTTTCGATTTTGTTTTTTGTCTTTCGATTTTGTCTTTTGTCTTTACTCCGGGAACACGATTTAAGTTGAACCTGCGCAAGTTGTCCCGGTGCGGGTTGAGTACGAGCCGGAAATGGTTGAGCCAGACTGGGAGCGTGTGTCGGCCATGATGATTTTCTTTATGTCAACAACTACTAAGAACTTTTAAATTTTCAAAAGGTTTTTTTCTGTTGGTTGGTGCTTTTCTCTCCACAATCTGCAATTATTCTGGAAATGTTTGTTCGATTGCCTAATCAGCTTTAGAATGCAAATTTTTAAAAATATGACTTTGAAAACAAACTTCAAAATTTTATTCAAGTGAGCCTTTTGTGATTTCATAGTAGACTGAAACCTTTTCTAAGTTTGCGGTTTAAACAAATTTAGTGGTGACCTTTAAGCATCTCAGTTGAGAATTCCAGGCAGGTAACATGGTCAATTTAAAATTATTTAGTCAAATTCAACAGAACTTTCATTTCAAGTGAACTTTCATCTAAGGTACCAGGCATACATCTAACCCCGTATAGCAGCTTACAAGTTACCAATTGTGTTTTGAGGTAACTTCCACAAAAAAACTAGTTTTCCTCCTTTCACCCCTTCCACTCCTGAATTTGAAACCTAAGTATGGGTCACATACTGTACCACCATATTCAAGCAATGGTTAGACCAATGTTTTGTAATCCAATTTACTCATTTCTCTGATGTATGCCCTCATCACCCTCGCCAATAAATATAGGATTTTGAAACATCTCCCTATCACCTGCCTAATTAAACTTATTATCAAAAGATATGCCAAGATTTCTCCTACACTCTATTATTATTAAAAAGTGCTACTTTTATATATGGGTACCTAAAATGATTCTTTGACATTTATTTCCATTCCATCTTGACCTGCCCTACACATCACCTGTAGCTGTTTATAGGCCTCTCTAATTTTATACACATATACATCATCATGTCATTTGCAATAAACCTAATTTATAACCATAAACAACAAACACAGTCATTCATTAAAAAACAACAGAAATGTCCAGAGCACTACCTGCTTCTTCTTTTACCTGTTTCTTCTTTTACCTGTTTCTATACTGCATTCCATACCTTACCTCTTTGCTTGCTACTTTTTAAAGAATTTTTCTATCCAGTAAGTCACTTTTTCATTCACTCAAGTAGTGTTTACTTACTTACCATTATATTACAGCTCATTCTGTCAAATGCCGTGAAGTGATCTAATACTACACTATCAGCTTAGTCTCCCTAGTCCTTTTGATCCCAAATACCTTGCATACATCCCACTGATTTTCACAAACAAATTTTATAGTTTTGCAAACTAGTTTATTTCTTCTAGCCATCTCTAGTGTGGTTTCATAAAACCATATTCATCAACTTACCAACCACTGATGTCAAACTAATAGGCCTAAAATTTTTAACTCTATTTGTCTGTCCTTTGTGAACTGGTACTATGGCACTTTTCCAGTCCTCTGGTAAGCAGTAAGTATCCAGAATCAATATAAATATATTACAAGGTATGGTGTAATAGTGTATCCCCCTATTTTGATTTCAGGTGCAAGAGGGAACGAAAATTTTATTTAGTAGGTAAGGGAGCCAACGACTAAAACAATTTACTTGAAACATTGAAAGACTTTAAAATCAGGTAGGTGGGTACAGAAAATGCAGTCAAAGAATTTGAAGTCAAAATGGTAAAGAAACTGATTAGGAAAACTGCAAACAGAAGTCATACATTTCGTATGTGGCACATGTAAAATGTTTTGCTACTATGTTAATACTAAGTTTTTGGAGTGCAATCATTTAGGGGGGGGGGGGGGAACCTTGTTAGGATTCTTGGAAGATTGACAACATTATCATACATTACATCAAACAAAATAAACATGACAGTGATTGCACATCATTTGATAAATATAATTTAATTAAGTAATGTTGACAATGAAAGTGCTGCTAGGAAGTGATAATGCAGAAGAATAGAGAAAATAATCCATCTCTGAAGCAGAGAGGCCCGATGAACATGAAAACATTTCCTTCATCTGTGGTAAGAGATCTGTTATTTTACATTTCATTCCTGCAATACATTTAATTAAAAGCCCTATAGTAAAATATGCACAAATCCTTGATTTTTTAGAGTTTCTGCAGACTTTCAGTGAGAGAAAGATAAACTGTGCTCAGTTTTCAAACAGCAGTGGTCGTTATTACTACTACTAGCAATGTATATATAAAAATAATTCTATTTATAGATCATACTGCTTAGCAACACAGTAACTATCATTTGTGTACCAAACAATTTTAGAGCAGAAATAATGAGCCACTGTGCATCACACATTGTAACACATCTTAGAATTTCGCATAACGAAATTAGTTGCTGAGATAGCAGGTTCAGTTGAAGTATATGGGAACACCCTTTTAAAGACATTTTTATAGTTAATTTTTGATAATATTTCCCAGTAATATGTCCTAAATAAGTATTTGTTCAAGTATAAGCAGTAAATTCAATAGTTAAATTCATTTAAACAGCTGATCAGAAACTTAACCTCAGATTTGTATAGGTAGTGTTTGACTTTCATTTAGTTTCAATAAACCAAGATATTTCGTTAGTTCAAAAGATGTTTAGGTAGATATATAGCCAGTAGATAATTAGTTTTGTTATTAAAAGATCTTACTTAGAGTCTGAATATGTTTGAAAGTGATTTGCCGGTTTTGAATTTTATCACGTAATTTTTCCACTCTAAACACGAAGCATTTAGCTATCAGGAAAACAGTTAAGAAGTCAAGTGATAGAGATAAAGTATCGTAATTTCGGTTTAGATAACATATTAAAGTTTTAGAAAGATTCATGTAACCTAAAGATCGTTTTTGAATATAATTTGATATAGCCAGACATGTGATTTAGGTAAAAGTTCGATATTTCAGTCTTTTTCGGGGATTCATGAAAAGAAATTATATTCAGAGTAAAGTTTATTTAAAATTAAAGACTTCTGTAAAAGATTCATTTCAAAATATTAAAGCATTTTATAGTAATAAAATAAAATGGGTTTTGGCGCGAGTAAGCAATGATGCAATCGCTCGACATTCGCCGAGGGTGATATCTACAAAAATTCGTAATAAATCAGGGAATTAACTTAGAGATTCCAAATTTTTACAGTAATAGTTTTTCAATAGGGAAATTTGTTTAGAGGTATTTTCAAGTTGATATTCAAGATATTTCAAGACATTAAATTTTATTTTCGGGTTTTAGACCACTTTAAAAAATAGGTAAAATTCTTTATTTGAAATCAGGTAATAGATGAGCAATAGGAGAATAGAATTAAATTTGTTTCAGCTCGATAGGAGCAATATTTTGGAAGTTATGGCAATCACATCTTTACGACTCTTTTCTGGCTAAACTATTAAAGTAACAACATTTTTTATAATAACTTAATTCGACGTTTGTAATAATATCTTGCTACTATCAAAATTTCAGAGAGCTAGGATTAATTTTACTGTCATGATCAAATTGGATTTCGCAACAGTTGTCAGAAACTGATCAGCTATCGTATCAAACCCCTGGGAAAGTCAAGACAAGGAAATTCTCACGGTCCGATCCTATAAATATATCCCCTCCACAGCCTAAGGGCGCACTCTTCTAGAAGCAGCAGTGAGACGATGTAAGCGCGTTATGTCGGGTGGCTAGCTCTTGGCTCGTGGCGCGGCAAACTTTTAGTTTGTTCAACATCAAGTAGAAATTTTGTCAGCTTAGGGAAGTTTTATTCTGAAGATTCATGTAATTGAGAGGTAATAGTAACGTGGGGTTTCGGTCGTGCTCGAGTGGTCAGTCGAATCTGTAAAATTAAATTTGGAAAAGTTGTCTGAATGCCTATGCAGTACTTTAACTTTGTAATGTTTTGAAGAATATACTCATCATATCAGAAGTGAACTTTTATCATTGAACTTGAACCTTTTCCTTAGTTTCTGGTCAAAACTATGGTGGCGACTGTGTAAAGAACTTAGTACTGCAATTCATTAGGTTTGCACGATCAGAGTTAAGATGCAGTTTGTGTACCAACCCCAGCACAAGCTTGTTGTCTTACAACATTATGGCAGGATGATACATATGCATGGAAACAAAGATAACAAAATGTTTTGGTATAAAACATACATTATGAGAATAAAATGTGACTGTTGGGGAGTAACTAATGAATTGCAAGGTGATGGCATAGAGGTTGGGTTGGTGATAATGGAAATAAAGGGTACTTCAAAGTAGGAACAAAAAAAGAGAAATCAGATATTATTAAAGTTTAATTTACACATAAGTATAGAAAGTGGTAGTTTTCATGTGGGCAGAGGAAGATAGGAACTGCTTTATAAATACTCACTGATTTTTTTAAATGTAAGCTTGAATCAATTCTTATCAATCTGTGCCAAGAAAGTCTGCTGACAATTACTACAATAGCTTACAATTACTTTCAGTTTTTCTACAACTGCCACCCAGTGCTGTAGACAAGTTAAACGGACAGAATGTTGTTATAAATAAACAGTGCATAAAATTTTCCCACCTCTGTAAAGATATTACTCCTCCCCTTCTGCCTTATGGCAAATACTCCAGCACTGGATTAGCATGTTCACAGTTTGAAATATAATAACAGTATTACTTAGTTAATACAGTGCTTTGAAAACTGTAAGTACTTGGTTTCTAATTACCTATATTGATTGAAACGTTTGTTGATAGTGATTGAAACTCGCTACATTAACTGCATTTTCTTCAGTAGAATTCACAGTTCATCAGGGACTTCTGAGTACACTTTAGAAAATGTATGCAAAAAAACAGCATTCTTTATAACATGTAGAAAAATTGTGTAGTTGAATTCTTTTCATTTTTTTGCAATTATTTTATACAACTACTGTTTTCAGGATTTAAAAAAAAGTATTGCAGGTTACTTTCAAAAGCAAAATATTAAAGGATTTTTTACCTGGTTGTAAATTATTTTCAAATGCAGTATTTGGAAACATGTTTAAAATATGTATTTTAAAATCATAATCTATGAAACAATACTAATAAAAGAATGTGTAGATATATTACTCTTAACACTGTTTTGCCTTCACTGGGATCATATACCAGTCGTTTACCTTCACTTGGTGTGGATACTACTGTAATGTTGAAAAATGTAGTTTTGTTTTATATTTCGAATGTTTTAATCTAGCGATCCAATAAAATTTTGTGATATATGTTCCCATGATTCTAAGTTAGTAAATGAAGAGAAATAATTTTCTTTTTCCTAAAAAAATAAAAAGAAACAATGTTGTCAGTACATGTCCTAATATTGTTTAGGCCAAATAATATTTTGGTTGAAAGTTTTGATCAGCAGGAGTCTATGTGCACCTTAAAGACGCTAAAGATGAGAAACTATTTTTGTGTGACCAATGATTTATTTCATAAAAAAAATATATCACTGATTATACAAAACCACAGTGATATTATTACAACAGACACTATAGGTACCAAGTGATATGCAAGTTTTGTTCTGTAATTCTGACAGTTCAGTTCTAGTGACTCCAATAACTGTGAATTTAATGTCACATGTATTAGAATTTTTGGAGCCCATTTCATTGTATAAATAAAAATAATGATATAGCTAATAAAAATCATGCAAATCAACAACAGAATAATGAAAATGCATGTATAACAAAATAACTTTCATTTGTGAAATGTTTAATAAATTAGAAAAATGAACAGATATTTCAATGAAAACATACAAAAATCCATCACCATAAGAATGTTTGCCAGTGAATGATGTTTGTAAATACCTTTACCATGGTCTCAGGCTTAACTGTGACAGTTAAGGTACTGCTAGAAAAGGGTTTCAGCATAGTTATTGGAATTCATTAGCAAAAACTGGATTTCTCTTTACAGAATACGACTGCTTCACAACAAAAATTGAGAATAGAAATTTGCAATTATATTTCGCTATACAATCTACACAACACTTCCAAGAATTATTGCATCTTGGGTAACCTTAAGAAAACAAGCCAAGTCTAAAAACACAGACAACACAAAAGGAGATTACATGTGTTTTTTTTTTTTTATATAAAAAACAATGATATTGTTTGATTATGCAATGCTGGTTATGAGCAAGATATTATTTATACTGTTCATATTTCAGTTTTAGTTATTTTTGTTTATGAGTTACTAAATGATGTATTGCAATTGTATAATGCATACTCAGAATTGTTCATGCGATCTTTAATAACTCAAATAAAAACACATCGAGTATATGTTTTGTATATGAATCATTTCTTATATAGAAATTATATGCAAATCATCTTCATTTCAATACATGTAATTAAATATAAATCACAGTGATCTCCAACCAGTCCGAGTGAATTTATGTGGCTACTAAACTGGCTGAGATTAAAATTGATATTTAAGCAATAAATATCAGTTTAATAGTAATAGAATCCTTATTTACATATTAAACTTCAATTTATTATAATTATTACAAACTACCTGCAATTCTAAATTTCAATTAGAAATTTTTTCCACTATTGCGATTTCAGAAAAATATAGTCACGCAGGTTGAAAATGTGTTGCTTCTAGTAGAGAACAAAAAAATACTGAACACTCAGTAAAGAGGTAGTACACAAAACTAATAGAAACAAAATACACCAGATTAAAGATGAATAAAAATAATAATTTTTAAAAATACGACAAACATGCAAACAGAATTTATTAAAACAAAAACAGATGTTTTAATATACATCTACGAATGCATGTGTACAAGTATAAAACTATGTAAGTGACTTTTAACTTTAATTAAGAGGATGCACAACATTTCTACATGGCCACTGTGGCATCACTAATTAGTGTTTGTTTCCATCGATGACATGGCAGGGTACAGCTTTTGCCGATGAATTAATTTTTCAACAGCAAAAGTATAACGCTGTTCACATAAATCTTTCTGATGTATTTAATTTACTCCGTGAAGAAAATAGTGCAACAAGTTTAATTCCAAAGTTGTAAATACTTTTCTTTCTTCACCTACATAAGGTTGCATCAATCTGGGAAATCCATGGAAGCATCAACTTTAACTTTCTTCTGTAATTTGCATCTTTAGAAACTGGATTTCGCTCCAGATAAACAGTGGCCAAGCTCTTGTTATGCTTCAGTTCTTCCACATTTGACCATTTGTCGACAAGATTGTCATTCAGCTATAAAAAAAATATTTATTAATCTAAATATAAAGATTACTTACAAGAGTCTATTTTATGCAAATAATTAAGAAATCGTGTTTCCCTCAAATACAGAGGCAAAATAAAATGGCAGTGTCTCATCTATCTATATCTATAAAATGAAAACCGGAAATATTTGTCGTATAAAAACTCGGAATCTACGGAGCAGATTTCAATGGGGTTTTCACCGTTTCAAAGCTTAGAATCTTAATTCACTTGTCTGGCATGTCTTATGTTTCAAAGTCAAATAATGTAGGAGAATTAAATGAAATTCTGAACGTATGGTGAGGAATACCACAGGAGGAATCACTAGATGCCCCATACATCACACTAAACACACAACTATAATATAATATCTCTGACCATAGCCTTTAATGAGCAATTTACAATAATAACCATTATTTTATACTCCACTCTGAACAAAACTTGAAATATTATTTCCTTTAATACGGGGTGTTTAGTTTTTAAATGCCATCGATGGCCATATTCAATGCGAGGAATTAAGAACGAAAAATCAGTAGAGATTTTCTTTGCCCCTGATGTCTGGCAATGTCTTTGACCATCAGCTTTAGTATTTATCTCTGATATCAATGTTATTAAAAGCAATTATTTACTATAATTTTCTGGATAAATTACGTTGAATTATACAGGTAAAACTAATACTAAAATTTCTCTGGCATTTAAGTTTGGATTCAGTTATTCATATTAACCAGCGTTTAACTGATTTTTTTTTTTTTTTGCTATTGATTGTGTTTTTCAGTATTGGATTTTCTATATTTGCAAAAAAGACTGAATCTGTATAGCTAAAATTTCAGGTGCTTGGAGCTTACAGATTCATTTCGTTCACAGTAATTAATTCGTATGCTGATCTTTTTTTTTTATATCATCTGAAGTTTGTATTCAAGCTTTTATGTTAAAAATAATGACTTTAGACAACTGAACGTTTTTTGGTATTAGGCTGCAATTCTACGCAATACGCGCGTGTTTCTCACGTAATCTAGGTTTTATTCGTTTTATATTTTATAGCGTTGTTTAGTAATGCAATGGTTTTTAATACAAACAGAAGTGTGGGTTAAGGCCTTACTGTTGGAAAGTAACCGATTATGACAACTGAGCGATTACTGGCATTACATTCTGCGCTATACACTTGAGTTTCTTACATAACCTAGCTTTTATTCGTATTATAATGTAATGCTTTGTTCAGTATAGCAGTTTCAATGTCCACCATGATTGCGTAATTTGATGAATCATGATGAATTCTTATATAACTGAGTGAGACAGATAGTAAAAACAAATTACGTATCTCGCTTAGTTCTCGAGATATAGAATTATTTATAGGTATAGTTTTTTTTCCTTTTCATGACGATTTTCTTTTGCTTCAAACTACATTTCAACTTGACCATAACCGCTAGAAAGAAATCAAAACACCCTTTGTACTCATCCAGCGTGTAGCGCCTTGTGACTATGTCGAACTTTTTTCTGGTCCAGGTTGTGTTTCAAACACCCCTAAGTTTAGAGATTCAGTATCTCAAGAACAAAGCAAGATAACCCAATATTTTACTACTCTCATTCAATGTCTCATCAGGTTAGATAAGAATACATCGTTGATTTGGCTTATTCGAATTTTTTTTCGCATCCAAGCCGCATTTCAATCTAACCATGTCAGCTGTGAGATAACATTTAATGAGACGTGTAATCGAGATATATATAAAAAAATTCTTAAATTTTCATTTGTCTTATGGTATTACATAGGAATCCTCACGGAATTGCAGCGTTGTAATTAATATGTACGCTAATGGTTTTATATCATTAGAATTATGTATTAAACCTGTAGTGTTGAGAATAATAACGGCTTAGGACAACTAAACTTTTTTTGGTATTTATGCTGATGGTTTTTTTTTATATTAAGCTGCAATTCTGCGCTGTACGCGCGTGTATCTTATGTAATCTAGCTTTTATTGATTTTATAGCGTTGTTTAGTAATGCAATGGCTTTTAACAGTTTTTATTAATTTCATAATTTATTCAATTGTTCACTAATGCGGTTTTTACATCAACTGTTGTGCTGCAATTTGATGATGAATTCTTATTATACAACTCAAAGAGATCGGTAGAAAGTAAAAAAAAAAAAAAATACACGTCTCGCTTAGCTCTTGAGTTATCGAAAGTCAAAAATTATTTAGAGGTATAGATTCTTTTCCTTTCAACAACGATTTTCTTCTCAACTTGACCACAAGCACTAGAAAGAAAACAAAACTCCCATTGTACATGTACAGCGTGTAGTATTTTGTGACTTTGGGATTTTTTCTGGTCCAGGTTGCGTTTCAAACTGTCAACCTCAATTTAGAGATACAATATCCCCAGGACAAAACAATATTTTACATTTCACTTTCAATGTGTCTCGTCAAGTTAGATAAGAATCCATCACCTGGTTTAATGAGAAGTGTAAACGATATATATATATATATAAAATCTTCAGTTTTGATTAGTCTTGTGGTGTTACATAAGAATACATCACCAAATTGCAACGCAACAGTTGAAAGATTTTTCATAAAAGAGTATTCACATTCAACAAATACTGTTTTAGTACTAAATCGACGTGGAATTTTGTTTCCTTGTGAAGAAAGTTTAAATGCAACATATCTGATATACAAAAACGTAACTCAAACGGCAAAAATACTCTGTTAGGTGAAAAAGGGTGTGTGAAGAGATTGCTACAGAGGCGTGGGCTCTATCGCAATTAAATTAAATTATAAAGCGAGGTTGACGGTTGTACGGTAGTGCTCAAGCCTTGAACTCGAGATTACCTGTATTCAAATCCCCGTCTGGCCATCCATTTTTCGATTTTACATGGTTTCAGAAGCAAAATACTCAGGATGTGAAGCATACCTCTTGGTCCCGTAGCTAAACATTAAATTTTTCCTTACTTTCTCACATAATCTAGCTTTCAGTCATATTATAATCTATTTAAGTTCTCAATATATCGAATGTCAGAAAAAAATATCTGGAGTTTGGAGATAAAAGTGGAGTCATTGTGTTCATAATAATTAATGCGTAGGCTGATGGCTTTTAATAGAAATAGAACGTTGTATTAAGACTTAAGTGTTGCAAATAAAAACAGTTTAGGACAACAAAGCAGCTTTTCTTCATTTTATAATTTATTGCGTTGTTTCGTAATGCAGTTTCAATGATAACCATGGTGCCATAGTCTGTAAATCCCTGAAATAAATCGAAGTAAAGATTTTTTTTTTATTTCTCGGTTATTTGTGAATAACTGATATACAACTGTGAATACCCGGTATTCAACTATACAGGTACAAAATAGAATTTAAATTTTGAGCTACAGTGCAAGATGAAGTAACATAATGAGAATTTTTTTTAACTCCAGCTGCAGATGAGCTGTTTGACGCTACAAAAACGCGTTCAAAATCGATTCAGCAGTTTTCAGATAATGCTTGATTATTCTTAAAGTAAAGGTGCCATAACAGCTCAAGATATATGTAAAATTTTAATTTTTAACCCAAACTTTCAAATTCTGAAAATCCACTCAAAATATGTATTTTACCATAATGTTGGAATAAACAGATACATTTTTATGTATGTGGTATGTAATAATGTGTATAATGTTTCGATTTTCGAATAATGTGCGTAATGTTTCAATTTTTGAGCAGCAACATTGGAACATGTAATTAGGTTGAAATGTAACCTGGACTAAAATGAAACTGACATTCTGTATCAAAGCACCCAAGACACCCCATTCTTGGAAGTGTGCTGTTAAATCACCGGTTAGTTTATACCGGAAATGGCCGGTACGAAATCAGTGAAACGTGGTGGGCATGAATCTGTTCAGACGAAAAAAATAGTGTACGGATAAATCAAATTAAACCTACTTCTTTTTTGGTAAGGTGGGGATGAATCTAGGTATGCTTTAATTCCAGAAATTGATGGCCCAAATTGTATGAAACTTGAAACATGTTACTCATTGCATGAATAAAAACAGTGTATGGGTAAATCAACAACAACTAAACCAGGCAATGCCGGGACCTCTGCTAGTAATTTATAGAAAAAAAATTGTTGGGATTCAATATCAACAAGAAGTAAGGAAAGAGGAGAAAATAAGTGCATCACTTACAAGAAATATTAAAAAGAAGTAAAGAAATAGGAGGAAGTAAGCCCTTCCCTTACCAGAGATGAAGGCCAGTGTACAAACAACACATTTCAGTATGCAAACAGAGAAAATATATGAAACAAGGATCGTACACCCACACACACAGAATCTTGCCAAATTGCTAAAATACTATGTGTGCCCATTTCCAATGAAAATTTTACCCCATAGCTGTTGTTTTGTAAGTCGCCAGTATGGCTGTGCACATGAAGTGCCACTACACTGTATCATGGAGGTATAATGGGCCAAACATTGAATCTCAGGTCTGACGTAATGACCATCCTGATAAGAGTTTTCTGCAAGAGAATTTTAGCATGATATTCACCCCAAACTACTCACATCACAAACAAAAATACACTTATCACAACTAAAACATTTCACAGACAGATAACACCATATCTGTTACCCCATCAAAACTACAACAGGCCTAACAATAGTTCTTGGTGCATAGCTTCCATACACGAATGGCCTTGGAAGAGGATATACCAGACAATCCACAAAAGTGGACACATTCAAATAATTATAATGATGAGTTATTGTTTGTTTACTTCATATCCCCCACCTCTGCCATCTCCACTGTGTCCATCATTGTCAACTCTGATTTCAGTCATCCACATCCATACTCTGCAATTCACAAATATTGTGGTTGGCAGAAGGTGCTTTGCACCAAAACTAACTCTGGGCATCCCAATATTGAATAGTCCGAGGAAAGAAAGAAACCAGATGAAACCGATGTCATCTGTCTGCCAGATAACCCCAGCCCAATCTATTTGTCAAATCTGTGACACTTTCATAAGGGTTGAAGCAAGCGGTCACAAATTGAGCGGCTCTCCTCTGTACTTTTTCTAACACGTCATTCAATTCCTTGTGATATGGATCCCAAACTACACAACAGCAATCCAAATTTGGACACATGAGAGTTTTATAAGCTATTTTGTTAGTATGAGCATTGAAATTCTTCAAAATACAACCTATGAATCTTAACTTAGAATTAGCTTTCCCCACAACGGAAGTTATGTGCTAGTCCCATTTCATGTTGTTTTGTACCATTGCCCCTAAATACTACACAGAATTAACCATGTCAACAAATGAGCTGTTCACAGTGTACTCATGAACAAATGGATTCTTTTTGTTAATTATGCACATTTCTTTGCACTTTTTTGCAGTTTAATGCAAGTTGCCATTTACAGCACCATTCCCAAATAACATCAGATCATGGTGAATTTTTAAGCAATTGTCAGAGCACCTTTCTTCCCTATAGATAACTGCATCATCAGCAAACAATCGCAATCTACTTTTAATGTCGTCACCACGATCATTCATAAAAATTAAGAAAAGAAGTGGTCCTATTACACTGCCTTGAGGTAAGCCAGAATTAACGTCTAGATTAGAAGAGGCTTCCCCATCAACGACGACATACTGTGACTGGCCAGTTAGAATATCTCACAACCATTCACAAATCTGATACGATATACCATACACTCAAATTTTGCTAAAAATCAATTGTGTGGCCTGAGTCAAAAGCTTCCTGAAAATCCAAGAAAATTGAACCTTGTGAACCTGCTTCAACAACTTTCAATACGCCATGAGAAAAGAGGGTCAACAGTGCTTCACGTGAAGTTCTTTTGAAATTCATGTTGGTTCAATATAAGTAACTTGTTTCCATTTAGATACTTCATAATGTTCGAACATATAACATGCTCCAGAATTCTACTGCAAATAGGTGTTAATGATACGGGTCAATAATTCCTAGGTTCGCTCCAAACACCTTTCTTGAAAACAGGAATTACTGGGTCAATTTACCAGTCAGAAGGTACTTATTTCTCTTCTAAAGATTTACTGAATAAATCAGACAAAAATTTTCCTATTTCCTCCATGTGTTCTGAAAATACTCGTATTGCTATACCTTCAGGATCAGGCACTTTCCTACACTTCACCAACGCTTCACTATCAATTTGTATCGAATAGATTTCTAATTCTACACAATATGGACAAATTGGTATGTTTTCCATAATTTCATCCATGAACGAATTTTTAAATTTGGTGTTAAATATGGTACCCTTATCATGGCTGTCATCTACTTCACTACCGTCTTGTATTAGTACCGGCATATTGTTACCGCTACAACTGACCTTTTTAACATAGGAACAAAATTTCTTTGAGTTTTTGGTGAGGCTCTTGGAAAGTAAATTGGAACAGATGTCATTAAATGCCTCAGCCATCATCTTTTTAACATCTTGTCTTACCACATCTAACTTTTCTAAATCACTACGATATCTGTCTAGTTCTGTGTCAGTATATGTATGTCCACACCCTTCCTGACTATATGTATAAATTGATGCCACATCCTACATGCTAATTTGAAGGCAACGTAATTATCCCTGAGGTACCCTCTAAATCGCTCCTTTCAAGCTTTATTGAATATGTAAATGATCCTTTCTTTTTTTCTGCGCTCAGTTATTAATTTTACTGTGGTAAATACTGCTTTATGTTCACTTATTCCTGAGGTGGTAGAAATGTCCATAAATAATTCATGCCTATTTGTTAAGAGAATATCAAAAATGTTTTCATTTGCGTTGGTTCAGAGATGAGCTGTTCAAGATGAAGATCTGAGAGCATGTCAAGAATAATTTCACAGGCTGTTTTATCCCTGCCACCAGTAACGTGAACGTAATTAGTCCAGTCAATATACAGAAAGTTTAAGTCACCCCCTACTATTATTGCAAGACCGAAAACTGATGAGCTATATTAATTACATTGTTCCTCAAGGCCTCGGCAATAGTTACATTAGCACCTGGTGGGCAATAGAAACAGCCTATTACAAGTTTTGTCCTAGCTACATTTAGCCTAATCAATAGGATTTCACAGACCGTATCGATATCTATTTTGTTACACGACAGATGTTTACTAACAGCTATAAATACACCACCTCCATTGGAATACAACCTATCCTTATGGAAAACGTTCAGGCTATTGTTAAAAATTTCTGCTAAACTTATATACGGTTTTAACCAGCTTTCAGTACCTAATACAATATCTGCTTCTGTGCTACTAATAATGCTTTTAAGTTGAGACTGCTTGTTACAAACAATTCTACAGTTAATAATGAGTACTTTTAATGGTTGAGATTGATTTATGCTACTTATAACAGCTGAAGTTGAATTTAATTGGGCTGCCCATAACTGTGATCCCAGTTTTGGGTCTTCCTCCCTCAGCCAAGAAAATCTGTCAATGCACTCCACATGGAAACTGCCACACATGTAGCCAATTCATGTGTGTAGTGCACTCCTGATCTATCCAAGGGAACCAGACACAACTCAACCCCAGGGCGAAGATCGAGGAATCCACAGCGATGATTATGGCAAAATGTCGCAGTCTCTGGTTCAGACCCTCAACTCAGCTCTGAACCAGAGGTCCACAGTCATTTCCATCAATGATGCTGCAGACAGTTAACTCAGCTGAAATCTTGCGGCCACTGGTCACAGAGTTCGCCCTTTCCGCAAGCCTCTGGAAGAAAGAGAGGGTAACCTCTAACCCAAGACTGCAAGCATCACTGGTGCTGACATGAGCTACAATCTCCAGCTGTCTACACCCTGTTCTGTTCATCCTACCACTAGAATCCACTTCTGTGATTGCTCGGACTTAGAGAGCTGCCAACTCGCAGGATGATGACTGCGAAACTGAATCAGTCCTAGACAATATGTCAAACCGATTGGACATTGGCACAAGCTTTCCTTCCTGGGACTGAGACTTGTACAACTGTCCCTGAATGCAGCATAAACATCCAGAAACCACACACCAGTCACCGTCAGGTAACTGCCTCACAGATTTCAACATCTCATCCTGGACTGCAGGTACGATGATTGGTAGGGGAGAACCTGTGAGAGGCCTAGCTCCAACAAGATCACCCAAACCACATATGCTGCAGAAACTTAAGGCAGCTTCCAGCTGTGTAACTTTCATTAACAAAGCTGCAAGCTGAGTGTGAAGGTCAGCCACCTCAGCCTGTGTCTGCACACAGCAATCACAGTTTTTACACGTATTACCTTTCAGATAAAAACTGAGAAGTGGATCTAAATGAAACACTCTCCTCTGATGCGAACCTCGAGCAGCAAAGATCAAATTCAATACTTACTAACAATAACAAATCATGGCTTAAATAAAATCTAACTATAGAGATAATTAAGTTTAGATCAGACGGCAGACACCGAGTAGTAAATAGGACATACTAGTAAAATGTGTTAACCAACCACAGTAATAAATGAAAGATCAAATAAGCTCTATTTACGTTCCCACAGAATTTTTTTGAAAGATGATCACAATTGCTGATCACTACTGCTACTCAAATAACACAAAACAAAAGCTGTCTACAACACTTTATTTTAAATAAACAGAAATGGTGGCACTTATCACAATGGTTGCTGGAGATCAGCGGCAAGACTGGGCATGTGTGCAGCCGATTCCATAGTCTTCTCTTTAAATCAATAAGGTTTTGTAACAAAACATGGAGAAATGTGAGAAACTTTTTGCATTTTTACTGTCCTCCTCTCTTGTAAGTGATAGGTTTGCTTTCCCTAGCCTCCTTTTATTTCATTCTTAAAAAGCTTTTTAATTCTTTTGCGGTAGTTATTACTACCGTCATATTATTTTGATCAAGCCTGAATATTATAGTATAATGTAAAAAATGTTACAGGAAACAAATTTGATGGACAGGAATTTTAAATAGTACTGAGACAAAAACTATAATTTGGCACAGCTACTGGCATAAATCTTCCCTACCATGGAAAAATTTTCACTGTTTTGAGATGCAGTATACAGTGTCTTCCCCAATTACCTACAAAGGAAAACTTCCCACTCCATTATGGCTGAAATCAAGTGCCAATTTATAGACATGTATATCTTTTCCCTTCCACATAAGGTTTCATACTTCTAATTCTTTGTGCAACATTGGCCCAAGCCTCCTGTATTATAAGTACCAACTGCTTACACACTTCCGATTCAGAATCCAGTACCATACTATCAAATACAGAAAGTATTCCTAAAACATCGTCCCCATACCACATGAACACATTCACTCGATCGAAGAGTGTAGCCATGATTTTGTAAGGATTTTCCTTACTTAGCTGATACATATTATCTCTGCCATTTCCAATAGATGCAGGATATTTCCTAGCACCTTCCTAAAGTAGCATGCCTAAATAAAATTAACAACAAATGTTATAATTCAAAAATCCTTTTTCTGCATTTTTTAAAAAATATACTCTTTCCTGCAATTATCTTCAACTTTCCCTGAATCCTCTGTAACTGATTATAATACTAACTTAATGTGATAATATCATAAACTGTTTTGTTATCTGCAAACAACCTAACTCCTGACAATAAACAAACAAAATAATTATTCTTCTACAATGCTTCTAAATTATTAATCTGTACTACTCCTCACATCCACCTCCTCGGATACCTCATTTTCTTATTACGACTCTTAGCTTCCAAACTCTTAACAATTCTTCTATTCTGCAGATCATTTGCCCCAGTATCTATCTTATTTAGCACTATTCTATGTCTCACTCTGGCAAATGCATCGGTGAAATAAAAGTATTATACTAATAGTTCTGAAACCTTTGTCCACCAGACATATACTAGCTAATGAGTAAACAATAACATGAACAACCAAAACTCACCTACACTGCTAATTTTTTTCACAAATTTTCCTGATGCAATCAAGTTGTTGATTACCTAGCCTACAATTGAAGTCAAAATAGTCAAACTAGAGTTCATAATCTTATTTCTCTGTAAAAATCCCCCCCCCCTCATAAACACAAATATTTACAGCAAGAACACATTTCCAGGCTGCTGATTTCCAGAGTCAACCTACATAATATGTACAGCTTTGGCATAATGTTTCTTCTGACTTATTTTCTCATATGCAACTTTTACTCATATGTAATTTGTCCAGTTAGTTACCTTTATAATATGCTCATCACCTATTTCTGATTTCCAAGTCTTGTGCTCTAATATTTCTCCTACTTTCTCTGTGTGACAGCTTCTAATGATCTCACAAAACCTTCATTAACTTTCCCATCCTTGTTCTCGATTACATATCTGAATATCCTCTTTCCTTGTCACTTTCTTAACACAGACATAGAAAATTTCTGATGACGCAGTACACCGTTTCCCTTCCAGCCATAACATATATCTCATCAGTGATTCGTCGTCATGCATGTTTGCTGCTATTAATTCCATACTTATTAATGGTCTCTGTGTTTCCTCCATACCCTATTTTGACTTCTTCCTTCTTTCTTTTCAACCTCTTCACCTCCCTGCCCTAATGTAATGTTGGATATCTATTTTCCTTTGTTTTATTTTGAAATTAAAATTTCTTCCTTCATTCTTACTGTCTCTGCATTGTACTGAAGAGGCTTTTTTTTTTATACTGAAACTTTCCCTAAAACCTCTCTTAAATTCTAGAACCAAGGGCATAGCCAGGTAGGGGCAGGTCGTGGGTATGCACTCGATTGGAGTTCTGCTGAACCAAAGGGTAAACGATGTTAAGCAAATTTCAAAAATTAATTTGGTTCGTGCGATTTAAACTTGCTTGCTACTGCTATCTGCAGAAAACAGACGTTAACGAGGCCGAGGCGGCACAACGCGCTATGAACGATGCTGCTGGCGACTCTTAAGCTGTGTATCGGCTATGTGCGGTTGCCGCGTGAGCCATGTTTGAGTGCACCAAACCGGTTATTTGCCGTGCGAACCATTTCTGTTGATGAGTGCGGCTGCCACATGTGGCAACGCAACCAGCCAGGATTGCGTGGCTAACTATCCAGGCACTGTCTTTTCATGAAGCCATCATGGACATTTCGCATACATGAGTAGCTGCAACTTTCACTGTGATGCATCACACTGTATACTAGAAACCTAAACGAAAAGTGATTTGGTGGTTATGGAAATTGTATTTTGATAGAATACAGTATGGTGAGAACTCATGGAAGACATGAGACATGAAGCCATCAAGGATACAATAAACAAATTTTGTGAGAATGACAATGGTACAGTTTCTAAAATCATTAATTAAGCCAATGCACTCAATTTCAGGAGGCATTTCAATTACTGCAAGATTTCAAGCAACTGGAGACTCGTGTACTAGCCTCTAGAGAGTCAAAACAACCATTTTCTTGGACAATTTCAGATGTTTTTGACACAATATGCGAAGCTCTGAAAGAATGGGCAAAGATAAGGTAGCTAAATTTTTTACTGCTATTTAATTTTCTGTTTCCATTCTTAGCGAGAACTTACTTGTTACTTGGGTAAAATGTATTATGTTAAATGTGTCATAGATTCATTGATTAGAGTTTCAAGTGATGGTTGTGGTGGTGATGGAGGCGATAACACTGGAGTCTGAGTAGGCTGCACATTTGCTATTACACAATTTTTTTTTTTAGCGCCATACAATTGTTTTAAAAGGCGACAGTTTTTGTTATCCATGGTAACAAACGATCACTGTGACGTGTGAGACAACTCCAACAAAGAAACCTCCGTCTTAACTACTCGTGCGCCACATAGTGGGGGGCCTTTGCCACATGCCTAAATACAGATAGACTGCAGGTTGACTCGACCCACACACAACGCATCATAACGTTTATACTGTGACATCACAGGAGCGCGTGCTAATAATCTATTTTTTATAACAATGGATATAAGGAAGTTTTTTATGCCACGTTTACACTCTCGCTCGAGTTTTGATGAGGCGAGGCGAGACAGCACGAACGTGAGAGTGTAAACACTGCGCTCGTGTAATCTTGCCTCTCATAGTTGCTCACAAGTCCCCTCCCTCAGTGGCGGTTTTTTGGCACAAGTCAAAGACACGTGCACATTGTTTACAGCAGAGGTAACCAAGCTTTTTACATACTGTTCACTTTTGAATCAATATATAATTTATGAAGCAGACGTACAACAAGTAAAAGACAATAATAATAATTATTTGCCAAATACTTTGTCTGACTTTCACTACGTTTGGCAGAACAATTCTTTATAAAATGACTTAATGTAATCGGATCTGTCTTTAAATTTATAATTTGCTTATACAGGGAGTTCGCCGGAAAACGCTACCCTCCCAGTCTGTTGCCGTCGGCAACTTGCTCGGTCAGTGGAGCCAGCAGTTCCCGCCACATGGCACCGTGAATCACCGCACTGTTTAACACCTCCGCTGCCCCAACAGTGCAGTGCAGTGACCCTTACATTGTTAAGAACGGTTTATTTGCATTGTAGCTAGTTTGTGACTTCAGTCTCTTATTAATCAGTGTTGTGAATAAACATTTCTTTGCGGTTTGGCTGGTTTGGGGCTTCATACTCTTATTAATCTGTACCGTGTTTGAGTGTGAGTAAAATTATGGTACGTTACAGTTTGCAACAAAGAATATTTCTCTACGATACATATGTGAAGAAGAAGTCGTTTAAAAAGTGTCGCAGTAAATTTCGTCGCGAATTTCCTGGCGCTTTACTGCCAGCTAAATCAACAATTCTGCGTCTGGTTAAAAAAGTAAGAGAAACGGGTTCATTTTTTAACAAAAAGAGACTGTCGGTCAACCGTATTCTCACAGAGGAGAAAATTGACGATATCGCTTTTCGACTAGAACAGTCACCCAAAAAATCATTAAGTCAGTTAGGGCAGCGTGTGTCTCGAAATATGTTCAGAAGATGTGAAATGTGCATTACACAAGAGGGTCAACACTTCCAGCATCTTTTATAAGGTAAGCTAATGAATTACGTCACATTTAAATGCTTAGCACACAAGTTTATGAAGCGTAATTATTATGAAATAGTCCGCGGCCGACGGTCGAACAATGCCGGAAGCTGACCGCTTGCTCGCCGGGAGCAGTTTCTTCCTTGTAGCGCTAACAGTGGGTTGCGTTTCCCGGTGAACGCCCTGTATAAAAGCATAAAGTTTGGTGAAATCACATTTTATTATTTAATTTACTAATGAGATTTCTAAGGCTGATGCTGTTAAAATAAAAACTCGATATCTAGGTCAATTTCTGTAAGGAACAAATGAAGGTCTCCTCTTTTGGAAATATTCAGGAGGTTTCTTTCTTTGGTGGCAGTATGATTAACAGCACCTGATTACATGAGATATGAAATAGGAAAAGGTTTCATTAAAATTAATATCAGTTGTCAAACCTTTAGGTATGACAGGCATCTTTTTACAGTTTACCACAGGTTTTCATATCCGTCACTATCGAATTTATATTTTCATTCTTCATCATATCCAATTTTTAACAATTCTTCTTATCAAGTTGTGTCAGCTTCTTCAATATTTGTGGTACAAGGATATTCCATCCAGTAATACACCTTGAATTTCAAAATATGTTCAAATTATTTTTCCATGTCTAAAGTTTGTTGATGTGGCTACTGAATCTATCAATATCCTCTGGAGTTATATTACCGTTTGTAGATAATAATTCAAGACACTGATGAAATTCTCTTTTCAATATATTATAACACAGTAGTTAAAGTTTTTCAATAATTAATGACACACAGAACACTTTGGTAACCTACAAGAGTTTTATTAGCTCCTTCAAGCTGCAAATCGACTTAATTAAATCTCTTTTATCAAATTTAAAAAAGTCAAATTTAAAGAAACGAAACTGCTTCAGTATCGGACTAAACCCCTACTACCCACCACGAAAGCTGGAATGCCCACTAGTCAACCATGAATGAATTCTCGTGAGAGTGTAAATGGCAGTTCGTGTCAGCGCTCGTGCAAGAGGCGAAAGTGTAAATGCGGCATTAAAATTAATTAATTTGTATTTACCATAAGGCTAGCGATGGCTTTTAATATAGTATTACATAGAATACCAACAAAAAAATACGACTTTTATTTAATAACTATAGTTAGCTGCATTCGTTTGTTTTCATTTTTATTACCATTAAGCGATTGTGAAAAATTCGATAGTGTAAGAGCTAATTTGTGACAAATATTTATTATTCTTGAATTTACAGTATATTTGTCCTTGGTGCCCAGATATGAATTGGGTTGGTCCAACGGTTAAGTTGTTTTACTCATTCTGTGGTCAGATCTGTATGGCTAGATACGGTGTTACATCCAAAGGCCCTGCTTCATATTAACTTCAGTCTTATGAATTAAGTACAATGGTGTTGGAGGGAGATGCTAAAACCTTTCTGAAAATTACAACTTTTCTTTAGGTGCTAAAGCCACTAACTTGAAATGAAAATTTAATCATGGTTGCCTCTGGTAGAATATTCTAATTAATTTGTTACTCAAACTCCATATCCATGAACATTGCAAAAACATGCTTCATCACATTATCATCAATCAGCGGCTAACGATACTAAGAACTTCTCGGAAAAAATTCGGGTCACAGTCATGATTAATACTGCTCACCAGACTGAAGTAGAAGACAATCGACAATAATATCTTTGATTATTTTCTGTGGTACACCGTATAAATGACTTGCCTGTAAGAAATAAAGAGCAACGTCATGGTGTTCATGAATACCTTCTGAAACTAAGAATTGATTCAAGTGTTCTAGTTTTGAAACAGCATATTGAAAAAGTTAAGAAAAATGTCATGTACACCACCCCACAGATTCAAAACAGAATCATTGCCCTGTGCGGCTTGGTTATTAAAAGCGAAATTGTGCAGGCCACAAAGAAGGCTGATACTTATATACGAGGCGCGTCCAGAAAGTAAGTTCCGTTTCAATTTATCTCCACTGCAGCGCTGCGATTGCAGTTCCGTACATGCGCTGTAGACGATGTGTATCAAGGGGAAGAACGTGCGCCATTTGGAGATCGCTGTCAGTTACGTACACTTTGTTGTGCTTGTTTGAAATGTCGGCATTGATTGAAAATCCCGCCGCCTGTGAAATCAGGTCTGTGATTCGGTTTCTGAATGCGAGGAAAGTGAAACCAAGTGAAATTTATTGGCAAATCTGCGATGTTTATGGACCAAATGCGATGAGTGATTCGATGGTGAGAAGATGGGTCCGACAGTTCAATGGCGGGCGTAGTGATGTGCACGATGAAGAACGAAGTGGGCGTCCACCTTTGGTTACAGAAGAACTGGTTCACGCGATTGATGACAAGATCCAGGAAAACCGTAGGTTTACAATTAGTGCTCTCGCTATGGACTTCCCCCAAATTTCACGATCACTGATGCATGAAATTGTTACCAAACAACTGAAATTCCATAAACTTTGCTCACGTTGGGTACCAAAGATTCTCACTGAGCAACACAAAACACAACAGATGGGTAGTGCACTTGAGTTTTTGACCCGTTATGCTGAAAGCGGCGAAGAATTTCTGAGACGGATAGTCACAGGATATGAAACGTGGGTTTCTTATGACCCCCATAAGAGTAAGCAGCAATCAATGGAATGGAGGCACACTTCATCCCCACCTAAGGTTAAGCCGAAGCAAGTCATGACACCTCGGAAAATGATGTGCACAGTGTTCTGGGACTGGAAAGGCAGCCTACTCATTGACTTCTCACCGCGTGGTCAAACAATCACAGCAGATGCTTATTGCGAGACACTTCGGAAATTGCGCCGTGCAATTCAGAATAAGCGCAGGGGACTGCTGTCAAAAGGTGTTGTTTTGCTTCACGGCAATGCACGACCACACTCTGCAAACGTGACGAAAAACCTCGTACAGGGATTTGGCTGGGATGTGTTTCACTATCCTCCGTGCAGCCCTGACCTCACTCCTAGCGACTTTCATCTGTTCTTACATCTCAAGTCTTTCCTTGGCGGTCATCACTTCACCAATGACGACGAGCTGAAAGAAACTGTTTCCAACTGGTTGAAGACACAGGCGGCAGATTTCTATGAAGAAGGTATACAAAACCTGGTGCCACGCTATGACAAATGCCTGCAAAATTTCGGCAGTTGTGTGGAAAAGTAGTTTAAGAGTTGTAGAATTTTGGGCAATAAAAATTTCTTCTGTATCTGTGTACAATTTCATTTTATTACCAAACGGAACTTACTTTCTGGACGCGCCTCGTAGTATTGGCAGATGGTCGTGTGACATAACTGGGAAAGAACAGCTTTCTGCAAAATAGGTTTTTTTTTACAAAGATAAAAATACAATCCGCAAAACAAACTCTCAGGTTCGTACAACTGATGGAACTGAATGACAAATTATAGCATCAGAAAACAACAGGTTTTTAGAAAAGGAAGCACATGGGCCTGACAAGTGTGTTAGCCAAGGATATGAAGGGTATTCTACATTGGCAGGTGATATTGGTGGGGTTAAATTTAAAAAAAAAAAAGCCTTGTATTTTCATTGCACAATCCACAGACTTAATCTGGTTGTAAATAATTTAAATCATATTACAGAAATACGGAACACAATTAGCACCATAGAGTACATCATACACTTTTTACGAGAAACTGTTTTACAGAGAAAGTACGTACAAAATATTTCAGCTTTAAACGAGACCCGCTGGTCTCAAAAATATGCATGTTTTACTATTTTTAACGAGCATTTTGATGACATTGTCAATGGATTTTCAAACGTTTGTAGAGAAGGGAATGATGCGGTGAGGAAAGATGCTTACCAGTTACAGTGCGCTGCTACTAAGTCAAAATTCATTATATGCGTTGGATTGAATATTCAGGATTACGGGAACCTGTTGCCACTGCATTATTATCAAAGACGATCGACATGTATACATGCATGGATAATATTAATAGATAACATCTGTCATAAAAGATCATTGCAGCAACGCAAACATGAAGAACTAAAATATACTACCAGAACTGAAGCTGCCATTGGAATCGATCTGAAAGACCGGCATATTTTATCTGTCCAACGACGTCGTTCCAATCACCCTGCTCAGTCTCTATATGATTTTTGAAAGGGATATATTTTTATACCTTATTTAAATTCCTTGATAGCTTCTCTGGAGCAGTGGTTTGGGACTATACATTGTGCTTTTAAATGTTTTGTTTTAAATCTAACTCTAGTTATTCAGTAAATAATCCTTTATGGTAAGTATTCAGTTTTAGATCACATTACATGCATTACAGTAAATCACGTCAGTTTGAAAAATAATCTATTTATCTAATAAGCACTGAAACTATCACTTTATTGGCAAAGAATTACAGATATACCCAGCAGCCGAGAAAGCCCTTTCTTTCTCCTCGTTAACTGGTTTGATTGAACTGTTCATAAATAAAAAACGTTTTGAAAAATTTAACAACTTTCTGCACCTTTTGAGACCATTATACCTGGGAATCACCTCAGTATGTGGATGAACCAGTGTTACGGTCATACTTTGTGCTTCAATTGTGGTGTCCAGGTCTTTGTGGTCTATGTCCGAGTCAAAGTTGTTTCTGTGTATTCAACTTCTTTCAGTGGTTTTCTTTTTTTTGGAGGGGGAGGGGTATTAAACATCGACAACTGCCAATTGTGTGCTGTGTGAAAAGAAAAATTGCATTTACCAAGGCAGAACGTTTTCCATGAGGCTTGTTCAGTCAGATCTTTTGCTGATAACATCAGTTTCAACAGCAACACCAAAGCTTGTCAGACCAAACTGATACAATGCTCCTTGGTGCACAAACCGTGTATTCTAAGCAAGCTGATATTAAAATGTGTTTTTTTGCGGTGAACATATAAGTGATTTTTTTTGGGACATCCACTCATTAAACAGTCAACGAAAATCTTTGCCATTGTTTCTTGAAATATTCGAACTGAACAATTATGTAAACTTTTATGGTATTTGAAAACTTTATTATCATAGATCTTATAGAATTAGCAGAATTAGGAAATTAAAATCCAGTTTTTTAAAAGAAATATCTCAAATATGATGAAGTATAGTTTATGTGAAAACATTTTAACACATCATTTATTCAATAGATTTTGAAATAGTTGTCAATAGTTGTAACCTTCTCCTCAGAAACAACTCTAATTGTAACTTGTTTGTGTGTACCATATGGAAGATAGTTTTGCAATAGGACGACATAAATCAAATTACAGTAATGCACACAAAATGAAACTGGAGTTCTTACAAAAAGATAAAACTGAATCTATTTACTTATGATCACGGACTATATAAACACACATTTGTTACCATGAGTCAAATGTCAACTTGATGGGTACAGGTAAACGGAGTGATACAACCGGTAGAGAATGAGTCTGACCGTAAAGTGACGACAGGGAGGCAACATGACAAAGACTGAATCATGTTTTCACCCCATTTTACGGATTGCGGATCCTCTTAATTAGGTGCTGGATCCGCAAGACTGCCAAATGACGTGGTGTAACAGCCCTAATACCTGAATTTTGAATAGCATGGTACTGTATGAAGTATTCGTAGTGAGCTAATGTTTGGTTGAAAGTGATTTGATATGTTTGTTTGTAATTTCTTGTAAATCAGTGTATATAGACTTTGTTTTAGGTAAGAAAATTATTCAAAGACCATTTAATATGTTTAAGAACCGAATGATGGAAGAGAATTTCTTAAATGTTTGTAATTCCATGTATTAATGTAAGTTACGATGTCTACAGGACAATTTTCTACCGTTTGAAAGGATTTCTGTAAATAATTTTGTATTTAAGTATCTATAATTAACATTTCTGATCATTTTGTAATGTTGTTAATTAATTTTGTATTAATTCCGATTGTTTTTAATATGTTAGATTGTTTGAGTGATTGTTAATGATCAAGAAATATCGGGCGGATGCCTTTGAAGAATTCTCGTAATTTCGATAGACTCTATATAAACAGATCGCCTGGACAGAGACATTCATTCATTCATTCAGTTAGTAAGTCAGTTGAGTTCACAGAGAGTTTCTTTGCGACTGGGCATCTCTGTATTGTGACTATAATTGTGAATATCGCTGACTTGTTTGGATCACAATAAAACATAACCTGTTTGGTGGATTTTTTTAATTAATTAATGCGGTTCTTAAACCACCATAAGAACCCTAACAGTGGGATACCGCTTTGTTGGATTGCAATCCCTATCTACCTCCCAGCTAAATTTTAAATATGTCATTGGTTGATTTTTAAAAAAAAAAAACATGAAGTTTCTGTCAGTGCTACAACTTAAATTTTTTTTATTATGAAGTCAAACTATGGTATAAACTATGAAGGACAAGGGTATGACAACAGAAAATCTTGGACAACTAGACCTTACGAAAGAGTTAAATGAGGCAGAAATATCCTACAGAACCATCTAAACTGTCTGTGTATGCTTAGTCTACATAGAAATTTTTTACAAGAAAATTATGATAAAATTGCAGATGAAGTAGTTCAAAAAATTTTTTATTAGTGTAATTTTATATATATTAAATAAAAGAATATATATGTATTAATAATCGTTTTTGTAGCATGCATTTTATAAGTTTTCTCAAGCCTGTTACTAACCGCCAAAGAGCATGGACTCTTTGCGTGTGTGGGTCGACATTTAATGTAAGGATGCTGCGAATACGGTACTTGTGTGTGTGGCAGTGATTACGCAATTGAATTTAATGTTAGTATCACACCAAGGGAAGACTATACAACTAACCACCATATCAGCTTCCAATATGTTTGTTTTATTATTCAAACAATTTATATTTATTTAAATTCTTACATTTGCTAATGTGTACCATACTTGCAGGCAACTCAAATTGACAGTACTCAAATATCACTTGCATTGCCTCATTTTGTGCAGTAAAAGGAGGGCCTTAGAGATAGAATCCTATAAAAGTCATCCCAAACAATGATTAATTGGCTTGAACCTCTAGTCAAGACTAATATTGCAAAGGAGAATTATCAAGTAGCCAAATTATTAGCTATGGAGTTCCAAGTTGCAATATAATTTCAGAAGTAAATAGTTAAGTAAGCCACTTGACTAAGCATTTAAACAGTTAATTCTAAATGTTGGCTACTGCAAGTTAATTATCATTCAACAGCAGTTAACATAACTTAAATTTTGTGCTTTGCATTTTATTCCATGGAAGATGAATGTTCATGAAAGATATACCTAATATGTGGGTTTGTGGGTTAAACATAATAAGAGTCAATGACTAAAACGTGCAACTCCATTAAAAAAAGATTATGATGTTTTCTGGTGGCTATTAATGAATGAATACTGTGTGCTGTCCAATTTTCATGGGACTAAAAAATTTCACACAAATTGGAATTATATGGCCATTCCTGGATTTAAATCTATTTCCTGTAAAATAATGAAAAGTGGACGTATCATTATCCATTGGCCCTTTTATTGTGAAATGTATGGAAAGCTTTTTGACTGTCACAACATAATTTTACTATAACAACAAAACATAACACTCATTGACGTAAGAATACTAACCCAAAATTCTTCAAGTTTCTGTAAATGTTGAATGTTATCTATTTGTTGAATTCTGTTAGATCCAAGATCTAAAGTCTGAAGCTGTTTATTATTTTCCAATCCTTCCATCGCTGTAATGCCATTCTCTGACAGGTAGAGTTGCTCCAATGATTCAAGTGCTGTTAAATTTTCAATTTTTATGAGGCGATTACTCTGTGGCCAAGAGACAAATAAAACAGTTAGAAATCAATTTTACAACACTGAAACAATTTTTAAAAAATATTTGATGTAATTATAAAAACCTTCAACAAATAACAAGTTAAATCATCAATCCTGCTACACATTTTTTTAAAAAGGAAAACATCCCCTCAAATTTACACAACCAGCCACGGATATATTTAACTAGCTGATGCCCACGACTTCATTTGTGTTTGTAAGGAATTTTCATTCACAACTACCAACATTTAACCACCATAGTGCACGATGGGAGACTCGAGTCTAATAGCACACACAAACATCAGTGATAAGTGCAGAGTATTTATGGCTGCAAAGTGAAATATAGAAACACACGACTTTGGTCGAAATATGAAAACACCCTCTGTCGACCAATTTCAACCATCATATCTATCACACCCCATAGCTACCATCATGACACCACCATGATGTACATTGGGAGACTTGAGTTTAATGCCACACACAAATACTCTGATAATCTAACCAGAATAAGGTACTCATATCACGAAAGATATAATTAAAAATGATTTCAATTTATAATTCGCAATTCAACAACGATATTCTTGCAGCCAATTGGCGGCGAGCAGAGACAGAAAATGAATGCGAGACAATCATACGTTACAAAGTTACAATTGGTACGTTCGTTTAAATTTACATGTTGCTTTTTGTTTATTTACGACAACTAGATGCAAAAATTCATGCAAGGAGAAGAGTATTCTATGTTTGCGTTATTTTATCTGTACCAGTTATAAGAACGAGGTTAAAATATAACCTAAGAATGTTTTTGGCAGATGATAAGAACAATGAATTAAAAACTCGGAGAAAGTTTACACCAAATTTACGAATCACGAAATGTATCACCGGGATAAATGACCGTTATCTGTTTTTGATATTATACTTTCCATCATTAAAGTAAAATGTATTTACTTAAATAAATCATAGTCAAATACTCCAATATTCTAACCATAGTATGGTACTCATATCACGAAGATTTCATTAAAAAATGGTCAATATTCGCTTTTTCATGCAAGCTTTTCCAGAATAAATTCAGACTACCACCATAGGCGCTGCCTGTCGTTATTCATATGAGGGTAATAAAAGCTATGATTTTCGAATACAATGTTAATGGAAGTTGTGGCTAAGTTGACCAGAATCACAACTGACACATTTTGTTACAGCATAATTCGCTCTGAAATTAGTTTTACAAACCATTTAAACTGCTTTTATAAGCACCATTATTTAATGCGGGGGAAATAAGTTTCATATTTATCGTGCTGAATTGTGCCTGGACCAGGAATAAAACTGATATTACACTGATTGCAAAAGTTTTTGTGGGATTCCTAATTTGTTTTTAATTTTATTGGTTCTATATTTCCATCGTCATTAATTCAGTAGAAGTTACTACATATATTTAGCCAATTGCAAGAAAGTGAACTGCCAGAATATTGGGTTCAAACCGTCATTTTTGACGGGCTCGAAGCTAGTATTTTATATGTTATTCCATGGTATGCGAGCATACTTATATACATATATTCTTTGAAGTTTGGTTTTTCGTGCTGCTGTTGTTTTGGATTATGTTGGTTGCTAAGACCGACATGATTGGGCCTACATGATTGAGTTTGTTACCTTGAAATTGCACATTCCATACACAAACCAGGAAATATAAGGAAGAAGTCCGATATATATGTAACTGTGTTTAGTTTCTGCTGGTGTTGGTGGAAAAATATGAAATAATTAATTGCTTGAATAAAAGTTATTACCAGGACAAAAAAAATTGTTTATGCATCTTTTCATAGTTAGATGCTTTCTACAAAGAAATAAACTAAAGAAGAAAGGTCACCATTATTTTCCAGAAGAAATTACGTATATCAGAGGCACCAGGCAGAAACAATACATGAACATTTTTTTTTTTGTGAATCGTTTTTGGCGGCAGTAGGTAGAAATTTGTGAGCGTTATGCATTATGAGTTATGTTACACATTAAATGGTTTCTGCACACATGCCGCAACGTTCTACGAACCTAATGTTTATGGCTTCAACAGTTGGTGACTTGTATATGGTTTAAGGTAAAACTGAAAATAATAACAAAATTATAGTTTAAAAAACTAAAATACATGATTTAGTAGCAATGTGAACTAAAAGGTTAAAAATAATCTTTAAATATAAAAATTTTAATCAAAATTTTTGTACATAAAGATTATTTTTAACCTTTTAGTTTACATTGCTACTAAAGTGTGTATTTTAGTTTTTTAAACCATAATTTTATTTTTAACTTTTTAGTTCACAATGGGAATTTCAGGAGATAGATATGAAATTATTATATTGCCACCGGTTCTCAATACGTGTGCAAAATTTTTAACAATTTGTACATCTGGAGTTGGGTTGAAATTCAATTACAAGATTTCATCACAGCCAGCAACTTCTTCTATATAGTTACCACCAAAGTAATGAGAATATCACAGCTATGAAATTATTGAATTGTCACTTCTCAATACATGTGTATGTAAACTTTTGGACAGTTGGATGTGGGTTAAAATTCAGTTGCAAGATTCAATCAATTTTCTATTGTTACTGTTACAGTAATGAGAACAGCAGGACACAACTATGAAATAATTATACTGTCACCAGTTTCTAATATGTGTGCATAATTTTCAAACAATTCAGATTTCTGGAAGTCGAATTAACACATTCCATTACATTTCTATTGTTACTGTCAAAGTAATGAGAACAGCAGGATACTGCAATGAAGTTATTGTATTTTTACAGGTTCTTAATATGTATGCATAATTTCAAACTATTCCGATATCTTAAAGTGGGTGAAATTGAATTGACATATTCCGTTACTATCAAAGTAATGAGAACAGCAAGAAGTTGCTATAAAATTATAATGTTCTCACCAGTTCTTAATATGTGTGCATAATTTCAGAAAATTCGGATCTCTGAAAGTTGCTGAAACTGAATTGAACAATTCCTTTATTATCATATTGTTACTTTCCAAATAATGAGAATAGTAAGACATTGCTATCAGATTATTATATTGTCACCGGTTCTTAATATGTGTGCATAATTTCAAACAATTGAGATACCTGAAAGTGATTGAAATTAAATTGACAGATTCCGTAACTTTCCTATTGTTATTGTCAAAGTAATGAGAACAGCAAGATATAGTTATTGTTATAGTTATTGTATTTTTACAGGTTCTTAATATGTACGCGTAAATTCAAACAATGCTGATATCTAGAAAGTTGGTAAAATTGAATTGACATATTCCGTTGCTTTCCTATTGTTAGTATCAAAGTAATGAGAATAGCAAGACATTGCTATAAAATTATAATATTGTCACCGGTTCTTAATATGTGTGCATAATTTCAGACAATTCAGATTTCCGGAAGTTGGTGAAATTGAATTAAAAGATTCAGTTATTTTCACATATGTTATTGTCAAAGTAACGAGAATAGCAGAACATTGCTATGCGATTATTATATCGTTAATTTTTTTTGCTTGGGCTTAACGCCTCATTAGAGGCGGGATGGGATTGGGGCAAGGAATGGGAGGGAATACAGCCATGGATGTTTTGAAGGAAGCATCCCAGCATTCACCTGGAGTGATTTGGGGAAACCATGGAAAACCCAAATCTGGATGCCTGGACAGGGATTCGAACCCGCATCCTACTGAATGTGAGGCCAGAGCATTAACTGTTCACACACCACACTTGGTGTTATGAGAATAGCAGAACGTTGTTATGAAAATAGTTTACTGTCACCGGTTCTTAATGAGTGTGCAAAATTTAAAACAATTCGGACATCCGGAAGTGGGTGAAAATTGAATTGCGAGATTACGTTGTATGGATAAACACATGGATACATACATACGGGTCATGCTAATATACAGTGTGTAAAAACATTAAGGAGTGTAGCCATGTAGATTTCTCCTAGTCAGAAGGTACGTGATATATCTGATTATTTACATAATTCATTATTAACTTATACAGTACAAGGTTCTGCCTTACTTCATAAAGATAATAAAAAATAATTATAATTTTTAGTGGAGATTTTAAAGTTAATTTTGCATTAGACAAAATCAAGAAACTGGTTAAATATTTATGAGATAACTTCATCTTCACCATGTAATCCACAAATTTCAACCAATAAATCTAATACAAAAAATGGTTCAGTCTTCACGAGTTACATGGATCATATTAAGTGTGAAACATACATGTTTTATTAACTGGATTTTGTGGGAATGCTGCGTTATTTATATCACTAAGCTTTCGGCTACCATTCTGCAGAGATAATATTTATGTTTACATAGCAATGAGTGCCAAGCATCACAGAGAAATAGGTGGCTGTCATCGTTGAAATTTTTTGTATTCTTCAAAATTTCTGATGCAGACTTCATTCCACAGAACGGCAATTGAAATCTGACAGTCAAATAAATAATGCGGCATTCCAGTAAAATCCAGTTGTTATTAGCAAAGATGGTCTTGGAAGACTGAGACGTCATATATTTTCTATTTCAGTTACTATAAACCTTTGATTACGAAAGTACTAGCTGTTACCCATGATTTTGTACACGTGGACTTAGAGTTTGATTGCTAGAATTGGATATACAAAGCTGAAAGTTACCCAATATATGTCCCAAACAACACCGAGTCAGCATAATATGATGGGATCATCATCGATATACCATTGTATCGTCGAACCTGTCTCATGACTAAAACTGTTATTCATACTGGAAAAAAATATCCTATTTCCTTCCTAAAGATACAGAGTATTTTCTTGTCATTGGTATACACATATAAACGTCAACACATAACAAACAAATGGAGACTTACTTTCGCATAGACAACATTATTAGTTTAGATCACACACAAACTGCCTGTGGAATAAAGTAAATGCTTAAGGCACTGTTCTACCACCTACAAATTGCCATGCATTCCAGCCCTGAATTTATTGGACCAACATTTCAACATGGAATCCTTACTACAAAATCCCAGGCTTGGCTCAAACTATGAAAAACAATTCTTAAAAATTTTAGCTCCCAGCAGGGTTTTAATCTGAAGCCACACGGAAAATTTCTTTTGAAGCAAGCACCTTACCCATTACACTACCAGGTCCCTCTGTTGTTACGCATTACAGAGATGTATAGATATTATGCGTCTGTCTTTCACAGTTCAGATATGTTTCATAATTTAATAGCAATATGTATTATCTATACAGAAAATAGTATACTGTATCCATCCTGATGTCAAATAGCATCTCTTTGTCAAATTTAATCACAATCAGATTAGCCATTTAGTCAAAGAAATGTAACAAACAGACAAATAAACAGAGTTGCTTTCACATTTATAATATTATTATAGATACGATACAAATTCGCCCAATACAACGAAAATAGAATACTAATTATAATAATAAATAGTAATAAAAATTAATATTAATAACAATATCATCAATATACTATATGTAAAGATCTATCAGATAAACTAATTTTTATTTGTTCTAAAAAAGTTTGTTGTTGTTGACGACTCGTGTCATATTTACTGTAAGAATGGTTATTAGATAATTTTGTCCAAGTTGTTCTCCGATATAAAAGCTTAACACAAAATTCAGACTAAGGTTCAATACAATACTATATAATTTACATTCTAGCATTTCTGATAATCTAGCGAAGTGTGCCCAAACTTTTTTTTAAATTTTCATTTATTTATGGGAATAGCTTAGAAGGAGAGGTATTTGGTGTGGCAATCGAAATCAGAGTAATGATAAATGTGGATTTATACAATAAAACTCCTGGTATCTCAACCTAATACCATTCATCGTGGTTGGCCTTCACTTATGGTGAATTGTGTTAAAAAGTGTGACGTTTTAAATTTTGCATTTATAATTATAGAAAAGCTGCGTTTGTTAAGCCATCTGAATAGTTGAGTAGTTTGATGAATGTGTCAGTAAACAAAAGATCGTTAATTTGATCCCCACATGCATTTCTTTTTTCAACTATTCACTGTTAATAGGATTACAGATTAATTTTAATACCATTCATCAAAATAGTAGTTTGTTTTTCTTCAAAGGATTAATAAGAAAAATACACAAAAAAGTGTGTATGACCCATAGCAGTTCCACTTCTTGTGCATGTAGAAACTGATGCATCAATTTTTTAAAAAAGATGGCAGCCATGGTTAAGTGAATCAATCAGGTATTGTGAAACTGATTTGTATTTCATATCAAACAGCAACTGGTGCTTAGTCTGCAATTATCCCCTTATCTGAGAGCATGGGTGAATGATGGCCAACATATAAGATCGCCAACAGAACAAACAATTAAAACAAACCTTTTTTGTGTGTGTCATCAGTCTCTTGACTGGTTTGATGCAATCCTCCATCACTTCCTATCTTGTGCTAACCTCTTCATCTCTACAGGTTAGCAAAAGATAGGAAGGGATGGAGGATTTCAAAAACAAACGTGGGCCACTATTTAATCATGACCAACCCAAAATCTTTACAGACTTTTCATGTATATCCATTTGCCTCAGCCTTGTAACTTTGCTGTTTGTGCATTGTTGTGGTGAATTTCAAGGAAATATTTATTTTACTGACATCCAGGCACAAATGTCTCCTGTGCTTCTTGCTGAAGATCATGAGTAATGAGCCTCCATGCTTTACTCAGAAAAAGACCACCATCCCTGTTTAAGCTGTTATTCCTCAACTTTACCACCAACTACTATTTTATCACCACCATCATCATCTTTAGAATGTTTCAATTTTTGTGGGTCGTTCAGCACATTGTCTTCTTGAGACTGCTTACTCCCCATCATGGTGGGGAATCAGATGGGTTACCATCGAAAAGTATAACTTGTGTTATATGAGATAGGGATAATTTTTTTTTTTTTTTTTTTTGTTTTGTGAAATGTATAACTTAGACACAGGGATTGAGGATAGTATTTTCATTCCCCTAGATGACTGCAGAAATCCAACTAAAACCCATAATGAGTATGTCAATTACATGGTACTAAAAGTGCA
This sequence comes from Vandiemenella viatica, assembly GCA_031002005.1. Classification (NCBI taxonomy): domain Eukaryota; kingdom Metazoa; phylum Arthropoda; class Insecta; order Orthoptera; family Morabidae; genus Vandiemenella; species Vandiemenella viatica. The sequence goes on along the minus strand of JARYHS010008074.1, from coordinate 284,181,787 downwards.
GGTTATCTTATCTCCTTATACCAGAAATAATAAGTCACAAAAAAAAAATCCTATTCTATTGAAATTTATTCTGAGACAGTTTTCCACAGCACGTTTAGCTAATATGTGAACTTGTTGAGTTGTAGGAAGCAAAAATGATGGTGATGCTCAATGCAGTGTTGATCTATGATTCTCACCATCTGACAAACGTACATTTCCTTATATTCACATGGGATCGAATAATCCTTGCTACTAACAAGTCAAGGTCATTCTTCAATTAGCACAACATATGTTGTATTTCTACTGCAATCCTTCCTACTTTTCTAGCAGTATCTCCAAAATATCAAAGTAACAATCGAGGTCTGATGGTTCCCCTTAGTGTACATTTATACTGGAACCAACTTATGTTGATAGTTTGCTCTGCCAAACATGGCCTACATCAGCCAAACAAAAGTACACAACAATATGGATTTCGGTGGAAGTGGTTACACTATGACTGACCGACTCCGTCGAACTCCACCAGACTCTGCAGACTTCTTTCACCGACCAAACATTTTTTTTTTTTTTTTTTATTTGGCCAACACGCTTGACTCATATCACATGTGTGTTCATATTTAGCCAACTGGTCGCATCGAAATGAAGTCTCCAATACATACGTTTCACTGACCCAATAGTAGAAATGTATTTTCACGAATGAGCACTTATGACTTGTTTTGATATTCCATAATACATAAATTATCATCTAAAACATGATTTTTTAAATATATCTCATCTTCCCATACATTTTTTTATTTCAGTTGACAACAGACCAGACTATACTGATAATTTATACACATAGATAAAAATTTATTAATCTATAGTTATGAAATTAAAAATAAACATCAAATGAACAGTAATCATGCACAATAGATGTGAACTGTATCCCTGCAAAATCCATTGAGGAAACGCACACATATTTGGTATCGGGACAGTGAGTTTTGTTTAGAACAAGTCATGAGCATCTCTATTAAGTAAAATCGACATAGGTACCTACTGCAAAGTCACAACAAGCCTTTCATCTAGAGAAATACATTTCCTCAGTTTGAATGTTTTTCTACAGCTGGTTGGATTCCATCCAAAATATAAATATACAAAAAAAGTCTTTGGCTTCATTTGAAGCATTCCCCACCTTTAACGTTTTAATGTGGTTGTTTCATGGAATCAATGTTCAATAATTTCCATAAAAGAAAGTTGGGGGTCACAGCTAGGATTGCCACTGATACTATATTATAGAGTATTGTTCTTTATTTTACTTAGGTGTACTTTATAATCTATGAAAGTAATGGAGAATGTTAAAATTCCTTTTTTACCTGACTCATGTTATCACCTAAATGTTTAATCTTTTACGTACAAAAATAATATCCAAATGCATTTGCAACAAACCATTATTAAAAGATTTTGCCACACTATACTGCGTTTCTGAATACAATCACAATGAAATGTTTAATGTCAATCACTTCATACCTGATGTGTTTGTTTTGAAGGTTACTTTTGTTTCACTTCATATTTCATATATCACTATTTATTATCATTTAAATACAGATCATCAATTTGCTGTATAATAATTTCATATTGCCTCGAAGATTTAGTCACAGAGTTTCTTACCAGCTGCACAGTGCAGTTCTATAGCAGCCATCTAAATGACTTTGCACTGTTGGCTGGTGTTGTTTGAAATAACTTCAATCGAGAGAGCGACAACGTTAAGAAAATATGGCCGAAGTCTGGCCCAGTGTAACCACTTCAGTCAGTAGAATCGGTCAGCAGATGGAAAACTCGGTGGCAGTGTAAATGTAAACTGACTCAGCTCACAGTCTTCTTGTACTGGGAATGAATGCCTTTTAATTTGCAGCTGCAAACATTCATTTTATGCGTAAATGATCCTAAGTTCATCCTGCACACTGTCACTATTGGAGCTGGCTCTAGCCCTATGATCATTAAGATCATTAAAACTGACACTGAAATTTAACAACAAATTTTAGTGGTAGTATCTACTTTTCCCTTCCTCCAAAAGAAATTGCAAGATGTCAAATGTGAAGTTTTTTTTGCATAATGAGTGTGGAATCAAGTATTGAAATTACTGATAAGTCTAATACACTGAAAAATATACATGAAGGTGAAGATCAGTTTGCATCTAAGAATAAACTAGCTACAAGAGAAGCAATCCAAGCATAAGAAAAAATGATAATTTTTTTACTAAGAAAAAAAAAAAAAAAAGACACCGTTACACTGCATAAGATGTTCAAAAATTTAAAGAGTACATGTGTAAAATATCAAGAATAATTTACGATTTATGGAGAGATAACTATAATGATAGTAGAGAATAATTAGAGACAAGCATGATTTAAAAAGAACTCAACTAATCTTATATATAAAAAGATGACGTTGGTATATCAGTGATTAATAGACGTCAACACCATTTGACTGATCAATATGAAAGTTGGCACAAACATGTATTTTTTTATGGAGAAGGTTTATGACCAAAAAAATTCCAAAAACCCCCCCTCCCCCTCTTTACAATCCTTAATTTTTATACAAAACCATATTTTTTATCAGATTTCCCAGGAACCTTGCACAAGTATACTTTAAAATAAAGAGAAAAATAGTGTGACAACATTTGATTTACAAAAACCCAACCTCTCTCCTTTTCCACCATCTTAATTTCTGTCATTGTTCTTTACACAAAGCTAGAGTCAACACTGTTTTACCAATCACCACAAAAGTTGGTCCATATATGTATTTTTTCGTGGTGAAGGTTTCTGACCAAAAATTTCAAAAACCACCCCCTTGCCTCCCTTTACACCCATTAATTCTTATGCAAACGCATTGTTTTTATCCAATTTCAATGTAACTTTGCACAAGTATAATTTAAAATAAATAAAAAAATACTGGAAACATTTGGTTTACAAAAATCCAACATCTCTCCCCCTTTCCACCCCCTTAATTTTCGTATTTATACAAAGCTACAGTTTCTATTCAATTTTGGACGAATTTTGCACATGTATAATTTGAGACAAGCAGAAAATATTGTCTAAATTGTTTACAAAAGTTTAATTACTTTCCCCCTTTACCCCCACACCTTTTAATCTCAGTGTTCTCTATAGAAACATACAGTTTTATATCCTGTCAAAATAAATCCAGCTTTTTTTTTAAGTTATGCCAGAATATCTACTATATAATTTCATAAGGTCACCCCCTCACCTCGATAGCTACTGGCTGGCGAACGGTGTCACGTGTCAGCCTTTGCTCACAAAACAGCGACCAGATGTACCATTAGAAGGAATTCGTGGTTATGTCTAATAACTAAGCAACTGCTACCAAATTAATTGGCATAATACAGTCATTAAGTTTGCTATTCATAGCGATTCATAGTTTAAAAAATTTTAATAAATTTTGCGGCTGAAAAAAATGTGGATCTGGTTTACAGTAACATGTTAAAGCAACTTAAAATAATAAAAAAAAAAATTAAATTACTCATAGTCTCTGCTGTAACCACGAATGGCAATTGTCATTTCTGCTTAGGATAAATTTCAGTTTAATTACAACTTTCACTAATGTTGTTGCTTGACCAAAATTTATGCATTACGGTTTATTTGCTTTTTAGGCACTTTACTGACCACTTTCGCTATTGGTTCACTGTACGTGGGTTATTAGGTTATTTTAAGTGGACATCAGACCAAATGTGTCACCGTATAGACTATTCTGGCAACTTATTTCTGCAGAGTTGCTCAACTGTTTCATAATAAGGAATGTGTATTAAGATTTCTAGCCGCCACGGATACTATGACCAATTGTTACAGTATGAGTGTTTGCCCATTCTCAATAATAAACAATGTGATGCTTTCGAGGCAAACAGGTTTTTTTTAAAAAAAATTTGCAGAGTGAACTTTAAGGGTCAAAAACAAGTCAAGTTCGTATTTAAGCAAATTCAAGTTTATGACCTTTGAAACAGTTACACGATAGCACGATTTTTCCTGTCCGTGTTTAATACCTACCTCTATTAATGCTTCTGAGTTCTTCAAGCTCAAGAGTTTATTCATCCTAAGGGTGAAACACAGGTCTAGCTTATATTTGACCAGATCAGATCAACCTGTCATAATCTTTCATCGTAAAAGCTGGAACTATTCTAGGCCCGTGACGATATGCAAAAAACAGTCATGGGCTTACACTAGTTCATAAAATTAATGTGTCCTAATGTTTCAACATGTACATCAGATTTTAGATTGGACCCCGAGAAAACAGATCAAAAATCCATATTTTCTGCATGATGCTGGACCAAATAGATATATTCCAGAGATACTGATTTATGTATGTGGTATGTATTAACGCTTGGATGGTAGATGTTTTGACCATCGAGCAGCAACTTTAATAGATGATATGGTTAGGTTGTAATGCAGCCACGACTAAAATGTAAAATGAAATACCACATTGCAGCATCCGATTCACCCCAATCTGGGAACTGTTCTGGTATATCAGTTTACTTCTGGAAATGGCTGGTGCCAAATTAATGAAACTTGGTACGCATGATTTACATCAGAAATATAAAAATAGTGTATAGGTAAATCAATCCTGATTAGGCCGGGCAACGCCAGATACTCTGCTAGTATTCTATAAGGAGAGAAAGCAATCAAATATAAAACAAAACAAAAATGTCAACAATAACAGTGGCCATTATTTTCTTCATATATAAGGAGAATTCTGCTTTTTAGAAAATATTATGAATAATGGCTGAAGAAAAATGTTCTTCAATGTAGAAGAGCAAAACACACGGAGAAAAGGCCTAGGACTTGGAAAGAACCTTCTGAACTTATATGTATTCAACATGTAACTTTATGAAACTGGAGCTTAGACGTTAAGAATAACAAAGAGAAAGTGAAGCATTTCAGATTTAGTATAATAAAGGATTTTAAAAATTAAGTAGACAGGATCATGTTTGAAATGAACATCTTTTGGAAATAACATGCATGGAAAGAAGTTTGTGGAAGAGTTTCACAGAAAGAAGAAACAAGATAATGATTCACATTTTAAGATATATGGGACTGATTCACTTATTAATGGAGGGAACTGACAAAATAAAAGTTACAGACCAAACAAAAATTAGAATATATGAAATAAATAATTGAGGATCTAGGTTTTAATGGGTATTTTGGCAGGTATCTTATAAATTTTGTAACTACGTGACAAAATTTGTCCTCAGAACCACGAGTTAGACTGGATAATATTGTTTATCATTTTTAAGCCATTTACTATGTTAATTCAAACTAGAAATCAGGTGTTTACAGTTTTAAGATAGTATTTTCTATTGCAACATTTTCAAGCATTCCCCTGGAGGAGTTTACAGAATTTTTTTTAATAATCGAAAAAAGCAGTTAGAGACTTCAAGTTCACACAGTAACCATTTTTTAATATGTAGATTTGATTACAGCTACTTTCAAGGCGATAGCTTTTTAATAACTTCTGAAATATTAATTAGTTAGACTCTGCTTTTGCATTACCTGGTATGAATTTTATTTCATCTTTTTGGAAATAATAAACATGTTTTGATTGATAGTAAATGAAAGAGTAGCTCTTTAGGAGTAAAATAAAATTTATTTTAGTTTAGTAAAAACAAAATTAAAAAAGTTATTAACAGGTTTTGGGGTATAGCAGTAAATAATTTTTTTATGACTAGACTATTAAAGTTACATAATTTTTTATTTTTTTTATAAGGATTAAAGTTGCCACTTTTTACTATATGTAACTATTCCCAAAATTTGAGTGATGGAATCATTTTAATTGTCAAGGTCAAATATCTGATACAAGCCTACAAGCATGAGATACAAATCTGATCAGTTTTCCGGCATATTCTTGTGAGAGACCAGGAAGTCCGGCATTCCCACGGTCACATTCGATAAATATTAACCCAGAATTTTCCTCATCCTCCCAAATTCAGCCAGCAAGTTTCGTTTAGAGCACTACTGTGCTACCATGTTGGCATAATGCAGTCTCTCGCAGTCAGCAAGATACAGTGTGAGCATAACCATGCTCTGTGACATGTTATTTTTGGCACGATGTAGGCTCACTTAGCATTTTGAATCCAGCTAGAACATTACAATGCAGTTCTGAAGCAGTATTCTATGCCATGTGGTGCATCAGGATAACTGAAGTGTTAGTCGTCAGTAAACAAGTTAAACAGTAGAAGTGTGCGACGAACTTTAAAATGCTTCCACGTGATAGTTAGGTGAACTTGGAATATTGGGGTTTGGTTTGGCTCGAATCGGTTAATCGAATTTGCAAGTATATCATCAGAAAATTTGTCTGGTACCATTTCAGTTTGTGACTTTGCAAAATTTTCGACAATATAATGTATATCTATCAGCAATAGACTTGTGACTTTTATTTCCAACTACCTTTCTTAATTTGGGGTTCGAAAAACTAAGTGGTGACCAAGTTACAATTGCAAAGCTAAAGCTGAAAATATTCACAGTTATCCATAGTTATAGCTGAGACTGAAGGTTTATGCATCACCCTAGCACATGCTCAAGTCTCACAACGTTAAGACAAAGAGATTAATTATGAACATGAAGAGATGAAGAATTGTATTAAAAAATGCAGGAATAAATAAGTAAAATAAAATCTATTTTCCAAACACGATAGTTGTTGGAACAGCCTGCTATCAAATTTTCAAGATTGTAATGTCTTTCCTAGTGTAAAATTAAACATTTGATTTACAGGTAGGACATCTATTGGCATCTATTGGCTGTTCTATGTTTGTATGAAGTCACATATCTGTTATTGTTGTAATTTCTTGATAGTAGGAAAAGTAAGTGCTATTTATCTAATATTTCTAAACTGTAATTCATATTTATATATTAGGGATATTTAAAAAAAAAGATAAGATAAGAGCATTTGAAAGATTTTTCCCAGTAGTTGATTTTAGTTCCTGGGTATTTTGTTTTCTTCACCAACCCTAAACAATTCAATAACTGTAGCAATACACGTCTGGTTCAAGAATTTTTATTTTAGTACAAACCATATAAATGAATAGTCAAGAAAGGTGTTTTGCTGTTGCACAATATAACAACTGCAAAAACTTGGGTGAAATATTTGAATGAAAATGAATCATAAGCTGACCTTTACAGTGCTGACAGACTATACTGAAATTAATACTATGCAACTGGAATACAAAACATAGATATAGAACAACACTTTATTGAAATATTTGATAGTAATAAAAAATGTAATATGTTATAATTACAATTTTACCTGTAAGCTAAGAATTTCTAGTTTCTTCAATGGGTCCAAATTCTCAATTTTTGTAATTTTGTTCTTTCCAAGATAAAGTTGTGTGAGCTCATCCAATCCTTCAAGATTCTCTATCTTCTGCAAAATCAAAGCATTTATGCATAGCACTCAAATACAAATTAAAAACCAAGTATTAAAACAAGCTAAATGTCATCATCTTTAGTTTTATTCTTAATATTTACATCATAAGAAATTAGAGTAGATCAATACAATCCAGAAAATAGACAAGAAAAATAATTTTATCCTTTCTACTTGAAGTAATCTGCACATATGCAAAATATGATTTTTAGAAATATAAAACCTTTTTCAGCAATTTATATGAAATTTAATTTATAAATTACAGAACAATGTAAACTGCTCATATTTAGCTCATTTAGATGTTCCTTAGACATTTTGTTAATTTCAGTGATAGCACATTTTTAAATCCATTACCTTTACGCTTCATATTTCGATTTCCAAGGAAACTTAAGTCTCTCAAACAAGGCCACATATTCATAAACATCACAATTACACTTTTTCTAATGGTAATCCAAATGAGTCATCATAACAGGCGTATGGAAATTTATCTCAATTTCCTGGTAGATTTATTCAAAACTTTAAATAAAAATGGAAATCAGTACCATTTTATTTTTTCTGTCATCAGTCTCTTGACTAGTTTGACATAAACCTCCATCTCTACCTATCTAGAGCTAACATCTTTATCTCAACATACTGCTTACAACCTATGTCCTCAATTACCTGCATCATATATTCTAATCTGTCTTCCTTTGCTGTTCTTACCTTCATTGTTCCCTCCACTAACAAATTAACCAATCCTGCATGTCTTAAAATATGACCCACCATCCTGTATCTTCTTTCTGTGACTCTTTCACAAACTTCTTTCCTCAGCCATCATTTCCAAAAGATATTTGTTTCATACTTTATCTGTCAACTTAGGTTGAATAAAATCTATTGAGCTTGAACAACTCAGGAGCATTAATAGATGTATTAAACATGGACAGAGACGATTGCGCCATTGTATAATTGTTTCAAAGGTCCTGGTTGCTAAACTCAAATTAGCTGAAAAACAGACTTGACTTGTATTTGACTTTAAAAGTCCACTCTGCAAAATTTAAAGAAGTTCTGTTTAAAGGGAATGCACAATTGCCTTGAAAGCATCATATTTTTTATTGAGGCTAAGCAAACATTCATAATGCAATCTTTGGTCATAGTGTCCATAACGGCCAGAGAACTTACTTCAGAGCCCAGAGTTTAATAGTTAAGCAACTCTGAAGAAATGAACTGCCAGAATACTTGATTCAGTAACATACTTGGACTGATGTCCTAATAACTTATGTACAACAAACATTACAAAGACAATTAACAAAACTGGTCAGTAAAATATGCAAAAAGTGAATAAAAACTTTGGTAAAGAAGCTACATTAAGAAAAATTTTAGTTAAATTGAAATTTAGCTTTGGCCAGGATGACAATTGGCATTTGTGGTTACAGCAGATATTATGAGTAATTTAAGTTTTAACATTTTTACTTTTTTTATTTTATTTAATTTTTTTTGTTACTTTCATTAGTGACATGTTAAAAAGTACTCGTATTTCAATGTATTTTCAGTCGTAAAGTTTTCCATACTTTTTTTTAAGAATGAATGCTATGAAATGCAAACTTAATAAATGTATTCTGTCAATTAATTTTATAGCAGTTGCTTAGCTACTAAACAATGCACTTAAATTCTAATTTTAATAGATCTCTGGTCGCCAGCTTGAGACGTCACAATTCTGCAGCCAATAGCTATAGAGCTAAGTCAGTGAGTGCATGAGCTTAGGGAATTATACTGTAGATTTACTTAATAGTTAAAAAAGTTTCCCTTTGTTTATTACTAACCTTTTATTTACACAGTTTTATTAATTTGGTAACAATGAAGTTATGAAAAAGAATTACAAATTAGAACAGAGAAATGGACTTTAGGTGATTGATGTGTTAACACACATAAAAGATAAGAACACAAATGACTTAGGAATTTTCAGGTCTTAGCAGTTTATCAACAAGAGAACATTATGGAGGGTGGATGTTACAACAGACTGCCTCACAGAGTGACTGTTAGCCAGAACCATGGTAGGGGTACATTCAAACAGAAGACTGGGATAGGGATAGTGTTTTGCAGCTAATACCAAAGCACTGCAAAATATTGTGAAAATAGCAGAATAACATAACAAAATCTTAACAACATAAATCTGAATAAGCAAAAATAAACAAATAAGTAAATGACATATTTTGTTTAAAGTAATAAATCAAAGAATCTGTGAAGTTACACATCACCTCTGGTTGGTGGTGTTTCATTTTAAGTAGTGGGGATGGAGGCTAGAAAAGAATGGAGGAAAGGAAAAGTAATAACTGGGTATTATATTAAATTGAGACCAAGGGGTTGCCTTGTACTCAGTACGTACTGGTGGGCAAGCTCCCACCTTCCAAGTTCATAGAAGCTGCTGCTACTTGGGAGGGTTCCGATAACATGGACCTTGAAACAAAAATTAAAATAATTGGTGTCATGGAAGATGGCGTGGGCAGCAACTGGATATTTTTAACTCCAGGTGAACACAGCCTGTCTGTGGCCATTCGTTAATATCGTTAGTGGATTGATGGTCGAATCTATATAGAAAGCCAGGCAGTGTTTGCAGGTTAGCCGATATATTAGATGGGAAGTTTCAAAGGTGGCCTGTCCTATGATGGGAAAGCTCCCTCATTTACCAGGTTGGTGAAAGTGGTGGAAGCATGGTGTATGTTGCACATCTTACAGCAGGGTCTATTGTATAGGAAAGAATCTTGGGGTTGTCTGACGGGATGAAGAATACTGGTTGTGGACTAGGAGTTGGATGAGGTTGGGAGGCCTGCTAAAACAAGTTTTGGGAGGGGCAGGGAGGATTTTGGAAGAATGGATCTCATTTCTGGGCAGGTTAGCAGGAAATCATAACCCTGCTGAAGTATTTTATTGATAGTGGCTTTGAGGAACAGATAATTGATTAGGAAAGACCTTGCATGATCATATTTAAACGTTCTGTGCTCCCAACAAGTGAAAGAAATCTGACAGAACTTCTTGCTGCTATCGGACATGTAACTGATCAATTCCCATCGCTAATTACAGCAAGAATTTTACAATGTGTTCAGTCAGAGGTACACTGACATGAATGGCAAAGTGGTACTGCCAGCGGAGTGTTCAGTAGAATGAAAGGGTCACGGACAAGGTTGGTATTGTCAAATGCAGAGGTAGGTGGAAAGGTGAGGCCTTTGGAGAGTATGGAGAACTGAGGTTCAGGTAGTGGTGAAGAGGACTTAAGTGCAGAGTACATTTGGGGGACCGAAAACCCCATGCTTATGTGCAGAACATTTGTGGCTCTCCCTAAGTGAACATGTTTTGCGTGGTCTCACGAAAGAAACTTTATGGGCCTTTTTTCTTTAATGAGGTAATGATCAAAGGGAAAATCTATCTACAAATGATGCAGAATTGGCTCATACCACTTCTGGAAGCTGGCAGTGAAGATTTCATTTTCCAGCAGAATGGTGCTCCACCCCATTTTTCTCTAGTTGTCCATAATTTCCTAAACACCAGGATTCCAAACAGACGGAATGGTCGTGCTGGGGATGCTGATCGTCAGCTGATGTCATGGCCTCCTTGTTCCCCTGACCTAACCCCCTGCAACTTCTTTGTTTGGGGTTTCCAGACCTGCAGGTTTGCATCACCAATACATTTGCTCTCATTGACACAGACATGCTGCATCTGGTATGGGAATAACTCGCTTATAGACTTCATGTGTGCAGAGCCACTAAAGGTGCACATATTGAGCATCTGTAGACACTCAAAAAAAAATTTCACAGTTTGTTTATATATCTGAGAACATTTTATACAATCTTCAGGTTGTTTCATAAACAAAGCAGTTAGCTAATTATGGACTACAATTTTACAATTTAATCAAGTGATCTGAGATTAGAGAGTCTGCTGATGCCTACTTTTGGAAGGGCAGTTAGGATTTTTGGTAAGAGAACTGCCAAATTGGTGGATTGAATCACCAGTTCACAGAGTCATCAAGAAAGTATTGGGTGAAGAATTTGGGCTGCCACTGCCAATAGTTATTGCAACTGATGAAAAACAAAAGAAATACACAAATAAAGGAACCAGCACTTACCATATACAATTACAGCATGACATCCAGTTGCGCAAACAGGATTTTTTTTTCAGTTTTTCTTATTGTTTAGAAGAAAATTATATATAATAGGTAGGGTGGATTACTAAATGTAGTGAGAAATTGAAGGGATTCAAATTAAGAATAGAAATAGGGTCAAGTATAGCAGAAAAACTACTCTTGACTAAATGTATATTTTAAAAAAGTGCAATGATAGTGAAAGTTTTACCGGTAGTAGTGATAGAATAGGTAATGGCTAAACTGAAAGAAAGAAGCTAAGGGATACTTCTGAACAAGCATAAGATGGAGGTGACATGATCTGATAAAGCGTGCAAACAAACAGGGCACAGGAAAAAGAGAGGTGACAGTGCCAAGGAGAAATCACATTTATTTAAAGAAATGGTTAAGTTTAAAAAGTTCTAGACCAGGTGGAAAATAAAGGATGGCAGTTGGTTTTTGGTGGTGAAGAGTGGGAGTGATGATGTACTGTGTTAAATATATTAAGGTAAACCTGTTTGTGTGTGTGTGAATAGTGTGTGGATACGAGTGCTTATATGACACCATGGCACTACTGGAAAAGCATTACTGCCCAGAATAGATTTGTTTATATCCAGGGGCAGATCCAGGATTTTGATTTGGAAGTGCCTTGAGCAGATTTTTATTTGGGGGGGGGGGAGACTTGAGTGGATTTTGGTTGGGGGGCTTGAGTCTCCTCGGATTGCTGTCCTCTTCAAAGATTAGGAGAACTAAAGAAAGGTCTCCAAACACCTAGATACTTTTGTGGCAGGGGCTTGACTTATATGGGAGAACTGGTGACAAGAAGGGGCAGTTGAAAAAGTAAAGATAATATTACAGGTTCCTTGGTTTGATGTGAACAGAAATAGGAAGCTGAACAGAGATACCCACATAAAGGAAGCTGGTATGGGTGAACAAATAGGTTGACATAAATATTAGGAGTTGCTGTTATTATGAGTATTTGTGGTTCTGCTGTGTTCAGCTGATAAGTAAGACCATGTGTATTTGACCCACAAAAGCGATTAAGGGGGATTTCATCAGAGTCCTTTTCCAGTAGTGCCAGTAATCTGGAGGGAGATGTGGAATTTCAAACAGCAACTTTTACAAAATATGATTACAGATGTAAAGATGAATGTAATGGACAAGATGTGTTGTGGTCACAGATCCTTTATTGTGGATACAGCTTTCTAAGTTTCTTCCTATTCCTCAAAATCCCACCCAATACTACCTTCATGTGCAACAGCAGAATTCGCTGTGACAAGAAACTTATATGTGAATGGAGACTTTACCGGCATATTGATGCAGTGAATTCTTCATGGGAGTCCAGCCGGATAGCGTCATAGAATGCCGACATTTCAACAACCTGCTCGGTTGTGTTCATTTTTATGAAAAGCCCAAGTTTAATCAGTAATTAGAGAATTTACAGGACTATTCAAATTGATTATCTGCCTGAAGATCAAACAGTAAATCAAGTTTAAATAGGTTTTGACCACTCTTTGTAAAAATGTGATGAAGACAACCGAGCAGGTTGTTGAAACGTCATCATTCTATGACACTATCCGGCTGGACTACAGTGAAGAATTCACTGCAAGAAACTTATAGCTTAGAAATAGCAACTGCCCCACCACTTCCTTGGCTGTAATTAAAAATATCCCAAAAAAATTCAACATATACACAACCAAATAATGAGAAGCTAACTCTAGTTTAGCAATAACTTATCTGATATGCCACTTGGGTGAATATTGCTCCTTTATTGCCAAGTCTTTTGTCACATTTGCCCAAGCTCATAATTGGCTTCACCATTATACAGCTGTCAACAACCAAGACCAGTCACAGAAATTTTTATATCCAAAACCTAACAAATTGGTTGCTTTTCATGACAGATCCCATAACTTCAATAAAAAAGCTCATGGTTTGAACCACCAAAGGAATTCATGAGGCCAAGACAGTGTGGGAAAATTTTCTTTCATATGTAAGGGAGTCAGGTATTGGAATAAATTGCCAAGGGAAGTGATGAATAATTTACTAAAAATGCTGAAAATATTTACGATTAAAATTCATGGAGGGCAAAAATAGGTGGGTACAAAAAAGGGGTAAAATGGGAATGTAAGGAAATTGCCACCAGAGTTATTAATTAAAAAATGATTCATTTCAAGTTACACTGGTATAAGGTGATTTAACATACCCTAGAAACCAGACAACCTCCAACTATAATTTCAGTTAATCCCTTTCTTCTTTTAGAACAGCCAAAACCCACATGGTTAGTATTGTTTTCTGGTCTCATTACCTCACCAACTTTTACTTGAATTGTTCTAACCATTACATTCTTCATACACACTGTCCACTGCCAACTTCAATGTTCTTGTCAATTTCACCACCGTTAAACCTGGTGCATTTAAGCATTAGATATCATTGTGAATGTCTGAGCATGATTGCAACGTTTCAATCACTCTCACACAAAATTAAGAATTACTTGATATAGCATGTAGGCTTCATTTGCGTGGTCAGAGGTGTCTACGTTTTCCCCCCTTTGCTATTATTAACACCACACAGAAAAAAGACTCCAAAACTTTGGCACAACAAAACAATGGATGTCTAACAAAAGTAAATTGCTCAAATAATTTATCAAAGTAGTTTCCACCTTCTGACTACTTTCTTATCATGGGGGTTCTTCAGGTCCTGCAAATGGTTTGGTTTGTTTTCCAGATATTTTAATGTAGTTTTTTTTTAATTCTAAATATAAACAATTAAAATTACATAATGAAGTGTAAATTGACCAAATGTGTAAAAAGAGGAAACTGGATATAAATCATTTGAAAAGCCCAAGTCAATAGAATATAACCCTATTTCAAAACTAATCAAAAGAACAAACTGAAAGTCCATTTTTATGAAAAGAACAAGTTTAATCAGTAATTAGAGAATTACAGGACTATTCAAATAAATTGGCTGCCTGAAGATCAAAAAGTAAATAAAGTTTAAATAACTGTTTTGTGGGTTGTTTCTTTAAAAAAGTATTATAAATTCAGTCCAATTATTTTCCAGCCACACCAAATTTTTTTTCTCTGCTATTTTACTGACCTTATTAAGTTAGCTGACTTTAAGTATTTAAATTAGTATAACAGTAATAGTACATACTACTGATTAAATTAATGTCTTGCTCAAGCTTTTAAACAAATTACTAATTAACATATGGAAAGGAAAAACTTATCCACCACTCACTTAAGTTGATAGAAGGCGGGCAACAGCAAAAAAACCACAAAAAAACTCTTATCTATGTTATATGTTCTAGTAGTAGTGTTATTTTTTGTGAATACACTATATCAACAGTAAATATTATAAAAAAGAAATATTTATCATCATTCTTCTTTGTCTACACTTGTAAGGTACTGAATTTCCTGGTAGCATGTGTATCAATAATATTTCTTTGGAGGTTATTCCACCACCCCTTACTTTTTCCCCTTACAAATTTTAATTTTAAAATCCTTCAGTGTTTCAAGTAGATTATTAGCATTTTCCTTAGAAATTATTCCAGCCCCTCACTCCATCTACAAATAAACATTTTTCCACTCCCATTTGCCTGATATCAAGAGGCATCCTGTGATCATTGTCATCTTTTCCCTTTCAGATACTTATTCCTAATTCTTCCATCCATATCTATCCAAGCTTTATTGCAAATATATGGCTTATATACTCCTAGCAATCTGTCTATCCACCTTTTGATGTCCAATAACTTCCAATAACTCCCAAGCCAGTTTCTTTGTCATATCAGTAACTGTAGTGGTTGTTTCCACAAACAAATCTAGCTGCCCTGTTTAGATTATGATTTGACACGCTTGGTGCTGGTCCCATACTACACCAACAAATTCAGACAATGGTCTGAGCAAAGTTTTTTTTAACCCTATTCTCCCACTTCCCTGGTACATCCTCTTATCACCCTCTCTAATACATGAAAGAATTTAAATCTTTCACCTAACACTTGCCAACAGGGTATTACACATTTTTTTTTATAAATGTCACTTAATTTAATCCTTTAGCAATAAAAAGCCACTAGAACTTTTATTCAATTTTCTGAATACAATAAGTAGTGCCTTAAAATGGCATTTCAATTTTGTTTTACACTTCTGCATGAAAACGCTAGACGCCATGCTGCTTTGATTTGTAACATCACTATATAGGCAACAATAACTGCCGACCATAAAACAACTTCGAGAGTCAAGAATAGAGTGATTTTGAAAATGAAATAATGTAAGTATTTTGTAATTTAAAATGTATCAAAAATAGCAGTAACAAGATTCCCATCAATGTCTGACTTCACAGCATTTAGAAGCTGTTCTTCTTCCATGTCCGAGTTAATGCGATAAGCTAATTTTTCTTGTTCTCGAGTATCTTTTTCTGTATTTTCTATGTTGCTCTTATCAAACACCTGTTGGAATAGCACAATATTATTCAGTTCAAAGTGCAGGGGGGGATAGTCAGTATACATTAAAATATTAAATCATTAAATAGTTAACAAGCAATATTAATCAACAGAAAGCATTTCTGTAGTGAAAATCATTGAACAGTTTGATAAAAGAACAACTAAAATTTATTTTTTGTGAGCCATCATTTGTTCGGTAGCAAACCTTTCATTTGATCAAAAAATATGGGAAGTTATAATTATTATGAGAGAGTGTTTTCTTGCATGGTAAATATCAACTTCTGTTGGGCATGTGTGATAGACAATTTAACTAATTTAACCATGTTACAAAGTTTGCACATTTATTTATTTTTCTTCAGCTTAATATTCTTATGAGTTTTAACTTAAAAACTTCATAAACAATCATTATCCTTTCATAAATTTCTTTATTTACCCACTGTAAATTATGTTTTTCTTGTTGTATGTATGACTTAAGAATGGCCACCACATTTTTTCAGATTTTTCTTTTTATATAATAGTTGCTGGAACAATAGGTGACATTGGCATCATCATTACATAATGAAGAACTCGGTTAGAAGCCCCTGCAGGAATGATTATAAGAACAACACTCACCACGGCATTCTAAAAGGATTGTATGGCTATACAGTATTCTCTGTTTGTGTTATTAGGTTGCATCAGGGCATTATACTTGCAGGCAACTCAAATTGATGATACTCAAACATGAGTCGCATTGCCTCATAATTGCTCAGTATAATGAGGGCCTTAGTATTTATTATAAGATGATGTCACGTAGGAATCCATTATGGTGGACACCATTTCGTGACAGATGAAAAAACATTGAATCTTTTAAATTAAATAAATTTAATGTTTTGTATTTTTATGAATTAAAATTAACATATTTTGATTACTTACCTTATTTACGCAGTTTTAGATTTTTTCTCATACACAGTAAAATACCCTGTTGTGTCCAGCCCAATTGAGTTTATCATCAAATATTATGCCCAGATATTGATACTCAAGGTCTTTAATAAGTCTTCCTTTAACCTATAACCATACAGAACATTTCTTTTTCTACTCGAGTACCTAATGGATGCCAAAACAAGTCATCTTATCTTCATTCAAATTTGACCTTTCCAGCTAGTTAGTTACCCTGTCAAGGTTCCCGTGTATATTTTCACAGTTTACTCCCATTTCAACTGTGTTATGTAATGTTATGTTATCTGCAAACAACCTAACTTCTGACTGTAAACCAACAATAGAATCATTAATTAGAACAACAAAAAGCAAAATTCTCAATATACTATACTGTGTAACTCCTATTGTTACTTTTAATTCAGTTCATCCTGCATTTTCTGCAGTAATTTAAAACATCCTCAATTTAAAAATGAAGTACCCACTGCTAAAACAAATTTATTAATCTCATAACAATGCAGATTGTTTCTTACAATTCAAAGAGACACAAAATGTTCAACAAAATAATCTTACCCTTAACTTATTGTCACCTAATTCAAGGAGCTGTAGGTTTTTCAAGTGGTTCACATTTTGAATTTTTGCTATTTTGTTAGCACTGAGGAATAGTTTTTGAAGTTTCAAAAGGTTTTCCAAACCCTTAATTTCTTGAATCCTGTTAAAAGATAGATCTAAAACCCTGCAAAACAAATAAAAATTTAATATTAAAGATGGCTAAATAAAATTAAGGTTTGAAAAAAAATAATTTGTAGGACTTCTGTATGTCCATTTCAAAAAGAGGTTCGTTTGTGTCACAAAACAGTAAAATATGTATAAAAAATAATATATAAATATTAATACTTCATTACTTAAATTTTTCTCTTGAAATACAATTAAGAACCAGACAATTTTACATATATATAATGTTCTTGAAATACCTCATACTTTTGCCGTAATCATGACATCAAATTTGCATGTCATGAATTTTCATTTTAGGTTTCTTTCTAAATCCGAGTCTTAGTTCATACATATACTTTATTTCTCACAACTTTCTCTATCTTATTTTGTTTCCATATTATAGTCTACCATTCCCTTAAAGAAACAATTAACATGAATCTATTCTCAAACTATCTAACTGATAAATTTATGTTTTGTCTTCTTAAAATTAGTTATTTATATTTTTTAAACTGCTTCAAACTCTGATTTGTAACTCTTTCCTTGATTTACAGCCAAATCAATCATTTATTTTGCTGTTAAGTTGATTTGTTAACATGTGAAGGAAGTACTTTAATTACACTGTACTTTTCAAATCTAAACTACTGTTGAACTTTTTCCCTTATACTCACTATAATTTTTTAAATTAACCATTTTATTTAAATATTGTTCTGTACTGTACTTTGAAAATTATGTTCATTTCTTTTTTTCATCATATTCTACCATTAGTGTGAAAAATCGTTAATCTCTTTTGAATTATTTACTTTCGTGTTAAAACGGTATGGATTCTTCCTGTTCTCTCTTTTTAATATCTTCTTGTCATTCTTTTCATCCTTGAGTCATTTCATTTATGTTTTTACAGATTGACAATGAACCCTTTTTATTATTAAACTAGCATTTGCCCGCCGCTTCACCTGCATGTGCTTTGGTATTTGTAAAAATTCTTTACCAATTTTTTTCTATAATCAATTATTAATGTTGAGAAACATGAATTCTAAATGTCTTCTTAATACTTTCCCTTTGTTTTAGTTATTGCCTTAGGATCGGTTTTCATACTGATGTCAGAGTTTTGTTTAATTCATATTTTAATGTTATACAATTTATGAAATAGTAAAAAAGCTATCTGAAAAATTAATTGCACTTATTGACAGAGAGTTTTTTTTTGTGAAGTAAAAACAAAAATTGTTTAAAAAGGGTTTTATTTTTATGATATAAGTAAGTGAAGCAAAAGTTTAAGAGAAATAAGATGCTACCTTTACCTTACCCAACAGGTCAACCACTATAATGCCTCTGTGTGCCATTATTAAAAGCTGATATGGAGGAATGCCCGATTAACCATGGTGCCAAAAATTTATATCAATATAGCAGTGACCTGCAACTTTGTGCTCTTGGAAGAGTGGTATAGTATAAGAGTTTTCCTTATTAATAACAGTGTTAGTAATAAAGATTTCAATGTAATAATAAAAATTTATTAACATGCTATAACAAAAAATCAATATTATTTAATTTTCTGAAATAAAATTTTTTCTTTTTGCTGTTAGGATATTGGTTTTATTTGACAATATCTTGATACGATCAATTATTTCTGCTTTAAAATGAAAATTTATGTGGATTAAAACTAATCATATGCATACCACACATTAAGAAATATTTTAAATTTCCTTCACTTTCAAATCGCTGTATTACTAATGCCCTTATTTTAGATACATATAATTGCAAGGAAAGGGAAAATGACTCATCACTCATCAAAGTTGAAGGCAGCGACGAGAGAACAACATATATTACGAATACACAAATAAATCTTATTCATGACGGAGAAAATGACTCATGAGGCTCGGGAGGTGTGCACATGCCGAGGGTTGCTACATGACTAGTTGGATAATCCAACTCATTTTCTCCGTCAGGAATAAGGTTTAATAACCAAAATATCGAGTTTATTTGTGTGTTCGTAATATATGTTGTTCTCTCGTCGCTGCCTTCAACTTTGGTGAGTGATGAGTCATTTTCCCTTTCCTTGCAATTATATTGCCTAAAGCAGTTTCCTTTTTCCTTAGTTTAATTTAGATACATATAAGTAATTCCAAAATGTCAAGATTTGATCACAATACAGTGTATGTATTAATGCGCATGTGACTAAAGCTACGATTTTCAAAAGGCAATATTATCGGAGGTTATGGCTCGGTTGAAATACAGCCTCATGACAGCTGATATGCTCTGTTGAAACTTAGGGATGATGGATTTAGCTTTATAATTTATGCGATGTAGCATTAGGATACAAATTATTTTTAATTCTCTTTGCTTTCAACAAAGTTGTATTATTGATGTAATTATATCAGTCATTATATCAGGCCAAGTTTCGACAGTGAATGTATTGATGCACATGTGACACAAGCTATGATTTTTTAATGGAATCATTACCCAAGTTTGCGGTTATGTTGAAATGCAGCCTGCACCAGAATGACAATTGACATGCTTTGTTAGAGTATAAGGCATAATGGACTTAGTTTTATAATTTATGTGGTGGTAACAAACGGTTTTAGGATGCCTAGTTTAGTTTCATTGGCTGCATGTTGCTGTCGCCACTAACTCAACAGCAAGAATGGCAATAAACATTAGAAAATCAGAGTCATGAGAGTTATTTAACAGAAAGAACATTTTATTTTACTGGATGTGGTTTGAACAGCAGTCAAATTTTGTACACTTGTTGCTTCGGCAATATTATTCAATAATATTTGCTCATTAGAGCCACCAAATACATATTAACTGAGTAAAGTCCATCAAAAAATTGGCAGTTTTGTAGAAGTTATTATTATGAAAAAGCTACGTATTGTTACATGTTGATATTTATGGTAGTTGTTTCTCAGGCACCTTTCTTCGAGAAAATAACTGAATTTCATATCCATAATGATATGAAAGGAAGAAGTATTGGTGTATTAACATCGTTTATTGTACAACTTCAGTGATCAATGGCCCTTTGTTATTCTGTTGCAGAATATGCATGCCCAGTTTGGTACTCATCATCTCATACCAAACAGGTGGATGTAGCCCTCAATAACACCTGTAGGCTAGTGACAGGTTGCTTAAAGCCTACCCCAGTTGATAGGCTTTACCAGCTTTCGGGCATTGCACCACCCAGAATCCGGAGAGAAGTGGCTGCGAACAAGGAGAGGACCAAAGTAGAACGGGAAAGCGCTCATCCACTGCACGGCCATATACCACCAGCCCAGAGACTCAAATCCAGGAAAAGCTTCCTCAGAACATCACGGGAACTTATTGGGTCACCTGAAAAGGCAAGAGTACAGTTATGGAAAATGAGGGTTCCCAACATCTCGGGACCACTGACAGTTGCAGAGCGCTTGCCACCTGGTCATGAAGAAGACTGGAACGTCTGGCGGTCTTTAAATCGATTGCGAACAGGAGTGGGCAGGTCCAAGGAAAACCTAATGAGATGGGGTTATACTGATACTACCAGTATTAAATGTGCATGTGGAGAAGACCAAACTATCAATCATATGCTCGAGTGCCCTATGTGCCCATCATCCTGCAACAACGAAGACCTGTTTCAAGCAACACACAATGCGACTGAGGTTGCGAAGTACTGGGCCAAGTGTGTTTAAAGTTGTTGATTTACAAAATGTATTTAACTGTGTATTTGATGTTTTTGACACGAGAATAATAATAAGTGATCACAAAGACATATTGTACCAGACAAACCGTTTAACTGTCTAAGATACTATATCTCAACCACTTTAGTAACCTAACGCATTTCACATTTTCACCAATTATGATGCAAGTGAATACTGATTATGTTTGATTCATGTATTCCATTTATTTTAAAACACTGCAGTAGAGAAAACTGAATAACAAAAGAAAGAAAAATAATGGAATGCTAATTTTGTGTCTGAAGTCCATAATGATCTGTGACCCATATTTAAAGGTTTTTAATTACTTGCTCCTTCCCATGGTACATATAGGTCACTAGCTATTTCCACAGATTTTGATTCAGACCATAAATTCAGCTCTATAAATTTGAAAACCCCATCCAAATTGCTGTGGTAGTTTTTGGGTGATTCCTGTTCAAATAAAGAGACGCACGCAGCTTACTTACAGATTTATATTAGTACTAGCTCATACCCGCAACTTTGTACGCGTGGATTAAGAATTTTTTTGCCAGAATTAAATATATAAAGGTGTTGGTAACAAAGGATTGGTCCCAAACAATATCGAGTTGGAATAATATGACAGGAAAGCTATCACTATATCATTGTACCGTCGAACCTGTCTCTTGAAAAGAATCAATTTCCAACATATTTCTGTCACCATTCGATAAAGTCTCAAAATTTCGTGACTACAACTGTTAATCATACTGGAAAAAATATCCTGCGCCCTTCATACAGATTTCCTTATAAAATTCCATCACAACGATATAGCCATCTAGTCGTCAAAACGTAACAAAAAGACAGAGACTCACTTCCATATTTATAATAATATTACTGTGGTTCACACTCACACACTGACTGCGAACAACACCTGAGGGATCATTATAACATAAAAAAGTGTACATCTACAACATTGCAAGACTACCTACGATTTGCCTCGCATTTTACCCCTAACTTTCTAATATCTACAGTTTGACATTCAATCCGAATAACCTACGGCCCAGGCCTGCCTCTTACGATGAAAAACAATTTTTTTAAATCTTAGCCTCCAAGGAGATTTGAACCGCAGACCACGACATTCGTAAGCAAGCGCTTTAACCACTGAGCTGCCAGTCCACTACACGGAAACATGGTACGGAAACGTCCATATCCAACGTGTCTGTCAATTGCCGTATTTCGAAGTTATGAGAATCAATTTCCAACATATTTCTGTCACCATTCGATAAGGTCTCAAAATTTCGTGACTACAACTGTTAATCATACTGGAAAAAATATCCTGTGCCCTTCATACAGATTTCCTTATAAAATTCCATCACAACGATATAGCCATTTAGTCGTCAAAATGTAACAAAAATACAGAGACTTACTTCCGTATTTATAATAACATTACTGTGGTTCACACTCACACACTGACTGCAAACAACACCTGAGGGATCATTATAACGTAAAAAAGTGTACACCTACAACATTGCAAGACTACCTACGATTTGCCTCGCATTGCACCCCTAACTTTATAATAGCTACAGTTTAACATTCAATCCAAATAACCGACGGCCCAAGCCTGACTCTTACGATGAAAAACAATTTTTAAAAATCTTAGCCTCCACGGAGATTTGAACCGGAGACCACGACATTCGTAAGCAAGCGCTTTAACCACTGAGCAGCCAGTCCACTACATGGAAACACGGTACGGAGACGTCCATATCCAACGTGTCTGTCTATCGCCGTATTTCGAAGTTATGAGACAACATGTTATTTATACAGATAATTTTTCAACCAAATGTAGACAGTATTTTTCTCCTTGTTTCAAACGATAAGTGTGCAAAGTTTCATCGAGATTGGATGAAAACAGTGGAATTGTATGAAGAACAAACAAACTAACAAACATACATACATTCATCTTTATATATAAAGATTAGTATAGATTTAGAATGATTAATAAATATCCTACTTTCAAGACATTGGAGAGGTTCAAAAACTTTTATTCCATTGATTATTAGGTCCTCTTTATTGTTATTTTAATGTATCATCTAGACTTTGTGGATTCACACCTGTTTATCTTTCTTAACCTGCATTCCTTTATAATGCAATACCGCTGTTAGCTCTTACATGTGCATAGATAGCTGCTTTGCCAAAACAGGATAGGGAAAAAAGTATAATCAACCATGAATGAGTTAGAATATTGGAAGGCAGACAATTTGAATCCAGGGGGATTCAAAGAAATATTAAGAAAATGTAATAACAAATAACAGAAGAATGCTTTGTGGCAAATAAACTAAGGAAGGTTAATGGCATCGATGAATCAAAAAAGATGAACATGCTTACACAATATTTTGGTATTAAATCTTATTCTTACAATAACAATGAGCAGGAAAAAGCTTAAAGGCAATAAAATTAAGGAAGGATAGGGAAATATGACCCAACACTTACCACAGATGAAGGCGGCTGGTACGACGAACAAAAAACAAACACAAGAGAAGTGCAATATTTCGGCCTACGGGGCACCAAAGAAAACAGAGGAACAAATATTAAATGGAATCAATCTGCTTAAAATGAAGTCATATATACAACCAGTACACCCCAGTAGGCCGAAATATTGCGCTTCTCTTGTGTTTGTTTTTTGTTCGTCGTCCCAGCCGCCTTCATCTTATTCTTACAAGTAGATGAGGCTCTGAGTGAGGTGGTACGAAGTGATCACATTGACATCCATTGTGTGACTGGAGAAACCAAGAAGCAAATCCAATAATTCCGGGGAAATGTTATTGTAGAAAGTGGGGGAATGACTCCGATGTAATGGATGTAAAAGGATATAAATATTAATACAAAACTAGATGACCACTGCGAAATTTTTGTGAATACAATTAATAGTAAGGTTGGTGGTTTGTAATACGACAAAAGAAGAGCTGCCTCATTTGTATCAGTTCTTTATTTTTTCAGTGTAATTAGGTGCTTAACAAAAGTCGATGCCAGTGAAGCAGTTTATTAATACGAGGGTGTTTCAAATGAAAACCTTAAAAGTTAAATAAAATTTCGACAAGTATCGTGATGGAGTTGGTAGGTGGCAGCAGTGTTCCTTGAAGTTCACAAAGTGACCGACAGGCGGCACAGTGATGTTACAACGCTAGAGAAGGTGATGAAATACATAACAAGATGGCCGCCCCGCTGTCAACATGCACCGCGATTGAGCAGCGTTCAGTGATACGTTTCTTGAGTAGTGAAGGGGTCAAACCAATTGAAATTCATCGCAGAATAATAGCACAGTATGGTGATTCGTGTTTGTCGTTGCAGCAAGTGTACGAGTGGTGTAGGAAGTTTAAAAGCGGTGTAACGTCTGTGGAGGATGCCCCAAGACCAGGGCAGGCGAACCGCGTAGTGACGGACGAAAACATTGCGTTAGTGGAGGAGCTTGTAAAGGATAATAGACGCATAACTCTGAACGAAATAGCCACAATTTTGAAGATAAGTATTGGTTCAGCGCATAATATTGTTCACAACGTACTGCACTTCAATAAGGTGTCTGCAAGATGGGTGCCACGTCAGTTGACTGCCGAATTGAAAGCCCGTCGCATTGATGCCTGTGAAGAACTTTTGCGTCGTTTCCACGCCGAAGGTGATGCCTTTCTGAGCAAAATTGTCACAGGTGATGAGACTTGGGTTCACTACCACCAACCAGAAACGAAAAGGTCAAGCAAGGAATGGCGCCACACCTCATCGCCGAAACCAAAAAAATTCCGCACTCAACCGTCTGCAGGAAAAGTCATGCTCACTGTCTTCTGGGATGCAAATGGAATAATTTTGGAGCATTACATGGATAAGGGGGTTACGGTAACCAGCAATTCCTATTCAAACATGCTGAAACATCACCTCCGCCCTGCAATCAGGAGTAAACGACGAGGACTTCTGACTTCAGGAGTTTTGCTGCAGCATGACAACGCCCGACCACATACAGCCCGTAGGACAGTTGAGACTATTCAGGAAATTAAATTTGAATGTCTGGTACATCCTCCTTATTCACCAGACCTCGCCCCTAGTGACTTTCACCTGTTTGGTGCACTCAAAGAAGGAATAGGGGGCAGGCATTTCAGAAGTGACGAAGAGGTGAAAGCCGCGGTGCATGACTGGCTACACACACGACCAAAAGAATTCTTCCGTCGTGGTATCTATGCACTCCCGAAGCGATGGAATACATGCATTCAACGTCAAGGAGACTACGTCGAAAAATGACATGTAAGTTTTTTGTTCATTGTCACAAATAAAAAAAATATAGCACTTTTAAGGTTTTCATTTGAAACACCCTCGTATCTCTGTGATATGTGCTGCTGCTATCTAATTGCTTGGCTCTTAAATGTCTTATACGCATGACTTTCACAGTTATTACTTTTGTATTTCAAGGATCAAATTCCGAAAAATTTCATTCTTAATTTATAATGCTGCCTGAGTAGACATCTTAATCTTTTAAATGATACTTGATCTATCGATTTTGGTTGGGTATCAATGGAGATAAATGGCCTTGTAACAAAAACAAAATAAGTTATGGAAATTATGATACTTTTGTCCTTTAAGGGTCAAATTCTGAAAAAGATTCTTTCTTAAGATATAATGTGACCAGAGAAAAGACAATCTTTAAAATGATACATTATTTATCTATTTTGGTTAGATAATAAGGAAGAAAAATGGTTCACGATAAAAAATATGGTACGAAAATAATGAAATTTTTTTCCGTATAATGGTCGAATTCCGAAAAATTCCTTTCTTAAATTATGATGTAACCAAAGAGGAGACCTTAATCTCTAAAATAATACCTCATTTCTCAATTTCGGGTAGATATCAAGCAAGACAAATAAATGGCTCATGACAAAAAAATAAATGAATTTGGAAACAAAGATACTTTTGCCCTTTAAGGGTCAAATTTCGAAAAAATTATTTTCTTGAAATATGTTGTGACCACAGTGAGTCCTTAATCATCAAAATGATACCTCACTGGTTAGAAATCAAGGGAGATAAATGCCTCGTAACACAAAAATGCATTGTACAAGTATTGATACATATGCCCTTTAAGTGTAGAATTCTGAAAAATTCCTTTCTTAATATATGATGTAACAAAAACGGAAATCTTAATCTTTAAAATGATACTTCATCTATCAATTTCGGTTTGGAACACAGGGAGATAAATGTTTCATGGTACAAAAAACTGCATTCTAGCAATATTTACATTTTTGCCATTTAAGTCTTTAATTTGGAAAAATTACTTTCTTGATGTGACCAAAGCAGATACCTCAGTCTTTAAAATGATACCTCATTTATCGATTTCGGTTAGGTATGAAGGGAGATAATGGTTTGTGACAAAAACCATTTATGGAAATAATATATATGTTATTGACAGAAAATATTAAATCTAAGATTTATAAATTATACATATGTGAATGAATAACAATAATAAAGTGATGGGTCTATCAGAGAATGGTACCAAGCATATGTTGGTATGCTAGTTCCCAACTGCAGAGTTCAAAGAAAATTGTGGATTCGGGGAAGGCTCCGACATCCCTCACTGTAAAGCAAATGCTTAAATCGTTCAAATTATGGGTCTTGATATGAACTGCCATTAGATATAAGTTTCTGGAATAAACCATTTGCCTGTCGCCATTCATTCTGATGGAAAATGGGTTCGTGGTGAGACCTATATATGTACTGTACAGTGGAAACAGGTGATATGATATATGAGGTATGTTGTGGTGTAAGTGGCATTTACAAAGATGGGAAAAGTTTACCCAGTGGTCAGATTGAAGTAGGTGGTAGTAGCTGGGTGCCTGTTGGACATTTTGCAGTGGGGTCTGTTACTCAGGATGATTCACATGGTGGGTTGGGAGAATTACAAGGTGGGTAATTGTGCAGCACGATATTCTTGAGATTGGATGGATTGTTGAAGCATGGGCAAGGGGCAGTGCACAGGAATTGTGAAGAAGGGTGTGCATTTCAGGGCAGGATTTAAGCTGTCCCCATGTTGAAGGATAAAGTTAATGGACTCAAGACCAGGAGAGAACTGGGTGATAAAATAGAGTTGCGTTTGCTTTTGAGAGGTATGGAATTCGTATAATTGTGTGAAGGTTGGGTTGTAACATGAGAAATTTGTTTTTGTAATAGATCAGGAAGGTAGTAGTGGGAAATGAGAGCTTGTTACAGGTTTTGGGTGTATCTGGAGAGAGATTCTTCATCAGAATAGATGTACGCTACAGATGGCCATTGATGTCTATGGGAGATTTATAATATACTAGCATTTCTCCAAGTTCTGAGAAACTGTTGATGTTTTGAAAAAATTAATTGTCAATGTAGGATTGAGAAAATTGATTTTGTAAAATTAACAGCTATATGGGAATTAATCAGATAATCAGAGTTATGAATGTATATTACCACACTAATACTATTCAACTTAATTGATCAATGGTTAGTGATAAGATAAATGTGGACCATAACATACTATTCTGATTAGCAGTCTATATATTTCATCCCTGTATTTATTACTTCCCTTGAAAGGAAACTAACAATAGGCAAATCACTGTTTCTGACATCCAGCACTACTCTCTTCTCCTGTTATATGCATGGCATTTCTGTATGGCACATATCTCCCCCACCTTCACTTCATACCCCTATAATAACTTAACTATCAATCTCCTGAAGAGCAGTACACTTTTACAAATAAGCCCTAACAATGTACAGTATATGGTTTGACTGAAACAATGTATAAATGGAGGAATCATTCACCGGCACCAAAAAAGTTGTTTTGTCCTCTCGATACAAAATTACTGATATAGAATATTATTTTCCAAATACTTTACACAGCACCAAACTGTATTTGTTTTAAGTATACACTGAAGTTTCAAAAGTGGGATAGGAATATACAAATATCTAGATGGTGGTAACACCACAGAAGAAACGATTAAATGCGCATTCCAATGTTGGGGCTTCCATTTGTTCTCTCAGGAGTATTTTGAAAAGTTTCCTGATATCATTATGACCACCAGGACATGAATAAAAAAACTTTGAATGCAGAATGGTGATTGGAAGTAGACACCTGGCTATTCAATCCATTTTGGAAATTGTTTGTAAATTCAACATTCCTCAATTCACAGTGTCAAGGGTGTTCTGTGAATATGTAATTTCTGGTGTTACCTACTGCTATGGACAATGCAGTCTATGCATACTTAATGCCACAATCTGGAATGTCAGCATCAAGGTGGTGTTATTATTTTGGTTGTCTGGGTGGAAGCGCGTCAATTTATAGAAACCTAACATTTGAGCCATCATTTTGTGGCTTTCTTCAGACGATTGTGTTATTGATGACATACAAGCAACAGTGTGGCAAACAACAGTAACACTCAATGTGGTACATATGACAAACGTGTCCT
>JARYHS010008074.1:284033641-284152161 GCA_031002005.1 Vandiemenella viatica | reverse complement strand
GATAGCAGCAAGAATTTCTGTCAGATTTCTTTCACTTGTTGGAGCACAGAACGTTTAAATATGATCATGCAAGGTCTTTCCTAATCAATTATCTGTTCCTCAAAGCCACTATCAATAAAATACTTCAGCAGGGTTATGATTTCCTGCTAACCTGCCCAGAAATGAGATCCATTCTTCCAAAATCCTCCCTGCCCCTCCCAAAACTTGTTTTAGCAGGCCTCCCAACCTCATCCAACTCCTAGTCCACAACCAGTATTCTTCATCCCGTCAGACAACCCCAAGATTCTTTCCTATACAATAGACCCTGCTGTAAGATGTGCAACATACACCATGCTTCCACCACTTTCACCAACCTGGTAAATGAGGGAGCTTTCCCATCATAGGACAGGCCATTTGAAACTTCCCATCTAATATATCGGCTAACCTGCAAACACTGCCTGGCTTTCTATATAGATTCGACCATCAATCCACTAACGATATTAACGAATGGCCACAGACAGGCTGTGTTCACCTGGAGTTAAAAATATCCAGTTGCTGCCCACGCCATCTTCCATGACACCAATTATTTTAATTTTTGTTTCAAGGTCCATGTTATCGGAACCCTCCAAGCAGCAGCAGCTTCTATGAACTTGGAAGGTGGGAGCTTGCCCACCAGTACGTACTGGGTACAAGGCAACCCCTTGATCTCAATTTAATATAATCACACAGTTATTACTTTTCCTTTCCTCCATTCTTTTCTTGCCTCCATCCCCACTACTTAAAATGAACCACCACCAACCAGGAAGTGATGTTTAACTTCACAGATTCTTTGATTTATTACTTTAAAAAAATTATGTCATTTACTTATTTATTTATTTTTGCTTATTCAGATTTATGTTGTTAAGATTTTGTTATATTATTCTGCTATTTTCACAATATTTTGCAGTGCTTTGGTATTAGCTGCAAAACACTATCCCTATCCCAGTCATCTGTTTGAATGTACCCCCAACCATGGTTCTGGCTAACAGTCACTCTCCCCCAGTTGAGGCAGTTTGTTGTAACATCCACCCTCCATAATGTTCTCTTGTTGATAAAGGGCTAAGACCTGAATATTCCTAAGTCATTTGTGTTCTTATCTTTTATGTGTGTTAACACATCAATCACCCAAAGTCCATTTCCCTGTTCTAATTTGTAATTCTTTTTCATAACTTCATTGTTACCAAATTAATAAAACTGTGTAAATAAAAGGTTAGTAATAAACAAAGGGAAACTTTTTTAACTATTAAGTAAATCTACAGTATAATTCCCTAAGCTCATGCACTCACTGACTTAGCTCTATAGCTATTGGCTGCAGAATTGTGACGTCTCGATCTGGCGACCAGAGATCTATTAAAATTAGAATTTAAGTGCATTGTTTAATAGCTAAGCAACTGCTATAAAATTAATTGACAGAATACATTTATTAAGTTTGCATTTCATAGCATTCATTCTTAAAAAAAAGGTATGGAAAACTTTACGGCTGAAAAAACATGGAAATTCGAGTACTTTTTAACATGTCACTAATGAAAGTAACAAAAAATTTTTTAAAAAACTTAAATTACTCATGATATCTGCTGTAACAACAAATGAGAATTGTCATCCTGGCCAAAGCTAAATTTCAATTTAACTAAAATTTTTGTTAATGTAGCTTCTCTACCAAAGTTTATATTCACTTTTTGCATATTTTACTGACCACTTTTGTTAATTGTCTTTGTAATGTTTGTTGTACATAAGTTATTAGGACATCAGACCAAATATGTTACCGAATCAAGTATTCTGGCAGTTCATTTCTTCAGAGTTGCTTAACTATTAAACTCTGGACTCTGAAGTAAGTTCTCTGGCCGTTATGGACACTATGACCAAAGATTGCATTATGAATGTTTGACCGAGCGTGGCGGTGTAACGGATAGCGTTCTCGCCTCGCATTCGGGAGGACGGCGGTTCGATCCCCGTCCGGGCATCCAGATTTGGGTTTTCCATGGTTTCCCAAATCACTCCAGGCAAATGCCGGGATGCTTCCTTCAAAAGGCCATGGCCGAATTCCTTCCCATTCCTTGCCCCCATCCTTGCCCCCCATCCTTTTCCCGTCTCTAAAGACCTCGATGTTGAGAGACGTAAATACAATAAAAAAAAAAAAAAAAAAAAAAAAATGAATGTTTGCTTAGCCTCAATCAAAAATATGATGCTTTCAAGGCAATTGTGCATTCCCTTTAAACAGAAATTCTTCAAATTTTGCAGAGTGGACTTTTAAAGTCAAATACAAGTCAAGTCTCTTTTTCAGCTAATTTGAGTCTAGCAACCAGGACCTTTGAAACAATTATACGGTGGCACAATCGTCTCTGTCCATGTTTAATACATCTATTAATGCTCCTGAGTTGTTCAAGCTCAATAGATTTTATGCAACCTAAGTTGACAGATAAAGTATGAAACAAATATGTTTTGGAAATGATGGCTGAGGAAAGAAGTTTGTGAAAGAGTCACAGAAAGAAGATACAGGATGGTGGGTTATATTTTAAGACATGCAGGATTGGTTAATTTGTTAATGGAGGGTACAATGAAGGTAAGAACAGCAAAGACAGATTAGAATATATGAAGCAGGTAATTGAGGACATAGGTTGTAAGGGGTATGTTGAGAGAAAGAAGTTAGCTCAAGATAGGTAGAGATGGAGGTTTATGTCAAACTAGTCAAGAGACTGATGACAGAAAAAATAAAATGGTACTGATTTCCATTTTTATTTAAAGCTTTGAATAAATCTACCAGAAAATTTAGATACATTTCCATACGCCTGTTATGATGACTCATTTGGATTACCATTAGAGAAAGTGTAATTGTGATGTTTATGAATATGTGGCCTTGTTTGAGAGACTTAAGTTTCCTTGGAAATCGAAATATGAAGCATAAAGGTAATGGATTTAAAAATGTGCTATCACTCAAATTAACAAAATGTCTAAGGAACATCTAAATGAGCTAAATATGAGCAGTTTAGATTGCTCTGTAATTTATAAATTAAATTTCATATAAATTGCTGAAAAAGGTTTTATATTTCTAAAAATCATATTGTGCATATGTGCAGATTACTTCAAGTAGAAAGGATAAAATTATTTTTCTTGTCTATTTTCTGGATTGCATTGATCTACACTAATTTCTTATGATGTAAATATAAAGAATAAAACTAAAGATGATGACATTTAGCTTGTTTTAATACTTGGTTTTTAATTTGTATTTGAGTGCTATGCATAAATGCTTTGATTTTGCAGAAGATAGAGAATCTTGAAGGATTGGATGAGCTCACACAACTTTATCTTGGAAAGAACAAAATTACAAAAATTGAGAATTTGGACCCATTGAAGAAACTAGAAATTCTTAGCTTGCAGGTAAAATTGTAATTATAACATATTACATTTTTTTTATTACTATCAAATATTTGAATAAAGTGTTGTTCTACATCTATGTTTTGTATTCCAGTTGCATAGTATTAATTTCAGTATAGTCTGTCAGCACTGTAAAGGTCAGCTTATGATTCATTTTCATTCAAATATTTCATCCAAGTTTTTGCAGTTGTTATATTGTGCAACAGCAAAACACCTTTCTTGACTATTCATTAATATGGTTTGTACTAACATAAAAATTCTTGAACCAGACGTGTATTGCTACAGTTATTGAATTGTTTAGGGCTGGTGAAGAAAACAAAATACCCAGGAATTGAAATCAACTACTGGGAAAAAATCTAGATACTATATCCTTTCAAATGCTCTTATCTTTTTTTAAAATATCCCTAATATATAAATATGAATTACAGTTTAGAAATATTAGATAAATAGCACTTACTATCAAGAAATTACAACAATAACAGATCTGTGACTTTATACAAACATAGAACAGCCAATAGATGCCAAGATAGTGTCCTACCTGTAAATAAAATGCTTAATTTTACACTAGGAAAGACATTACAATCTTCAAAATTTGATAGCAGTATGTAAACCAGACATTTTAGGCTGTTCCAACAACTATCGTGTTTGGAAAATAGATTTTGTTTTACTTATTGATTCCTGCTTTTTTTTTATACAATTCTTCATCTCTTCATGTCCATAATTAATCTCTTCGTCTTAACATTGTGAGACTTGAGCATGTGCTAGGGTGATGCATAAACCTTCAGTCTCAGCTATAACTATGGATAACTGTGGATATTTTCAGCTTTAGCTTTGCAATTGTAACTTGGTCGCCACTTAGTTTTTCGAACCACAAACTAAGAAAGGTAGTTGGAAATAAAAGTCACAAGTCTATTGCTGGTAGATATACATTATATTCTTGAAAATTTTGCAAAGTCACAAACTGAAATGGTACCAGACAAATTTTCTGATGATATAGTTGCAAATTCAATTAACCGATTCGAGCCAAACCAAACCCCAATATTCCAAGTTCACCTAACTATCACATGGAAGCATTTTAAAGTTCATCGCACACTTCTACTGTTTAACTTGTTTACTGACGACCAACACTTCAGTTATCCTGATGCACCACATGGCATAGAATACTGCTTCAGAACTGCATTGTAATGTTCTAGCTGGATTTGAAATGCTAAGTGAGCGTACATCATGCCAAAAATAACATCTCACAGAGCATGGTTATGCTCACACTGTATCTTGCCGACTGCAAGAACTGCATTATGCCAACATGGTAGCACAGTAGTGGTCTAAACGAAACTTGCTGGCCAAATGCGGGAGGATGAGGAAAATTCTGGGTTAATATTTATCGAATCTGACCATGGGAATGCCAGACTTCCTGGTCTCTCACAAGAATATACCGCAAAATTGATCAGATTTGTATCTCATGCTTGTATGCTTGTATCAAATATCTTGACCTTGACAGTTAAAATAATTCTGTATCACTCTAAAATTTTGGGAATAGTTAGATGTAGTAAAAAGTGGCAACTTTAATCCTTATAAAAAAAATTTTAAAAAAAAATTATGTAACTTTAATAGTCTAGTCATAAGAAAATTATTTACTGCTATACCCCAAAACCTGTTAATAACTTTTATAATTTTGTTTTTACTAAACTGAAATAAATTTTATTTTACTCCTAAAGAGCTACTCTTTCATTTACTATCAATCAAAATATGTTTATTATTTCCAAAAAGGTGAAATAAAATTCATACCAGGTAATGCAAAAGCAGAGTCTAACTAATTAATATTTCAGAAGTTATTAAAGCTATCACCTTGAAAGTAGCTGTAATCAAATCTACATATTTAAAAATGGTTACTGTGTGAACTTGAAGTCTCTAACTGCTTTTTTCGATTATTAAAAAAAAATTCTGTAAACTCCTCCAGGGGAATGCTTGAAAATGTTACAATAGAAAATACTATCTTAAAACTGTAAACACCTGATTTCTAGTTTATATTAACATATTAAATGGCTTTAAAAATGATAGACAATACTATCCAGTCTAACTCGTGGTTCTGAGAACAAATTTTGTCACTACGTTACAAAATTTATGATTCCTGCCAACATACCCATAAAACCTAGATCCTCAATTATTTATTTCATATATTCTAATTTTTGTTTGGTCTGTAACTTTTATTTTGTCAGTTCACTGCATTAATAAGTGAATCAGTCCCATATATCTTAAAATGTGAATCATTATCTTGTTTCTTCTTTCTGTGAAACTCTTCCACAAACTTCTTTCCATGCATGTTATTTCCAAAACCTGTTCGTTTCAAACATGATCCTGTCTACTTAATTTTTAAAATCCTTTATTATACTAAATCTGAAATGTTTCACTTTCTCTTTGTTATTCTTAATGTCTAAGCTCCAGTTTCATAAAGTTACATGTTGAATACATATAAGTTCAGAAGGTTCTTTCCAAGTCCTAGGCCTTTTCTCCCTGTGTTTTGCTCTTCTACATTGAAGAACATTTTTCTTCAGCCATTATTCGTAATATTTTCTAAAAAGCAGAATTCTCCTTATTCTTTCATATGAAGAAAATAATGGCTACTGTTATTGTTAACATTTTTGTTTTGTTTTATATTTGATTGCTTTCTCTCCTTATAGAATACTAGCAGAGTATCTGGCTTTGCCCGGCGTAATCAGGATTGATTTACCTATACACTATTTTTATATTTGTGATGTAAATCATGTGTACCAAGTTTCATTAATTTGGCACCAGCCATTTCCAGAAGTAAACTGATATACCAGAACAGTTCCCAGATTGGGGTGAATCGGTTGCTGCAATGTGGTATTTCATTTTACATTTTAGTTGTGGCTGCATTGCAACCTAACCATATCATCTGCTAAAGTTGCTGCTCGATGGTCAAAACATCTACCATCCAAGCGTTAATACATACCACATACATAAATCAGTATCTCTGGAATATATCTATTTGGTCCAGCATCATGCAGAAAATATGGATTTTTGATCGGTTTTCTAGGGGTCCAATCTAAAATCTGATGTACATGTTGAAACATTAGGACACATTAATTTTATGAACTAGTGTAAGCCCGTGACTGTTTTTTGCATATCGTCACGGGCCTAGAATAGTTCCAGCTTTTACGATGAAAGATTGACAGGTTGATCTGATCTGGTCAAATATAAGCTAGACCTGTGTTTCACCCTTAGGATGAATAAAATCTCTTGAGCTTGAAGAACTCGGAAGCATTAATAGAGGTAGATATTAAAAACGGACAGGAACAATCGCGCTATCGTGTAACTGTTTCAAAGGTCTTAAACTTGAATTTGCTTAAATATGAACTTGACTTGTATTTGACCCTTAAAGTTCACTCTGCAAATTTTAAAAAAAAAAAAAAAAAAAAAAAAAATAATCCTGTTTGCCTCGAAAGCATCACGTTGTACATTATTGAGAATGGGCAAACACTCATACTGTAACAATTAGTCATAGTATCTGTGATGGCCTGAAATCTTAATACACATTCCATATTATGAAACAGTTGAGCAACTCCGCAATAATAAGTTGCCAGAATAGTCTATACGGTGACACATTTGGTCTGATGTCCACTTAAAATAACCTAATAACCCACGTACAGTGAACCAATAGCGAAAGTGGTCAGTAAAATGCCTAAAAAGCAAATAAACCGTAATGCATAAATTTTGGTCAAGCAACAACATTAGTGAAAGTTGTAATTAAACTGAAATTTATCCTAAGCATAAATGACAATTGCCATTCGTGGTTACAGCAGAGACTATGAGTAATTTAATTTTTTTTTATTATTTTAAGTTGCTTTAACATGTTACTGAAAAGCAGATCCACATTTTTTTCAGCCGCAAAATTTATTAAAATTTTTAAACTATGAAACGCTATGAAAAGCAAACTTAATGACTGTATTATGCCAGTTAATTTGGTAGCAGTTGCTTAGTTATTAGATATAACCACGAATTCCTTCTAATGGTATCTCTGGTCGCTGTTTTGTGAGCAAAGGCTGACACGTGACACCGTTCGCCAGCCAGTAGCTATCGAGGTGAGGGGGTGACCTTGTGAAATTATATAGTAGATATTCTGTCATAACTTAAAAAAAAAAAGCTGGATTTATTTTGACGGGATATAAAACTGTATGTTTCTATAAAGAACACTGAGATTAAAAGGTGTGGGGGTAAAGGTGGAAAGTAGTTAAACTTCTGTAAACAATGTAGACAATATTTTCTGCTTGTCTCAAATTATACATGTGCAAAATTCGTCCAAAATTGAATAGAAACTGTAGCTTTGTATAAAGATGAAAATTAAGGGGGTGGAAAGGGGGAGAGATGTTGGATTTTTGTAAATCAAATGTTGCCAGTATTTTTTGATTTATTTTAAATTATACTTGTGCAAAGTTACATTGAAATTGGATAAAAACAATGCGTTCGCATAAGAATTAATGGGTGTAAAGGGAGGCAAGGGGGTGGTTTTTGAAAGTTTTGGTCAGAAACCTTCACCACGAAAAAATACATATATGGACCAACTTTTGTGGTGATTGGTCAAACAGTGTTGACTCTAGCTTTGTGTAAAGAACAATGACAGAAATTAAGATGGTGGAAAGGGAGGAGGTTGGGTTTTTGTAAATCAAATGTTGACACACTATTTTTCTCTTTATTTTAAAGTATACTTGTGCAAGGTTCCAGCGAAATCTGATAAAAAAATATGGTTTTGTATAAAAATTAAGGGTTGTAAAGAGGGGGAGAGGGGGTTTTTGGAATTTTATTGGTCATAAACCTTCTCCATCAAAAAATACACATTTGTGCCAACTTTCATATTGATCAGTCAAATGGTGTTGACGTCTATTAATCACAGATATACCAACATCATCTTTTTATATATAAGATTAGTTGAGTTCTTTTTAAATCATGCTTGTCCCTAATTATTCTCTACTATCATTATAGCTTTCTCTCCATAAATCGTAAATTATTCTTGATATTTTACACATGTACTCTTTAAATTTTTGAACATCTTATGCAAAGTAACGGTATCATTTTTTTTTCCTTAGTCAAAAAATTATCATTTTTTTCTTATGCTTGGATTTCTTCTCTTGTAGCTAGTTTATTCTTAGATGCAAACTGATCTTCATATAGCATTTCTTCCACTTTCATGTATATTCTTCAGTGTATTAGACTAATCAGTAATTTTAATACTTGATTCCAGATTCATTATGCAAAAAAATTTCACACTTGACATCTTGCAATTTCTTTTGGAGGAAGGGAGAAGTAGATACTACCACTAAAATTTGTTGTTAAATTCCAGTGTCAGTTTTAATGATCTTAATGATTTCTGAATTCCTACATCTCCCAGATATTCTAGCATTTCTACAGGAATTTGAATTCCTGCTGCCTTACTTTCAATTCAAATCCTTAAAAATTCTTCAGTTCTGCTCCTAAATAGAGGATTTACTGCATTATTGGTGTCCACATCTTCCTTTTTCCAAAAGATTATTCAAGCTAGCTTAATCTGCTTAATTATAATGCTGACATTTTCTGCATAAACATACAAGTGCTCTTGGTACTGTTCATCTACAGCAGAAAATTTTGTTTACATTGGAGCTATAGGACCAGAAGAACTGTAACTACTGCTCACTCAGCACTTCATACTTCAGATGTTGTCTTATCACTGAACATGTCAAACTTATGCCAGAGGGTTTTGAAATGTAATTCCTCACTGAAGCTAGCAACACTCCCTTTCATGTGCTCCCTTTCTGTTCAAGGTGGGCACATTAACACCTCAGAGCCCATAATTCATGTTCTATTAAATAGACCTTACTGCTTATACTTGAGGCTTATTTTATGGACACCAAAATTAAGATTGTTGGTAATAGAATAATATAAAAATCTAAAAACACGCCTTTTCAGTGTATCTTATATGAAACTATTTTCATTCGAAGTTGTTATTAAATGATATCATCCTGAAATTTTCAGTTATATTGTAGGAAAAATAAGTGGCAAGAGAGGTGGAGAACATTGTTAACAATTCTGGAAGCCCGCAACTCACAAAATATGCACCTAAAAATACGGAACAAAATTGTTTCCATTCAATCATACCACACTTTATTGTGTACCTGAAAAGAAATTCAGTTCTTTGTTACATGTGTTGGGAGATATCATAAATCATTTTTCTGAGCATTTTTCCAGATGTCTGTTTTTCAGTCAATAAAACACATGCTATTATAAAGTTTTGTTACAAGGAAGGAAGTGGATTTATGGATGCTTTTCCCAGTGTACTCCTACATAATTGGATTCTGGCATTGTGGTTAAATTTTATGTCTCTACATTCACCTGAGTGCCTTGAAATAAATACATCAATTCAGATATAGCACTGCAGATCTGTTCTAGAATGTGCTGACATCAACATAGGTTGTACACGGCTTAAGGTATTATAAACAAGCTGATGGTGTGTTTAATGAGGAATTTGAGGAAAGGGCTTTGGAGAGAGCTCCACTGGAACCTACAAGCTTGTGTTGCTATGTGGATGTATCATTCATAGTGTGGGAACACAATATTCTGTCATTAAAAGAGTTTCTAAGACATCTGAATTCAGTTCACCTAAACATAAGTTTTATCATGAAGTTTAGAACAATGGGACTGACCTATTCCTGGATAGATAAAGAGGCTCAGTGCCAGAAAGCATTTGCCACATTGGTTCATAGGGCTAGAGCCAGCTCCAATAGTGACAGTCTGCAGGATAAACTTAGGATCATTTACGCATAATATGAATGTTTGCAGCTGCAAATTAAATGGCAAGAAGACTGTGAGCTGAGTCAGTTTGCATTTACACTGCCACCGAGTTTTCCCTCTGCCGACCGATTCTACTGACTGAAGTGGTTACACTGGGCCAGACTTCGGCCATATTTTCTTAATGTTGTCGCTCTCTCGATTGAAGTTATTTCAAACAACACCAGCCAACAGTGCAAAGTCATTTAGATGGATGCTATAGAACTGCACTGTGCAGCCGGTAAGAAACTCTGTGACTAAATCTTTGAGGCAATATGAAATTATTATACAGTATATTGATGATCTGTATTTAAATGATAATAAATAATGATATATGAAATATGAAGTGAATTGAAAGTAACCTTCAAAACACACACATCAGGTGTGAAGTGATTGACATTCAACATTTCATTTTCATTGTATTCAGAAATGCAGTATAGTGTGGCAAAGTCTTTTAATAATGGTTTGTTGCGAATGCGTTTGGATACTATTTTTGTACGTAAAAGATTAAACATTTAGGTGATAACATGAGTCAGGTAAAAAAGGTATTTTAACATTCTCCATTACTTTCATAGATTATAAAGTACACCTAAGTAAAATAAAGAACAATACTCCATAATATAGTATCAGTGGCAATCCTAGCTGTGACCCCCAACTTTCTTTTATGAAAAGTTGATTCCATGAAACAACCATATTAAAACGTTAAAGGTGGGGGGGGGGGGGGGAATGCTTCAAAATGATGCCAAAGACGTTTTTTGTATATTTATATTTTGGATGGAATCCAACCAGCTGTAGAAAAACATTCAAAACTGAGGAAATGTATTTCTCTAGATGAAAGGCTTGCTGTGACTTTGCAGTAGGTACCTATGTCGATTTTACTTAATAGAGATGCTCATGACTTGTTCTAAACAAAACTCACTGTTCCGATACCAAATATGTGTGCGTTTCCTCAATGGATTTTGAAAAGGATACATTTCACATCTATTGTGCATGATTACTGTTCATTTGATGTATATGTTTATTTTTAATTTAATAACTATAGATTAGTAAATTTTTATCTGTGTGTATAAATTATCAGTATAGTCTGGTCTGTTGTCAACTGAAATAAAAAATGTATGGGAAGATGAGATATATTTTAAAAAAATCATGTTTTAGATGATAATTTATGTATTGTGGAATATCTAAACAAGTCATAAGTGCTCATTCGTGAAAATACATTTCTACTATTGGGTCAGTGAAACTTATGTATTGGAGACTTCATTTCAATGCAGCCAGTTGGCTAAATATGAACATACATGTGAGTCAAGCGTGTCGGCCAAATAAAAAAAAAAATAAAAAAAAAATTGTTTGGTAGGTGAAAGAAGTCTGCAGAGTCTGGTGGAGTTCAACGGAGTAGGTCAGTCATAGTGTAACCACTTCCACCAAAATCCATATTGTTGTGTACTTTTGTTTGTTTGGCTGATGTAGGCCATGTTTGGGAGAGCAAACTATCAACATAAGTTGGTTCCAGTATAAATGTACACTAAGGGGAACCATCAGACCTTGATTGTTACTTTGATATTTTGGAGATACTGCTAGAAAAATAGGAAGGATTGCAGCAGAAATACAACATATGTTGTGCTAATTGAAGAATGACTTTGACTTGTTAGTAGCAAGGATTATTTGATCCCATGTGAATATAAGGTAATGTACGTTTGTCAGATGGTGACAAACATAGATGAACACTGCATTGGGCATCACCATCATTTTTGCTTCCTACAACTCAACAAGTTCACATATTAGCCAAACGTGCTGTGGGAAACTGTCTCAGAATAAATTTCAATAGAACAGAAATTTTTACTTGGACTTATTATTTCTGGTATGAGGAGATAAGATAACCTGCACTTTTGGTACCATGTAATTGACATACTCATTATGGGTTTTAGTTGGATTTCTGCAGTCATCTAGGGGAATGAAAAGACTATCCTCAATCCCT
The DNA here is from genome assembly GCA_031002005.1 of Vandiemenella viatica. Taxonomy (NCBI): domain Eukaryota; kingdom Metazoa; phylum Arthropoda; class Insecta; order Orthoptera; family Morabidae; genus Vandiemenella; species Vandiemenella viatica. The sequence continues at coordinate 284,139,980 of JARYHS010008074.1, read as the reverse complement.
GTGTCTAAGTTATACATTTCACCAAAAAAAATTACCCATATCTCATATAACACAAGTTATACTTTTCGATGGTAACCCATCTGATTCCCCACCATGATGGAGAGTAAGCAGTCTCAAGAAGACAATGTACCGAACAACCCACAAAAATTGAAACATTCTAAAGATGATGATGGTGGAGATAAAATAGTAGTTGGTGATAAAGTTGAGCAATAGCAGCTTAAACAGGGATGGTGGTCTTTTTCTGAGTAAAGCATGGAGGCTCATTACTCATGATCTTCAGCAAGAAGCACAGGAGATATTTGTGCCTGGATGTCAGTAAAATAAATATTTCCTTGAAATTTGCCACAACAATGCACAGACAGCAAAGTTACAAGGCTGTGGCAAATAGATATACATGAAAAATCTGTAAAGATTTTGGGTTGGTCATGATTAAATAGTGGCCTACGTTTGTTTTTGCAATCCTCCATCCCTTCCTATCTTTTGCTAACCTGTAGAGATGAAGAGGTTAGCACAAGATAGGAAGGGATGGAGGATTGCATCAAACCAGTCAAGAGACTGATGACACACACAAAAAAGGTTTGTTTTAATTGTTTGTTCTGGTGGCGATCTTATATGTTGGCCATCATTCACCCATGCTCTCAGATAAGGGGATAATTGCAGACTAAACACCAGTTGCTGTTTGATATGAAATACAAATCAGTTTCACAATACCTGATTGATTCACTTAACCATGGCTGCCATCTTTTTTAAAAAAATTGATGCATCAGTTTTTACATGCACAAGAAGTGGAACTGCTATGGGTCATACACACTTTTTTGTGTATTTTTCTTGTTAATCCTTTGAAGAAAAACAAACTATTTTTTGATGAGTGGTATTAAAATTAATCTGTAATCCTAGTAACAGTGAATAGTAGAGCAAAGAAATGCATGTGGGGATCAAATTAATGACCTTTTGTTTACTGACACATTCATCAAACTACTCAACTATTCAGATGGCTTAACAAACACAGCTTTTCTATAGTTATAAATGCACAATTTAAAACGTCACACTTTTTAACACAATTCACCATAAGTGAAGATCAACCACGATGAATGGTATTAGGTTGAGATACCAGGAGTGTTATTGTATAAATCCAAATTTATCATTCTCCGATTCTGATTTCCACACCAAATACCTCTCCTTCTAAGCTATTCCCATAAATAAATGAAAATTTAAAAAAAAAGTTAGGGCACACTTCGCTAGATTATCAGAAATGCTAGAATGTAAATTATAGAGTATTGTATTGAGCCTTAGTTTGAATTTTGTGTTAAGCTTTTATATCGGAGAACAACTTGGACTAAGTAACTATTCTAAAGCAGTTTTTCTAATCATGTCTTCTTATTTACTTATGTTTTTATTGGGGAATGTTACGAATTCCAAAACAATCCTGGGTCGTTTAACACCGAATATCAACTCATAATGAGTTGAACTATGTGATATTGAATTTATAACATCCTCTATGTTAGGTATTTCTAAAACCCATCTCTTGTGGTTTTCATTATAATATGTGCGGAACCATCTGCCTAATTCCTTCATCACTCGTTCTGCAGCATTGCTATGTGTTGATGTTTTGAAGTGTTTGAATTCCCTTTTTCTGAAAACATCTATTCCATATCTTCCCAGAGAACTGAGGGGCATTATCTGTCAGAATTTTTTCTGGTTTTCCCAAATGGGGAACGTAGATATATATCACTTTAGAACAAATAGCATTGGCTGTCACCCATTTAATTGAATACAACTTCACATACTTAGAAAACACACAAATTTGTCTTACTCCCCCTGGCGACATTGATAATGTCCCGTAGATATCCAAAGCAATTAATTCATGTGGATTTTCTGGTATTACACTTTGCATTTCACCTTCCTTTCTGACATTTCCTACTTTGTTCTTTTGACATACCTTACAAGAACGTATGAAATCACAAACCCTTTTTGACATATTTGGGAAGTAAACAGTTTCTTGAAGAATCTTGTAACATTTCGTTGCTCCAAAATGTCCATAGCTAAAATGGTGTTGTCTAATAAAATGGTAAATGAAATGTTCTGGAATCCAGAGTTTCCACTCTTCACTCTTTTCGTGGTTTCTTCTAAACAAGATACCTCCTTTTTCACAATAAAATTTTATTAGTGATAAATGATCATCGTTATTTGCCAATTTTTTTCAACACTTTTGAAATAGTTGTATCCTTCCTTTGCTCCTCTTTCATGAACCGCAAACATCAATTTACCCTATTGTTCCTTTGATGTACATTAATTTTGGTGTGTTTGTACTTGGTATAACTGACTTTTCCGCAGATGTTACCAGAGGTAACCGTGACAAGGTGTCAGCAACAATATTCTCCTTTCCTGAGATATATCATATCTCAAAATTAAATTCTTGTAATAACAGGGTCCACCTCACCAATCTCCCATGGAGATGGTCAGTAAAAACAAAAACAAAAAAACAAAAAAAAAATAGTTTTCCTTCCTAGTAGCAGGTAGTGGAATTTTTGAAAAGCCCACGCTACTGTAAGAGCTTCCTTTTGTGTAATAAAATAGTTGCACTCTGCTTTGGTCATGACTCTGCTGGCAAAGGCAATCGTTCTCTTGATCTGCATTTCATCCTCACAGGTCTGTTGAAACACTTGGACTCCCAAACCATAATCTTAACTATCGATAAACAGAAATCTAAGTTCCAATCTGGTGCATTTAGTACTACTTGATTAAGAAGAGCTTATTTTATGGATATGAAATCGCATTCACGATTGTCTGTCAAAATCCAGTGTGTGTTCTTTCTTAATGCAGACTATTTAAAATTTGACCTTTTACAAACTTGTGGTAGCATCTCAATAGTCCTAAGAAGCTTAGCAATTGTTGCTTATTGTTTGGTTGTGGAAAACCTTTTATGGCATCTAACTTGTCATTTGATTTATTACCGTATGGTGAAATGGTGTGTCCAAGAAAGGTCATTTAGGATTTCAGGAATATACACTTTTTTGATCAAATGGTCATCCCTCCTTCTTTTAGAGCTGACAAAACTCTTTTGTATGTTCCCCAATGCTCTTCAATTGTGTCACTTGCAATGAGTATATCATTAATGTATACTGATACCTGAGACAACAGGTCTCGCCCTATTTAATGCCCATATAAAATTTGCAACTGCGTTATTCAGGCTGAAAGATATTACACTAAATTGATAGCTTCTACCTTTGTATAGAAATGCCGTAGATTTGCGAAATTCCTGTGCTATTGGAACTTGCCAATAGGAAGACATTAAATCCAAAAAGGTTAAAAACTTCTTCTGAAAGTTGTGAAGCAATTCATCTATCAGTGGAGGATGATCACATTCAGTAATCAAAATTTTGTTTAGTCTATGGGCGTCCAACACCAATCGTACTGCTTCATCTGCCTTCGTTACTACCACTAATGCGTTATTGTATGGGCTGTTTGACCTCTCTGTAATATTCCAGTCAAGCATCCAATTTATTTCCATGTCAACTTGGTTACGCTTTACATATGACATATGGCTTTATGAAAAATGGCATATAGCATGCGACCGAGAAGTGATATTCAAAATTTGATTCTCTTCCCGGTCAGTCAGAAGACATCATTATATTTCCGTATTGTACTTTTCAGTTTATCGTGATATTGCAGTTCAACATTATCTAGAAAAGACCAATCTTCTCATCTCATATTTGTTTATCATATTAAAAATTGGATTCGGGTGTCTGGAAAGTGTTACTAACTTCCACCCCTCTTACATTTTTACTAGTGCATCGCATGGCATATTGGCACAAATTTCTAGCCTGTCTGCAAAACAATGATATTTTCAGTTTCCTGCTGATGGCCCCCGTGACACACGTATGTTACATACTGGAGTACCCTCCCATAATGTATTTATTTCTGTTCTAACTCGTTTTCCCTTCTACTTGGAATTTCAGAAATTCCTCTTCATAATTCAAGATTTTATAGGTTATTCCAAGGTATGCGAATATACTTATATACATATATTCTTTGTAGTTTCATTTTTTGTGCTGTTGTTGTTTCGGATTATGTAGGTTGCTAAGAGCAACATGATTAAGCCTACATGATTGGGTTGTAATCTTCAACTCACAAATTCCATATATGAACTGGGAAACATCAGGAAGAAGTCCAGTATAGACATAACTGTGTTTAGTGTCTGCTGGTGTTGGCGGAAAAATGTGGAATAATTAATTGATTGAATAAACGTTATTACGTGTAAAAAAAATTGTTTATGCATCTTTTCATATATATATATATTAAACTAAAGAAGAAAGGCGACTGTGCTCGAAGAGAATAAAGTTATTTACCACAAGAAATTACATATATCAGAGGCACGATACATGAACAAAAATAATACATGGTGATGCATGACAGTTTTGCTTTCCAACCTGGAAATTCATGGGTGTAAATAAGTAAAACAGTGACTACAAAGAACCTGAAAATACAGATTGCAGCTGACTGAATTTTGAAGCATACTAAAATTCCACAGCTGCCAACTTCGACGCAAGAACAGGCTAAGTTATTCCATCTTTCAACACACATACTTTGGATGAATTCACCAACAATTAATTTAATTTTTGTCTTAAAAAATCATAACAAGGGTGAACCAAAGTATACGTTGAATAGTTTTCATCTAAATTTTTTGTTTATATTTCCACATAGTACCGAGTTTAAATTTTTATGTTCATCACAGTTTAAAATATATTTAATCACGGATACAAGTGCATCAAGTTGATACAGTTACATATGTGGAAATACATATTAATCTTTGGAACTATTTACTGTAAAGAATATTAGTAAACAGAAAAATATTATTTCTTCATATATAATCATGAATGATAATATTAATAAGAAAAGAAAGGGAAATTAACCCACCACATACCAAAGTGGACAGCTGCGATGAGAGGGAACACTTATGCTGACACAGCTACACAATATTTCGGCATCTTCCTTGTTCACTAGTAGAAAAATGGGCCATTAGGCTCGGTACGTGTGTACACAACGAACGTTACCTAATGACTAACCGAGTAGTGGGGGAGGGTGGGGGAATGGCTAAGGAGTAAACTATCGATATATCGGCATGCAATGTCTGAGATAATATATTGCAGGCGATGGTAAAATGAACATATGTAGTAAGGGTACGGTATAAACGCGAAAAAAAAAATCGATGGGTTAAGTGGATTTTAATGGTGGTTAAGTCCAGGTGGGTATCCAGGATATTCTGGTACTCTAGTTCCCATCTCTGGAGTTCTGCTGCAGTGGTGCTGTCAGAGAAAACTCTTGACTGCTCTCACAGTAAAACAGTCATTGAGGTTGCTGGAATCATGGCTATTGGCATGTTCTGGTATTGGAAGGAACAGGTTGCGGGTGTGGACTGTTTGTCTGTGGCCATTCATTCTAACAGAGAGTTGCTGTGTGGTGAGGCCTATGTAATGATAATATTAGTAGCATAATGGCAGGCAATACTCCTAACAGCCTAGTTCTAGGACAGAACCTAATTTCATGTCACCAGAAGTGACTGGAGATGTTTAACTACAAGTAGCACCTCAGTACATATGCAACAACATTCACCCCTATTTTTAGGATTCTCACCGTTGAGTGAAGATAGTTTACACATCTTAGCTGACCCATTAAGGAGTGAATTTGATGTAAAATCTGTCTTGTTAGGATTGTACTCAAAATTCAGTGATCTTAATTCGAAAATTGAATCACAATCTATTGATATGAAATCACAATTCAGTGAACTTATATCACAACTCAAATCACAACTTGAATAAAAACTCAAAAAAAACACAATCCATTGATTGATCTTAAGTCTGAACTAAAACATCGACTTGATCAACAATCATTTGAAATTAAATCACTAAAGGCTCAAATAGAAGCACAGTCAAATAAACTGGAACACCAATCTATTGTGATTGAGAAACAGTTGGTAGATTTTCACTCAGCAATAGGAGACATACATGAGAAAATTTGTAATTTGAACGAAGAAGTAGTAGCATATGAGTCAAGATGTTATGCTACCAGTCAGGTTTTACATAACACAATCATTGATAAAATAGAAGAAACTTCATTATCTGTACAAAGTCAATTGACAGCCTCAAACCTTGAAATTCAAAAACAGATTACAGATAGATTCAAGGTGATGGATGTACAATTAAATACATTTCGGGAAGAAATAGCATAGAAAAGCAATGCAGCAGAGACAAGAATATCAAACCGAGCGTGGTGGTGTAACAGATAGCGTTCTGGCCTCGCATTCGGGAGGACGGCGGTTCGAATCCCCGTCCGGGCATCCAGATTTGGGTTTTCCATGGTTTCCCAAATCACTCCAGGCAAATGCCGGGATGCTTCCTTCAAAAGGCCATGGCCGAATTCCTTCCCATTCCTTGCCCCCATCCTTTCCCGTCTCTAAAGACCTCGCTGTTGAGAGACGTAAAGCAGTTGAAAAAAAAAAAAAAAGAATATCAATAATTGAAGAAACCATAAAAACATTGGAGACATTCGGGATACATGTAATAGATTCAGTGCCGACTTAATTCACTTGCAACACTGTACACCAGCAATTGGGAGACATACACCAAAAGGTGTTTACTGATAATAAAAAAAAAATCAATGATAGATTTGAGAAAATACAGAAAACAGAGGTAAATCAATACAGCAATTGCAGTCAATAGGTATGCCACATTTACCCATAGGAGTAACCAAGCATTTTGACATAGACAACTTTACGGGTCAGGGTGGTATACACCTGGCCAGTTTTATAAATAGTTTTGAAAAATGCAGGATGTTTAACATGAACAATGATAGTGAAAAAATTGTATTTTCAGCATATGAAAAAAAAAAAGACACAGATATGGGGTGAAGGACAAGTCCAAACTTGTGACACATACCAGGTAGATGCTACCACAGCAATCAGGAATCCTTACATGATTTATTTTTTAAAATAAGCATCAAAAAACTACTATTTGGATTTGCCACCTCCGTAGCAGATGGTAGTAAATGACATTGCTTATAGGATGCCACGTGATACTCAACTATTACTGATAACACATAATATCAAAACTGTAGACGAAGTGGGGGAATTCCTAGCAAAGCTAGATAATCAACACAGAAATTGGAAACATCAGGAAGAAAATGGTGATAAACACTATTTTAGGAAACAGGAGGACAAGCAAAATGACCAAAGTAATGGGTTGAAATGGAATCCAAACTTTAGTAGAAATGATGGGGGATGGACATACCAAAGAGTTACAGCAAATGTGAGGAGATTCCAAAGAGGGAAAGGATTTCACAATGGTTTTAGGAAACAAGAAGAAACAGGATTGACTCCCGGAACCTCATAAACGGCCAGATTGGCATAGACCAAAGAAAGTAATACCTGCTAACGTTGCGGTCCAGACGGGAAAATTTAGAAATCAGATTAAACCCTTGTATAGCACAAAAGGTGGCAAAACTGTGCTATAACAACCATCCCACTGAATTACAGGATGAAGAATTTGAGTTACAGGAGAGATGTGTTAGGGTACCGATAATTCGTTTATGTGCATTTTGAAAGAGTATAAATGTTTTGATGATTCAGGTGCATAAATTTTGTGTGTGTCTGAGGCGTGTAATATATTGTTCAGTCAAGTAGTAACAGTTTGTACAGGGTGCGTCACCAAAATCCGGACAATTTTAAATTTAAATTTCCCGCCACATTTTTCTTCCGCCAGAGATCGTGTTTGGCGCTCTGCAGTGTCTAACGTTTCTAGTAAACAGTGGTAACCTCAAAATGGCCATGATGTTGAAGGGAAGTGCGGAGTATGATAAAAGAGCCGCGATTGTGAAAGGTCTTCGCGCTGGGCGCTCAGCATTTGAAATGATTCGGCTTGCACATGATCCACAGGATATCCCTATTGTTGCCAGAACAAAATTTCCTGCCAGTGTTCACATGCTAAGTGTTGTGTCGAGCGAGGGTCATGTCATGCCCCCACATTTTTTAAAAAACAATGAAACTGTGACAAAAGAAGTTTTTTTGAACGTTATTTCGAGTTGTGAAGCCGTGGATTGATGCAGTGGCGTCTGGAACTCCGTACAGTTTTCCAGCAAGACGGTGCACCAGCCCACACGAGCCATTTGGTTCAAAACTGGATGTCCGATAATTTGGACATGTTTTGGTCAAAGGAGTTTGGCCTCCAAACAATCCCGATTTAAATCCTCTGGATTACTACGTTTGGAGCGTAGTTGAAAGGATGTCCAACGAGTCTCGGCATCCAAACGTCGCATCATTGAGACCCGCCATTGAAGCAGCATTCGCCGCCATGGACTCGGCTGCATTACGTCGAGCATGCGACCGCTTCAGGCCGAGACTGGAGGCAGTTATTGAAGCTAAAGGGGGATATATTGAATAATTATTTTCTATAGAGGTCCCTGATAAACCATGCAAAAGTATTTTTTTGTTATATTTAATATTTTGTGAAAAAAAAATGTTTCAAGAAACTCTTCGATTTGTCCGGATTTTGGTGACGCACCCTGTATGTAATTAATGTTTTAACATGCTTTATATTAGCTTGACCCGTATGTACGTATGAATGTAACCACGGAACGGAATCTTGCAATTCAATTTTCTCCCACTTCCAGATGTCCGAGTTGCTTGAAATTTTGCACACATATTGAGAACCGGTGACAATACAATATTTTCATAACGTCTGGCTATTCTCAGTACTTTGATAGTAACAATAGAAAAGTAACGAAATCTTTCCATTCAATTTTCACTCAATTCCAGATTTCAGAATTGTTTGAAATTTTGTACACGTATTAGGAACCAGTGATAATACAATAATTTCATAGCTATGCCCTGATATTATCACTACTTCGACAGTAACAATAGAAAACCATTTTAGTGCAATGGAATATTTTATTTCAATGTTCACCTATTTCATGATGTTCCAGTTGTTTGAAAATTTTTGCAAATATAAAGAACCGGTGAAAATATGATAATTACATAGCTATGTTCTGCTGTTCTCATTACTTTTACAGTAACAATAGGAAAGGAATGGAATCTGTCAATTCAATTTCACCCACTTTCAGGTATTGGAGTAGTTTGAAATTTTGCACACATATTAAGAACCGGTGACAATACAATATTTTCATGGTAACATTCTGCTATTCTCATTACTTTGAAAGTAACAATAGAAAAGTAACAGAATCATTCTATTCAATTTTCACTCACTTCCAGATTTCAGAATTGTTTGAAATTTTGTACACATATGAGGAACCGGTAACAATACAATGATTTCTTAGCTATGTCCTGATATTCTCATTACTATGACAGTAACAATAGGAAAGGAATGGAATCTGTCAATTCAATTTTACCCACTTTCAGATATCGGAGTAGTTTGAACTTTTGTACACATATTAAGAACCAGTGACAATACAATATTTTGATGGTAACGTTCTGCTATTCTCATTACTTTGAAAGTAACAATAGAAAAGTAACAGAATCATTCTATTCAATTTTCACTCACTTCCAGATTTCAGAATTATTTGAAATTTTGTACACATATGAGGAACCGGTAACAATACAATGATTTCTAAGCTATGTCCTGATATTCTCATTCCTATGACAGTAACAATAGAAAAATGTTCATCCATTTCTTGATGTTCGAATTGTTTGAAAATTTGCACATGTATAAAGAAACAGGGAAAATACATTAATTTCATAGCAACGTCCTGCTGTTCCCATTACTTTGACAATAACAACATGAGAGTAATGGAATATATCAATTTAATTTCAAACACTTTTAGATATTTAAATTGTTTGAAATTATGCACACATATTAAGAACTGGTGACAATATAATAATCCCATAGCGACATCTTACTATTCTCGTTAATTTGAAAGTAACAATATGAAAATAACGGAATTTTTCAATTCGGTTTCACCAACTTTCAGAAATCCGAATCGTCTAAAATAGTACACATATATTAAGAACCGATGACAATATAATAATTTTGTAGCAACGTCATGCTATTCTCATTACTTTGATAATACCAATAGGAAAGTAACGGAATCTAATAATTCAGTTTCACTCACTTCCAGAAATCTGAGTTGTTTGAAATTATTCACACTTATTAGAAATTGGTGTCAATATAATTATTTCATAGTTGTGTCCTGCTGTTCTCATTACTTTGACAGTAACAATAGAAAAATGGTTGAATGTGATGGAATCTTACAACTGAATTTTAACGCAAGCCGAGATGTCCAAATTGTTTGAAAGTTTGCACATGTATTAAAAAGTGATAAAAATTCTATAATTTCATAGCTGTGTGCTGATATTCTCATTATTTTGGCAGTAACTGTGTAGAAGCTGCTGGCTGTAATGAAATCTTATAATTGAATTTCAACCCAACTCCAGATGTACAAATTGTTCAAACTGAGTGACAATTCAATAATTTAATATCTGTCTCCTGAAATTCCCATTGTGAACTAAAAAGTTAAAAATAAAATTATAGTTTAAAAAACTAAAATACACGCTTCAGTAGCAATGTGAACTACAAGATTAAAAATAGTGTTTAAATATAAAAAATTTATTCAACAAAGCTAGGATGTCCAACAATTTAGTATAACTTTTTGAATAAGCTTAAAACAACAACAAAGTCACTGATTAAAAAGTTTTGTTTTTTTTGTGCTTAAAGATGTCCAGTTCAAGGCCAGGTCTCTAGATTGCAGCAGCATACATCAAAGAGATGTCAATAAATGCATTGCTGGATTTCCCATTAGGCTGTATAGGCTCCAGCAGCGTTTTAGGGGTGGCAAATTTCCTAGGGTGCCCGCTTTAGTAAGCCATCAAATTTGTGTGTGATTATAAACATAATAGATAAACGTCTACTATAAATTACCATTTACATATAATCGTTTCCTACCTAATAAAGGTAATACAAATTAGTGATTAGAATAAGTATGAAAGAGGAAATGACGGCACAAAATGAACAGCCTACACTAAAAGAAAGTTTAAATCTGGCCCTGAATAAATGTTTTTCTTATAACATAAGTAGCTTTTCGGATATTGTTTTCTGTTACGGAAACATTTTTTGTTTTGCAATACAATTCCAATGTAAACATTTCATTTGCTCAGCAACACACATCACAGAAATGCTGGTATGCTGTGTACATTTTGTTCTGGTGGGTTGTATTCTGTTAAGGTCAGTTACAGTCTGTCATACATACATAGTGTTTTAAATTTTCCTAACTGTTTCGTAATATGTTGCAAGTATTTTGATGCGTTGATATTACACAAATATTTGCTACAAAAGTGAAGTTCTACTTTTCATTTTATTACAAGCATTTAACCTCACTATTCATCGTATTTTATTCGTGAATTTTTCGCACAGGTCGTCTAGTAATTGACAGTTGTTCAATACGAGAAACATCATGAGTTGACTAAAAAATAATTGAGTAATATTTCTTCTCACTATTTTGTCAACAATTTGAGTCTTCAAGTGACTTTCCATTAATTATATAAGCTCATTTTGATTATTTTTGTTCGAGCCTCTTCTTTTGGTTTACTTTTTGATGGCGTGGTCCGGTGTCGGGCTGGTGGATGTGGAGAAGTATATGGAGGAAATGACGAATCTGTTTTCATTATTGCCTTAAGAAAAGTGTCTGTTCTTCATCCTCAGTTCCATGTTCATCAGATGATCGTAATATGTAGATTGTGCCATTCTAAAACATTTGTAAAAATTCGTTTCTTCATCCATCAGATTCAGTGACAAAGGGATAGCAAAAATAGAGTACATTATATAGAAAAATATTACATTTATTTTATTTTATTTAATTACACATTTTTAATTACTTCTAGATTTGATCTAATGGTAGGGCATGCGATTGTGGTACGGAAGTTTCCTGTTTAAAATCCCAGTCTCACATACAATTTTTACATGGTTTAAAATTGACCTTAATTTCTGGTAAAGCGTTGATTTGTTAATGCAAAGATGCCAGGACGCTGCATAGTTGGGATTGTACGTTAAACTGTAGGTTTCAATTCCTGGTAGGATTACCATTATAAAGTAGATGGATACGATAGATGAGCATTGCACAGCAGTAAGAAACTCTGTGACTAGGTCTTTGAGACCACAAAATTTATAGTGATCTCATTCTTTATTAACAAAAACTATTGAGTGAATAAACACGACAAGTGCGAAGTGATTGATGTTTGACATTTAATTGCAGTTGTGTTCAGAAATGTGGGAATCTTTCAATCCAGTATAGCATGAGAAACACTTTTAATGGTGGTTTGTTAAGACTGCGTTTGGATAGTATTTTTGCAAGTGAGTTGGTAATGTGAGTCAGGTAAAGAAAATATTTTAATGTACTTCATTCTTTCATAAATTATAAAGCACACTTACACAAAATAATGATCAATACTCTATAACAGAGTATGGTTGGCAACCCTGGTTGTGACCCCTAACTCACTTTTGTGGAAACAACCAAATAAAAAAGTTAAAGGAAACTGAAGACAGCAGGAACACGTTCATCACACGGTCGAGCTAGGGACAAGTGTAAACACAGGAAGGGTTAGCCTTCATTGGGCCTACTGTCTGTGCGGTGATGGTGCGAACTAGTACCGGTCAAGTGTGACTTGATCTTACAGCGTAAGGTGGCATGAATTGGCGAACGAAATGAAACACAGGGATTGCCTGAGCATAAATCGCAAACACTATGAAAGTAACAAAACTGAGCATTCATGTGGGTTTTGTAATAGGCGTGATGCGAGATTCAAATGGTTCAGCTATGTTTTTCAGTCGGTTTAGAAAAAATATTATACACTGATAAATTATTTGGTTTTGATAGCGTTAATCTTTCTTTTTATGGACTGTGACATTGAATAAATCTAAAAGAGAAATTTTGATTAGGTAATTATTAATTAATATATACTACACTACTAATTAACCAATCTTATTTTATTGTAATCACTAATGGTTAAAAATATTATTTTTTTAATATAAACTTTTTCAACTCGGGTTGTTCCGTGAGGACCCTCCAAGAGTGAGGCCCCAAGCGATTGCCCCGTTTGTCACACCTAAAGGCTGCCTCTGGATGTGTGAGATATGGTGGTTGATATTTGTCATCATAGGGCATTTTCCTTTTTCTATAAAGATGTGTGTGTCCATATATTTCAACTTGCAGCCAGAACTACCAAGTGCACATCACGTGCGTTTGCATGTGGTAGTAGCCTGGAGTTTTTCACTATGCGCAATGGTGATTACATGTCAGTAGCTGTGGGGATGTCGTACATATGGTGGACCTGATATAAAAATAGACATGCATCCCTATATTTCACTCCATAGCCAAAACTACCTTGCGTAGTCCACTGGTGATTGTGTGTGGCATTAAACTCAAGTCTCCCAACGTACATCATGGTGGTGTCATGATGGTAGATATGATGGTTGAAATTGGTCGACAGAGGGTGTTCTCATATTTCAACCAAAGACGTGTGTTTCTATATTTCACTTTGCAACCATAAATACTCTGCACTTATCACTGATGTTTGTATGTGGTATTAGACTCGAGTCTCCCATTGTGCACTATGGTGGCTATATGTTGGTAGCTGTGAATGAAAATTCCTTACAAATACAAATGAAGTCGTGGGCATCAGCTAGTTAAATATATCCATGGCTGGTTGTGTAAATTTGAGGGGATGTTTTTCTTTTAAAAAAAATATGTAGCAGGATTGATGATTTAACTTGTTATTTGTTGAAGGTTTTTATAATTTTACATCAAATAGTTTTTTAAAATTGTTTCAGTGTTGTAAAATTGATTTCTAACTGTTTTATTTGTCTCTTGGCCACAGAGTAATCGCCTCATAAAAATTGAAAATTTAACAGCACTTGAATCATTGGAGCAACTCTACCTGTCAGAGAATGGCATTACAGCGATGGAAGGATTGGAAAATAATAAACAGCTTCAGACTTTAGATCTTGGATCTAACAGAATTCAACAAATAGATAACATTCAACATTTACAGAAACTTGAAGAATTTTGGGTTAGTATTCTTACGTCAATGAGTGTTATGTTTTGTTATAGTAAAATTATGTTGTGACAGTCAAAAAGCTTTCCATACATTTCAGAATAAAAGAACCAATGGATAATGATAAGTCCACTTTTCATTATTTTACAGGAAATAGATTTAAATTCAGGAATGACCATATAATTCCCATTTGTGTGAAATTTTTTAGTCCCATGAAAAGTGGACAACACACAGTATTCATTCATTAATAGCCACCAGAAAACATGAAAATCTTTTTTAATGGAGTTGCAAGTTTTATTCATTGACTCTTATTATGTTTAACCCACAAACACACAAATTAGGTATATCTTTCATGAACATTCATATTCCATGGAATAAAATGCAAAGCACAAAATTTAAGTTATATTAACAGCTGTTGAATGATAATTAACTTGCAGTAGTCACCATTTAGAATTAACTGTTTAAATGCTTAGTCAAGTGGCTTACTTAACTATTTACTTCTGAAATTATATTGCAACTTGGAACTCCATGGCTTATAATTTGGCTACTTGATAATTCTCCTTTGCAATATTAGTCTTGACTAGAGGTTCAAGCCAATTAATCATTGTTTGGGATGACTTTTATAGGATTCTATCTCTAAGGCCCTCCTTTTACTGCACAAAATGAGGCAATGCAAGTGATATTTGAGTACTGTCAATTTGAGTTGCTTGCAAGTATGGTACACATTAGCAAATGTAAGAATTTAAATAAATATAAATATAAATTGTTTGAATAATAAAACAAACATATTGGAAGCTGATAAGGTGGTTAGTTGTACAGTCTTCCCTTGGTGTGATACTAACATTAAATTCAATTGCGTAATCACTGCCACACACACACAAGTACCGTATTCACGGCATCCTTATATTAAATGTCGATCCACACGCGCAAAGAGTCCATGCTCTTTGGTGGCTAGTAACAGGCTTGAGAAAACTTATAATATGCATGCTACAAAAACGATTATTACATATATATTCTATTATTTAATATATATATAATTACACTAATAAAAATTTTCAAGCTACTTCATCTGCAATTTTATCATAATTTTCTTGTAAAAAATTTCTATGTAGACTAAGCATACACAGACAGTTTAGATGGTTCTGTATGATATTTCTGCCTCATTTAACTCTTTCGTAAGGTCTAGTTGTCCAAGATTTTCTGTTGTCATACCCTTGTCCTTCACAGTTTATACCATAGTTCGACTTCATAATAAAATTTTTTTAAGTTGTAGCATTGACAGAAACTTCATTTTTTTTTTAAATCAACCAATGAAATATTTAGCTGGGAGGTAGCTAGGGATTGCAATCCAACAAAGCGGTATCCCACGTAATTTGTCAGTCTTGCGGATCCAGCATCTAATTAAGAGGATCCGCAATCCGTAAAATGGGGTGAAAACATGATTCAGTCTTTGTCATGTTGCCTCCCTGTCGTTACTTTACTGTCCGACTCATTCTCTACCGGTTGTATCACCCCGTTTACCTGTACCCATCAAGTTGACATTTTACTCGTGGCAACAAATGTGTGTTTATATCGTCCGTGATCATAAGTAAATAGATTCAGTTTTATGTTTTTGTAAGAACTCCAGTTTCATTTTGTGTACATTACTGTAATTTGAATTATGTCGTCCTATTGAAAAACTATCTTCCATATGGTACTCACAAAACAGATACAATTAGAGTTGTTTCTGAGGAGGAGGTAGAAACAATACAAAAAGAAGGTTACAACTATTGACAACTATTTCAAAATCTATTGAATAAATGATGTGTTAAAATGTTTTCCCATAAACTATACTTCATCATATTTGAGATATTTCTTTTAAAAAACTGGATTTTAATTTCCTAATTCTGTTAATTCTAAAAGATCTATGATGATAAAGTTTTCAAATACCATAAAAGTTTACATAATTGTTCAGTTTGAATATTTCAAGAAACAATGGCAAAGATTTTCGTTGACTGTTTAATGAGTGGACGTCCCAAAAAAATCACTTGTATGTTCACCGCAAAGAAACACATTTTAATATATGCGGTTCGTGCATCATGGATCATTGTATCAGTTTGGTCTGGCAAGCTTTGGTGTTGCTGTTGAAACTGATGTTATCAGCAAAAGATTTGACTAAACAAGCCTCATGGAAATGCAATTTTTCTTTTCACACAGCACACAATTGGCAGTTGTCGACGCTTAATACCCCTCCCCCTCTAAAAAAAGAAAACCACTGAAAGAAGTTGAACACACAGGAACAACTTTGACTCGGACATAAACCACAAAGACCTGCACGCCACAATTGAAGCACAAAGGATGACCATAACACTGGTTCATCCACATACTGAGGTGATTCCCAGGTATAATGGTCTCAAAAGGTGCAGAAAGTTGTTAAATTTTTCAAAACGTTTTTTATTTATGAACATTTCAATCAAACCAGTTAACGAGGAGGAAGAAAGGGCTTTCTCGGCTGCTGGGTATATATGTAATTCTTTGCCAATAAAGTGATAGTTTCAGTGCTTATTAGATAAATAGATTATTTTTCAAACTGACGTGATTTACTGTAATGCATGTAATGTGATCTAAAACTGAATACTTACCATAAAGGATTATTTACTAAATAACTAGAGTTAGATTTAAAACAAAATATTTAAAATCACAATGTATAGTCCCAAAACACTGTTCCAGAGAAGCTATCAAGGAATTTAAATAAGGTATAAAAATAGATCCCTTTCAAAAATCGTATAGAGACTGAGCAGGGTGATTGGAACGACGTTGTTGGACAAATAAAATATGCCGGTCTTTCAGATCGATTCCAATGGCAGCTTCAGTTCTGGTAGTATATTTTAGCTCTCCATGTTTGCGTTGCTGCAATGATCTTTTATGACAGACGTTACTCTATTAATATTATCCATGTACGTATACATGTCGATCATCTTTGATAATAACGCAGTGGCAACAGGTTCCCATAATCCTAAATATTCAATCCAACGCATATAATGAATTCTGACTTAGTAACTGGTAAGCATATTTCCTCACCACATCATTCCCTTCTCTACAAACGTTCGAAAATCCATTGACAATGTCATCAAAATGCTCGTTAAAAATAGTAAAACATGCATATTTTTGAGACCAGCGGGTCTCGTTTAAAGCTGAAATATTTTGCACGTACTTTCTCTGTAAAACAGTTTCTCGTAAAAAGTTTATGATGTACTCTGTGGTGCTAATTGTGTTCCGTATTTCTGTAATATAATTTAAATTATTTACAACCAGATTAATTCTGTGGATTGTGCAATGAAAATACAAGGCTTTTTTATGTTTGTCTTTTAATTTTTTTTTTTTTAATATCACCTGCCAATGTAGAATACCCTTCATTTCCTTGGCTAACACACTTGTCAGGTCCATGTGCTTCCTTTTCTAAAAACCTGTTGATTTCTGATGCTATAATTTGTCATTCAATTCCATCAGTTGTACGAATCTGAGAGTTTGTTTTGCGGATTGTATTTTTATCTTCGTCAAAAAAAAAACTATTTTTGCGGAAAGGTGTTCTTTCCCAGTTATGTCACATGACTCATCTGCCAATACAATATAAGTATCAGCCTTCTTTGTGGCCTGCACAATTTCGCTTTTAATAACCAAGCCGCACAGGGCAGTGATTCTGTTTTGAATCTGTGGGGTGGTGTACATGACATTTTTCTTAACTTTTTCAATATGCTGTTTCAAAACTAGAACACTTGAATCAATTCTTAGTTTCAGAAGGTATTCATGAACACCATGACATTTCCCTTTACTTCTTACAGGCAAGTCATTTATACGGTGTACCACAGAAAATAATCGAAGATATTATTGTCGATTGTCTTCTACTTCCGTCTGGTGAGCAGTATTGATCATTACAGTGACCCGAATTTTTTCCGAGAAGTTCTTAGTATCGTTAACTGCTGATTGATGATAATGTGATGAAGCATGTTTTTGCAATGTTCATGGATATTTTTAAAGTGACAGAAAGTTTGAGTAACAAATTAATTAGAATATTCTACCAGAGGCAATCATGATTAAATTTTCATTTCAAGTTAGTGGCTTTAGCATCTAAAGAAAAGTTGTAATTTTCAGAAAGGTTTGGTACCTAACAGTGTTTTAGCATCTCCCTCCAACACCATTGTACTTAATTCATAAGACTGAAGTTAAAATGAAGCAGGGCCTTTGGATGTAACACCGTATCTAGCCATACAGGTATGACCACAGAATGAGTAAAACAACTTAACCGTTGGACCAACCCAATTCATATCTGGGCACCGAGGACAAATATACTGTAAATTCAAGAATAATAAATATTTGTCACAAATTAGCCCTTACACTATCAAATTTTTCACAATCGCTTAATGGTAATAAAAATGAAATACAAACGAATGCAGCTAACTATAGCGCAGAATTGCAGCTTAATATAAAAACAAGCCATCAGCATAAATACCAAAAATGTTTAGTTGTCCTAAGCCGTTATTATTCTCAACACTAAAGGTTTAATACATAATTCTAATGATATAAAACCATTAGCGTACGTATTAATTACAATGTTGCAATTCCGTGAGAATTCCTATGTAATACCATAAGACAAATGAAAATTTAAGATTTTTTTTTTGATATATCTCGATTATACATCTCATTAAATCCATAATTAGATTGAAACGCGGCCTGGACGTGAAAAAAAAAAATTCGAATAAGCCAAATCGACGATGTATTCTTATCTAACCTGACGAGACATTGAAAGAGAGTAGTAAAATATTGGGTTATCTTGCTTTGTTCTTGTGATACTGAATCTCTAAACTTAGGGGTTAGTTTGAAACGCAACCTGGACCAGAAAAAAGTTCGACATAGTGTAAAATTAAATTATTTATATTCATCCTTCATTTACTTTATTGTTGCTTTACATTAACAAATACAATTCTCAGTTTCATCCAAACTTCGCCGTACTACACACGATCTCTGCTTCTCATCTGTTCTTTTCGTCAAAGATCCTCCTCCTGCACTGTTTATTCCAGAGATTTTCATGTACATTGTTCATTCGGTAACGGCGCATGGATTTCTTTGACACAATATTAATAACACGATAAAAATAGCAATATATAAAACACTTTTAACACCATACACACATAATCAGCCTACCATTAATCAAATACAAAATAATGAATCGAAAATACCACTATCAATACGCTTCCCATTGAAATAATATAAAAAACATTAATTATTAATTATTTAAAAACTAAGATGCTGTGTATTCTTACACATCCCCTCGGCCAATTTGTCACCAAAATTTGAATTTTGTCAAATTTTGTGTGATTTAACATCACACCATTCACCCATACATACATTTTCAGCCATAGTTACATTCATTCACACCCCCGGTATAAGTTCAGATCACATATATTTTTTTTTTTTTTTATCCCAACAATTCCTCTGATTCAATATTCTCATGTGTCACTCCCTCTTCATCTTCACTTATCGTTGCATCTTCCTTGCACTCTCCGCCACCTTTCTTCTACTCGCACCTCACAATGTTGTGGCCCTCGTGGTACATATCGAGCCCTTTCTTCCTCTTCACCCCATCTCTAGTTGATTCCTCCTTCTCATCTTTTCCCACTGTTTCATTCTTTATTAGCCCACATTTTACCTCATTTTCGTCTTCATCTTCTTCCTTACTCGCCACTCTGTCCAACGGAAATCCGTATTCTCGCTCCTCTTCTTCACGGCTGGTCTCTTCTTCCCTTGCCTCCGCATCTTCAGTTTCTTCTTCGATTTCATGTGTTTCCATTTCGTGACTTCCTTCATCCTTAAGGCATTTCACTTTTCCTTCTTGCTTCTTCATTTACCTTCTGGTCGTCATTCTCCCATTCGCTCATTCTCGCAAATCCAATCATTTCTTTATGTTCTGCTTCCCTCCTATCAACATTATTATACTCGTTGATCTCTTGTATCTGTTCTAAACACTCCCACCATTTCAATGGTCCGTTGTTATCAGACATTGTGTTCAATTTCCTGTCAAACCTTCGCTTATCTTCGCTGTCATTTTCTGTTCCGTCTCCTTCAGGCTCCATTTCTAGCTTTTCTTTGCATGTTCTCACCACTTGCTTTAACCTGCTTTCTGCTTCCTCTTCCGCTTCTTTGTCCACCGCTTTGTCACAATTTCCTCCCCTTCTCCACTCCTGCATCAATTGCTGTTGATTCTGATTTATTTTCTGCATTTCTCGTTTCGCTTCCATCTGTTCTTGAATAATCATAGCCAACATTTCTTTTACGGACTTACTCTTTTCGTTGCACAGATTCTTCTCCATGATGCCAGTTGTTGAATCATCATGAATGGTAGCAGCATTACAATCCAGTGCGGTAACTGCCCGCTCCCCAGCTACTTCCAAATCTTTTCCATCCATTCTTATTTCAAAATTTTCGTCACTTCCTTTCCGAAGATTACAGGTTTCTTTTATTATCGAGCTAAATAATTAGCTCTGCGTCACGGTCACAGTCGCCACATGTAAAAATTAAATTATTTATATATCTTCTTTCATTACTTTATTGTTGCTTTACATTAACAAATACAATTCTCAGTTTCATCCAAACTTTGCCATACTACACACGATCTCTGCTTCTCATCTGTTCTTTTCGTCAAAGATCCTCCTCCTGCACTGTTTATTCCAGAGATTTTCATGTACATTGTACATTCGGTAACAGCGCATGGATTTCTTTGACACAATATTAATAACACGATAAAAATAGCAATATATAAAACACTTTTAACACCATACACACATAATCACCCTAACATTAATCAAATACAAAATAATGAATCGAAAATACCACTATCAATACACTTCCCATTGAAATAATATAAAAAACATTAATTATTAATTATTTAAAAACTAAGATGCTGTGTATTCTTACAATAGTCACAAGGCACTACACGCTGGATAAGTACAAAGGGTGTTTTGATTTCTTTGTAGCGGTTATAGTCAAGTTGAAACGTAGTTTGAAGCAAAAGAAAATCGTCGTGACAAGGGAAAAAAAAACTATACCTATAAATAATTCTATATCTCGAGAACTAAGCGAGATACGTAATTTGTTTTTACTATCTGTCTCACTCAGTTATATAAGAATTCATCATGAAATCACGCCGTGACGGTGGACATTGAAACTGCTATACTGAACAAAGCAATACATTATAATACGAATAAAAGCTAGGTTATGTAAGAAACTCAAGTGTATAGCGCAGAATGTAATGCCAGTAATCGCTCAGTTGTCATAATGGGTTACTTTCCAACAGTAAGGCCTTAACCCACACTTCTGTTGGTGTTAAAAACCATTGCATTACTAAACAACGCTATAAAATATAAAATGAATAAAACCTAGATTACGTGAGAAACACGCGCGTATAGTGCAGCCTAATACCAAAAAACGTTCAGTTGTCCTAAGTCTTTATTATTTTTAACACTAAAGGTTGAATACAAACTTCAGATGATAAAAAAAAAAAAGGTCAGCGTACGAATTAATTACTGCGAACGACATGAATCTGTAAGCTCCAAGCACCTGAAATTTTAGCTATACAGATTCAGTCTTTTATGCAAATATAGAAAATCCAATACTGAAAAACACAATCAATAGTTAAACGTTGGTTAATGTGAATAACTGAATCCAAACTTGAACGCCAGAGAAATTTTAGTATTAGTTTTACCTGTATAATTCAACGTCATTATCCAGAAAATTATCGTAAATAATTGCTTTTAATAACTTTAATATCAGAGACAAATACTAAAGCTGATGGTCAAAGATGTTGCCAGACATCAGGGGCAAAGAAAATCTCTACTGATTTTTCGTTCTTAATTCCTCGCATTGAATATGGCCATCGATGGCGTTTAAAAACTAAACACCCTGTATTAAAGGAAATAATATTTCAAGTTTTGTTCAGTGTGGAGTATGAAATAATGGTTATTATTGTAAATTGCTCATTAAAGGCTATGGTCAGAGATATTATATTATAGTTGTGTGTTTAGTGCGATGTATGCGGCATCTAGAGATTCCTCCTGTGGTATTCCTCACCATACGTTCAGAATTTCATTTAATGCTCCTACATTATTTGACATTGAAACATAAGACATGCCAGACAAGTGAATTAAGATTCTAAGCTTTAAAATGGTGAAAACCCCATCGAAATCTGCTCCGTAGATTCCAAGTTTTTATACGACAAATATTTCTGGTTTTCATTTTATAGATATAGATAGATGAGACACTGCCATTTTATTTTGCCTCTGTATTTGAGGGAAACAAGATTTCTTAATTATTTGCATAAAATAGACTCTTGTAAGTAATCTTTATATTTAGTATTTAGATTAATAAATATTTTTTTTATAGCTGAATGACAATCTTGTCGACAAATGGTCAAATGTGGAAGAACTGAAGCATAACAAGAACCTGGCCACTGTTTATCTGGAGCGAAATCCAGTTTCTAAAGATGCGAATTACAGAAGAAAGTTAAAGTTGATGCTTCCATGGATTTCCCAGATTGATGCAACCTTATGTAGGTGAAGAAAGAAAAGTATTTACAACTTTGGAATTAAACTTGTCGCACTATTTTCTTCATGGAGTAAATTAAATACATCAGAAAGATTAATGTGAACAGCGTTATACTTTTGCTGTTGAAAAATTAATTCATCAGCAAAAGCTGTACCCTGCCATGTCATCGATGGAAACAAACACTAATTAGTGATGCCACAGTGGCCATGTAGAACTGTTGTGCACCCTCTTAATTAAAGTTAAGTCACTTACACAGTTTTATACTTGTACACATGCTTTCAGAGATGTATATTAAAACATCTGTTTTTGTTTTCATAAATTCTGTTTGCATGTTTGTCGTATTTTTAAAATTTATTATTTTTATTCATCTTTAATCTGGTGTATTTTGTTTCTATTAATTTTGTGTACTACCTCTTTACTGAGTGTTCAGTATTTTTTTGTTCTCTACTAGAAGAAACACATTTCCAACCTGCGTGACTATATTTTTCTGAAATCGCAATAGTGGAAAAATTTTCTAATTGAAATTTAGACTTGCAGGTAGTTTTTAATAATTATAATAAATTGAAGTTTAATATGTAAATAAGGATTCTATTACTATTAAACTGATATTTATTGCTTAAATATCAATTTTAATCTCGGCCAGTTTAGTAGCCACATAAATTCACTCTGACTGGTTGGAGATCACTGTGATTTATATTTAATTACATGTATTGAAATGAAGATGATTTGCATATAATTTCTATAGAAGAAATGATTCATATACAAGACATATACTTGATGTGTTTTTATTTGAGTTATTAAAGATCGCATGAACAATTCTGAGTATGCATTATACAATTGCAATACATCATTTAGTAACTCATAAACAAAAATAACTAAAACTGAAATATGAATAGTATAAATAATATCTTGCTCATAACCAGCATTGCATAATCAAATATCATTGTTTTTGATAAAGAAAAAAACAAAAAAAAACAACACATGTAATCTCCTTCTGTGTTGTCTGTGTTTTTAGACTTGGCTTGTTTTCTTAAGGTTACCCAAGATGCAATAATACTCGGAAGTGTTGTGTAGATTGTATAGCGAAATATTATTGCAAATTTCTGTTCTCAATTTTTGTTGTGAAGCAGTCATATTCTGTAAAGAGAAATCCAGTTTTTGCTAATGAATTCCAATAACTATGCTGAAACCCTTTTCTAGCAGTACCTTAACTGTCACAGTTAAGCCTGAGACCATGGTAAAGGTATTTACAAACATCATTCACTGGCAAACATTCTTATGGCGATGGATTTTTGTTTGTTTTCATTGAAATATCTGTTCATTTTTCTAATTTATTAAACATTTCACAAATGAAAGTTATTTTGTTATACATATATTTTCTTTATTCTGTTGCTGATTTCCATGATTTTTATTAGCTATATCATTATTTTTACTGA
The DNA here is from genome assembly GCA_031002005.1 of Vandiemenella viatica. Lineage (NCBI taxonomy): Eukaryota > Metazoa > Arthropoda > Insecta > Orthoptera > Morabidae > Vandiemenella > Vandiemenella viatica. The sequence goes on along the minus strand of JARYHS010008074.1, from coordinate 284,115,914 downwards.
ACAACAATGAAATGGGCTCCAAAAATTCTAATACATGTGACATTAAATTCACAGTTATTGGAGTCACTAGAACTGAACTGTCAGAATTACAGAACAAAACTTGCATATCACTTGGTACCTATAGTGTCTGTTGTAATAATATCACTGTGGTTTTGTATAATCAGTGATATATTTTTTTATGAAATAAATCATTGGTCACACAAAAATAGTTTCTCACCTTTAGCGTCTTTAAGCTGCACATAGACTCCTGCTGATCAAAACTTTCAACCAAAATATTATTTGGCCTAAATAATATTAGGACAATGTACTGACAACATTGTTTCTTCTTATTTTTTTTAGGAAAAAGAAAATTATTTCTCTTCATTTACTAACTTAGAATCATGGGAACATATATCACAAAATTTTATTGGATCGCTAGATTAAAACATTCGAAATATAAAACAAAACTACATTTTACAACATTACAGTAGCATCCACACCAAGTGAAGGTAAACCACTGGTATATGTGCCCAGTGAAGGCAGAACAGTGTTAAGAGTAATATATCTACACATTCTTTTATTAGTATTGTTTCATAGATAATGATTTTAAAATACATATTTTAAACATGTTTCCAAATACTGAATTTGAAAATAATTTACAACCAGGTAAAAAATCCTTTAATATTTTGTTTTTGAAAGTAACCTGCAATACTTTTTTTAAATCCTGAAAACAGTAGTTGTATAAAATAATTGCAAAAAAAGGAAAAGAATTCAACTACACAACTTTTCTGCACGGTATAAAGAATGCTGTATTTTTGCATACATTTTCTAAAGTGTACTCAGAAGTCCCTGATGAACTGTGAATTCTGCTGAAGAAAATGCAGTTAATGTAGCGAGTTTCAATCACTATCAACAAATGTTTCAGTCAATATAGGTAATTAGAAACCAAGTACTTAGGTTTTCAAAACACTGTATTAACTAAGTAATACTGTTATTACATTTCAAACTGTGAACATGCTAATCTAGTGCTGGAGTATTTGCCATAAGGCAGAAGGGGAGGGGTAATATCTTTACAGAGGTGGGAAAATTTTATGCACTGTTTATTCATAACAACATTCTGTCTGCTTAACTTGTTTACAGCACTGGGTGGCAGTTGCAGAAAAACTGAAAGTAATTTTAAGCTATTGTAGTAATTGTCAGCAGACTTTCTTGGCACAGATTGATAAGAATTGATTCAAGCTTACATTTAAAAAAATCAGTGAGTATTTATAAAGCAGTTCCTATCTTCCTCTGCCCACATGAGAACTACCACTTTCTATACTTATGTGTAAATTAAACTTTAATAATATCTGATTTCTCTTTTTTGTACCTGCTTTGAAGTACTCTTTATTTCCATTTATCACCAACCCAACCTCTACGCCATCACCTTGCAATTCATTAGTTACTCCCCAACAGTCACATATTATTCTCATAATGTATGTTTTATACCAAAATATTTTGTTATCTTTGTTTCTATGCATATGTATCATCCTGCCATAATGTGTGATGCACAGTGGTTCATTATTTCTGCTCTATAATTGTTGGGTACACAAATGATAGTTACTGTGTTGCTAAACAGTATGATCTATAAATAGAATTAATTTTATGTATACATTGCTAGTAGTAGTAATAACGACCACTGCTGTTTGAAAACTGAGCACAGTTTATCTTTCTCTCACTGAAAGTCTGCAGAAACTCTATAAAAAAAAAGCAAGGATTTGTGCATATTTTACTATAGAGCTTTTAATTAAATGTATAGCAGGAATGAAAGGTAAAATAACAGATCTCTTACCGCAGATGAAGGAAATGTTTTCATGTTCATCTGGCCTCCTCTGCTTCAGAGATGGATTATTTTCTCTATTCTTCTGCATTATCACTTCCTAGCAGCAATTTCATTGTCAACATTACTTAATTAAATTATATTTATCAAATGATGTGCAATCACTCTGTCATATTTATTTTGTTTGATGTAATGTATGGTAATATTTTCGATCTTCCAAGAATCCTAACAAGGGTTCCCCCCCCCCCCTAAATGATTGCACTCCAAAAACTTAGTATTAACATAGTAGCAAAACATTTTACATGTGCCACATACCAAATGTATGACTTATGTTTGCAGTTTTCCTAATCAGTTTCTTTAGCATTTTGACTTTAAATTCTTTGTCTGCATTTTCTCTACCCACCTACCTGATTTTAAAGTCTTTCAATGTTTCAAGTAAATTGTTGTAGTCGTTGACTCCCTTACCTACTAAATAAAATTTTCCTTCCCTCTTGCACCTGAAATCAAAATAGGGGGATACACTATTACACCATACCTTGTAATATATTTATATTGAATCTGGAGACTTACTGCTTACCAGAGGACTGGAAAAGTGCCATAGTACCAGTTCACAAAGGACACACAAATACAGTTAAAAATTTTAGGCCTATTAGTTTGACATCAGTGGTTGGTAAGTTGATGAATATGGTTTTATGAAACCACACTAGAGATGGCTCGAAGAAAGAAACTAGTTTGCAAAACTGTAAAATTTGTTTGTGAAAATCAGTGGGATGTATGCAAGGTATTTGGGATGAAATGTACTAGGGAGACTAAGCTGATAGTGTTGTATTCACGGCATTTGACAGAATGAGCTGTAAAATAATGGCAAGTAAATATACACTATTTGAGTGAATGAAAAAGTGACTTACTGGATAGAAAAATTCTTGAAAAAGTAACAAGCAAAGAGGTAAGGTATGGAATGCAGTATAGAAACAGGTAAAAAAGAAGCAGGTAGTGCTCTGGACATTTCTGTTGTTTTCTAACAAATGACTGTGTTTGTTGTTTATGGTTATAAATTAGGTTTATTGCAAATGACATGATGTTGTATAATGTGTATAAAATTAGAGAGGCCTATAAACAGCTACAGGTGCTGTGGACCGGGTTTTTAGTAGGGCAGGTCAAGATGGAATAGAAATAAATATCAAAGAATCATTTTAGGTACCCAGATATAAAAGTAGCACTTTTTAATAATAATGTGTAGGAGAAATCTTGGAATAACTTCTGATAGTAAGTTTAATTAGGCAGTTGGTAGGGAGATGTTTCAAAATCCTATATTATTGGTGAGGGTGATGAGGCATGCATCAGAGAAATGAGTAAATTGGATTACAAAACATTGGTCTAACCATTGCTTGAATATGGTGGTACGGTATGTGACCCATACTTAGGTTTCAAATTCAGGAGTGGAAGGGGTGAAAGGAGGAAAACTAGTTTTTTTTTGTGGAAGTTACCTCAAAACACAATTGGTAACTTGTAAGGACCCAAGCTGCTATACGGGGTTAGATATACACCTGGTACCTTAGGTGAAAGTTCACTTGAAATGAAAGTTCTGTTGAATTTGACTAAATAATTTTAAATTGACCATGTTACCTGCCTGGAATTCTCAACTGAGATGCTTAAAGGTCGCCACTAAATTTGTTTAAACCGCCAAACTTAGAAAAGGTTTCAGTCTACTATGTAATCACAAAAGGCTCACTTGAATAAAATTTTGAAGTTTGTTTTCAAAGTCACATTTTTAAAAATTTGCGTTCGAACAAACATTTCCAGAATAATTGCAGATTGTGGAGAGAAAAGCACCAACCTACAGAAAAAAACCCTTTTGAAAATTTAAAAGTTCTTAGTAGTTGTTGACATAAAGAAAATCATCATGGCCGACACACGCTCCCAGTGTGGCTCAACCATTTCCGGCTCGTACTCAACCCGCACCGAGACAACTTGCGCAGGTTCAACTTAAATCGCGTTCCCGGAGTAAAGACAGAATCGAAAGACAAAAAAAAGACAAACCCCCTCTATGAGGTACCCGCTTATTTACCCAATCCATTTAACATCAGATATTCACCTACTTTCCCAAAATAGTGTAAAATGATTGTGATTATAGAAAGTGTTCAGACTTTGACTGCATATAGTCTTGTCCTCATGGGACATAAAAAGTGTGTAGTTAGAATTCCCGAATGATTAGCTTGCTTAAAAATGAATTTAGTTTAAACGGCATAGTGATAAAGAGTCTCCGACAGTAATAGGGATTTCCCTATCTCTATGTTGAATTTAAGCCAATTTTTAGTAATCCTGCTGGATTGCACATTATCACAATGAAATTAGTGCCAAAGTGTTCTACGTTAATTCCTGATTCCAGTGATGTAAATTTTGTCAATATCTGTGGTTGGATAGCAAAGTTATGAATCTAACAAGATTGGGTTTGAAAACTGTTTAGCAAACACTTGGTTTCTGGTTCATTATTATTAAAGTGTTGTTTATTTCGAAAAGGTGAAGTTATCTGAATTTTCTTTGAATTTGGTTACGTGTTTAGACAGTAGTTTTATTTACGGAAATCGCTTGGTTTACTCGCAAATAAATCTTAAGTGAAACCACATGTGTTTAATGACGAAATAATTTTAAAAATGTATATAAAATCCGTTCTACTATATGGAATGTTCTGAAATTTTAATATATTATACTAGATTTTTGGTTCTTTTACAAAATCCACTTTTTAGATCGAGAAATTACTGGAAATATATGAAAAAAAATGTTGGAAGTGAAAGTGTATTTATCGAAGTGTTTAAAAATTTATTTACATTATTTCCACTGTCTAAAACTACGGAATTTTAGGGAATTTAACTTTCTTTTGAATTATTATTATTTTAAAACTTCTTTACTTGATTTAAAAGTGTTCAGAAATAGTGAAATGCTCACGTAGCAAAAATCTATTGTTTGCAAATTGGATAATAATGGATTACCCTATTACAGGTTAGTTTAAAGATTCTTTACTATTAAACAAATTTTATTTAATGCTTATGTAATGAGTGGCTTTACTGTTTCTAAATTGGTTTAGTTAATGAATTTGCTTGTGGTATCAGCTTCTATATGAAACGTTCCTCCCATAACCTACACTTGCAATGAAACCTTATGTTTGAAGGAAAGCTTTCTCCCTCCCTTATACTTGAAGCTAAGAAAACTAGAATTTATCCAAATTCTAAGGTGCTTACAAATTGATATGATAAATGGACAGGGTTGAGAGTCATTTTAGGAGGCAGTAGGTGGGTTAAGAGAGTGCTTGGAGACTACAAGGCATATATTGGCAAGAATGCTTGGCTGGATATTGGTAGAAGATTTTGGAATAAAAGAAATCAAAAGCTAACAATTTTCTTTTGTAGGTAAGGTAGTCATGGATTGGAGTTAATTACCAAGGGAAATGATAAACAGTTTATCAAAACACTGAAAGAGTTTAAAATTATTTTAATTATTATATAATTATAATTTATAAAAGGTAAGAGTAGAATTGCAATGAAATTGCACTGAAAGAATTTTAAGATAAAGTGAAATGGGGAAGTAGATATATAGTGAAATGACTGTAAGCTCAGGACCAACTTTACTTGTATTAAAATGCTACTTGGTTTACCATTTGGTAAAATGTATGAATCACATGGCTCATTAAATTCACAATTACCCAACATTTCATGCTACTTTTGAAAATTTTGTTGAAATTGTGAGTTGAGATTAAATTTAACAAATTGCATTTATTGAATTTTATCTACACTGATGTCACAACAAACGCAAATACATCTCTGAACAGAAGACAAATTTAATGCCATCAGCTTGACTCACAAACAAAATACAACCATGCTTAACCAAGTTCTTAAAAATTTTTCACTGTTGACACAACTTCATTCTTAATACAATTGTTCTCATTTGAAAAGATTTGCTTAGCTAAACAAAGGAAAAACATGAAATTTTGTCAATTCACATTGACCAGAAATCGCAAACTGGTGATAAAGAAAAATCACATTAATTGCAGCGATCACTGGAAGGAGGGTTTCGCTGACAGAGATCTCATTATTCCAAATTGCCGCCCTTATAAAAACTGTAGAGCAAAAAAAAAAAATTTGGGGGGGGGGGCTTCAGCCCCCTAGCCTCCCCCTGGATCTGCCACTGCTAATTGATGTAGAAACATCCAATAAAATGCCTTATACATTTCCGACACTCTCTTCAGGTGCCTTCTGTACTCTCAACAAGCCAACCCCTTAGTTACAGCAGTTGCTAATTTTGTTCTGTGTTCATTTCCATGAAACAAATGTAGCTGACCACTGTTGCACCCGCTCCAGCTCATGTATTTGATAGACATAACTTGGCTCCCATACTATCCCAGTGCATTTAACCAATGGATTGACCATAGTGTTGTATCCCACTTCCTTCACACACTTTTTTTTTTTTTAATTACAAGAACATGTAATATTCGAAAATGTAAACATTTTTGCAGTTTTTCTGCAAGTTTTTTTGTTTGTCTGAGTTTATTAACATTTAACAGCTGAAAGTCATAGACATTATTATGTTAGCAGGTTAAAAGACTGAACAGTTATCTTCCATGACCTTTAGATTGATTGTAAATTTGAACTAATGTTAAAAAAAAAATATTTTTTCTTTTAGTAGACTCAATGTCTGAAGAAATATCTTCCACAATTTTTGGATTGGTCCCAAAATTGTTTTGAAGTGTAAAAAGAAAAAAATTCTTTTAATTTTTAAATTTACTATGAAACTATTTTGAACAATTCAGGTGTTATGCCTTCAAACTTATTTTGTAAACTCTGGTTTAATTCCTGATATATCCGTGCATTTCTCTGGACTGAAAAGGCTTAGGCTAAATCTGAAAAATCGTCATGTTTCTAACTAAAGAGCTATGACTGAATTACTGGATTTCTATTTCATACTGACTGACTAGATGACTGTTGGTTTGTTTGAAAGCTAGTCATTTTCTGCGAAACTAACATGTTAAGACAATGGAATGAGAAACATACTTCTAAGTTTTGCATAACTTTTCAAGAACATACATAAATAAAATCATTAAACTCTTTTGTCTTTCGTCTTTGCCACAATTGTTAAGAAAAATACTTTTGTCTTTGTGACCAAGCGTGGTAGGTGAGCGGTTAATGGTCTGGCCTCACATTCAAGAGGATGCTGGCTGGAATCCCCATCTGGGCATCCAGATTTGGGTTTTTCTTGGTTTCCCCAAATCATTCCAGGAGAATGCCAAGATACTTCCTTCAAAAAGCCATGGCTGAATTCCTTCCCATTCCTTGCCCAGTCCCATCCTGCCTCTAATAACCTCAATGTCAATGAGGTGTAAAGACATACAAAAAAGAAAAAGTTCTCAATCTCTACACTTGATACTGTACATAAATTAATTTTGATTGCTTTCATTTTTATCTCTAACAAGCACAGATAGTTTGCATAAATTTGTTTTGTGTAAATCTAACAGCTACTTTGCTTATTATTTATCTGCATTTATTTTTATTTTATTTTTTAGCTGAGAGAAGGGTTTTCCTTAAAACTTTTTAAAGATAAATCAAGTTCTTTGATGATTTGTGTTTACAGGTGTGTCACCGACACAGGGGGGCACATTTTTGGCCAATGATGATCTTTCTGGATTCAAAGATTTATAATCTCATTTGTTTAATGCTTCATCACTTGTTCCACCATCACTGACAGAAGAATCTGCTTGATTGTGCCAATGTGTTTACTCGCGTTACTAATGAGAATAAGAAAGAAACTTTTTTGATGTAGATTTAAAGGCTTGTATGTTGACTGCTTGGTCAGAATTGTGTATTTTTGTAAGGTTTTTACAGACTCATGTTATTTGTGATTCTCCCCCCCCCCCTTTTTTTTAGATGTGGTGGACTTTCTGACTTCTTGTTTTATTGTTCTCTCAATTTATCAAAGAAACATTTTATCTTTCAGTTGTTAGTGACTAAAATGTTATAGATGGATACCAACTCTTCAGTGTGAAATCTAAATGCAGTGTATTTTAATCCAACCACAAATTGACAGAGCTATAAAGTGTATGTTTATAATAATATGATTTATGTGGCATCATCTAACTGTTTATAGGTTTAGTAAGCTTCATTAATTAGTATGAGTGAGGTTTCCCTTGTCACTTTGTTGTGTTTCCTTTTTATAAATATAGTAATGTTCACATAACTGTTTATCCTTAATAAAACCTAACCAAATAATTTACTGTAAAGCACGAAAAATTATTTGTATTGCAAAACACTGAATTGATGCAACTTAAAAGCATTTTGTTGACCCCGTACTAACTCTGGAGACTATAATTTTCAAGTATTCAAGTATGTTATTGATAATACAGAAATCATTTAAGAAACACAATTTTGTCTTGGGAAGTTATCAGAATTTATTGAAGTTGTGTATGGCAGAGTGGTGTAAATCATTTTTTTTTTTTTTTTTTTTTTTTTTTTTTTTTCCTTTAGATGAAATGCCTAATTGAAGGATTATATTCAATAATATTTTGATTGTAAACTTGATTTAAATTATGACAGCAAAATGTACCTATTTCATTTTTATTTTACTATACAGCCGTTTTGACTCCTATATATGATGTTCGTTCAAATCATATTTGCATTGTATTTTTGAAGTTTTTATATATACAGTGTTAACAAATATATAAGAAAACTAACTTTATGGTTTGGTGTTCTCCTGCCACAGTGTGAACCAGTTTAGTTGATCCCTTCTAGATTTCACTACATTTTGAGTCTTCTTAGAATATGTATTCTCTATTTCATATATATAAAAAAAATCATTTTCTCAGATGTGGAGCCTGAAAAATGCAAAATATTTGTTTGTATGACTTGTAAATAAATTTGTTTAGTTGTTTATGTTTAGTTGATAATATCATTTGCATTTACCGCCATTAACGAAACAGAGTGTTGAAATTAGCTTGCACCAACATCAGAGGTTTAGGAATGCAATTGAAGTTTAGACTCATTCATAATTACTAAGCATCAGTTGTTATAGATTTGGTAGTTTATGAAAACAGCACTCCATCAAACCAGTATTTTTGCATAGGTAATATCTTTCATTTTTAGTCACTTGTACGGTAACCAAACAAAGAGTGTGACTAGCAGTAAATCATATAATCATTATCGCCTAAGGAACATATGTGCCAAATATCAGAGCGGTGTGACAATTATTGTACATTCCGACGTATTGACGTGGAGCCATCTTTAGTAAAATGTCTTGTATTATCTTAGCATTTGTTGTTCTTAACAAGTTTCTTTAAATTACAATATATATCTCAAAAGGAGTCCCTTGTATTTAAAGTCAGACAGTTATAAAGTAATTTTTGTGAGTTTATGACTAGGATATATAGAGTTAAAGAAAACTATTATTAATTTCACTCAATATAATTTTTCCTGTCATGTTGGCATGATTTTAAGAGAACAGTTTAATGTCATAAGCAACAACTGTGAGACAGAATCACTAGTGACTGCTGTTAGGTATTACATTTGTTATAGGTTTGGCAGCATAATAATATTTATATTTTCTCAAGCATTGCAAGTACTTATTGTATGAAATTATTACTGTATTTAAGTTTCTGTGTTCTTACAAACTAAGAAAATGACATTTGTAGGGGTCATTGTCAAATCTGACAGTGATAATATGACCCAAAAAAATCTGGTTTCTGACCACCAGATTTCATCTGCATCTACATATATACTCTGCAATTCACAAAATTGTGGGTGGCAGAGGGTGCTCAGCACCAAAGCTAATCTCTTTGCTGAGCATTCCAATCCCTAATGGTACGAGGGAAAAAAGAATTCATATAAGAATCAGTCCAGCACCTTATTTCTCTAATTTTATCTTTCCTGTCCTTCCGACTCAAATAGGTTGGTGGAAGAAGTATTTCACTACACTCAAAAGTGAAAGTGGGAATACGCATGTTTTCCAATAAATTTAAACGAAACGTGTGTCGTCTATCTACCAGAGACTCCCAACCTATTCTACTAATCAGTTCTGTGACGCTTTCATAAGGACTGTAGCAAGCGGTCACGAATCGAGCGGCTCTTCTCTGTACTTTCTCTATACTTTCGATCAACCCCTTACGAAACGGATCCCAAATGGCACAACAATAGTCCAAATGTGGACGCACAAGAGATTTTTACGCTATCTCCTTTGTTTGTTCATTACAATTTTTCAAGATTCGACCTATGAATCGCAGCCTAGAATTTGCTCTACCTACTAACGAATTAATGTGTATGTCCCATTTCATATTCCTTTGTTCTGTTACTCCCAAATATTTCATAGAATCAACCATATCAATAACTGTATTGTTTAACTCGTATGTAAAAATGTTTTATGTACCAAGCTGTTACTCTTTTTTTCCTTCTTATTATGCTGTTGATACATGATGATTTCTTTTCAATGACGGAATTTGTTATTAGTTTTTGGTTTTCCTTATTAGTTTCTTTGATGCTTCGGTACATAACAGATAGTCTTATTTTAACCGAATACTTTCTCAGTATTTCAAGTAAATGCTCTGTCTCTTCTGTCCTTCCATGTTTAGTCTGAAATGGAGAAGAAGTAAATTCCTGCTCTGGTTAAATATTTGTGTAAAAAAAGAGATATCCCCAAAGGACATCCATTAGGATGAGGTGCCTACATGAAAGGAGTGTGCCCCTAAATGTAACAAAGTAAAATGAGGACATTGAATTTCAATGGAAGAGAACCATCATAGATGATGGTGCGTGTACATGTCAGTCACTCGGGAAAATTTGAACATTATATAAGAGATTAACAGTTGAGGATATACCATGCATCTTAAAAACTAATGTAAATCGAGACACAGTATTTGAACATGAGAAAGATTTGTGCCTAACATTTGATAGCAGCTCAAAAGGCAATGAGAAGAAGATCTGTAGATAATATAGTCCTCTGTGAAACCAGTTGAGTAGATTTTGTTGAACAATTTGTGACTATGGACAAACTCTAGGTCCATCACTTTACCAAAAATCAGAGCAACAGTCATTGCAGTTTCTCTCCCTGTGTAGATCATCAAGGGTGTTCCTTCTTTGGGAAAAGTGATGTCTTGTTGTTGTTTTTTTGTGGCAGAGGGGGTGAGGGGAGGGACTTAGAATGTGAAGCTTATTTTTTAAAAAAAATAAATAAATAAAAGAGGCAAATTTGTCATAAGAATGCTGTTTCAACAGGACAGTGCTTGCAGCTACAAATATTTCACTGCAGTGAATGAACATGAGTTTCAATTGGTACTGCATACCTCCTGTTTGTCCAGCATTGCTCCCTCTTACTTCCACCTATTACCAGATTTTAAAAAGTGTTTGTTCTTAATCCATTTAAAATTGGATGCTAACATCACATGTGCCATCAACTCTGTTTTTTAACTTCCAGGGGAAAATTTTATGCAGATGAGATATAAGCAGAGGAACATTGTTGTAGGAAGCATGTGGAGCTCATGGACAAATGTTTTGAAATCTAGACCATAACATCTGTGTTAGGTCATGAACTTAGTAAATAGTTCTCATGTATTCAGATTTTTTTTTTACAAGGAGCAATCATCTTTAAATTAAAACTCGAGTGCTTTTCCCCAATAATTCAGTACAGCCTTACTAGCTTGTTCTACGCACATGTTAATTAGTTCAAAAAAAAAAAAAAAAAACTCATTCAGTTTTAGCCTTAACTATGTCATGTTTACCAATTTAAACACTGTTCTCTACCACTCAATATGAGGGTTGCCTTTTAAGTTTTTACAATCGAACAATAGGTGGCATTAAAGAGTTGTGGCACCACTGTATTTGTGAACAATGACGTTTGTTATTGTGAAGCCAGTGGCAATTTAGAAATTGACTGAGTAAGTTGTTGATAGTGAACGTTTAAAAGAAGAAAGTTTGTGGAAAAATGGAAATCACCCGTGAAGGTTTACGTTGGATGATTTTTTTATGATTTTAAAAAAGGCCTTACTCAACAACAATGCATAGAATCGCTTCGTGCAACTTTTGGTAATGAAGCGCCATCAGAGAAGACTGTTTACAATTGGTTTGCAGAATTTCGTCATGGTCGTGCGTCCATCAGTGATGAATGTCGAAGGTCGGCCAAAATCGGTTGTCATTCCTAGAAACATCGATGCTGTGTGCAGCATGATCAAAGAAGATCGGCATATGACTTACAGACAGTTAGAGGCATCTCTTAGGATATCGCAGACTGCAATACAATCGATTTTGCACGAACATTTAGGTGTGAGAATGATATGTTCTAGATGGATTCCGCATAATTTGACCAAAGTGCAGAAAAAGGGTCGTGTTGATTGGTGTCAGGAAATGTTGAAAAAATTTGACCGAGGACGTTCAAAATCTGTATACAACATTGTTACAAGAGACGAAACTTGGATATATTCGTATGAACCTGAAAGCAAACAACAGTCTACTGTTTGAGTGTTTGACTATGATCCCAATCCCACTAAAGTTGTTCGTTCACGGAGCACTTCCAAGAAATTGATCGCTTGTTTCTTCGGTTGTAGTGGACACGTCGCAACCATTCCATTAGAGGATCGAAGAACTGTTAATCCCGAATGGTATACAACAGCTTGTTTGCCAACGCTCTTCGATGAAATAAGGAAAAATAACAAAAAACGTCGCATCATTCTTCATCACGACAATGCCAGCTCCCATAAAGCACGTCAAACAACTGAATATTTGAAGAAGAAAAATACGAATTAATGTCTCATTGCCCGTATTCACCCGATTTATCGCCTAATAACTTTTTCTTGTTCCCCACTGTCAAACAAAAGAAGCGCGGATAGCGATTTTCATCACCTCAAGAAGCTGTTGCAGACTTTCAAAACCATGTTACTGAAATATCAGATTCACAGTGGAAAAAATGTTTCCAGAATTGGTTTGAACGTATGCAAAAATAAAACACTTTGTTTCGAACTTGTTCGTTTCTGTTTTACTTTTTGTAAAAACTTAAAAGGCAACCCTCGTATTGTTAAACTAGGTGTCATTAACTGAGAAGAGAAATTAAGTAACAAATAATGTGCTGCTTTTAATCTTTTTTGATAACTGGCTATCTTACCATTTGCTTTGGTATCTTTGTTAATAAAAATGACACCTTTTAAATAATCACTTAGCATTTTCATTTCAAATTTTTTATGCTACTTGCGTTTTTCCTCCTGTTGATTTTTTTTTTGGTATGGAACTTAGTAATGTATTCCTTAACACTTTCAAGAACTTCTGTGTCAGTCGTGTCTGTCTTTTCTCCACATCACATTAACATGTAAACAGAGTTACAGGATTTGTGATCTCAGAGTCTTATTCCCATCTTGTGAAACAGCATTTTTTTAATTTGTTAGTTCAATGTAACAACAATAGTCTCTTAGTCTGAGCATTTGTAGGCCTTCCAAATTATACCCACATACATATCATCATCCTTAGACATTTACCTAGCCTCAGTTTTAGGTATTCATTTCCTCCAGTCTCAGGTACTTATTTCCCTCAATTTCAGATTCCTCTTCTACAATCTTCATTGCCACCATACCTCTCTTTCACCTCAGTCCACATGTGATTGCACTTCAGACCTGCTATAGCAGACATGTATAACTGCTTCATGTAACTCTCCATCATAATTCATGAGCTGTTGCTTTCTATATTCTTATTCAAATTATTGTTCTTATCATCACAGCAGATTTGTAAGTACATTTTCCACCTCATTTAATCAGATCATCAAAATATGTATTAATTCATTTTGCCCCTGGTTTTTTTTCCTTCAAAATATATATCTACTTTTCAGTATGTGAAATGTAGTGAGAATATTCGCACATTCAAAACTGCTTATGTTGGTTACTACTGTATAGCAATAATTGATGATTATTGATATTATGCTTGTCCTCAGATATTTGCATGATTTTTGGAGGGAACAGATGGAGTAAAAGAAAATTCATTGTGTTTGTTTGTATTTAAATACAGTTATAGGATACATTTATTTATTTATCATATGGCCATAGCAGATAATCAATAATATACAATTGTTTCACACTAATAAAATGCATCATTAAATTATAATTAAAATTCAAAATCGACACATTGCGGCCGATGTAAAGCTTCATTTGAAATATCTATAAAGTCTATCGGTGATCCCCTGAAGGCTCGAAGTGACCAATCAAAGGTCACGTAACGGATGGTTTGTTTTTCCTCACCACAGTCGCAATTTGGTGAATCTCTCATTCTTCATGTGTACAAAACTGAAGCAGATCTGCCATGGCCAGACCTGACTGTATTAAGAGCAGCCCAGGTCTGGTGGGGAAGGTTGAGTCCCTTTAGTGCCTGTTGATTGTCGAACAGAGAGTGCCATTCTGGTGGGGCTGAGGATATCCACTCCAATCTCCATGCTTCTCTCCTGTTAAAATTATTAGATATAATCTGTTTTGCAGTTTTTATGCTTGGACTTCTTGATTTTGAGTCTCTGAAATTGGGTTTCCATGTCGCCGTGGATGGGCAGATCCATCTTATGAAAGATCTTATTATATTGGGCAATTAATAGGATACATGTTAAATACAGTAATACCCCGTTTTACGCAAGGGATACGTTCTGCAAAAAATCGCCTAAAGTGAAATTCGAAAATATAGGGGTTTACGATTAATCATAGTCAAAAGTTAATGCAAAAAAAAACACAAATCATTTGAATCAATCACTTTAATTCTAAGAACACTTTATGCAGTATTACATGGTTTATTTTATTATTATTATTTTATATTTTTTACGGAAAAATACATCTATTCTCATTTGGGTAACATTCTTGGAAAATACGTTCATAACACCCAACGCTGTTTTTAATTGTTTGACACACGGTCATCATCACTATCTATGCTCTGCAGTATGTCCAAACCTGAATAAATTTTTGAAAGAGCATTTTGTATTCCGCTTGAAGATAAAACTCTCTCTTCCTCTTGTTCTTCTTCATCCTTTATGGCATTATTCTGTAACTCGATCAGCTCTTCATTGCTGAGAGTTTCATCGTGAGTTGCTACAAGTTCTTCAAGATCTTCTACCGTGACACCTTCAAGTTCAGACCCCTCAATCATTGCAGCAATGTCTTCAAGTACTTGTCTGTGCATTTGGACAATTCTTCTAGGTGCTTCCACTACATCTGGCAAAAGATTACACGACACCCCGTTCATACAACTTTTTTTAACTTCGTTCCAAGACTTGTCTATGTTGTGAATAGCCTTCATGATGTTGTATGACTTCCACCACTCTCGCATAGACTGTCTTCCTTCCCTGTCAGTTTCATGAATTAGTTGGCTAAAAGTGTGGTGATGGTAATAAGCTTTGAAGTTTGCTATTGCTCCCTGGTCCTTAAGTTGTAATATTGACGTAGTGTTTGGTGGAAGGAACTTCACATACACATTTAAGTCTCTCGGCGTATCAAGTGAGGTTGGATGTCCTGGGGCATTGTCAAAGAGTAATATAACTTTACGTTCAAGCCCATATCTGTCACAGTAGGATTTGACTGACGGGCAAAATCTATTAGCATACCAATCTTGATAAACTTCCCGTGTAATCCACGCCTTTCTGTTGGACCGCCACATGACTGGTAGGCTTGTCTTGTCTGTACCTCGCATTGCCTGGGGTGTTTCTGAATGGTAAACCAGTAAAGGTTTCAGTTTGAAATCACCAGTGGCATTACCACCCAGCAGAAGTGTTAGTCGATCTTTCGCAACTTCGAAACCGCTGGCTTGACATTCTTCTTTAGAAATGAATATTCGAGATGGCATTTTTTTCCAGTAAAGCCCAGTATCATCAACATTGAAGATTAGACAAGCAGGAATTTTTTCTCGTGCTACGGAATCTTGAAACTTGTCTGGAAACTCAACTGCAGCTTGAGTGTTCATGCTGGCAGCCTCACCTGGTTTCTGGATATTGTGAAGATTGGAACGACGCTTGAACCGATGAAACCAGCCTCTGCTGGCAGCAAAAGTCGGAGTGGAACTCCCCCTTCACCATCTCATACAAAGATTTTGTTTTTGTGCATATGAGATCTTGACTCAGTGGTGTGTTCTTCTTATTTAAATCTTCGATACAGACTGCTAGCAACTTCTGCATTCTTTCTAGGATTGAAGATATCGAACGAGAAAATTTTGTTGCACTTATAGGTGTTGAACTTTCGCTGAAAAGTTTAATTTTTTTCCCGATTTTTAAAAATCGTTCTCACAGTCGATTCTGACAGACTAAAATCTCTGCCAACAATTGTTGCTTTGTCTCCATTTTCCATTCTTCTTATCACCTTCATCTTCAATTGCAAACTTAGGCTTTTACCCTCTTTTTTTCTTCATAGGCAGTATTTTTAACATAGCGTTAAATTATGTGTCTCCACCAAACGTTAAAACACGACTGCCAGCCGAGATGAACAAATGGAACAAACGAAACAAACGAGCGAATCCCCATAGAACAAAGTCGTAGGACGGGGAATCCCCAATTCTTCGATCAGAATGGTCAGAGAAAGCGGGGCCTAACGGGGTCGTGTAAAGCGGGGTATTACTGTACTAACATAATGCCCTGCAGTTATTTACCAAAGATTATTAGAAAGGTTAAAGGGTGTTCATGCTAAAATCTTGGGAGCCTTGTTATTTGTTGTAAGATACTAACATCTGGAAACATATCTTGCTTTCTATAAGGACTAACCAAGAGATCCAGAGCAAGATAATACTAAATAGCCATAAATTTGTATCTATTATTCCAAGTAACTACCATTGAGGAATGTTGTTATAATCAGATCCAAATAAACTTTATTCAGATACACGATTTCCTTTGTTGGATTTAAAAGAAGAAATTAAGCTGAAGGTTAATTAAAATAAGGATTGAGAAACTTTTTTGGATACAGATTTATGTCTCATCAGCATTGAAATTATTAAATGCAAGAAAGGACTGTGGGATAAAATGGGAAGGAATTTGGCTATGGTATTTTGAGGAAACCATCCCTACTCATGCCTGTAGAGTTTTCATGAAACCAAGGAAAACTCAAATCAGGATGGCTGGATGGGGATTTGACTCTTCATATTCCAAATGCCAGATCCTAGAGTTATCAGATTGAGAAACAAACAATTGTTTGTCACCACCTATGGCGCCTTCTGTGCGGCCCGCAGCTAGCTGTTTGAACTAGAGGTGGGCAAAATGACTCACTAAAAAGAGCACTCTATGAAAAGAACTAGTTCTTTTGAACGGTTGACTAGCTCACAAGCTCAGTTTTATTTGAGACCTTTTTTTTTTAGGTCTCACCCCTCAGGATCCGGTTACACCCCCACCACTTTTCGATGAAATATCCCCCTTAAATCGACTTTGATGCAATTAGTTGACCTTTTTTTAGCTCTACAGTCCACAAAACCCATGTGAATAAGCTATTCTTGATTTTCGGAATTAGCCGATTTATGACCGACACACCTAGAGGAACTACTGTTCACTTTTTAGTGAGCGACTGCTCACTCACTCTTTTAAAAGAACTGCTCTAAAGAACTGATTCACTCGCGAACGACCCATATCTGGTTTGAACGCCCTTGTACAATACCGATTATGCCGCCCCCTGTCTAACTACAGCCAGTGGTGTGCCTAGTAATTTTCGGTGAACCGGGTCATAAGATTGCCACCCCCCTGAACGTGCCGACCGCGTGCGGCGCACGCCTTGCATGCCCGCCTATGGTGGGCCTGTGTGGGAAAAAAGGGGGGTAGTGCCGTGCCTAGGATTCTCGGGAGCCTCCCCGTCAGCCATAAAGGCGATCTTTTTTTTTACCTCTACCGCTGACCCAGATGGCGAAAACCAAGGGTCCCGCGCTGTTATTCGGTTCTAGTGGCAGCCAAAGTGATTTTCTTAGGTAGTGTCAACACTGAAATTTTTCGGCGGATTACTAATATTCATTGTTGAAGTGAAAGGTGCCTGGAAGAAGAGCTCAGAGCTAGCTAAGAATCTTTCAACATAAACATTTGCAACATGTGAAAGTCCATTATCTGCATGTACTGCTGGATTAAAGAATTGTATTTTGAAATTATCAATAATAAATCCTTTAAAACTGGCTAAAAGTTAAACAATGATTGACTAGTCAAAAACTGAGGAATTGACCTATGGGTAGTGCTGGTTTAACCAATGGGCACGACTAGGCAGTAGCGTAGAGCCTCCCCTTTTTAAAGGTACCTTAGAATTAACTTTTTTTAATCAAATAAAAAATAAAATCATTCCAAATAAAACAAAATAATATGAACGGCATGATAGTTTTTGTTTCATTGAAAGAATGCAGTGTACAATAAATAAAAGTAATTTTCAAAATATCAAGAATTGTAAAATTGTTTTCTTTAATTGGATAAAAAGTATGATAAAATCAATTAGTTATCTATGTAACATTCTTTGTACGTATAAAATACAGATATTTTTTCTCAAAAACAGGATCCTAAAACTTTTGGTACCACTTTCTTAATCCAGCCCTGCCTTCGATGATTTGATTTAATTTAATTGCAATGGAACATATGCTCCGGTGGCAATTTCCCTAAACCCCCATCTTCCCCCTATCCTGCACCCACCTACATTTGCCCTCTACAAATTCTGTCTTTAAATTCTTTCAACGTTTTTGGTAAATTATTCATCATTTCTGTTGGTAACTTATTCCAATCCCTGACACCCTTACCTAAACAAGAGAATCTTCCCACACCCTTGTGCCTGAAATCAAGTGCCAGCTTGTGGTCATGGTCATCTTTTCCCTTCCATGCACTACTTTTCATACCTACTCCAATATCTTTCCATGCCTCATCGCCAGTATACGCTCTGTACACTCCCATGACTCTCCTCATCCTCCTCCAGCTCCTTTATCATATCCGTCAGTTATTGCATTCTGCGATAATTTCCAGAAACAAATCTAGCAGCCCTTTTTTTGCACCCTCTCCAATTCCTGTATTTGATGCGCAAAATGAGGGTCCCATACTACACTACCGTATTTGAGCAATGGTCTGACCAAAGTTTTGTAACCCAATTGCTTTACTTCTCTCGTACATCCCCTCATCATTCTCTCCAAGTGCAGAAGTTTGAAACCTTTTTCTACCACCTGTCCAATGTGTCCTACCCAGTTAAGCTTGTTATCAAATGTAATACCAAGATATTTACATTTCAAGTCTTCAGCAAGCAATTCTTTCCCCACCTTATAATCATAATTAACCTTTTATTTTTTGTGTATCTAATAAGCTGACTCTTCTTTGCATTTATCTTCATCCCATGTTTAACAACCCAACTAGATATCCTGTCCAGATCACCCTGCAACCAGGGCCGTAGCTAAGGGGGGGGGGGGGCATTGTGGGGCAATGCCCTACCTTAAAATTCCAATGCCCTAACTTAAAAGATACCGTCAACTAAGCTAATACGCTATTTACATAAACTTTTTGTTCATAGTATGAAATAATGGAAAAAAAAATTAATTTACTACTAACATAGTGACATGTAAACAATGCCGAATCAACTACAGTTCGTCACTATCGTATATACCAATTCTTTATTCTGCTCACAGATGCCATTTGAAATATATATTGTCTATGATGTTCGTTAGTGTACTGTAGGTACAATGTTTCAGGTAGTCAGTGACAATTTTTTATTTATTGCTGTGAACTGAAGACCAATTGTTTTTGCGACGGGTGTACCGACTTTCTTTACCATAAAACGAAGAGTTGAAGAGGAAATTGACCAAGAAGGTCTTCATTCCTCAAAACAGCTGGAAGCACAAAATACAATTACCACTCCTAGTCGTATGGAAACAGGTTTGGTGAAACATGTTGGTAATGTTAGCTGTAGTATTCCCTCTGATATTGCATACATCGGAGAACCAATAAAGCAAGTTAATTTAGATGTACCTCTAAAAGAAAATAACAGGTCCTTTATAGTGGTCTGATTCAAGTGATATTAATGATTGCAGGATTCAGTCGAGAAAGATGCTGCTTTTTGCTACTCTTGCCAGCAGTTATTACCTCATGGAAGAAACAGACTTTATACACTTCTGCAGGATTCAGAAACGGGAAAAATGTCACTGATTAAAAATCCATATTTCATACACAAGCCATGGCGATGTAGCAGGACAAATTCATATAATGTCTACAACTAGCAGTGATGATACGTTAATATGTCGAAACACTTTTTAAAAAAATAGGTCTTATATCAAGTCTATTATTGAAGTAATAGAATTTCTAGTTGTTAATGAATTGGCTTTGCGTGGAAATTATATTTTGGGGGAAGAAAAGAACAAGTATTATTTCATAATTTGTTTGAATACACATGCGTAAACATTGGAATTTGAAGGATGCTATCAGTCATATAAAACAAACGGCAACATATCGTTCACCCGAAATTCAAAATCAAATAATTCAAGCAATGGTTCAAGCAGCCCGAAGTTCCATTGTTAAAGATATTGAGGAATCTGACGTGAACTGGTTTACTCTAATGGAAGATGGGACAAGAGATAAAAATAACCGAGAATATATTTCAATAGCAATACGTTACATTATGGATAGATTCGTCAATGACTAGTTGCTGGCAGTTGCAACTATTGAAAACCTTGATGCAGCCACTTTCACCGAATTAACGTAAAATACGCTTACGGAAAATAACTTTGACCTCTCTGGTATGCTATGATGGCACAACTGTAATGTTTGGGAAAGTTTCAGGAGTTGCAACCAGAACATAAAATAAATTTGGGCAAAAAATTCCTCACGTCCACTGCTACAACCATATCTTGCATTTTATAGACATCACAGCAATCTCAGAAAAAAGACTTTCATTCATCATTTTTATAAATGCATCATGTTACATGAATTATTTCACCATGGCAAAACAGCTGCCTCATATGGTGGAAAAAGGATTGTCTGGCTCCTCGAACAGCATTGGTCAGGACACTTGGTGGTTATAAAAGTTGTAAACAATAATTATTCATCAATTTTGACGACATAAGATGAAATTAAAAAAGACAGATTTAATGGTGGTGATATCGCTAAGAGTATTTGTATTAAAAGTCATACTCAACTTGGAATTCCGAATGACCATGATTGTGGGCAGACACAGCTTTACGAGCACAAAGCGCAGGATTGAAAGACGCCATAACAATCGTAAAGTGCATCCAAAATGAAAAAAAAAACTGACTAAGATCAGATGAAATATAGCAAATTTTGGAAGGAACTATTTCTATGACAAGTCGCAATTCTGAAAATAGAACCCAGATCCAGAAGAGGCTACAGAGGAAAATAAAATCGGATAGATCATTAATTGATGATGGCCCTTCCGACAAAATATAGAAGACCAGGATACTCAGCCATTTAAATTTGATTATTCTGAAACGTTGGACATACTAATTGCTGTGTTACTAAGAAGGGGACAGGCTGCGTGAGCACATCCGCAATTATAGATCCAACAACATAGATCAATCCGCCATTGCACGGCATGCACCCGAAACTAATCACACCATAAACTTCGAAAACACCATCCTTATAGTGCGCGAAGATAAATGGTGACCAAGGAGGGTCAGGGAGGTGTTGGAAATTGCCAGACGCCCAAAAAACATAAACGAAGACAACGGGCCTTAATTGCTCGATGCCTGGCTCTCGCTAGTGTGGACAGAGCAGGTCACGAGTCACCTCCCATCACACCGCGCCCCGCCTCACCAGGCCAACGAAACACATGACGGTTCGCATATTCTGATTGGCGGGGTAGCCTGAATGCACTAGACGGGTCACGGGCCTCGACTATATAACGACACTACACACTGACTGAAGAGGAGGAACAAGTAGCAGCTCAACCTGGATTCCTTCGCTTTCTTCAAGTTATCACCGCCTACCGGATTACGCTTACTACTGGACTTTTCTTCTTGGTTTATTTGACACTTCGCCTGCTAATTTTTTGATATCACCTGATTGCCCCTGGACTTCGACTATCAACTTCGGAACTCACCTACCTGCCTTCGAACTATGCCTGCCTGCTTTCGGATTACACCTGCCTGCCTACTTTCGGACTACGCCTACCGTCGGACTACGCCTATGTGCTTGCCTTTGGACTACGCCTGTCAACCAGCTCTCGGACTACGCCTGCCTGCCTGTTATGGGACTACGCCAGCCATCCGACTGCACCTGCCGTACCTACCACCCGTTTACACCTGCTTACTGACTAACAACGCCTGCTCTCGACGCTGCTCACAAGTGGACTTCCATCGACCTGCCTGCCTAGTGGGCTACACTCAGCAAGAAAACAGTAACGGTAACGCCGTAAACATTTCCGGCACAAACCCTACCATCCTTCCACCCACTGTCACTACCAGCAGCCACCTTTCCACCATAGACACATCATCAACTACAATTGCAACCACCATGACTCCTACCACGTCATCAATCATCGGCCCCACGACATCTGAAGGCATACACCCTCATATTCCACAGAAAGTGTAAAAACCCTCACGGGGTACTAGCTATCTGCAAACAGACAGGAACAATGCTAAACATTATGACCAGTCAAAATGCGGCACCTAGCCGTCTGCACAAACCTCCTCAACAAAAACTACATTTACCACATGTGAATTCCTAGAAACCACACCATCACCTCCTACTACTCAGACAATTCACGTATATAAACTGGAAGGAATGTTCCCTGAATACACCAATAGTAAAACCTTAACCAAATTCATAAAGCGCCACATACCAAACATATCAATCCAACTACTCATTCCCACAAAAAACGGAATCATTATCAAAAGCAAC
Source organism: Vandiemenella viatica (assembly GCA_031002005.1). NCBI lineage: Eukaryota > Metazoa > Arthropoda > Insecta > Orthoptera > Morabidae > Vandiemenella > Vandiemenella viatica. The sequence goes on along the minus strand of JARYHS010008074.1, from coordinate 284,093,302 downwards.
AATACAGACCTCTTCAAGCTAATTAAAAACAAATTTGGCCTAACTTCCTTTTGCGACAATGCTACCTTAACCCCCCCCCCCCCCTAAACAACCAACCCCACCTAAGAGACCCCCAACACTCACAGCTGTCATCGACGCGGTAGATCCATCTATCACAGAGCTAAACTCAAATGTAGACTTACATGTACCTCAGAATCAGAAATAACTTTGGGTCCACTTACATGATCAGAGTCCTAACATAAGATCCATCAACAATAGTCCACGCAATGAGGCCGCGATCCTCCACCAAAAACACGGAGTGGAACCTTCGAAAACTTCCTCTCCTCAACCTAATAGATGTGCCCGCTGCTTACAATACAACGACCACCTCAAGCAGAACTGTAAAAAGCATTCTATTTGTTCCCACTACAAAGAGAATCACTTCCAAAAAACCTGCCCTAACCTGCAGAAAACACCAACCTGTAACACACCACCCTACCTACTCCACCAAATGCAAATTCAAACCAGCCCCCATCAAACCTGAACTCACCATACCCCTCCGACCCATTGACCCTCCCATACCACCCACCAAATTCATACGCCGCCCACAAACCATAGAAGATATCCTATGATTCATTATCATTACTTTGAAATATCAAAACTCCTTCTCGCAAGATCACACACTCGCACAAATATCTATCGCAGCCCGAGCAGTTTTTGGAATTTACAAAAATGCCACCTATTCCCAGAACAACGCCCACTTCCAATTTCTCGCGCTAGAAACCCTTGTATAAGCCCCACAACCCCATCCCGAAAAACCCAAATATGCCTCTTTTTCATTACATTTTATTTAACAACATCTATTCACTCCTACCAACAAAAACCTTCTCCTACATACCCCCAACCATACATGATACCCAATGCCTCAAGTTAAACGAAATCTTCCTCCATCCACATCACCAAATTCGTATGTCCCCTTATCAACTCACAACCCTTCACAACTAGCGCGCGGAGACTTGGTCATTGGCTATAAACATCATATCTCCACCCAAATACACCTACCCCTCAATCATCCATCTAAACATGTCACCATCACCCTCCTCACAATATACATCCAACCCCGCGTTCCATTCCCAATCAATTTCATATCCTACATAGATAATCACTACAACTCATATATCATCATGGCAGACATCGATATCCATAGTCGCACCCAACAAGAACTCCATCAAACCCTGGCAACCATGAGAGGTGACATCATTAACATCCCATCACCCACGCGCCCTGAATCAAACACAATCCCTGATACAGTTATAGCCTCCCCAAATATCCTAACCCGCACCACCCATCATGTTCTCGATCCCATTGGCAGCGACCACCTCCCGATCATGCTATCCATCCAATACAATTCCGCTAAGACCCCACGCCCACCCAATCCTACACCCCACCGATACATTCAGAACTACCGCAATACCAACTTGAATAACTACAGAAAATTTATCGATGACCAAATTGACGCAGACAAACCAAATAACACCGACGCTGACAGCCTACTTAAAGCCACCAAATACCTTCAACACACCATCATATACGCTACTGACGCTCAAATCCCCATGACTCCTCATCCCTCACAAACCATCACTATCAAGACGAGTACTCCAACTCCTTCATCTCTCACGTCCCCTCTTCCGCACTTATCAACGCACCCACGATCCATCCTCCACCGTCAGCTCCAACGAACAGTCCGTAACTATATAACCGCCCACAAACGACGCACTTGGAGGGACACCCGCAACCAGCTAAATGAAAAGTATATACAGAACTCCTCCAACCTTCCGATGCATAACTGGTCTCAAACCTACCACCACCTACCCCCTCCTCCACAATAACCTTCCTGTACCTTATAACACCCAAAAACCAAATCTCTTCTCAGACCAACTCCAAACCATCCATACCACACCAAATGAGCCCCGATTTGACTATGCTGACTCCACCATAATCGAACAGCTTTCCGACCCCTGATTACTACCAATCAAACCCGATTTCAGCTACATCCAAACCGTCAGCCGCACTGGACTTAACACCCCCATCACTACTAACGATATCCTATCTGTTCTTCACACCAAGAAAAATACAGCTCTTGGCCCTGACTCCATCACATACAGACACATCAAGGAAGCAACCAGCTCCTTCCATCAACTCCTAGCCCGCCTGTATACAAATACCCTATACTTCGGCATCTACCCTCCTATATGGAAATCCTCATGTTTCACAAACCAAATAAGTCATAATCAGATCCCAGCTCATACCAGCCCATCAGCCTCACCTACATCTTTAGCAAAATATTTGAAATCATACTATCAAAAAGAATCCACCAATACATATCTTAACACTCACCCCTATCCCCAGGCCAGTGAGGCTCCCGCCCAAAACTTTCCACCCAAGATCAGCTCCTCAAACTAGTATACCTCCTGACCACCCAAATCAACACCCACCGATCCACAATTCTCTTCCTGTAAGTCTGAAAGACATGGAAAAAGCTTTCGACCAAGTATGGCACGTCGGACTCATTTTTAAACTCCAAACCTTCGCCTTACCCATCACCTACATTCGTACTATATCCTCCTTCCTCACACACCGTACCTCGTTTGTAGTCATAAATAACGTCTTCTCCCGCATCTTCTCCCCTACCGCAGGTGTCCCCCCAAGGATACGTACCCTCGCCAATCCTATACATCTCATATATTTCTGACATACCTATACCCGCACTACCTACATACATCCTCAAATACGCCGATGACACCGCCTACTTAGCCATGTATAAATCACTACAACAATCGCAAAAATCCATACAGACAGAACTGGACAAATTTGTACAAAGGTGCAACCGCTGGAGATGAATCATAAATCCTAACAAAATCCAAGCCATCATTTTCGGAAAGACAAGCAGAAGATACCACCTCACCCACTTCAAAATTACCATCTACAATCATCCCATCCAGCAACAACCCACTGTTAAATACCTAGGCATTACCCTCGACCAACATCTAACCTAGACACCCCACCTTAAAACGATCACCTCCAAAGTAAATATCCGACTCAACCTTCTTAAACTACTCCTGGTGACTCAGCAGCAACTTTATCATCAACACCTACAATACCTTCCTCCGCCCCATCCTCACCTATGGTCACTTCTCTTGGTAATCCGCTCCCGACCGCTTCTACAATAGACCTTAAATTATATAACGACACGAACTCCGAATCACCTACCGTATCCGACTGCCATAACCCGCCCACCTATTTTACACCTGAATAAAATTTCCCCACACACTGATCCACTTAGAATCCCTCCGTATAAAATACGCAATAAATAGTCTCCACAACAACAATCCTATAACTCTAAATCTAATCACCGGACCCCATCATCTACCCACTTTCCACAAACAAGCACCACCCACACTCCACCTACTTAACATCCTTATCCTAACCCAACACATAGACCGACCACCACCAATACCCGACCAAGAGAAGCGATCCAAGTTTATATCCTACCCTTTAACCGATTATCTGAAAACCATCATCTGTAAACCTGCTTGAAATGTTGTAAAAAACTAAAAATAACAGCATTCTTCTATGTAAAAAATTGAAAAAATTCTATTGTTATGACATTGTAACATTTATATTTATGTTTTCATCAATTGTAAAATATGTATCTTTAGGCTGAAGAGCACAATTTGTGTGCTGCTACCTCGACTTCCCCCACCAGGGGAAGGAATGAAACGATAATAAATATATATATGATAGAAGACGCAGTTCTGCCCTGGAAGAAGACTACAGAAGGATGGTCGAAACATCGGCTACACGAAACATGAAGCGGCGTCATTCGGACAGCCAAGAATCAACTGAGTACTGGCCGCGGAAGCCTACGATTACACTGAATAACTGATTTTCTTTCTCTTATCTATGTATCACCCCTCCCGGCTATTAAGTAATACCTCACTCACTCACAATCACAAATACGACAAAAATCAATTCACCAGATTAGATCAAGGAAATTTTAACTTCCACCCTACATGTACCCATCACTGCCCTACCTTAAATTCAACTCTAACTACGGCCCAGCCTGCAACTGTTTACAATCCTCTATCGTTTTGATTCTTTTATGTCCACTTGATTTTCAGCATCCTTCTAAAGCATCTAATTTCAAATGCTTTAGTTTTCCTTCTTTCTATTGTTGCTAAAATATAATCTCCGCGTGTTCGCTGCTAGATTCACTACCATAACAAGCTGTGCCAAGTGTGAATCCAGGATTTTGGTTTGGGAGGGCCTTGGCTTTATATTTTGGTTGGGGTGGGGGGCTTGCCTTTAGTGGATTTTGGAGGGGGAGGGGCAAAAGGTAGTATTTATAGTCTCCTCGGGTTTCAAATCCGCAGAGCTTAAAAAAAAAAAAAATGTCTCCAAAATTACAATGTCGGAGATGAACATAGGTACTTTATGGGAGGGGGCTTGAGCCCTCTAGCCCCCCCCCCCACCCCTGGATACGCCCCTGAGCTGTGCTCAACACATAGTTTTAAAAAGTTCATTCTTAGTGTAGATGAATATACGAAATTACAATATTTCTCTTTTGTATAAATGTTCGTTTTGCTTAGTGTTTTTTTGTTTTTAGCATCATTCCTGCTTCGACCATCAGTTGTAATTTTGCTTTCCAAATAGCAGAATTCGCTTACTTCTCATATGCCATCGATACTATTTTTATATTTAAACTACAATTATTGGTATTATTTCTGCTACATTTCAACACGTTATGCCCCGGCTACACGCTCCGTCTTGAGCTCCGTCTTGCATGCACAAACTAGTTTGTGCATGCAAGACGGAGCGCGTGCAAACTCGAAAGAGCGGCTTGTGCAATCGTTGACATGCTAAAGATTTAACTGTACGGTTTTTGGGTTTGCACAGTTTTTTTAACAGTGAAATGGGTAAATGGGCGATGTACGAAAGTATTAAAAGGAATTTGTAATTCAGTTTTTAGATTGTACAAATCGTTGCCAGCATTGTGGAAGATCAAATCGAAGGAATATTTTGATTCGAAAAAAAACGAAGCTTATCATTTGATGACTGAAAAATTAAAAGAGGTATGTATAGTTAATTATGCATAAGTACTTTCATTGTAATTAAAAAAAACTTTTTGAACGAGTAAGTACATGATATTTAGATTTGTAACAATGTTTACATTGTTATGTATTATTTACATTATCATTTACTTTCATCGTTTTTCAAAAATAATTTAGGTGGAACCAAAAGCAACAAAATAAAAAAAAAAATCCTTGAGACGTTGTCGTCGGAAAGTAATGATCAAAGTTAAGAATTCTCTCAAGTCAGGTGTCGGTACAGACATTTACCACCCATCCTTATGGTACTATGACTTGTTAGAATTTTTAGATGACCAAGAAACTGCTCGGACCCGTATATCTAATTTTCAACAGTCCTGGAATCCGAGATAAATAATTATTGTGTTTGTAACAGATTTTAATGGTTTGATAGGAGATGCTAATGCCACAGAGCTCATAATTTTTTTTTTTTTTTTTTTTTTTTTTGGATTGAAAAACGTGGATAATGATGAGAAATCGCTGCTGAGAATCTGAGGTCCCTATAAGTTCTGCAGTTGCTAGAAACCTTAAAGTACAGGTTAGTCTTCCATGAGAAGATACGGGACTTGTGCCTAACAGTATTATTATTATTTTTTTTTTTTTTTTTTTTTTAATTATCGGTGTCACCAACCAAAGTAAATCTTTGTAGGCTGCTTCATCTCATGGATCAAAGAAAAGAGATGAGACCACGTAAGGGACCTTTTCCATACAACGAAGTGAAGTCGAGAGGAGAGTGGTGGGGTAGGAGGCCGCCATATTGGTGAGGTCAAGAATCAGGGAATCTATATGGGACGAAAGAATTTCTGCGTTTTTAACCTTTGCATTAGTAAAAATGAAGTCATAGGTGGTCACGATTATAAATACCCTAATCGATATAACCTACAAATATTAGAATTTAAGAAAAACAAACAGCTAAATAATTTTTGATAGGAATTTTGTATCCCGAAATAGAACGTTTTTCTCCCTAACGTTGCAAAAAAAGACTGGTTTATGTTCAAATAGGTTATATATCCACGTTCCGTTTCAGTAATTTTAATCCTTTCAAAATCTTTGATGGGAAAGATTACAAAGTAAAGAAAAAATAGATCTAGACCTATTTAAATTCGCCAGCAGCATCAGTGCAAGGGGATGCTATCACTTATACTGCTGTGCCACAATATGACTATGAATTATTATGTAAATCGATGAGACAAATCGCACGACATATCAGAAAAATTTGTTCTTTACTTTAAATTAGTTTCATTAAGTTACATAAGAATTAATCATCAGATTGTGGCGCCATCAAATGTCACAAGCTTGTGTCACTAACAAGGTGTTCAATAAATTACTAATAACAGATAAATAATTTGTTCCTTTTACTATAAATAGAATATTCTGCTACAGACTGCATTTCAACCTATTCACAATGTGACTTAATATTGCCGCTAAAAAGTCAAACGCATCTAAACACATGAAATGTATTGCGAATTACATTTCAGATAACAACAAAATGGACTTCATTACGATTCCTAGATCGCATAACACAAATTATCACAACTAATTTCATCGAACATTTTCAACAAAATGTAGTATCCCTGCCAGCTTATTGATAAGAGCAGACGGGGGAACTTCCACTGGGGCTGTGGATAAGGATCGATCATAGAAGATCGACCATTGTTCTGATATGAATATTCGTCATAGGTTCCTTCTGCAACACCTCACAGGTTATTTTGCTCAGTACATTCAGATAATAACAGTGGCATGGCTGAGGAAGCTAGGATAAATTACGGTAAATGCCGTTTACCTATTTACACATTTATTCACATGAGCAATGAAGTTTTCATAGCACAGAAAAGAGCTATTAGGTTTCTATGTAGGGTAAAACCAAGAACTTCTTGCAGACAACTCTTTAAGAAACTCAGTATTCTTACAATGTATTCTCAGTATATATATTCTCTCATGAGCTTTGTCATAGAAAATTTTAACCTGTTTACACCTAATTCACAGGTACACAGTTTCAATACAAGAAACAGAAATAACTTGCATAAAACACAAACATCTCTGTCATTAGTACAAAGAGGAGTTAATTATTCTGGGATACATCTGTTTAATAAACTACCTAATCGTATAAAACAGCTTTCAGATAATAAAGATGTATTCAAACAAAAACTTAGAGATTATCTTATTGGCAACTCCTTCTACTCCATTCAAGAATTTGAAGAAAATAATTAATTGTACTCATTATGACGTTTGCAAAACTCAGTTGCAAAAATGTATGTTTATTATTATTTCTTGTATTTGTAAAATATGTATATATACAGTATATATATTTACTATGATATGACTCATATTATGTGTATATGTATCAACAATGACATGTTTCACATCCCAGAGGTACTTCCTCAGCAGGGATCCATGGAACAAGATTGATAAATAAATAAATAAAACTGGTGACATAGGGGAATATTTACAATGTTTCATTGGCTTTGAAACAAAATACTGTAGATAGGGCCAAGGACTAGGCGAGCTTGTAACTTATGGGGACCTCGCAGCCCAAACTAAATGGACTATCGATAATCTCCATGCAAGACTATGCCCAAATGATTGTATATCTGAACGTCCACATCCAGCTATCGCAGCAGAGCCCAACTTAGTAGCAGACGCCAGGCATCATCTTCTTCTCTGCACCCGGCGGCGCCACGCCTTCCAGCGCCCTCGGCGTCGATGTGGTACTTTGAAAGACTTTCGTAGAGAGACCCACAAACCCCTGTTTCCAGGGTTTAAATAGATACTCCCCCTTCCTATCATCACCGTGTGGAGAGGGCAATACTCCTCGCTAACCTGTTGTAGGAAGTCATTTTACCAGCTTGCAGTAATGACAGGTGCTTGGCAACTGGCGACGTACAACCTGCTGATATGCGTGCCACTTCTCAGATCATAGCTATATTGCATAACTTTTCCATGCTCGTCCGCCCTTAATAACGTCTTGAAAATTGATATGAAGTATTTGGGCAAGTGATCTCCTAGATCACTACACTAAATTACAACTGGACTAAAGCACATAGAACAGGTAATGTATTCGCTGCATCGCGATGTAAATTTGATCCACACGTGAAAAATTGTAAGATAAAATGGTTCTCTGCATTAACAAATATTTGATAACACCATCGTCCTATTGAGAGCTATGAATAAACTTTTTTAACAGGCATTGTAAATTTATAATGACAGGCCCTACTCTTACAGACACCTCATTACAAACACTTCAAGAACAATAATTATAACGTGACTTACCTATGGTATGTTATTCCAGGTTGTTTCTTACTTTTTCTGTTTGTGCACCCATAGGCAACACAAGATGCCATTACAAACACTTAGAAATATCAGAACAAGAAATGTTCATAGCAGGAAGGTAATGATAACAGACCAATGTTTTGAACTAACGAATATGGCGCCGCGCATGCGCAGTCGGCTCCAGAGTTTATAGGCAGCGACTTCGCAGTTTTAGCGATTCCTTGTCTCCTCTCTTTTCCTACCTCCATGCTTCATCTATCCTAAGATTACCCCGCCAGTCTTCCGGAACTTCTCTCAAATCTTCAATTAAGTTGACATGAGAATGTGTTTCTCAGTTAAAAAAAAAAAAAAAAAAAAAAAAAAAAAAAAAACACTTTTTGATCCACTTACTCCTACGGCGTCGCTTAGGTGTCTGTTGTTTCTTTATAAGCAAAGAATAAAATAATGATTCTATTAAAAAACCTCTTTTGTTGCCCACATCGTCACAGACTCACAGCTGTTGACATACTCGGTTTGCACAAGGTTACCTGTACCGTGTGGCCACTCTTCCGTGTTCCGTCTTTTTGAACAGTTTTTCACTGCGCAGTCTATCTGCACATGCAAGGCGGAGCGTGTAGCCGGGGCATTAGTCTTGCTTTGCTTTATACTTAATCCAAAAACTTCTATCAGTATTTTTTTTTAGGCAACTCAGGCCTCTTCCCACCTACTTTTGCCCTCAACTAATTTGAACTTTAAAAACTTTCAGTGTATTTGGTAAATTATTCTTCACTTCTTTGATAATTTATTCCAATACCTGACAACCTGCCCTACGAAAGAAAATTTCCCCACAACGTTGTGCCTGAAATCGAGTGCAGCTTTACCTTTCCACGCAACTATCTTAATTCTCCCGGCAATATCTTTACATGACTCATTACCAATATACGCCCTGTACACTCCCATGACACTCTTCAGCCTCCTTCTGTCTTCAAATAAGTCCCGATTCAGCTCCTTTATTGTATTAGTTATATGTTGTGTTCTGCGACAATTTCCAAAGACAAATCTAGCAGCCCTTCTCTGCACCTCTTCCTACTCCTGTATTTGATATCAAAAATATGGATCCTATATTACACTATGATATTCAAGCTAATGTCTAACCAAAATTTTGTAACCAAATTCTCTTATTTGTCTGGCACATCCTCTCGTCACTGTGTCCAACAGTTTCCTAGTGTCTGTCCAATGTGTCCTTCGCATTTAAATTTGTTATCAAATAATATTATGCCAAGTCTCCAATAAGCAATTGCTTTCCCCACTTTGCAATTATAACCAAGCCTTTCTTTTTATCTGTGTACCTAATAAGCTGACTCTTCTTTGCATTTATCTTCGTCCCGTGTTCTCACCCTGATTGATATCCTTTATAGATCACCGGGCAAGTGTTTACAGTTTTCTACCGTTTTGATTCTTTTATATAACACTAGCGGAGTTCCCGGCGTTGCCCGATATAGTTGGCGTAGATTTACCCATGCCCTATTTTTATTCCCGCAATGAGAAACATTTACTCAAAGTTTCATAAAATTCGCACCAACTTTTTTCGCAATTAAAGAAAACCAAGCAAGATTCATCCGTCCCCTAGCAAGAAGCTGGTGGGTTGAAGTTTATTTGCACGCACAATATTTTCATTCGTCTGAAAAGATTCATGTATATCAAGCTTCATTAATTTGGTTAAGAAATTGCATTATTAGGTTACAGAAAAACACTAGATTATGCTGGAAACTCACATTCGATTCAACTGGGAAGTGAATATACTTTTTGCCCGAAACGCCAGATACTTTAACTCCGCAGATGATATGTGTGGTTACCACTAAGGACTCAGTGGGAAGCATGTGGGAGCATGGTTATAAAGTGCAAACCTTGTTCAAACATTTTATTACCAGAATCGTGGTCAACGATTAAACTTATACAGAATATCACAATTAATATAATACAATATAATATATAAGAAAGCTTCGATCTTGCAGATTATGATCTTAATAAATCCTGTACCAATACAAATATATGTTAAAGCGATGACAACCTTTTTAAGCCATGAGAATATCCCTAATCACAATATCTCCACTTGTATTAAACATGCAAACAGAAAATCCTTACGTGCTTGGAAACGTAATATAACAGGGCAGGCTCTTACCAATTTACCACCATATAACAAATTTACAGCTAGTACCAAACACAAATTTGTACACAGGAGGCAAAATACAGCAATTATTTTAAACAAACAGGAATCAGTTTACCTTAGCGTCCTTCAGTTTAACCTTAAGAATCAAGTTCTTACCAAAAGGTTCCAACACACTATAGTGTGTACACGCCGGCGCATAAGTCGTTACCACCCACACACACTGATAAGGTAGCGGGAAAGATTAGCACCACATATCGGGAAATTTAGTCCATTCCCGTAACAAAATTATTAAGCACAATTAACAAGAATGCAGTAGGCTAAGCGACGCACTTTGTAGTTGGGATCATCAGGTATACTACCTCAAATACCCGACAGTGCTAGAAAATGGCAATTTATCACCTCGAAGCCAGCCCCGCCCGCTGCCGTGCTCCCCAATCGGCGGAAAACCACTCGCGAACATAGAGCGCAGTGGAGGAATTCCCTCGATTAATGCGAGCGAGGAACGGTCTCGGTCGGGACACAAATCCACATCATGCGGTACTTCCAGGCTACCGGGTCAAATTACAAGTCCTCGCTTATGCCAGCAGACCTCTAACGTCGCAGTCAATTAGGGAAAATATTAGACCCAACGAACCAATCCGCTGCTGCCGACCGACTGACTTCCCGGTTTCGTGTCCCCGAAAATCAACTCCATCAGCCGGTAGAGGGCACCACCAGAGCCACAGCGCGCTCTCACGGGCGAAACTAGCACGCGGGCTCTACAGTAACCAGCATCAAAAGACAATCGAGGGCGGGGAAAATAAACAATGCGAGCCGTGCATGTCTCAGCAGATTCATCCTTTTATACAAATATCGAAAGTGAATCCAGAATAGTATCATCGTAAACAAAATACTATTGACGATAGCCAGAGACATTGTCCAGAGATCGTACTTAAAAAAATCTGTTGTTTCTTCGGCTATCTATGGCGTTTAAAAATTGAATATCCCGAAATTATGGAAAGAATACTTCAAGTTTTGTTTAGTGTGCAAAATAGTTATTATTGTAAAGTTATCTTATTGCTTTCATTAAAGACTATGGTCAGAGACGTTGTAGTTGTATGTTTAGTGCGAAGTATGCAACATTTGATCCTTCCAACTTTGGGATTCGTCATCATGAGTTCAAAATTTCATTTAATGCTCCTGCGTTATTTAACGTTTAAACTTAAGACGCCAAACTGTATTCAGATTCTAAGCTTTAAAACGGTGAAAACTCCATCGAAATCCACTCCGTAGTTTCCGAGTTTTTATAAGACAAATTTTTCCGGTTTTCGTTTTATAGATATAAACAACACAAATCAAAATAAGAAATGAAGAGAACATCTGGATTACTTGAGAAATTTTTTAACTCTTCTTCTGTTTCCACATCATCTAAAAGTTCGTTCTGCGGTGATAAAGAAAATGTTGTTGCAGCTGAACTAGCCCTGGCATATCACAATGTAAAACATAATTTGTCCTACAATAGCGTGGACTGTACTATAAATTTGAATAAATTTATTTATGTCAATTCAGGTATTACAGGAATTAATCTAGCTAGAACAAAAATGGAAGCACTAGATACAAAGGTATTGGACCCACAAGCTATACAAAATGTAATAGATGCTATTAATGTAGATAATTTATTTTACTGCTTACAAAAAGCCCCACAAAAAAAAGTGTTTCCATTAGTCATAAAATCTTTTATGGCCAAAAATGGAATTCAAGAAAGTTGTTAGACTTTCCATAAATTAACAACTTTCCACATCCCATCACAGAGCCAGTCTCTTATATTGGGATCAATGGAAATTGAATGTATTGTATACATTGTACGGAAATAGCAACGAATCTGCTAATTGGTTTGTTTGGAGCAATTCTAAAGTCATTGGAGCAATACAAATTATGTTTTCATGATGTATCTGGGTTAAGTGTTCAGAATACAAATGCTAATTTTGGTGTCAACCATTCTTTATTTATAAATATGAGAGATTTGATGCAAAATTTGATTAAAGGAAATTGTCATGGACATATAGTGTATAATTTCGTGAGACATGCCATAAGGTTTTTATCATATAATTAGAAAATGTGATTTTGAAAATTTATGCACATTTTTCTGCTGCTGTAAAAAGAGAGGAGCTGATAAGATCTATAGTGATGCTCAGCAACATTAAAAATGACATGATCGAAATTTATTTCCATTTTTGTAGCCACATGTTAAATTTATTTAATAAAGCCTTAAAATTTCTAGAAGGCAATTTCATTACAATTTTAGATATTTATGGGATTATGGTTAATCATAGAGATGGATTAGCGCAAAGGAATCAAGATCTCTTCTTTAGCTATGAAACATTTTTTAAAAAAATAATTAAAATATTGTCTTCACCAGCACTGACTAGGGAAACTCACATGGTATTTTTTATTATTTATTGACAAAGCATTAGAGTACCTAAATGAATGGTTTGATTTTAATGACACAAACTGCTTATTTACACTTGACAATGTTGAATATGATAATTTTGTTAACATAATAGAAAATTTTAAACTGCAAAAACTTAATATAGATATAGATGATCTTTATAGAGAAATTGCTTTACTATACAAACTTTATGATCAGATATATCGTTTTAAACGTTTAGAGGAATTACCTACTACACAAAATTGGCAGTATTTAATCCGTTTGATGATAATTTTTTAAACTTATATAATTTCATTTTTACTGTCTATTCCCCCCACGTCAGCATTCACAGAGGGAGTTTTTTCTGTAATGAATAGCAAATAGCGAGACGAAAGAAACAAAGCGTCTCTGAATATGAATTACTTATTTACTTTAACACAAATATAGACTGTAAAGATGCTGTGCAATTATTTAGCAGTGATAATAATTTGATAAAACTTGCGGAAAGCAATAAAAAATATGTTTTTAAACATAATAACAACGAAAAATAAATTGTACTATATTTTGACACTATGTACCCTTTTTCCCTTACCTTTAAACATCAATGAACTTTAATCTATATCTTTAAACTAAAACCAGATAAATTTGTACTGGAAAAACTCAGAAATTGCTATGAAGATTTCGATGGGGTTTTTAATGTTTTAAAGCTTAGAACCTCATCTGATTTGATTTGTATGTCTTACGTTTCAAAGTTACATAATGCCGAAATGTTAAATGAAATTCTGAACGTTTGGTGACAAATACCAAAGATAGATCGACTAGCTGTTCCAAACACCGCACTAAATACACAACCACAATGTCTCTGGCCATAGCCTTTAATGAAATCAGTAAAGGCAGTTTAAAATAATAACAACTATTTTGCATACTTAACGAAAGTTGAAATCCTTCATTTCGGGATGGCTGTATGGAATGAAAGAAAATCATAAAGAAAAAACAACAGAGATTTTCTTTGATCACAATCTGTGTCAGCACATCTACAATTTCTCTGGCTATTATCTTTAGTGTTCCGTTCACAATAAAATGGCGCCACAATTTGTAATTCTCTGAAACAAAAAGAAAGTCTTATCTCGCTTAGTTCTTAATACTTGATTTTTTTTTTTTTTTGCTGTCGTCAGTCTTTAGACTGGTTTGATGCAATCCTCCATCCCTTCCTATCCTGTGCTAACCTCTTCATTTCTACATACCCCTTACAACCCACGTCCTCAATTATCTGCTTCATATATTCTAATCTCTGTCTACCTCTACAGTTCTTACCTTCAACTGTTCCCTCCACTAACAAATTAACCAATCCAGCATGTCTCAAAATATGACCTACCAGCCTGTCTCTTCTTCCTGTAAGCTTCTTCCATAAATTTCTTTTCTCACCCATCATTTCAAAAACTCGTTCATTTCTTACTTTGTCTGTCCACCTAATTTTCAGCATTCTTCTATAGCACCACATTTCAAATGCTTCAAGTTTCTTTCTTTCCGGTATTCCTAAAGTCCATGTTTCGCTTCCGTAAAGTGCTGTGCTCCACACATAGAGTTTTAAGAAGTTCTTTCTAATTCCTAGATCAATATTTGAAACTAAAAGGTTTCTCTTTTTCATGAAGGCTATTTTTGCTAGTGGTATTCTGCTTTTAACATCATTCCTGCTTCGGCCATCGGTTGTAATTTTGCTTCCCAAGTAACAGAACTCACTCACTTCTCCTATTGCTTCAGATACTATTTTTATATTTAATCTGCTAGTATTGGTTAAAAGCAGCTGTAAGAAATGTGTTATAGGAATTTTTATTGGTATTTGTGGCGCTTTTGATAATCTTTGGTGGCCGATATTGTTCCGGCGCCTAAGAGAAATGAAGTGTCCAAGCAGTCTTTATAACACGCTGAGGGACTATTGTAAAAATCGTTATGCCACACTGAGGGAAAGTAGATAAACATTTAACTAAGAGATGCCCTCAAGGGTCGGTCAGTGGACCGGTTTTTTGGGACATAGTTTTCGAAGAAGTGATTAATCTACTGGAGGGGCTGGATGGCTTACTGGGACTGGTTGCCTATGCAGACGACTTGCTGTTGCTGATTGAGGGTCGGTCCAGACAAGCTATAGAGAATATAACTAAAGTGGTGATTGAAAAACTCCAAGCATGGTGCTCAGAGGCAAAGCTTAGTCTCGCGCCAAAGAAAACTCAGATGATGTTATTCAAGGGAAAACTGGAACGTAACCCTACTATCAAAATGAATAACATGAACATAAAAAGAACACGGACAACCAAATATCTTGGCGTCACCCTGGATGAGTCTCTGAACTTTGCATCACATATTACTGAGACATGCGAAAGGGCTAAGGCTGTGCTTAACAAATTTATCAGTATAGGCCAAAGGAGATTTCACCTTTCTAACACTACAATAAGAAGATACCACGATGCTATCCTAGCATCTCTGGTAGGGTACGCGTCCAGTGTCTGGGCGCACAGACTTCGACTGGTGAAACCTAGGGAGGAGGTCCTAAGAGTGCAGAGAAGTGTGTTGCTGCGATTGAGTGGAGCCTACAGTACTACCTCCACAAATGCCCTACCAATTTTCATAGGTGTATGGCCGTTGGACCTCGAAATCAGAAGAAGAGGGGCCATATACTGGTTACGAAAAAGAAATCAGACCAGAGTGCAAGAGATTGTGGGAACAGTTGCACAAAATGCGGCAGAAGTCAGCGCTGCACTTCTCGCTGAATGGCAGGAGCGGTCGGACAATAGTGCCACAGGCAGAAGATTATACAGTGTGTTTCCGAACATACAAGAACGGCTGCAACTTGAATACTTTCATCCCACACCAGGCCTTATACATTATCTCACGGGGCATGGCCCATATAACAGCCTACTGTGTCAAAGAGGGCAGAAAGAAACGAGCTTATGTGAGTGCGGGGCAGAAGGAACCCCCGAACATGTAGTGTGGTCCTGTCCGATAGCAAAAGAAGTAAGGACGCCGGATTTCAACATAATACCGAGTAGATCAACACGAGACATAATTCTAGATGAGCGATCATGGATTATTCTCGATAATCTGGCGAACAAAGTATCTCAACTGCACAAAAAAAGATATCTGGACCGAGCGGCAGTCGGGCACGGGGACCGGCCTAGGGAAGTCGCACGGCCAAATATACAGAAAATTATTCACGAACAAGAGTAAACAGTATTCTTCAGAACCTTCCGGTAGCCGGAAGTTTTGTCCCGATGTGTCGGTCGATCCTGTCCCACTGGAAATCCAGAGGGGCATGGCTGGCAGACTATCCCGGGATGATAGTGGTGGGTAGATTAGTGTTGATAGAGTAGTATAGGTTTCAAGGTAGATTAGAATAGACGTAGTACATAAAAAAATAAAAAAATGTGTAACATAGAAACGGATAAGGCCTTATAGGAGAAATGTAGATTATAATACCAGAGGTGATTATTGAAAAAAAAATCAAATGTATAACTATTAAATTAAGTAATCCTACCATTGTTAAAACGGAACCAAGCCTACTACAGCCCTGAGTCAGAACGATGGCGTGGCAGAATGAGCAAACGTCAGCATACCACTTACAGCAAACAAAGCGCTTCTACCACGGCCAAAACAGTCTTGTTTGTAATGTAGAGGGAATGATCATTGATTTCTGCACAAATACACGATGAATCATAACAATATTTGGGAGTTAATTTCCATATTAATGGTAAGCCAGGATGCTGCAAATTTGAACTGGCTTAGGACTGTAGTGGCTGAGAACATATAATTAAGTGAATGTTACTTAAAAGCAATTGTTATTACCCAGTAATCCGGTATAACTAAATGACAGATTACAGAAAGATATGTACAAACTGGACTAACTACTACTAACTGAATAATGGGATACTCTAAGAATAACTGGAATATTTCAATAAAAACCACTAGCACTATAACAACAATAAGCGATATTTGTGATTCAATATAACATTAAAATTTGCAATAGCAGCTGTAACTGTTATTACTGTAAGCAAGACCAAATGTAATATTATAGAATTAATTAGACAGTAAGTCAAAGTGTAACGGAACTGTATGCCAAATTCCTTGAATGTAAATATTTTGTACAAACCACTATGTAATCAACAATGTAAAAATTAATACGTAGGGCCTAATTTAGTCACTAAGATATTAGGCTGTATAAATGAAGGGTAAATAAATAATAATAATAAAAAAGTATTGGTGTCATTTCTGTTACATTTCATCACTTTTGCTTTACTTTGATTTATATTCAGTCCAAAATCTTCCTTCAGTATTTTGTTCATATTTTGTTCATGCCATTCAATAACTTCTCAATATCCTCAGCCCTCTCTGCTAATAAGACAATGTCGTCAGCAAATCGTAGCATACTGATTTTTTCTGCCTGAAAACTTACACCACATGGAAATTTTTCTTTGACTTTCTTCATTGCTTCTTCTACATACAAGTTGAATATTAACGGGGATAGACTACAACCTTCTCTCACACCCTTTTTAACTGATGCATGTCTCTCGTGATTCTCTACTTTTATTACAGCCACTTGATTCTTATATAGTTTATAGAGTATTCTTCTATCTCGATACTTTAGACCTGACTTCTTTAAAATTTTGAACATCTTGTCCCACATAACATTATCAAAAGCTTTTTCTAAATCAACAAATGCCATAAAAGTATCTTTATTTTTCTTGATCCGCCCTTCAAGTATTAATCTTAAAAACAGAATTGCTTCCCTTGTACCGCGATTTTTCATAAACAAAAACTGATCTTCACCTACTATCTCTTCTACTACCCTTTCCATCCTTCTGTATATTATTCTGGTCAGTAATTTTGAAGCATGTGATGTTAGACTAATGGTGCGATAATTCTCACATTTGTCGGCTTGTGCTTTCTTTGGAAGTGTGAAGATGATATTTTTATTAAAATCAGTAGGAATTTCTCCAGTTTCATAACTTTTTGATATCAGCTTGAATAATCTTTCAATTCCTTTTTCTCCTACGGATTTAAGAAGTTCTGCAGGGATCAAACCAATTCCAACTGCCTTATTTGCTTTCGAGCCATTCAGAGCTTTATTAAATTCTGTCCTCAAAACAAGTTCTCCTAAGTCATCATTGTCGACATCACCTTACGTTTCCATTACGCTATTGTTCAAGTCGTCCCCATCATACAGTTTCTCAATGTATTCCTTCCATCGGTTAGCTCTATCTTCTGAGCTTAAAAAAGGTTTACCAACGGCAGCTTTGATGTTCATACCACTTTTCTTCATTTCTCCAAAATTCTGTTTGATCTTTCTATATGCAACATCTACTTTTCCTACGACCATTTCGTTTTCAACTTCTTCACACTTTTCTTTTGCTATTTTGCATTTCCTATTTATTTGATTTCTAAATGGCCTTTATTGCTCTCTTCCTGCTTCATCCTGAGCATTTTTGTACCTTCTCCTCTGATCCATCAGTTCCAAAATTTCTTCTGTGACCTAAGGTTTTCAGGCAGCTTGTTCCCTATAGCCTAATGTTTCTTTACCAGCTTTCATTATTTTGGTCTTTAATGCATTCCATTCGTCCTCGGTAGAGCTCCTTTCAGACTTACTTCTTAGACCTAAGTCTACCATTTCTGCAAATTTTTCTCTCGTGCGAGATTGTTTCAGTTTATTCACTTCCAGTCTGTTCTGCTTATACTGCTTCCTTATTCGTTTGAATTTCAGCCTGCACTTCATTACTATCAAATTATGGTCCGAGTCTATGTCTGCTCCTGGGTATGCTTTACAGTCTAGAACTTGATTCCTGAATCTCTGTTTGACCATGATATAATCTAGCTGATATCTGCCTGTATCCCCAGGACGTTTCCAGGTGTATATTCTTCTTGCATGGTTCTTAAACAGTGTGTTCGCCACTACTAGCTTATATCTTTCACAAAATTCTAGCAAACTGCTTCCTCGCTCATTTGTGTCTTCTAGACCAAAACTTCCTACAGTATTCCCCTCTTTTCCTTCTCCCACTATTGCATTCCAATCACCCATGATTATTAGATTTTCCTCCCCTTTTTCATATTGGATTAATTCTTCAATTTCAGCGTATATTTTTTCTATTTCTTCGTCATCTTCCTGTGACGTTGGCATATATACTTGTACTAATGTGGTTGGGACGGGCTTAGTTTCTATCCTCATCAAAATAATCCTTTCACTAAATTGTTCATAATAACTCACCCGTTTCCCTACTTTCTTGTTCATTACAAATCCTACACCAGTGACTCCATTGACAGCTTGTGTGCTAATTATCCTGTGTTCCCCAGACCAGAAATCCTGTGCGTCCTTCCATTTAATCTCACTAATCCCAACAACATCTAACTTAAGTTGTTCCATCTCCCTTTTTAAGTTTTCTAACCTACCTGCCCTATTCAGACTTCTAACATTCCACGCTCCGACTCGCAGAATGTTTCTATCCATTCTGATGACTCCTCCCTGAGCAGTCCCCACCCGGAGATCCGATTGGGGGACTATTTTACCTCCGGAATATTTTACCCAGGAAGAAGCCATCATAATATATATAATTTGAGAGGATTAAATGTCCTCGGGATACCCTTTGGGTCTTTAATGCAGTGGTTTCCCGTTGCCTTCTGCATCCCCATGCCGTTGATCATTTCTGATTCATCCGCGTTTAGGGGCCGTTTCCAACCCCAAGGGCAAGGGGGTGCCCTGAACCGCTCCCCGCTCTTCCGCCCTCCTTTCGGAGGCCGTTGGCAAGCAGTGGGTGACTCCTTATACCGGGAATCTTTCAGTCGCCAGAGCCTCGTCCGTGCAAGCAGGGTGCACCACGTGAAGCAGAGGTTGACATTTGGTTGGAATAGTCTCTCCCAAACCCTTACACTCCAATACTTGATACAAAATTCTGAATACTTCAATACTGTACAGGTATGGAAAATATTGTAATTTTGAGCTCCAGTGCCAGATCAAGTAGCATAATGAGAACATTTTTAGCTCCACCGGCAGATTAGTCAACATAATGAGACAAATCTAACGTTTGATACTGTGAACAGTCGGTCGTAACCGATTCAGCGGTTTTCAGGTATTGCTAGATTATTTGTAAAATAAATGTGTCATAACGTCTTAAGACATTTATTAAATTTTAACTTTTACCCCAATCTTTCAAATTATGAAAATCCATTCAAAATCTTTATTTTCTTCGTGATGCCGAAATAAACAAACACATTCTAGATACATTTTTATGAATGTGGTATGTATTAATGAGCTCACGGTCCATGTTTCAATTTTCGAACAGCAGATGTAATTAGGTTGAAATGTAACCTGGACTAAAATGAATACTGACCACCAAAACCACCCCATTATTAGAACTGTGCTGCTAAATCACCGTTTAGTTTGGTACCGGAAATGTTCGGTACGAAATAAATGTAGCTTGGTATGCATGAATCTTTTGGATGAATAAAATAGTGATAGGTAAATCAACTTCAACCTACTCCTTCCATGGTAAGGTGCGGGTGAATCTAGGTTTGCTTTAAATCCGGAAACGGATGGCACGAATTGAATGAAACTTGGCACACTTTTCTCACTGCGTGAATAAAAATAGTTTATATGTAAACAAACGCCAACTAGACCTGGCAACGCCGGAAACTCTACTAGTTGCAATATAAAAAGGTAGTAACCATAGTGGAGGCCACTAGTAGCTGGAGTTTGACTATAGTCTGAGAGCTGTTAAAAATTTAAGGTACGTATTTGAGGCACCGTGAAAATTTGTATAACACTTCCTTTGTAATTTCTGAGTACAAAATCGAAGATCGGGCTGAAGGGTATTGGGGCATAGTCCACATTTGAATTTTTAACTTTACAAATTTTTACTTATAAAAAATGTCCTTGAGGCATTTTGAAATTATAATACCTTCATATTTGGTATTGAAAATAATCAAAAATAAATAAGCCAGATTATTTAGTCGGGCTTAAAATATTGCCAGGCCGTTTCAAAATTGTATTTCTTAAATTTCGAAAAATGTATTTGAGACACGCTGAGATTTTCACAGGATAATATTTACACCTAGAAATAAATAATTCTGAAAAGACAGGCGAGTTGGCTGGGACTTTACACCTGCCAGGTGATCGGAAATGTAATACGACAGTGCGAGTGAATTGTATATTGGCGGCCGGCTGATTTAAAAAGTGTTGCGGTGCGATTGGATCTCTTAAGATCATGTGACTCATAGCAAGCATGCAGTTGTTTAAAACGATTTTGGAGCACGTTCGTAGTAAAATGTGTTGTTATAAAAGTGCTATTTTGTTTATGTATATATAAATAAAATAGTAACATATACATTTATCATGGAAGCTGAACATTTAGTTTGAGTTATTTGCTCAAACAATAAAGGAAGAATGATTGTTTTTAATGACAAATCTTTTGTTGGAAATTCGACAAAAATATGGGTTAAAATATTTTTTTTATTTATTTGTGTTGGCTTTCGGCCTGATCGGCCATACTGCCAGGGGTTAAAATATAAAGATGTTATTTTACCACTCAATGTTAACATAAAAGAGGGTTATCACTCATCTTCGTACTAAAATTTCCTTGCTGTAATGAAAAAATATTATGAAGAAAACGCATCTCAAAAATCCAATTTGCCTTCTTCATTGGGTATAGTGTAATTTTACTTTTTACTATGCATAATAATATACTGTAAGAACAAATATATTAAGACTCGTTATACAATATAAATATACTATTGTTTACTTTTTCTGTGACATATTTTTTCTGTAATATAATTTTTATAGATACTTAAATATCCAAATAACATACTGTCGGTCAGAAAAGAATGAGTGAAGCATTAGCATATCGAAACAACGTTAGTGTTGGTAATAATTATATAATGTATTTCTGGGACACCATGCATAATTTTAAAAGAAAATAAATTAGAAGATTTCGAGGATTTAGTAAATCAAGATGTTTGTATTTTTTGTGGAAAGATTTCCAAAAAATAAAAAGGACGTCGTCTTTCTCTTAATGCTCTCGATAAGGAGGTTTTAAAAAATTATTTTTTGTCGTACAAAGAGTTTATCAAGGACTCTATAAATAATCATCGAATCTGCCGAAAAGATTATTTCAGATTTTGCGAGAGTGTAAAGTAAAACTGGAAACGAATTACAACAAAAATGTAAAACTATATCAAGAAGCTTTTGAAGAAATTTGTTGTTTTTACACGCTTTATATTAGCTTGACTTGTATGTATGTACGAATGAATGAATGTAACGGAATTTTACAACTCCATTTTGACCCACTTCCAGATGTCCGAGCTGTTTTACACTTGGCACACATATTAAGAACCGGTGACAATACAATAATTTCATAGCTATAGCCTGCTATTCTCATTACTTTGACAGTAACAACAGAAAAATGGTTGAATGTCGTGGAATTTTGCAATTTAATTTTAACCCAATTCCAGATGTCCGGATTGTTTGAAGTTTTGCTCATGTATTGATAACTGATTACAATACAATAATTTTATAGCTATGTCTTGATATTCTGATTACGTTGACAGCAAAAATTTTGCACACGTTTTAAGAACCGTTGACAATACATTAGTCTCTTAGGAACGTCCTGCTATTCTCGTTACTCTGACGGTAACAATAGAAAAATGGTCGCATGTAATGGAATCTTTCATTTCAGTGTTTACCCGCATCCTGACGTCCGAATCGTTTGAAATGTTGCACACTTATTAAGAACCGATAAAAATTCAATAATTTCACTCTCATCACGTTGTCAGAAACAACTTAAAAGTGGTTGAATGTAATGGAAAATTTCATTTCAATTTTCACCCACTTCAGAAAGTCCGAATTGTCTGAAATTTTGTACATGCATTAAGAACCGATGACAATCCAATAATTTCATATCTATGTCTTGGTAATCTCATTACTTTGACAGTAAAAACACTAAAGTGATTTAACCGTCTTATGAAAGATGTGGCTCATTTTCACCCACTATCCGAATCGTCTTTGTGGCCTAGTTGGTTAACGCGCGTGACTGGCGAGCAGACATTCCCTGCTCGAATCCCAATTCGGTTCGCATTTTAGCGAATATTATAAATGGAAAAGATTAGGATAACCCATGGTTAGGACTTCAAGTTAAAATACACATTTCCTATACTTGATGGGATTACTGAGTTAGCCAAATGCAGCCGCGACATTAGTGCACAGGTGCGATTCGAGAAATCTTCGTCATTTGGCGGCCATACCCTTCGGAGATTTCCCGCCCAATATAGCCATCATCATCATCATCGTTCTCCAGTTTCCCGGGTGTGATTTACGAGCCTTGGTTGCTGTAGACGATCGTCTTCCGCTGTTTCCTATCCGGAAAGGTTTCTCTGCCTGCAGTCGCTTAACGTGATGTTGAATAGGAAGTATTCGAAATATTACTTCGTACTATTATAGAATAGTAGCCTTCCTCGTTTATCCTGCTGTTGGATCTCTTGTTGAGTTGACCATTTAATTGTATTTTACTCGTGGGAATAATAATTAAAAATGAAACTTCAACTCAAAGAAAACGAGAGATTGGCGAAGAAAAGCCAACATTAAGAAACATACTTTTTAAACTATCTGAGCTAAAAAGTT
This sequence comes from Vandiemenella viatica, assembly GCA_031002005.1. Lineage (NCBI taxonomy): Eukaryota > Metazoa > Arthropoda > Insecta > Orthoptera > Morabidae > Vandiemenella > Vandiemenella viatica. Next base: position 284,069,699 of record JARYHS010008074.1, on the reverse strand, counting down.
AAAAATAAAATTGTAGTTTAAAAAACTAAAATCACGCTTTCGTAATAATGTGAACTAAAAGGTTGAAAATAATATTTAAATATAAACATTTTGTTTAACAGTGATAGGACGTCCCACAATTCAGGATTAATTAATTTTTTTGAATAAGCTTAAAGTATAATGTCACTGATTACAAAATTAACTTTAATGTTAAAAAAGCGTGGGGTGCGCTCTATATAACTTTTGACAGTGACTGTGTCTTTACAAACAGCCAACGACAAAAAAATAAGACAACTGAAATAGAACCCCATGATTTTTTACATTAAAGTTAATTTTGTAATCAGTAACTTTATTCTTTAAGCTTATTCAAAAAAATTAATTTATCCTGTATTGTGGGACGTCCTATCACTGTTAAACAAAATGTTTATATTTAAATATTATTTTTAACCTTTTAGTTCACATTACTACGAAAGCGTGATTTTAGTTTTTTAAACTACAATTTTTTTTAATGTATATATTCTTCAAAATAAAACATTTTATTATTTCAGTTCATTATGTAATACTTATTTGGATATAATTACAAACATTGCTACAAAGAAGGGTGACAAATACGATAGTACATTCAGTAAAGCAAATTTTGAATCAAAATTAATGAAAAAAATTATAAAGTAAAACAACAAATTAAGTTTATGCATTAAAAAAATCGTTGGTCTGAAATGTTATTGTGTTAATGATGAACTATTATCATTTATATAAAAAAAGACATTCTTTTAAAAGCTACTTGCATGTTACGACGAACAATTTTTGATACGGAAAAGACACCATTACCGGAAAATTTGAAAACTTCTGATTTATTTAAGGGTGAATGTACGACACCACAAATAATAAAAGACTTTTATTCGGTAGTACTGTGTGGTTGTCAGTATAGCAGTAAAACAAAAAATGAATGTAAAACGAAAAGTTCTTCACTGGCTGAAGATTTAATATTTAATGTTTCACGTGGGAAAATTAAAACAAATAAACATATTACACTAGCTAAGACGCTAAAATGTATAACGAAATCTCCAAAAGTTATTGAGATCATAAATAGGTATAGTCACTGCTGCAGCTACCATACAATTGAAGATTGCTATTTTATTTATATACACATAAACAAAATAGCACTTTTATAACTACACGTTTTACTACGAACGTGCTCCAAAATCGTTTTAAAAAACTGCCTGCTTGCTATCAGTCACGTGGCCTGGCAAGAGCCAATTGCACCGCAACATTTTTCAAATCAGCCGGATATACAATTCACTCGCACTATCGTATTACATTTCCGATCACCTGGCAGGTGTTAAGTCCCAACCAAATCGCCTGTCTTTTCAGAATTATTTATTTATTATCCTGTGAAAATCTCAGCGTGCCTCAAATACATTTTTCGAAATTTAAGAAATACAATTTTGAAACGGCCTGGCAATATTTTAAGCCCGACTAAATAATCTGCCTCATTTTTTTTTTAATATTAAATTTGAAGGTATTAAAATTTCAAAATGTCTCAAGGACATTTTTTATACATAAAAAATTGCGAAGTTAAAAATTCAAATGTGGACTATGCCCCAATACCCATCAGCCAGGTCTTCGATTTTGTACTCAGATATTACAAAGGAAGTGTTATACAAATTTTCACGGTGCCTCAAATACCTACCCTAAATTTTTAACAGCTCTCGGACTACTAGGCATGGACCTACACTTATGTAGGAGGGGCAAAGAAATACTTTCTGAGTTGTTAGCTAAGGCTGTAAGGGTGTCCACTTCCAGTGATGACGGGGTCGGGACTATACCTTTTTTAGATTAGGGGCTGCTAGTGAAGGGATAAAAAAAATATAATCAAAGGTATACTTAATGTTGATCCATAGTTAGAAAAATCACTAAAGCCATGTACTCCCTAGCGATCTGTAACTGTAACCGTTGCACGTTACTGTTACCAAATACTATAGTGATAACGTGGCTCGCGAGCTTGCCGCGAGCGGAACGTGTAACATTCCCAGCAAGCCGACAAGAAACACGTCCAAATTCTGTAACTGTAACCGTTGCACGTTACATAGTGATGGGCAAACCGATTCTTTTTGATGAATCGTTTGGAATCGATTCACTCCTCGCTGAGAATCGATTCTTTTAAACGACTCCCCCCCCCCCCGAAAATGTATTCTATATTCGCCACTGGCTTGTTTACGAGATTTTCGATACAATAAAAGAAATATGGGCGGAAGAAATTTCGGAAGGCGAAAATACGGTATTTTTTTATTTTGATAACGATTTAGTCACTGAGATTAACTGTGGCAATGACATTGTCTCACGAACTCTTAGATACTGATGTTGAATATGGAGCTTATACACTCAGATGAGTGAAGCGAGTTATATAAAATCCTGGATACATACTCTTAAGATAATCAGAAATATACCCTAAAATTCAATGAAATAAAGCTACTGGTTTAAAAAATATTAAAATATGATCTGCAACTCGGTAAAAATCCTTCCCCCCGTGACAAATAAATACCACAAAGAATGGAGACTGATGTGCTCATTCTTGGCAGCGGATGCATTATTAATAAAGACTAGGCAAGATTATAAGTGTAAATGTAAATAATAAATACCTGAAACGTGAAACTGGACCGGTGACTTGAATATAGTGAAGCACAAAAAGCAGGCTCTCCACTAACTATTTGAGCGCCCTTGCGCAATACCGATTACGCCGCCCCCTGTCTAACTACAACCAGTGGTGGATCTGGGAATTTTCTGAACCGGGTCAACAAAATGTGAGATTGCCACACTGTGAAATTTTCAAGGCTTCCAGCTAATTGTTGTCAAACCTCATTACTGATTCTAAGCCTTGTTGCAGATTGTAATTGTCGATTGAGATTGTTGATTTTGTAGGTGGCATGTTTGTTACACGTCTCGCTAGAGGGCGTCCATAAACCACGTAGATCGGTCTTGAGAGGTGGATGGAGGGGGTTGGAAGGTGGGATTCCGAGCCAGGCCAAATAGCTTTTCATTCATATTATTTGTCACACTTAAAATGAGATACAGAACACTCAACACCATGTAAATATTTATTTCCGTCATGGAAAAAACTACGTGGGGAGAGGGGGGTTAGAGACATAAGCCACGTCGAGTTACTTGGGGGGAGGGAGGGTTCAAAAGAAGCCAAAATGGAGCTACATGGTTTATGGACGCCCCTTACATATGCTCCAATTTTACTCCATAAATTTGGCAAATTTTTTTAATTTGCCGGATGGTGCTTTTCTTAAGTTAAACAGCGTATCACTAGCATTTTACCCACAAACCAATAAATCAGTGTTTGTTTAAATGGCATAATTTAAATTTTGTATTTATTTTCTTGGTTTCAGTATTAGTATTTTGGGGGACGTCCAGAAATTACGTGAGGCTATTTTCCGGAAATCTAGACCCCCCCCCTCCCCGTTGGTGAGATTTCATGAGATTTTCACGGAACCCCCTCCCCCCAGTTGTTCGACCAGGAGAAGTTTCGAGACTTTTTTTAGCTGTCGTGCTCCCCGAAAGAACCCCCTCAAAAGTCGGTTTTTTGCCTTGTAAACTGGTATTTTTTACGTTTTTTTAGTTCTACACTCGTTCAAGTTCAAAATTTCACGTGAGATATCCGTCGACCCCCCCCCCCCCCTTTGGTGAGATTTCGTGAGATTTTCCGGACCCCTTCCCCCCCCCCCTAAAAAGTCTCACGTAATTTCTGGACGCTCCCCTATATTCATCGACGGCACTGTTACCCAACGTCTTTTCGTTTAACCTTTTTCCTCGTAGAAACCTCACCAGCTGGAACAGTATATATGCCGCTTCAGCACCTGCTAATTTTTGTAATGGTCCAATTCATAAACTTCGTTCATTTCTATTGCAAAATGTTTGCATTATCCACAAAATTAAGAACTGAAGAACAACTAAAACACTGATGAAGTTCGTATGATAACCGGACGCGCTCCATCGCAATTAAATTCAGTACTCGATGCATTCGCAATTTGAAAAACCCACGCAAAATGGGAATAGCAGATGGCTCTGAAATCGGTATACTTTTCCCTGTCCTCAAATAATCGGGAAATACTTTATTTGTGGTAAAATATAAAAGTTATAGGACTTATAATTCATTGATAATTTATTTGTAAATCTAAATCTGTGTTGTGGTAGCATCTATAACAGTCTGGAAGGAAACCAAAAACTTATAACTAGTTCCAAAAACACTAGAAAAATGTGTATTTAAGGAAATAAATTCCTAAATTTAAAAAAAACTTTTTATTTCTGTAATATATTTTTAATTTTTCTGTTCCAAAGATAAATATTCTTTATTTCCTTACAAATAAGTTGCCAAACCAAGAAACACGGCGTGGGAACTAAGATTGTGAATCGAAAGGAATCACGAGTTACGCAGATATCAAGAGTTAAAAAGAGCCGAATCCATGGAAGAGTCATTAAGACAGAAGTGAGCCGAGAGCGAGTGAGCCGAGAGTCGTAAACATTGTCGAGTTAACGACTCGGAGTCGACTCAGAACCTGGACGAGTCGGTGAGCGATTGCGCAACAAAGGCTCCGCTCCGGAGCTCCCTCTTAACAACTCGAGTGAACCGTGACTCTTCCAAGTGAGTCGATTCCGCAAACGATTCTTTTAGACGAGTCGACTCTTTGAATCGATTCACGATTCTTTTGCCCACCTCTACACGTTACTATTACAGTGAATCATAGTGTGTACGTGGCTCGCGAGCCTGTCGCGAACGTAACGCGTTGCATTCCCAGCGATCCGAAGATTGTCGGTTTTTGCTGCGAATCAAAGGGCGCTCGCTGTGCGTTCGTGGACGTCGAGAGCGAACCTACCAGTATCTTCAAGCGTCATGAGTGAATGGACAGTAGATAAATGTCTTCAGTTGATAGACGCCTGCAATGACAGCAGTGTCTTATGCAATCCCAAGGACAAGTATTACCATAAAAGGTATTATGAATATGGGGAAGTATGCAAGCAAAAAATTATTAATTTATTGGCTTGGGAGCGTATGAAAATGAAGAAATCAACAGGAAAAGGAAAACATTATATATATATCGATTTATTTATTCATTACTTATTACATTTACATCTATCTATTTTATCATTTATATATGGTGACCTTGAATTAGTGATCGATAGTTAATGCTATATATGTACTCATGAAACAATTTTCCAAAAGAAACGTTGTAGGCACCTAACCCAAATTAAAACTTATGACCGAAAGAGATGACGATTATAGACTATATCAACGAAATCCCTAAGATGATAACTACCAGCAGTGTATATATATATATATATATATATATATATATAAACTGCGCAATCGTAGTAAGCATGGCATGAGAAACGCTAAACTCCGCTACGCTCACGCGGTCGTTACTGAAAGCAGAACTCCTGAGAACGTGTGGAAGAACCTTCGCGCCTTTGGAATCGGTAAAAGAAATTACAACTAAGAAATTCATATGCCATTAGACAAGCTTAACACTCTCTTCTCAACTCGGACAATCGAAATTGATCTCGTATTAAAACACAACAAATACGTCACCAAAATTCACAAGTAAACCACGCTCAACAATTTAACTTCCACATATACAGCTTCCACATATAAAGCTATTGCACGCATAAACACTATTGCAAAAGGGTTGGATGACATTGATATTTTAATTATTAATAATTTATTACATTTAATTGCTCCAGTTATAACATATATTTTATAATTTTTCTATATTTACCGGAACATATCCAAATGTTAGGAAGATGGAATTAATTATACCATTATCAAACAGAACCCTCTTCTTCCACGTATAACTTATTGTTATGATTCCATTGTACTGATATATACTGTGTCCACATATTTCAGGGACAATTGAGCTTATGGCTTGTTTGGAAATCTGAAACAGGTATAGTAAACTTGTAAAAGAACCACCAACAGCTAAGTATCTCAGCGTCACAGCTAATCTGTCTTGAACCGACACTGCTTCTTGAAACGAAGTGTTCCTTCGTTCTATCTTGGGCCCAATTAAGTTAATTAGTTATTCAAAATCAGTTGGAGAGATTCTCGTGAAACCACTCATTTGTTGGTTTCTTAAAAGAATAATTAGATCAATTCTTTCCCGATACATTCCATGAATACGCCATCTTCGTGGCCGTTTATAATCATCCAGTAAAGTATCTACAAGTATGCATGCTGCTAAGAGAGAGACACTTCGTCCGACATCGCAGAGCTCCAAACGAACAGTGCGGATAGAGTCGGCTTGTCGTTACGATTACAGAGAGCGTACACACTAGAACCTCGATACCGTATCCGTTCGGTTACAGCTACAGCTCGCTAGTGAGTACGCTTAGTGAGGTTGTAATGTCCAGCCTCCGCTGCCATTAATTTTTCGTCGCTTATCCATCTATTTACAAGACATTTCATCCAGCCGTTTTGTGAGACAGCGGAAGGTGGCGCATTCCTGTCTGGCGACAGGTTCCTGGTGCGTGTGTGTGTCTTTGTTTGACGCAGGTACAGAGGGCGCTCCAGAAGCCGGGAGGGGGTGAGTGGGCATGCGAGTGGCACTTCGAGTTAAGGTCCCGCACTGTACGCACGTGTGGTGTATACTGGATTACCGGGTGGATCCCGGAAGACCACGCACATCTGGTGTGTGCGTGTGGACAACAACGTGGACGCCACGTTTTGTCACGGCATAGTTTTATCGTGATTGTTTTTCTCCGTATGGGGAACGTTCTAAGAAGCGTCTGTTTCGAAGGAAACAGGAAGTCAAGAGAAGACCGCTACAGCATGTAGTCTGCAGCCACCGTCTCGACGAAACTGATAAGTCACAATATAATTTGAGTCTTTTTAGCCCAATTTTCTTGGCAGTGAAACAAATATTGAACTGATCGACGCTAAAATTCAAGAATTAAAAAGTACTGCATTTGCTGGCTGAGTCCATTTTTTTGACGTACGGTTAAAATAAACATGTATTTCCTTCAGTGATATATTTTATAATTTTTTTTAAAATTATGCATTCGAGTACCTTTATGTAATTAGAGTGTGTAAGCTCAATTTGCAACCTGTCCATGCGAACCAAAAATATTAAGAATACATTTTTAATAAATCTTCCATCTCATGCACAGAGAATGTGAATGTTTAAGGTCAAAAGAACCTAGACATTTCAAGGTGGCTCAGTGTTCGTCACGAGCGAAGTTCGTTTCACGCGTACATACGAGAACGTAGTTACTGTATCTGTTCGGTTACAGTTACAGCTCGCTAGTGAGTACCCGGCTTAATGGCATAGAAATAGATGAAGCTTTTGAAATAACAACGGAAAAGGGGGGGGGGGCAAATCTGGAAAGGCAAATGTTGGTGCTGAAAATATCACAAAGCTAGTGATAATAGCGTTACTAGTAAATTGTAGAAGTATAAATAACAAAGTAATGGAGTTTGCAAACCTAATAGAGATACACGAACCTCAAGTAGTTATAGGGGTAGAGTGCTGGTTAAAAGTATCTAAAGTATCTCTTAGCTCACTAAAAGCATTCACACTAGCTATTCCCATTAGTAACATATTCTATAGATCGATTTTGAAGTCACTTATACAGAAAATAGAAATTTCACGTAATTTTCAGCTTGAATGGATTTTCCTGCATTCATTTCCACAGTGAAAACTCGTAAAAAGAATCATTTTTAAGTGTATTCATGATGTCTGGAAAAATTGAAATAATTTGGTTTGTTTTTTAAACCACGTTCTTAAGAAAGCCAAAATTTAAGATTCGAAATAACTTTGAATTGAGTAAAGTTACAGCTGATCACATATTATCACCAAATATAGCACTGTCTAGAATATTTTGAAAGTAAAATTAACTCATTTGGCAAAGTTTAATTAGTGGTTTGAATTAAGAGAAAAAAAACAAAGTGTTTGACTAAAGGGAAGAGAATTGAGAAATTTATATCAGTAGATAGCCCAAATTAAGAGGATTACGAATAATTGTGGTTTTGGTAAAAAAAGTTTAAGCATTATTAAGATAATTAAGATTATGAAGATAGATTGTCGTTAATTGTTGTTGCAGTGCGATAAATTGCGCTAAGATGATGACGTAAGAGACTTCTAGAATAATCTTATAGAAACCCTTTTAAATGCTGAATTAAATTTAAAAAAATAGAACCTGATATCAGGAAGCCTATGTAGAAGTTGCAAGTTAAACCTTTTAGTACATTGGAAGATATTAATTTCTGGAAGAATTTGCTGACGTCATTGGAATTGAAACGTTGATAAAAGTCCCTGCAGCCATCTTAAAATCACTTAGTCTTTCAGTAGATCTAAAACAGTAAACTTCGCGACGGTTCGCGGAGCGAACTGCTCCAAGCGGTCGTTGTTGCGGCACATAGTAACATTCCGTAATGGAATTATCAATAATGTTAGAGGGACTTAGTGAGTTCTCGTGTGAATGCGATTAGCCTGTCAATCTTTTATGAAGCTGTTGTCCGATGTCTTATTCGCAATTCTGGTACCGACAATGTAAGAGTGAACTTTATCAATAATACAAGTATTTTGTGATCCAAAAAACTGTGTCAGGTGAACTTATTTAATTATACCTTTCGTGATTGGAGTTTATAATACAAACCCATGGTGACCGTTTTATTAAATATTAAGGTACCAGAAGGATACACAGGTCATGAACCTAATGTTCACAGTTTAGGCAAAGTATTGCAAGCCCCCAGTATACACCTAGCGCCTAAATAGACATACGCTCTCCCCGATGGTTACTCTGGTATCCCGGCCCGACACCGTCACATGCCCGGAAGATGAGATGGAGGTGGACAACGGATAGACGGTGCTAGCAACAGGCCAACTAGCGCCACTGTATAGCAGGGTTTCCGCCGCGGCTAATCAGAAGCGACTGGCATATTATAAATACAGCCGCGCGGTCCCACTTAAGACAGTGCTGTGTTCACTGCTATTCAGTATCGTTACCGTCTCTCAGTGCATCTCATCTCGGACTTCGATCTTCACGCGTCTCGGCTTACGTTCGGTTACTTCTTTGGACTTTGTACATTGCAAATTGGACTCTGACCAGCGCGCGTCTCTTTTTACGTTCAGTTACTCCTTTGGACTCAGTGCATGGCATGGATCAGTGCGCGTCTCGGCCTACGGTCGGTTTCTTCCTTGGACTCTGCGCAGCTCATCTTGGACTTTGCTTTAGTTCTCGCTTGATCGTCTCCGGACGACAGCCCGTCCACAGTGTTGACATTTCGGCCGCCGTGCGGACACAGCAAATTGGCGACGAGGAAAAAGGTTATCAGCAGTCATCATGGACGTCGTGACTCGCCTACTGGAGCAACAACAGCAGCAGACAGCGGTGCTACAACAAACTCTCCAACTAATAGTCGAGAAACTGTTAGCACAAGAGGCTAAATCAGTCCAGGCTTCGGAAAAGTCGCATATCCGGCCTCCAGCTTTTCCATCATTTAATGACGCTAAGAAAGACTGGGATACATATTTGCATAATCTGAAACAGCATTTCACGGTGTTGCAGATTACGGACGATGCCCTACAACGCTCGCTGTTTCTGTCGTGGGCGTCACTCAACGCGTTCTTCCTCCTTCGGAAATTGGCCCCATTATCGGATTCAGTCGCCCTCACATTCAAAGAAATGTGCACACTCTTAACAAATTACTACTCTCAAAGATACCACGTGGTGGCCGCCCGTCTGGAGTTCCATCAGTATCACAAACAACCAGGACAATCATACCGGTCGTGGGTGACGGATCTCCAAGGTCTCAGCCGCAAATGCGACTTCATTTGCACAACTGCAGAGTGCAGGGCTTCATATGCAGACTCCCTGATTCGCGACGTCGTAGTACATCTAGCTCCAGACCCAGAGGAGCGCACAGCGGCACTGAAGCTCGATAACCCATCACTGAAGGACATTCTACGCACCGTGAACTCTTATGAAATTGCTCAGGCTGCGAACGAGCGCCTCATGGCAAACCCACAAGTAGCGGCGGTCAAAGCAACACAACGCAACTCCCACGACGAGGCACACCCATGGCGCCCTCCAGACCTCCAACAAAGCTGGACGCCATCGGTGTCCGACGTATCTATGACGTCTGAACCTCGAATTCCACTCCGCCGACGGGTCCAGAGGCCCCTGCCGTCTTGTCCACAGTGCTTCAGGTCGCATTCGCGGGCGGATTGTCCCGACCGCTGGGCACATTGCACACGCTGTGGTAAAGAGGGGCACTTGCGGTCAGTCTGCCGAAACCGGCCACTTCGCCCCAGTCCGGTAGCCCGTATGCATCATGAAACGGCCAATACACCACAGACCACAGCTCATACTGGTGACTCGTTCACACAGAAACTATTCTTAACTCTTAGAATCGCCAACCAGGATATCCGTTTTCAGGTGGACAAAGGGGCAACAGTCTCGCTGATAAACCAAGCCACCTATGCCAAACTCGGCTCCTCACCGTTGCCTCCACCTTCACGACGTTTAGTATCGTACGGGATAGAGACATCCCCCTGTGGGTTCAGTTCTCCAGCACAGCCGCCTACAAGCAGGTTACGAGACTAATTATCTTTTTTGTTGTATACCAGCCCTCAGCTACTAATATTTTCGGGATAGATGCGTTTAACGCATATGGATTCTCAATCTCTGACGAAGTTCAGGTCATATCGGACTCGGTTCCATTGCAGGACCTCGATGCCCTCCGTACTCAGTTTGCACCCATCTTTACATCGGACTTAGGGTGTGCCTCAGACTTCGAGGCTCACATCACCCTTCGACCAGGTGCAGTAGCTTGCTTCTGCCGTGCCAGACCAGTTACAGTCACCCTACGTGCAGATGTAAAACAGGAGCTTGACCGGCTTCAGAAGATTGGAGTAATTGAACCTATCAAGTCCAGTGCGTGGGCTGCACCACTAGTCATCATCTGGAAACCTAATCGCACCCTCCGGTTATGTGGGGATTTTAAGGCCGCAATTAACGCCCAGTTTCAAATCGAAACGTATCAGATCCCGCGACAGGAAGAGCTTCTGGCCAAACTTGCGGGTGGCGAATACTTCTCGAAGATTGACCTCGCAAATGCATATTTGCAGCTCCCACTTGATGAGGAATCTCAAAACATCGTCGTTATCAACACACCTTTCGGACTCTACAAATACAAGTGCCTCCCATTTGGCATCGCTTCCGCACCGGCAATCTTATAAAGATACTTGGAACAGCTATTGCGGCACATCCCGGCATTCGCAAATTACTTGGACGATATCATTGTCACAGCAGCCACTCGCCATATGCCCGGAAGATGAGATGGAGGTGGACAACCGATAGACGGCGCTAGCAACAGGCCAACTAGCGCCACAGCATAGCAGGGTTTCCGCCGCGGCCAATCACCAGCGACTGGCCTAATATAAATACAGCCGCGCGGTCCCACTTAAGACAGTGCTGTGTTCACTGCTATTCAGTATCGTTACCGTCTCTCAGTGCATCTCATCTCGGACTTCGATCATCACGCGTTTCGGTTACATTCGGTTAATTTTTTGGACTATGTGCATCGCATATTGGACTCTGAACAGCGCGTATCTCGGTTTATGTTCGTTTACTCCATTGGACTCTGTGCATCGCATATTGGACTCGGATCAGTGCGCGTCTCGGTCTACTGTAGGTTTCTTCCTTGGACTCTGCGCAGCTCATCTTGGACTTTGCTTCGGTTCTCGCTTGATCGTCTCCGGGTGACCGCCCGTCCGCCATGTTGACATTTCGGCCGCCATGCGGACACAGCATTTACAGAGTGTAACGCAGAGACAGAGGAGCAACTGGAGGAGATGTATTCATACTGGTTAGCAAAGACTATTATAGTTCACTGGTGTTCAGAGATCATTACCGTGATTTTCTTGGGGTAGACTTCTGGTGAAATAAAAAAGAAAAAGTCAGGTTGTTGGCAGCTTACTGTAGTGGAAAAATGAATGATAAAGATGAGACTCTTGGGAGAAACTAAATTCATATTCAAGTTCAGAAGTGAGCACATAATGTTCATTATTGGTGGGGATTTAAACTTACCAGGTGTCAATTGGATAGGAAATAAGATTAATAACACAAGGGAAAAGAGATTAATAAGAGAAGGAGGTTTTACACAAGTGGTTGAGCAGAAAACAAGGGGACCAAACATGTTGGATATCTTCCTAATAAAGCCTGTTGATAACCTTATCGGGTGTCGAGTAACTGAATAAATAAGTTACCACAATGCAGTTCTGATGGATATAAGGAGATTCAGTAAACCAGTGGTCAGAATAGAAGAGGGAAATAGATGCAATAATAAAAAAGCATAAAGTTTGGAACTGAAAAGATATATCAGGGTTAATTTCATTAAATGGAAGAATGGCACAAGTACAGTGGAAACCAAGTGGGAAGAGTTCAAGGAAATAATAAAAAAGGGTGAAGAGATGTTAATTCCAAAACAGAAAAGAAAGAGAAGTATGGAATCTACATACTACAACAGGGAGGTGAAGAGGTTAAAGAAGTTGATGAGACGAGAACATAACCGAACTAAGAAACAGCAAGGCAGTAGGGAATTCTTGAAACAACTAAACAAGGAATTGATAATGTCGAATAAACTGTCTAAGGATAAGTTTCGAAGAATATTATTGGTGCAATGGTAGCATTGACTGATACATCTAGAATTTTCTATAGCTACATCAGGAAACTGAGGGGAAGAGAGGGTGCTGAGACAATTATAGATATGAATGGAGATGAAGTAACTGAGGGTTTAAAAAATGCAGAGTTATTATCTAACTGGTTCATTGAGATGATTAGGTACAATACTCGAGGAATGGTAAGGGTTATATCAGAAAACGAGCGTATCTGCACAATTGGAAGTGAGCCGGTGTGATAATATTACTACGGATGTCTTAAAGACAGCGGAATGTGACAGTGTATCTTAACTTGAAACATTATTTGTATAGAGTCTGGATAATTGTTGTTTACCGGATGACTATAAAAGTGCGACAATAGTACCAGTCCATAAAGGAGTTCGAAATAGGGTCGAAAACTATAGGGCAATCAGTTTCACATCAGTGGTAAGTAAATTAATGGAGAAATTAAAATGTAACCATATTAGATGCGTCTGTGAGTCGGCAACATGACTTTAGACAAGGATATTCATGCAAATCTCAGTTAGTAGGCTATATACAAGATATTTCTGATGAAGTGGACAGCGGAGGTAAAGTTGATAGTGTAGCATTGGATCTTTCAAAGGCCTTTCACAGAGTAAGCCTTAAATTGGTGCTAAAAAGGGTAAATACTTTTGGCGTTAATAAAAAGGTGATTTGCTGGGTAGAAAGCAAAAAGTTAGGGTAGGAAATGCAGTATCAAAAGAAGTAGGAGTGAACATGGGAGTTTCACAGGGTAGTGTATTGGTATTCGTTATTCTAATAAATGATTGTGTTAATGGTTTACTGTCAAAGTTAGAATTTTTGCAGATGACACGATGTTATGTAAAAGGATCAAAACGGTTGAAGATTGTAAACAGCTGTAGGTTGATCTATATGTAGGATAACTAGCTGTGTGATTCAACATGGGATGAAGATAAATGCAAAGAAGAGCCAGCTTCTTAGGTACAGAGGTAAAAAGGTAAAGCTTGATTATGATTGTAAAGTGGGGAAGGAGCTGCTTACTGAAGAGTCGAAATGTAAATTCTTTGCAATAACATTTGATAGCAAACTTAACTAAGCTGTAAATATTTGACAGGTAGTTGGGAAAAGGTTCAAAATCCTTCACCTGTTGGAAAGAGTGATGAGGGGATGGACTAAAGAAGTAAGGGAATTGGGGTACAAATCTTTAGTCAGTTCACTGCTAGAATAGGGTGGTGTAGTGTGGGACCCAAATACAGGAGTTGAAAGAGGTGCAGAGAAGAGCTGCTAGATTTGTCTTGGAAATTACCGCAAAACGCAATCGGTAACTAATATGATAAAGGAGCTAGAATGCGGTTCATTTGAGAATGGAAGGAGGGTGAAGAGAGTCATGGGAGTGTACAAGGCATATATTGATGATGAAGAATGGTAAGATATCGGTGGGAAAATTAAGAGAGGTGCGTGGAAGGATAAAGATGACTATGATCACAAGGTGGCACTTGATTTCAGGCATATAAGAGTGTGGGAAAATTTTCTCTATTAAGAAAGGGTGTAAGGAATTGGAATAAATTATCAAGAGAAATGATGAATAATGTACCCAAAAGACTGAAAGAATTTAAAGTAAAAATTAGTAGAGGGCAAAAGTAGGTGTGAAGAGGAAGGGAGAGAGACGGGTGTATAGGGAGATTGTCACCGGAGCAGGCACTCCACCCCAATTTTATCAATTATTATAATTAAGTTCCTCATACCTTATGTCGCTGCATGAACATTCTGGTCCAGGCTGCTCTTCGACCTAACCACAATCCAGTGCTGCCATTTCTATGGATTTATCCGTAGATCTACGGATTTTTATAAAAAGTTAGGATTTCCGGATATTGTACAATATCTACGGATTTTTGCTATTTTTTACTATTTGTTGTTTTTTCCTTATATTGATGTTTTGTTAAACTTTGAGCTTATAGTGTTAATGCATTACAGAATTGTTAATCGTTTCTTTGCATCCGCTCGTGTGAACGTACGATTGAAATAAAGCTCATATTTTGTTGGATTATAGATTTTAAAGATCTTAAAAGACTCTTCATGCACGGTGACACGTTAGCCAGCACTGCTTACAAAGCAGTGCCTTCCGAGAAGGCTTAACGGATATCCGAGAGTCAAAGTGTTCGCAGTATTTAACATTTCCTGTTACCGAAGATATCTTAAATTTAATGTCAACAAAGAAAATAGACAATGTGTAGTCCCGCCTCAACCCCCCCCCCCCCCCCCCCCCCCAAAAAAAGTAGGCGCAGCAGCAGCAATGTTGAAAGTGACCATGTATAAAATATTTTCAGAGATATTTCTTACATATATACTCTTATAGTCAACATGGTTTATATTTTTCTGATTTATATGGGTTTTCTACCGGTTATTTACGTGAATATATTTTAATAATATTACATTGATTGCCTTTAAATATTTTTTGTTTAAAGATTGATTTATTGGTTTCAATGTAGAATATTATTTTGTATTTGGAATTTTAAAGACCTGGAAACAAAAAGTATTCTTAATTTTGACTCTCTCTTCAATAATTATTGTTTTAGTATTTTAGTTAGCGAGTCTCCGGATTTTTGTACCCAATCTACGGAAAGCGGCCATCTACGGATATTCAAAGCCAAGAGGCTGGCAGCACTGCCACAATCTATACTGATATTGGCCCTTAACACATGAACACCTAAACACATGAAATGCATCGTTAAATATATTTTTGGTAATGACAACATTGTCTATTTCAGGATTGAATGTACGCTTAGAATAAATTTTAACAATTAATATCATAATAAAACTTTAGTTTGAACTGCAAGAGGACTAAAACACTCGCAATAATACATTGACCGTATCGCAATGTAAATTTTATTCTTTTTTCTTCCTAGTAGTTGTGATTAGGTCGAAATGCGGCCTGGAGTATATTAAAAACTTCTCCAAAGGCACTATACATACTATATATATGGAGCGTCCATAAAGTACGTGGCTAGGACTGGAGGTAGGGGTTTGGATAGAAAGCTACGCTAGGCTACGTGGAGGGAGGGGGGGTTCCGATCCAAGCCACGTAGCTTTTCATTCATATCATTTGTCAAATCAAAATAAAGTACGGAACACACAACACTAGTTGAATATGTATTTCCGTCATTTAATTAACTCCATACGTAATTCAAGATAGTCTGACAAGAGAAAACAGTACAAAATGTATTCTGAAATCAATAGGGGGAAAAAGCGGGGGGGGGGGATACATGGGGGGAGGGGGGTGTTCAAAGGAGTTCAAAATGTACTTACGTGGTTTATGGACGCTCCCATATAACTAATTTTTACCTCCGATGTCTCGAGAACTACCGGCAAGCAATATGTCACACAAATCTTATTCTTTACTTTCGAATTGTTTGTCGCTATTCATTATCAAAATTCGGCGATTCGATATCTTTAAAACGCTTTACTATCGATACTAACTACAAAATTACTTGCTGGAAATATTACACTTCTGTTACTTTTACTGAAGAGTTACAATATCATGTAGCGGTTTAAGTAACGAATTCCGTATATTTATCAAAATTGATAAAACCCAGAAATTATAACCAAATACAAATATATACAATCCAGAGATATTTATCTTTGGTCAAACGCATCATTTTTATTGTAAATTAAACACCGGGATTAGTAATGTTTATTACACCTGATTCAGTTATTCCGTTTATTTACTGCATTCAAAAAAACTGAAAAACTAAATAAATATTCGATGTCAAATTACTAAACAGAATTCTAAGTTTAATTGTGCTATATTTTTCAGTTTTTTTTTGGGTGCAATAACAATTACAGTGTTATTCGTATCCCACCATAATTTTATGTCTAGAAATGTATTTAATTATTCCCTCTATACCTCGGTACATATAAGCCATTAGCCATTTCCGCAGATTTTAATTGGGATCGTCAGCTCTAAAAATATGAAAACACCACCCAAATTGCTGCGGTAGTTTTTGCGCAGTACCCGTTCAAATAATGAGACACACGCAGTCTGCTTACAGATTTATAACAGTATATAGATAGATTATGTCATCTGCAAACAATCTAACTTCTGATAGTAAACAATCATTCATTAGAATAACGAATAGCAATGGTCCCAATACACTACCCTGTGGAACTCCCATGTTCAGTTACACTTCTTTTCTAACTGCATTTCCTACACTAACTTTTTGATTTTCACCTTTTAAGAATTCTACTACCCAGCAAATCACTTTTTCATCAATTTCAATGACTCACTCTGTCTATCGTCTTTGAGCGATCTAGTGCTACACTATCAATTTGACCTCTCCTGTCTATTTTATCCTAAATATCTTGCATGTAGCCTACTTACTGAGTTTCACATGAATATCCTTACGTAAAGTCATTTTGCCGACTTGAAAACCACTTAAGTTCCTCGCAGGCACGTCTGATATGGTTGCATACCAATATCTCCATTAATTTACCTACCACTGATGTCAAATTGATTTGACTGTAGTTTTCGACCCCATTTGTGACCCCTCCTTTGTGGACCAGAACTACTATCACACTTTTTCAGTTAACTGGTAAGCAGCAAGTATTCAGAGTCAATTTAAATAATATTTCAATATAAAGTACAATGTCACATCCTGCAATCTTTAAGACATAATATCTATACCAGCCACTTAATATTTTTTTTAGATTCCTAAGTTCGCTCATGATATCTTGATGCTGAATTTCAAATTTTCTAGTCTGTTCACTTCCAACTGTACGGATAGTATTCTTTGATTTACCCTCTACCTTTTGTGAATCTTAATTCCTAATGGTTTCAACAAACCAGTTACTTAATACCTATGCCTTTTCTAAGTCCTTAGTTACTTCTTCTCCATCCTTATCATCTATAATTCTCTCAACACCCTCTCATCCCCTCTATTTTCTGATACAGCCTTAGAAATTTCTTGATGCATCAGTTAGTGGATCAAGTGCACCAATAATATTCTTCATAAATTCACTTTTAACCACTTTCTTTACCATTATTAATTCCTTTTTTACTTATTTCAAGTATTCCCTACTGCCTTGCTGTCTCTTATCTCTGTTATGTTCTCTTCTCACAAATCTCTTTAACCTCCAAACCTCGCTGTTATAGTATAGGAAAGGAGACAAATATGGAATACCATTTTCATTTTGCAAAAAAAAATATAACAAGTAGTGCTTTAAAAAATGTTTCATATCAAAATTACTGTTTTCTAACAAAATATAAAACATTTTCTATCTAAATTAAAGAGAAACCAACTCCAAATTTAACTAAATAAAAAAAGGGGATAAGTCATAAATTCTAAAAAGGATGACAAATATGAAATACTAAAAAAAATTGATAGAAACTGTCAAAAACTAAAAAAATAACAAGAAGACAATTCATTATAATATAATAAGTTATATTATCAATTAGAATGGTTCAGATGATTGGTCTTCCATCAGTCTAATCCTTAAAAAAGTCGCAGACATAGCTTCCACTGGAATACCCAGCACATTTAGTGTGAGCCCATTCATTGCATAACAAGCATTGTACCCGCTCTTCTCCCCTGGTGTCTTCCAGAAAGTTTCCCTCATAAAAAATACAATACGCTGTCTCTGAGTTAGGAGTGCTTGATTCGGGGATGCTTATTGTGTACGATTCATCTTGAACACTGAAATCGCTCTCATCTTCTTTGTCAATTCTTCTCTACAAAGTTTCTTCTTAATTTTTTTTTTCTTTTGAAATGTTTTTTTTTTCTTGTTTTTTGTCAAACTTGTCCTTATTAGTTGCTAATTTCTTGGTTTCTAATAGAATTTTATATGGCAAAGATGTGGCCATCGTTGACTTTTTTTTTTCCTCTGTTAGATTTTTTTTGTTTTAATTATTGGTATGGGGGATATGTCTTGAGGACTCACAATTAATGCAGCTGATATTGAAGACTGGTCAGAAGGTACAGCTTGGAATGTGGAATCGCTCAATTCCATAGGGTTAGCAGTTGAGCAAGATTGTTTCTCCAGACGTTCCTCAATTGATTTCGAAGGGGTAACACATTCCATGGAGTCTTCTATCTCCTCGTCTGAATCTGCAGCAAATTCGTAACCTTCAAAAATATGCATGTTTAAAGGATATATTCCAGTTGTTTTAAAGCCGTTTACAGCATTCGCTCCAGTTTGAACTTTTAGGTAAGCCTTACCGAAAACTTCGCAAAGGTCGAAATGTGATAAGGCTCTAGCATTAGTCCTAAGCCACAGCCGTATTTATTCGCTGTATTGGCTTTTTAGAGCACCCATCAGAGTTTTGTCTAGGGGTTGTATTTTGTGGATGGAATGTGGAGGTAGGTAAAGTATTGTTACGTGGTTCTGGCGGGCTAAGTCGATCACCTCAATATTTTTTGTATGCGTATGGTGCCCATCCAAAATTAATAAAGCGGGATTCTGTTCTGAGGGTTACGCTTTCTCAAGAAAATGTTTAAATCACAATGCAAATAAATGGGTTTGGATCCATCCCGAAGGATGGCAAGCAAAAATAGTTCCAGGTGGAGCTCCTTTGGCCAAGAGTGGGCTAAAGTTTTTCCTAGAAAAAATAATTAAAGGAGGGATATAAGTTCCACCTGCACTAAAACATAATACAGCTGTAATAAGGGATCCTCGTTCAGCTGACGTCACTGTTCCTACTTGACGCTCACCCCTTGAAGCAATCACCTGAGGTGTTTTGGTTTGGACAACAGATAACCCTGTCTCGCCCACATTATAGATCATTTCTGATGAAAAATTTTTCAGTTCCATTTGCTCCTCGAGAAGGTTAAAAAACATTTTCACATTATTTTTAGTGAAGCCTTTCGCTCTTGCCACTGAAGTTCCGGTCGGTTTACATTATTATGTCGTCTTAAAAAGAGTTTCAACCACCCTTTTCCTGCGGTTCCCAGGGTTTCAAATGGATTTGAGAAAGCCTTTTCTAGATAATCTGGTAATATTGTTTTCCGTCTTAATCGAGGTTTGTACCATCCTTCCATTTACTCGAAACTATCCCTGAAATATCCTTTCAGTTCTGAAAATTGTGCTTTTTTTATAATTACACCTATTTTCCCCTATAATTCTGACGATGAGCACTGTGTGGCATTTGTTTACTGAATCCCCTTATATTCATCAAAACCGTATTGTGATCACTTTTACCTTCTGTTACCTTGACTCCTGAAAAAGTTATCATTAGGCTTTAGTATGAAGATATGCAATATGTTTGATCCCCTTGTGTTCTGCTCTACCACTTGTGTGAAGCCTTCTTCTCTTACTAAGGTATTTGCAAATCTCTGTTTCCTTGTGTTATTAATCTTATTTCCTATTTGACACCTGGTAAATTTAACTAGCCACCAATAAAGACCATTCTACGCTCAATTCTGAACTGTAAATATGAATTTAGTTTCTCTCCAAAAGCCTTATCTTTATCAATCATTCTTCCTCTACAGTATGCTGCCAATACTCCTACTTATTATTTTTTACTATCCAGAAGTCTGTCCCGAGTATCTCATGGTCATGATATCCGAACAGCAGTAAATTGTCTCTGCTAACCAGCATGAGTAACACTCCACTAGTTTCTCCTCTATATCTGCGGTATGTTCTGTAACCATGGGGAAAAACGTCATTGTCTAGTGTTCCTTCTTTTAACCTAGCATCTACTACTATAATTACTTGAGTTTCATGTATTTCTATTAGGTTTGCAAACTATATTACTTTGTTAATTACACTTTTCACCATTAACACTGTTATCACTGGCTTTGTGATATTTTCAGCAATAACTTCCGCTTTCTCAGATCTGCCCTCTATGTTATTGTTTCAAAAGCATCATCTATTTCTTTAGCATTAGTGATGTTTCCCACTTTGAATCTACACTCAGTTTCCTTTGATCACCTTTTTTAACCTCTCACCAATAGCCTCTGACCGAAAAAGGTCACAGTCCTACCCCGTCATAACTAGAAATGGGCTCTCTTACAGCCTTAGCTAACAACTCACATGCATAGACCCGTAGTTGCCCGTACCTTCGTCCGAGTAGACTGTATTCGTGTATACAATCAATAACTATCGTATATAACTTCATAATTTAGAACTTTTTTTTTTAACCATGATTATACCCCTACGACTACTTATGTCTTGTGTATTTCTATTAAGTTACGCAAATGGATTAGTATTTCATTCATTATTCTTCAACAGTTCACATAGTAGTCTTACAACTAGCATTGCTATATTATCATCATTACATTCGCCCAATAATTGTAACTTTCCTTTTATTTCTTCATCAGATTCAACTGTTTCTTTGGTATTTATAATTTCTCACAACTTGCAACCATATCCACTATTCCTTTAGTCACATACGTTTATATCTCACCAGTAGCCTTTAGCCTAATCCTTCTGGGGTTAACATTATGCTTTGGAAAAACATTGCGCAACCATCTACAAGATTTCTAAAATTTCCACTTAATGATATGTTAAAACGAAAGATGCAATAATCAGTAGCTGATGCAATAATTTGTGAATGTACCGGTATTAAAAATAAATTGTCATCAATCGATGGCTACCTCATTGTAGCAATTATTTAATCAGAATGCAAATTGTGTTAGAAGTGAGACTTGGGTATCTTATAAAGGTTATACCTAAACTTTTTCTTTCGTTTCGGCCTCTGTAGGATCACTGTAGCTCCTTCATGGGTTGGGTTCATCTTTTCTCTTCACAAAATCACATAATCCTCTCCCTTCTGAAATTTTCAATACCCCCTTCTCCTGTCTTTCCCATTGGTGACTTTCTATCCCGTTCTTGCAATCTTCTGTAATTTATTTCTGGTATGGTGTGTACATATTTCTCCAGTTCTCCTTGTCCTTCACCTTGAACCAAATTTTTGCCCAGTCTCTCTTAAGATCCACCATTCATTTTGTTACTGTCTTTTTTCTCACTTTCTGTCCATTATCTCCTAAGGATAATAAATTTATATTCTCTTAAAATGTAATACTTACGGATAGATACTGATAGTTTTTCATTCTGTTGCCAACTTTGTTGAAGTTCAGGTTGAGGAGAGCGGGAAGTAGTGGCTAAGAGTTTGAAAAAAAAAAAAAAAAAATATACAGGAAAAATGTTTGCCTTCTTACAAACCGTTGGTTGTTTTGTGTTACTGCAACAAAAAAAGTTTTCTTATTTTATAAGAAACTATTTTAAGAAGAGATATTTAAAATATCCTCTGGACACTTAATGTTTCTTGACCAAATTTATAGGATAAAATTAATCTATTTATTGAAAAATAATACTTTTTTGGCAGAACTAATATAACTTATATGGTAGATGATTCTACCTTCAGTAAGTATTTCAATTGTTCCGTAAAAAATATTTCCACAACTTCAAAACAAATTATAATGAGCATTTACACGTGCGTCATGAGAAGAAACAAAAGATTTCTTTGGACTACTTAGAAATATTTCAACAAGGAATCGGGAAATTTACGCACGATGCTCTAGCTTTAGCTGTTCAACAGTAACATAGAAGCACTGGAGTGAAATTCTTTCTGAGCGAAGATCGACTCTACGTCACTCTGAAGTTGGTAGCACTGGAGCGGTCGTTTGTCCTCGGGGATCGCTATGCCGCACAGATTAACGCATAGATCCTTCGGTATCGCACAGTTTAACTCATAAAACAAGTGGACGTCTGACATTAAATCTGCCTCAGCTGCAATGAACTTCTTATGGTTGTTGGTGGTGGTGTGCGCCTTTACACCCGGTAAGTCTTTTTTCTTATTACGTGATCAGTGTTGGTTGTTCTTTCGAAATAAACAACTAATAAAAGTGTGTCTTATGTGATATGCATGGCCAACAACGGTTATCCTCCAACCTCCCTCCCCACTCTTGGGATTAGGAACTGTGATTTTGCCTTTTGTTCAACTTGTGAATTTAATATATTAAATTGAAATGTTTTCCTTATTCACAAAATGTAATATTTTTGTTTAGCATATTTACTCGTTTCTACGTTTATACAGGCACCTAGTGTCTTTACATCCCATCTAATAAATTCCTTTAATGTAATTTACAATAACGTCCCGCTAAGAGCAATATTAATAATTTCATAAGCTGTTGGCTTTTATGACAAACGTACTTTCTGCGGGGCGGCATACAATCGATTTGTAATTCCTTCACATTTAAAATACTTGAACGTACGTATGCATATAGTGAATGCCTTACATTAGAAATCATGTTTAAAGCATTAGTCCAGAACTCCTCAGTCGAGTGTAGTAGATTAATTAGTGAAAATTCCCACTCAGCTACTCGGAATGCAGCGAGCGGACTGTAGAGTTTTTTGTCTTTGATCATGTAGTTCATGTCATAAATTATTGAATGTTCCTAATTATTTTTACGCGAAAAATATCTGAGTGGGGAATTCAATATATTAAAATCAAAGTAGTTGAAGATTTGAGCCAATATTACATCTGTACTGTCGTCATTAATGAAGTGATGTTGACAATTATTCTAGAATAATCTGAATAGTTTTTAAAATTATTGTAGTTTTTATCGGAAATTAAGGAAATATTTATCTTTTATTCGCAGCAACACGATTGAGCAACCATTTTCGAGGTAGCACATTTTTCCAGTTCTTAGTTTCGGTACGCGAGGGTGAATGGTGTCCTTACTGTTGCTATTCTCTGCCTGTGTGTCTGTCTTGCACCTCTAGCGTGTGAATGAAAAAAGTCGCAGACTTCTAATTTAAACGTTATTTTTTGCGTTGGCCTAAAACCGAATAGCAGGATCTTGTACAAGTAAAGGAACTGGAGTATAGTTGTTTTGCACTCGTCAAGGATATTTTCTCTCTGGAAAATATAAGATCAAAATTTATGGTACCGTACCATTTTTGTTACCAGGTCTGTCTCAGAATCGCTGTAACCTTGTAATCTGAAATTTGTATCGACATCACATGTCTTGTGTTTGAACAACAAAAAGTAAGACTACTTACATCCACCCCGTATTAAAATAAAAAAAAAATGATTAGAATTGAATGATTGCGTGACTGTTTTGTACCGAATGCAACAGGCGAATCAACTGCTTCAAAGTATATATGAAAAATTTAAATACTCATTTTGAAAAGTTTGATGAAATAACTCATTGAGCAGCATACTATTTAATTTATATATTTATTTATCTTTCGTAAAGAGATTTATAACATTTACTACTGGTATATTCATGCTTTGTATCTTAGACAATTTAATCTAACTTGTTAATTACCTAAATAAATTATTACACCTCTACCAAGATTATTTAGTAGTAATACTCATAATAGTTTAAAAAATAAATGTCATAACTACTCTTTTCAGGCAACATTTGAATAATAGATCACCGAGTGAATGCATTACATGCAATATTGAGTTCTTTCACACCATACGATGTTCGTCCAAACGATTCCTTCCGTAAACGCAGGGCAGTTTGTTCTTCAACAATTTACCTAGTTATAGAATTCTAAATGAGTCGTTACCACGTTTGCAGAAAGTTTTGAGAATGCTTTGTTCTGAAACGAAACACCAGGTTTTTTGGTCGTGGCCAGCTTCATAGGATTGTTTTTTGCACCAAGCGAATTCCGCCTTAACTCCCACATGCGGAATTTGTGATTAAGTCCTTGGAGTACGGAAGCTTGGACTAGCACTTGGCCGCTTTATAAGACTTCTGTATCCAAAACGGAACCCTTACAATGTCAATATGTCCGTACTGCACAGCCTCGTAATTAAACCAAATGTGCACCGACTGTGATGAAAGGTTTAGCGGAAAAAGACAGTGAAAATTGCCCCTGGCCCATCCCGTTCGTGGGGCATACCAGTTCATACCTGTAGATCTTGGTTAGCATAGCCTTCGGACCGGTTTTTTTTTTCAATGCCGCCACTCTAGGGGGCGCTACCGGGGTGAATGTGACATTGGAGCCTAACTGCATAACTCGTGAAATAAATGCGGAAAAAATCTGAAAAAAATCAGGGGCATGCACATTGGTGCAGGAAATATCTAGTATTTTTGTGGAATTTTTTGGCGCATTTTACAATGTTTTATGGCAATTTGTTTATATTGAGTTCCTAGTAAACAAAGGCATTTCCTTGAGTGACAACGTTTAGATTTTTACTGTAGAATCATCTGTGGGCATTATATCTATGGTTCAGATTTCAGACCTGCCCGAGTGGTGCAACATAGAGAAAAAAGATAAACACTGAATTCGATGCCATCGGGTTGCCTAACTTGTAGGCGCTAAGACGGACGAGCGTAAGTGGTTTACGAGGGCTTGGCATAGTGTGGTGGCCGCCATGACGGTTACTATTTCATAACTGACTAATTGCTGCGAATTTAAACGATGCAGAAATAATCAAACTTTCTTTTCAAAATCAAAACGGGTTAGAAAAATGGATGAAGGAAGGTGACATAATTATGTTTTGTGGATCGAGGGTTTCGCGATGCAAAACAATTTCTGGAAGACAAAGGGTGTTGTGCTAATGCCTGCACTAAAAGGTAAACGCGCCCAGTTGACAACCGCGGAGGCAAATGAGTCCCGTTTAGCTACCAAGATTCGTTGGGTTGTCGAAGATGAGCATGGTATCATTGGACAAAAGTGTCACCCTCTCCACAACAGGATTAATAATAAGCTTTTACCTAATGTTCAAGTGCTATGCCGCATAGCTTGTTTCTTAAATAATACCTTTGGACGTCGTCTCAACTCCGACAACGATGATTCGATTAAGTTTTGTGGTAGATACAAAGGCAGCAAAACGTAGATTACACTTTGGTGACGGAGGTTATAGAAAATGGATGGAACCGACGAAACAGGCTCTTTTCCGCAGTAACGTCTGAAGTTATAAAAGATTTTCCGCAGATGACTGAAAAAGACATGAAAGTGCTATTTACGGGCTCATACCAATTGTCTCAGGATGTTTCATATTTGACAGAAATGTTAAACGATTATAACAGAATCAGTCTCCGCTATTTGAAAGAGAAGGGAAACATCACCAAATTCGATCACGCTATATTAACGCCAAGACATACAGATGCTATATCGATTATTCGCCGAACTCCACAGGTTACGCGGGTATCAAGCGATACTACTGCGAATGCGCTACCGGTAGCAGAACGATAGGATGCTGTTCTCATGTAGCTGCGGTAATTTATTACCTTTAAATGCTCGATACTTATCCAAAATTGTTCGACCGTCTCAAGTTCTAAGCAGGCTTTTGACGACGTTCATGCAAATACTGCTATAGAAACGGATAGCGACGAAGATAAAACTTAAGGTGGGAAAAATGTTGTTACGCCCTGTGATTTTTGTTTTGAGTGTTTTGCACTGCAAAAAGATTTTCTTAGTAAGAAATGCCTGAAAAATATATAAGTTCTTCTTTTTCGTGGATTATTTAGTATCTTTTATTAATCCTATAAGTCGCTCCTTTCATTTGACAAACAAACAACTTATAAATCAACAAAATAATATTTCAGCACCCATCTCACAACTATAATTATGACGTGAGTACCCACCGTAAGGCCCCTGTGTGGTAGGCAACCAGAAGGCATCAAATTCAGTCTTTATCTTTTTCGCTATGTTGCACCACTCGGACAGGTCTGAAATCTGAACCGTAGATATAGTGCCAATAGATGATTCTACAATAAAAATTTAAACTTTGTCACTCAAGGTAATGGCTTTGTTTATTAGGAACTCGATATAAACAAATTGCGATAAAACATTGTAAACGGCGCCAAAAAAATCCACAAAAATACTAGATATTTCCTGTACCAATTTGCACGACCCTGATTTTTTTCAAACTAGCTGTTACCCGCGACTTCGTACGCGTGGACTTGGAGTTTCAATTCCAGAATTGGATATAGAAAACTGTTAGTAACGTAAGATTTGTCCCAAACAACACCGAGTCGACATAATATGATGGAAAGCCATCATTATATCATCCTATCGTCTAATCTGTCTCATGAAGAGAATCAATTTACAACATATTTAAAAACAGAAAAGTAAGCGAAGGTGCGGGGATGTGTGTGTGTGTGTGGGGGGGGGGGGGGTTAACTGATGGCAGCTTTATTTCAGCTTGGTTTTTTCTTCTTTATTCAACATGAGCATCTGAATCTTATAATCTAATAGCAGCACATTGTCTTCTAGACCTGCACCTTAGGCCAGGTTTACGTCCGTAAGGCATGTCAAAAAGGAAGACAAATTGGTGCCAGAAACTTTTATACAGACACAAATGAATAGTACAGTGCAGAGCAAATTGACTTCTATACTAAATAATAAGTTTTGTTTCTTATCGAAATTTATTAATAAATCAAACACTAACAGACTTGCGTGACTGAGCAACCAACGTAACATTACAGACTAACACACGAATCTGTCTGTCTTTCATCATTCGATAAGTTCTTAAAATTTCGTGACTAAAACTGTTATTCATACCGAAAAAATGTCCTGTGTCCTTCCTACACTATTTCATTGTTAAATTCCATCAATATTGATATAGCCATTTAGTCGTCAAAACGTAACAAAAAGACAGAAACTTACTTCCACATTTATAATATAATAGCTGGTACCCACAACTTCGTTCGTGATTGTAAAGTATTCATATTGACAGCTGTAGACATCTAACCACCATAGTGCACGATGGGAGACTCGATACTATTACCACACACAAATACCAGTCTTCTGCGCTATGTAGTTCCGGCAGCAAAGTAAAATTTACGGATACACACAAGTCTTTGGATGAAATACGAAAATATTCATGATCGACCAATTTCAAACACCATATCTCACACACTCCCACAGTTACCGAATTTCGGCCAACGTTGTGATCGATGGGTGACTCTGTGTTACTACCACACAAAACGCCAGGTAATCTGCGATTGATAGTTTTCACTTAAAGTGATACACCGTGACACATGCGTCTTTGGCAGAAATATGAAATTGCCGCAGGTCGACCATTTTATCCCCCATATCTTCCACACCCCCATAGCTACAGACATCTAACAACCATAGTGCACTACACTAGATACGATTCTACTACCAACACATAAACACCAATGCTCTATGCTATGTAGTTGTGGCAGAAAAGTGAAATATGCGGAGACACATGCCTTTCGTCGAAATACGAAAATATCCTTGGTCGGCCACTTACAACCACCATATCTACCACAGTACCACAGTTTCTGAAATTCGGCCGCTGTTGTGATCGAAAGGTGACTCTGTGCTACTACTACACACAAACGCCAGTTATCTGTGATCTATAGTTTTCGCTGAAAAGTGATACACCATGACACTTTTGTCTTTGGCAGAAGTATGAAATTGCCACAGGTCGATCACTTTCAACCCCCATATCTCCCACACCCCCATAGCTACCGACATCTAACAACCATAGTGCACTACATGAGATACGATTCTACTACCAAACACAAACACCAATGCTTCTATGCTATGTAGTTGTGGCAGAAAAGTGACATATGCGGAGACAGTCGAAATACGAAAATATCCTTGGTCGGCCACTTACAACCACCATATCTACCACAGTACACAGTTTCTGAAATTCGGCCGCTGTTGTGATCGAAAGGTGACTCTGTGCTACTACTACACACAAACGCCAGTTATCTGTGATCTATAGTTTTCGCTGAAAAGTGATACACCATGACACTTTTGTCTTTGGCAGAAGTATGAAATTGCCACAGGTCGATCACTTTCAACCCCCATATCTCCCACACCCCCATAGCTACCGACATCTAACAACCATAGTGCACTACATGAGATACGATTCTACTACCAAACACAAACACCAATGCTCTATGCTATGTAGTTGTGGCAGAAAAGTGACATATGCGGAGACAGTCGAAATACGAAAATATCCTTGGTCGGCCACTTACAACCACCATATCTACCACAGTACCACAGTTTCTGAAAATTCGGCCGCTGTTGTGATCGAAAGGTGACTCTGTGCTACTACTACACACAAACGCCAGTTATCTGTGATCTATAGTTTTCGCTGAAAAGTGATACACCATGACACTTTTGTCTTTGGCAGAAGTATGAAATTGCCACAGGTCGATCACTTTCAACCCCCATATCTCCCACACCCCCATAGCTACCGACATCTAACAACCATAGTGCACTACATGAGATACAATTCTACTACCATACACAAACACCAATGGTCTATGCTATGTAGTTGTGGCAGAAAAGTGACATATGCGGAGACAGTCGAAATATCGAAAATATCCTTGGTCGGCCACTTACAACCACCATATCTACCACAGTAACACAGTTTCTGAAATTCGGCCGCTGTTGTGATCGAAAGGTGACTCTGTGCTACTACTACACACAAACGCCAGTTATCTGTGATCTATAGTTTTCGCTGAAAAGTGATACACCATGACACTTTTGTCTTTGGCAGAAGTATGAAATTGCCACAGGTCGATCACTTTCAACCCCCATATCTCCCACACCCCCATAGCTACCGACATCTAACAACCATAGTGCACGACAGGAAAGACGATTCTACTAACCACACACAAACACCAAAAGTCTATGTTATGTAGTTGTGGCAGGAAAGAGAAGTATACGGAGATGCGAATTTTTGGTCGAAATATGATAACGCCCTGCACTGACCAACTGTAATCATTATATCTCCCACATCCCCACAGCTATTGGCATTCGGCCAACGTTGTGCACGACAGGAAACTCCATGCTACTTCCACCCACAAACATCAGTGATCTGTGCTAAGTAGTGGTGGCTGAAAAGTGAAATATAGGAAAAAACACGTCTATTTTTATATATATATAAGATTAGCGATACAAGATATTTGGAAATATTGTAAATTTTACTATTAGTTTCAAACCGGAAGAAAGTGGCTGCTAGTACAGTGGATAGGCCAATCTGCAGCTTCTGAGATCTTTAATACTCGATTGTATTATTAAAACTAAGCATTTTAATAATAGAAATCGGCAACTCTTCGGCGTACATTGTAATGTATGTAATGTCTACATGATTTTCCAACAGCCATATACTATGCCGCATTATTTTACATGTATGAGACATGTACTGTTTGATCAGTTTTCATCAGCTTACAAAAGTTTAGTATAAAAATCCTTATACAAAATGATTCAAACTCATATTGGTTTAGTTAAGACTCTAGATTTTGCAATGAACCATTTATGCTTTGTGGACTGACAGTAAATATAGAAGTTGCGTAAAATTAAATATATTTCTGTATAACTGACAGTGAATTGCATCCTATGTGCTTTATTTCTGGTATTATAGTTATTTATATTGAACTGTTTGGCTATCTGCTACAGAAAGTAAGTTTGAATACTTACATTTCTCAAATGAGCAGGTGCAAATATAGCTGATATTTCTGCTCATGTTAGTGTTGTAATGTGTTAACAATTAAGAGGAAACATGATCGAAGACAAAGATTTTATTATTGATGGATTTAATGATAATTCTGACGTCCAGTTCAGAAGTAAACGCTTCTGTGAGGTTTCTACGCGATATTCTGCTACTTCCTCCATTTGTAATATTTGTTGCTCTTTTTTTTATATACCTCATTAACTACACTGCAGAATGTTTCCAAACAAAATTACTGAATGTGGAAACTTGGTAATTTCAGTATTTCGTACTGGTAAATCTGAACATGGCTTATTAGCTACACGGAAAAATTAATGTTTTGCATGATTAGGAGTTGGAGGACGATTTTCTAGTCACAGACATGAAGTCTAAATATCATCACTAGGTTTCTGATCTTTATGACCAAAAAAATGTAGAAATATGCATGCTAAAAAGACCTTAAAAATGACAAAATATGACCAAACATTTCTCCAAGAAGGTTGTGAAAACTTCATTGTAAACTTTATTAAGTGGAATGTTGGCGCATAACCAGATACCATCATTTAACAAAGTTCTTAATAAAAAAATTGACAGGAATGTGACGAAGCTGTCAAAAGAAAAGTCGCCGTCTGCTTTGTCGAACTTTAATTTCACATAATTTACAGAAAAGTACTGTTTCAACAGTACTAAAATGCTGCTTTCCAAGTTCCCTTATGTAACAACTTCACACTTTTAGATTTTTTTTTTTTTTTTTTTTTTTTTTTTTTTTGTCGTGGGTGTAGGCTACTATCTCATCCACTGCTGATTTAACACTGACAGGATTATTTTCAGAAATATTGGCGACAATGAGATATTGATTGACGCGGCGCGACACAGGCATATTGCTTCTACGTTGTCAAGATTAAAAGGCGGGCGTTTAATGATTGATTGATGAATTCTGACCAATTCAGTGACAATTAGGTTTAGTTTTTCCTCCAATGTATAATAGGAGTTCGAAACCTTAATTTCTTTCATCTATGATTTTTAGTGAATTGCGGGTACTATTAAAAAATTACCGGCTTTTTCCTCAAAATATGACCATAAATATTATCGTATTATGACTAGGAAAATGGCCAGAATATGCAGTTGTATGCTGTGTAAAATACATTTAAATACAATAAGAAACGTTCAATCGGCGTTTAATTTTACATTACAATTCATAAAGAATACAGGGAAAAAATGACTTTCCATAAAGATCCGAACCCTAATAATCATACCATTTGACAATAAATTAAGTTGGGCTCCATACATTTAACAAGTGGATGGTAGAGGTTTCAACATTGAGCATTTACTGGCGCGCGTGATGAGGGAATGTACTAGCGAAAGAATTGGATTATAAAGCTTCAGCCAGAACGTTGCTTTAGTATGGTAACTACATTATGGGTATCAAATACATGAGTTGGAGGACGTGGAAACGAGGGCAGCCAGATTTATTTGTGGAAATTACTATAGAACACAGTAACCGATATGATATAGGACCTGCGTCCTTATAGCATTTGCATTGCACGAAGAAGGAAAATGAAATTCTCTACTGAATGATGTTTATCTCGACGGACCTAAGAGTATGACTGATTCAGGTGGGTTTTTGAGAAGAAAAAACGTTGGAAATTTTCACCGAATTGGAATGCATTTCTCGAAGATGGGCACATTGTCGCTTATTGCCGCAACAAAGCTGCACCTGTTGTGCAGTTTAACGGCTCATGTTCTACTGGAGTAGTGAAACCATAAAGGATAACCATTTTTTGTGTTATCAGTCTTATTATCATCTTGCGCTAACCTCTTCATCTCAACATACCCGTTACACCGTACGTCCTCAATTATCGACTTCATAATATAAACTTTGTCTTCCTCTACAGTTCTTACCTTCGACTGTTTCCTCCATTAACAAATTAATCAGTCCTGTATGTGTCAAAATATGACCTACCATCCTATCTCTTTTTTCTGTAAACCTCTTCCACAACCTTCTTTGCTTACACATCAGTTGCAAAACTCGTTCAATTCGTACTTTATCTGTGCACCTAATTTTCAGCATCCTTCTATAGCACCACATTTCAAATGCTTCAATTTTCCTTCTTTCTGGTTTGCTAAATTCCTTGCTGCGCTACCATAAAGTGCTGTGCTCCATACAGAGTTTTAAAAAGTTGTTTCTAAATCCTAAATCAATATTTGAAACTAAAAGATTCCCCTTTTTCATGAAGGTTCTTTTTGCTATTGCTGTTTCGCTTTTAACATCATTCCTGCTCGGCCATCAGTTGTAATTCTGTTTCCCAAGTAGCAGAATTCACTTACAGTAAAGCGTCTATAATCCGAACGTCAGTTATGCGAAACGTCAGTTATGCGAAACGTCAGTTATGCGAAACGTCAGTTATGCGAAACGTCAGTTATGCGAAACGTCAGTTATGCGAAACGTCAGTTATACGAAACGTCAGTTATACGAAACGTCAGTTATGCGAAACGTCAGTTATGCGAAACGTCAGTTATGCGAAACGTCAGTTATGCGAAACGTCAGTTATGCGAAACGTCAGTTATGCGAAACGTCAGTTATACGAAACGTCAGTTATGCGAAACGTCAGTTATGCGAAACGTCAGTTATGCGAAACGTCAGTTATCAGAATAAACTTTTTTTTTTACGATTTGTTCACTATTTTACAGAAGCATCAACTTTTTAGTGTTTATAGATTTACAGTACAGTACACCTAGGACAGTAAGGGATATGTAGAGATGAGCACAAGGTAGGACGGGATGGAGGATTGCATCAAACCAGTCGAAACACAGATGATAAAAAAAATGCTATGTTGGTGAGTTCTGTTGCCTTGAGTATCTTGTACCAGCGTTATACGCCCAGACAATGGCATCACGTTCATCTTCTAAAAGTAAGCAAAAGTGTCTCCAAAATGAAGCAGAAAAAAATAAACGACTTCTTTTGCTTGGGATATGTAAAACACAATGTACCTAATGTAATTTTAAAGGCAAAATAAAAACTGTATAAACCGAAACAAATCGATAATGAGAACCATCCTCGGTCCCAAATAATTCGGAGTATCGATGCTCTACTGTAGTACTTCTATCGCATCCGATCCTATTTTTGTATTTAATCTACTATTATTGCAATCGTTTCTGCTACATTTCATCACTTTCATTTATGTTTAGTCCAAAATCTTCTTTCAGTATTTGTTCACTTCTCAATAATCATCAGCCTGTTCTGCTATCAAGACAATGTCATCAGCAAATCGTAACATACTGATTTTTTTCTCCTTGTGCACTAATGCCACATGCAAATTTTTCTTTCACTTCCTTTATTGCTTCCTCTATATACAAGTTGAATATTAATGGGGTAGACTAATGCATGTCTCTCATGATTGTCTACTTTTGTTATAGCAACTTGATTCTTATACAGCTTATAATGTATTCTTCAATCTCGATATTTTAGACCTGAATTCTTTAAAATTTTGAACATCTTGCCCCAACTAACATTATCAAAAGCTTTTTCTAAATCAACAAACGCCATAAAAGTATCTTTGTTTTGTTGATCTATCGTTCAAGTATTAATCTTAAGGCCAGAATTGCTTCTCTTGTACTGCGGTTCTTGCTAAACCTAAACCGATCTTCACCTACTATTATTCTGATCAGTACTTTTGAAGCATATGATAATAATTCTCACATTTATCGGCTTGTACGTCTTCAGAAGTGTGAAAATGATGCTTCTATTAAAGTCGGTTGGAATTTCTCCTGTTGCCTTACTTTTTGATATCAGGTTGTATAATCTCTGGATTCCTTCTTCTCGTAGGAATTT
This sequence comes from Vandiemenella viatica, assembly GCA_031002005.1. Taxonomy (NCBI): domain Eukaryota; kingdom Metazoa; phylum Arthropoda; class Insecta; order Orthoptera; family Morabidae; genus Vandiemenella; species Vandiemenella viatica. The sequence goes on along the minus strand of JARYHS010008074.1, from coordinate 284,035,858 downwards.
CGGAAGTTCTGCAGCAATCTCCCAACTGACTTTGATTTCAAATTATTCAAAGCTCTATCGAACTGTCCTCAAAACGGAATATCTTGTTAGTGTCGCCAGCTCCTTTTTCCATTACGCTGTTATTCTAGTTATTTCCTCATACAGTTTTTTAGTATATTCCTTCAATCGGTTAGCTCTATCTTTTGAGCTTAAAAGTGGTTTCCCATCGGCAGCTTTAATATTTATTCATCTTTTATTTCTCCAAAATTTTGTTTGATCTTTCTATATGCCACATCTACTGTGCCTTTACCCATTTCTTTTTCTACTTGTTCACACTTTTCATGCAGCCATTTTTCTTTTGCTTATTTGCATTTTCTGTTTATCTGATTTCTAAATATTGCTCTTCCTGCTTCATCCTGAGAATTTTTCTGCCATCCCCTGTGATCCATGAGCTCCAAACTTTCTTCTGTGATTCAAGGTTTTCCCTTGTTCCCTAAAGTTTTTCTTTACCAGCTTTCATTATTTCTTTCTTCAATGCATTCCATTCGTCCTCAGTTAAGCTCCTTTTAGAGTTTCTTATTAGACCCACTTCTAAACTTTCTGCAATTTTTTCTCTCATGGTAAATTGTTTATTCACTTCCAGTCTGTTCTGTTTATATTGCTTCTTTATTCTCTAATTTCAGCCTGTACTTCATAACTATCAGATTATGATCAAAGTTTGTCTACTTCTGGGTATGCTTTACAGACTAGAGCTGGATTCCAGAATCTCTGTTCGACCATGATATAATCTAGCTGTTATCTACCTGCATCTCCTGGATGGTTCCAAGTTATATCCTACCTGCGTGATTCTTAAATAGTATGTTCGCCACGACTAGTTAATATCTTTTAAAAATGTCTAACAGCATGCTTCCTCGCTCATTTCTTTCTCCTAGACCAAAACTTCCTACAGTGTTACCCTCTTTTCCTTTTCCCACTACCGCATTCCAATCACTCACAATTGTTAGATTTTTCCTTCCCCTTCACCTATTGGATTAATTCAATTTCAGCGTATGTTTTCTCTATTTCTTTATCATCTTTCCGTGACGTTGGCATATACACTTGTACTAATGTGGTTGGGGCAGACTTAGTTTCTGTTCTCATCAAAATAATCCTGTCACTAAACTGTTTCATAACAACTCATCTGTTTCCCTACTCTCTTATTCATTACAAAATCTACACCACTAACTCCAACTGACAGCTTTGTGTTAATTATTATGTATTCCCCAGAGCAGAAATCATGTGCATCCTTACACTTCATCTCACTAATCCCGGCAACATCTAACTTAAGTTGTTCCATTTCCCTTTTAAGTTTTCTAACCTACCTGCCCTATTCAGACTTCCAACATTCCACGCTCCGACTCGTAGCATGTTTCTATCCATTTTGATGACTCCTCCCCACACGGAGATCCGATTGGGGGACTATTTTACCTACGTATATTTTACCCAGGAAGAGGCAATCATGATGTGTGTAATTTGAGAGGATTACATGTCCTCGGGATACTTTGGGTCTTTAATGCAGTGGTTTCCCGTTGCCTTCTGCATCCCTGTGCCGTTGATCATTTCTGATTAATCCGCCTTTAGGGGCCGTTTCCAACCCCAACAGCAAGAGGGTGCCCTGGATCGTTCCACGCTCTTTAGGAGACCTTTGGCAACCAGTAGGTGGCTTCTCGTTCCGGGAATCTTTCAGTCGCCAGAGCCTCGTCCGTGCAAACAGGGTGCACCACGTGAAGAGAGGTTGACACCCCAGGATAACCATAGCAAAGCTTTATGGTCCCCATGAAGCACAAATATCAAGCTTATCTGTGGTAATACGGTATATATTAGCTACCTTAAAATGTTTACGCACACAAAACCCTTATATCAAATTCTGTTTCTAATTTCCAAATTTGCATACTTATGTTGCTATTATATGTTTCTAATTGCAGCTGTCGTGTTCTCTTTATTGACATTGCATTCTCCATTAACTCTCCTTTACCTTTTTCCTGTAATTAATTCCTTGTTTAGTTTCATGTGATACATCCTACCGAGTTACTTTTTTTTTATTACCTCTTAACCTTCATCTCTTCCCTCTTGAAAAACTGAGCTGGGAACACAAATTTTAAATATTGCTGCCATCAGTGTATCAAATCCTTTTGTTTTTATTATTTTTTGTCCCATACCTGTTTCTTCAGTTTCATGTGATGATTTTAGACTTGTCCT
>JARYHS010008074.1:284013800-284032641 GCA_031002005.1 Vandiemenella viatica | reverse complement strand
TGCATATGAAGCCCTGCACTCTGCGGTTGTGCAAATGAAGTCGCATTTGCGGCTGAGACCTTGGAGATCCGTCACCCACGACCAGTATGATTGTACTGGTTGTTTGTGATACTGATGGAACTACAGACGGGCGGCCACCACGTGGTATCTTTGAGAGTAGTAATTTGTTAAGAGTGTGCACATTTCTTTGAATGTGAGGGCGACTGAATCCGATAATGGGGTCAATTTCTGAAGGAGGAAGAACGCGTTGAGTGACGCCCACGACAGAAACAGCGAGCGTTGTAGGGCATCGTCGGTAATCTGCAACAACTTGAAATGCAGTTTCAGATGATTCAAATATGTATCCCAGTCTTTCTTAGCGTCATTAAATGATGGAAAAGCTGGAGGCCGGATGTGCGACCTTTCCGAAGCCTGGACTGATTTAGCCTCTTGTGCTAACAGTTTCTCGACTATTAGTTGGAGAGTTTGTTGTAGCACCGCTGTCTGCTGCTGTTGTTGCTCCAGTAGGCGAGTCACGACGTCCATGATGACTGCTGATAACCTTTTTCCTCGTCGCCAATTTGCTGTGTCCGCACGGCGGCCGAAATGTCAACACGGTGGACGGGCTGTCGTCCGGAGACGATCAAGCGAGAACTAAAGCAAAGTCCAAGATGAGTTGCGCAGAGTCCAAAGAAGAAACCGACCGTAGGCCGAGACGCGCACTGATCCATGCCATGCACTGAGTCCAAAGGAGTAACCGAACGTAAAAAGAGACGCGCGCTGGTCAGAGTCCAATTTGCAATGTACAAAGTCCAAAGCAGTAACCGAACGTAAGCCGAGACGCGTGATGATCGAAGTGCGAGATGAGATGCACTGAGAGACGGTAACGATACTGAATAGCAGTGAACACAGCACTGTCTTAAGTGGGACCGCGCGGCTGTATTTATAATAGGCCAGTCGCTTCTGATTAGGCGCGGCGGAAACCCTGCTATACAGTAGCGCTAGTTGGCCTGTTGCTAGCACCGTCTATCCGTTGTCCACCTTGTAACGGCTACTCGCGCTATTCGTGTTTGTATAGTTAAAAGTTCGTTGAAGCAATTGAGCAGCTACACTTCCTAACACGATTTTTCTTAAGCTTTCTTCCACCACTAATTACTCTTTTAATTAAAGGTTCGTTTTGCCGTGCGGTAGCCAGTCTTTCGGCTATGCTAATTGGTTAATTAAAGTCACAGAAGAAAAAACACACATGCGTACTAGTTTTCGTAGATTTATTCCTCTGAGACTACACAGTCCACAAGCATGCCACCAGACAATAATACTAATGTTTCTTCGTCACCGAAAATAGCAGCTTCAAGTACAGTCAAAAACTATAGAAGCAGTGAGCACAATTCTCGAAACTAATTAACAAACAATCGCCATAGTCCGATTCTGCAGTAGTTTACTAAACACAGTTTATATTGAATCAGGTCTCTCGGAAGAACCTTCATAGTCCAACATATACTTTAGCACACATCCCACAGTGTTCTTTAGTACGGAACACACGCCAAGCGGCCGTACGATGTATTCACGGGATAAACACACTGCCGTAGCCCTTCCGTTCCCGCCGGCTGTTCCGTACGCTACTCCTGTCAATCACCGACTCCCGACTCACCGCGCTCGGCGCTCGCCCACCGCCAAAGACCTTACATACCTCTCAGATTACACTATCCACTCCAAATATAACCGTAACGTTCATGGTTACGTTACAACCTCCATCTCATCTTCCGGGCATGTGACGGTGTCGGGCCGGGATACCAGAGTAACCATCGGGGAGAGCGTCATTGTCTAGTTAGGCTCTAGGTGTATACTGGGGGTTTGCAATACTTTGCCTAAACTGTGAACATTAGGTTCATGACCTGTGTATCCTTCTGGTACCTTAATATTTAATAAAACGGTCACCACGCGTTTGTATTATAAACCCCAATCACGAAAGGTATAATTAAATAAGTTCACCTGACACAGTTTTTTGGATCACAAAATACTTGTATTATTGATAAAGTTCACTCTTACATTGTCGGTACCAGAATTGCGAATAAGACATCGGACAACAGCTTCATAAAAGATTGACAGGCTAAGCGCATTCACACGAGAACTCACTAAGTCCCTCTAACATTAGTGATAATTCGATTACGAAATGTTACTATGTGCCGTAACAACGACCGCGTGGAGCAATTCGCTCCGCGAACCGTCGCGAAGTTTACTGTTTTAGATCTACTGAAAGAAAGTGATTTCAAGATGGCTGCAGGGACTTTTATCAACGTTTCAATTCCAATGACGTCAGCAAATTCTTCCAGAAATTAATATCTTCCAATGTACTAAAAGGTTTAACTTGCAACTTCTACATAGGCTTCCTGATATCAGGTTCTATTTTATTAAATTTAATTCAGCATTTAAAAGGGTTTCTATAAGATTATTCTAGAAGTCTCTTACGTCATCATCTTAGCGCAATTTGTCGCACTGCAACAACAATTAACGACAATCTATCTTCATAATCTTAATTATCTTAATAATGCTTAAACTTTTTTTTACCAAAACCACAATTATTCGTAATCCTCTTAATTTAGGCTATCTACTGATATAAATTTCTCAATTCTCTTCCCTTTAGTCAAAAACTTTGTTTTTTTTTCTCTTAATTCAAACCACTAATTAAACTTTGCCAAATGAGTTAATTTTACTTTCAAAATATTCTAGACAGTGCTATATTTGTTGATAATATGTGATCAGCTGTAACTTTACTCAATTCAAAGTTATTTCGAATCTTAAATTTTGGCTTTCTTAAGAACGTGGTTTAAAAAACAAACCAAATTATTTCTTAAATTAAATTTTTCCAGACATCATGGATACACTTAAAAATGATTCTTATTACGAGTTTTCACTGTGGAAATGAATGCAGGAAAATCCATTCAAGCTGAAAATTACGTGAAATTTCTATTTTCTGTATAAGTGACTTCAAAATCGATCTATAGAATATGTTACTAATGGGAATAGCTAGTGAATGCTTTTAGTGAGCTAAGAGGTACTTTAGATACTTTTAACCAGCACTCTACCCCTATAACTACTTGAGATTCGTGTATCTCTATTAGGTTTGCAAACTCCATTACTTTGTTATTTATACTTCTACAATTTACTAGTAACGCTATTATCACTAGCTTTGTGATATTTTCAGCACCAACATTTGCCTTTCCAGATTTGCCCCCCCCCCCTTTTCCGTTGTTATTTCAAAAGCTTCATCTATTTCTATGCCATTAAGCCGGGTACTCACTAGCGAGCTGTAACTGTAACTGAACAGATACAGTAACTACGTTCTCGTGTGTACGCGTGAAACGAACTTCGCTCGTGACGAACACTGAGCCACCTTGAAATGTCTAGGTTCTTTTGACCTTAAACATTCACATTCTCTGTGCATGAGATGGAAGATTTATTAAAAATGTATTCTTAATATTTTTGGTTCGCATGGACAGGATGCAAATTGAGCTTACACACTCTAATTACATAAAGGTACTCGAATGCATAATTTAAAAAAAAAAAAAATTATAAAATATATCACTGAAGGAAATACATGTTTATTTTAACCGTACGTCAAAAAAATGGACTCAGCCAGCAAATGCAGTACTTTTTAGTTCTTAAATTTTAGCGTCGATCAGTTCAATATTTGTTTCACTGCCAAGAAAATTGGGCTAAAAAGACTCAAATTAAATTGTGACTTATCAGTTTCGTCGAGACGGTGGCTGCAGACTACATGCTGTAGCGGTCTTCTCTTGACTTCCTGTTTCCTGCGAAACAGACGCTTCTTAGAACGTTCCCCACACGGAGAAAAACAATCACGACAAAACTATGCCGTGACAAAACGTGGCGTCCACGTTGTTGTCCACACGCACACACCAGACGTGCGTGGTCTTCCGGGATCCACCCGGTAATCCAGTATACACCACACGTGCGTACAGTGCGGGACCTTAATTCGAATTTCCGCTCGCTACCGCATGTACACTCACCCCTCCCGGCTTCTGGAGCGCCCTCTGTACCTGCGTCAAACAAAGACACACACACGCACCGGGAACCTGTCGCCAGACAGGAATGCGCCACCTTCCGCTGTCTCACAAAACGGCTGGATGAAATATCTTGTAAATAGATGGATAAGCGACGAAAAATTAATGGCAGCGGCGGAGGCTGGACATTACAACCTCACTAAGCGTACTCACTAGCGAGCTGTAGCTGTAACCGAACGGATACGGTATCGAGGTTCTAGTGTGTACGCTCTCTGTAATCGTAACGACAAGCCGACTCTATCCGCACTGTTCGTTTGGAGCTCTGCGATGTCGGACGAAGTGTCTCTCTCTTAGCAGCATGCTTACTTGTAGATACTTTACTGGATGATTATAAACGGCCACGAAGATGGCGTATTCATGGAATGTATCGGGAAAGAATTGATCTAATTATTCTTTTAAGAAACCAACAAATGAGTGGTTTCACGAGAATCTCTCCAACTGATTTTGAATAACTAATTAACTTAATTGGGTCCAAGATAGAACGAAGGAACACTTCGTTTCAGGAAGCAGTGTCGGTTCAAGACAGATTAGCTGTGACGCTGACTATTGGTGGTTCTTTTACAAGTTTACTATACCTGTTTCAGATTTCCAAACAAGCCATAAGCTCAATTGTCCCTGAAATATGTGGACACAGTATATATCAGTACAATGGAATCATAACAATAAGTTATACGTGGAAGAAGAGGGTTCTGTTTGATAATGGTATAATTAATTCCATCTTCCTAACATTTGGATATGTTCCGGTAAATATAGAAAAATTATAAAATATATGTTATAACTGGAGCAATTAAATGTAATAAATTATTAATATTAAAATACACAGACGGAAAAAAAAATCCCAACACCAAGAAAAAATTATTGTAGAGTAATGAAATTTGGACAATGCATTTGTCAAGTTAACATGTTTAATTGATTAAATTTTCAAGATCACAGGTTAATTTAAGCTCAAGAAAATGCATTTCAAATGTGAAATACTGTTAAATTAATAGCCGGTGTAACCTCCAGAATTTTGAATGCAAGCCTGCAAACGTGAATGCATTGTGTCATACAGGTTTCGAATGTCACTTTGTGGTATGGAGTTCCATGCTTGTTGTACTTGTGCTGTCAATACTGGGACGGTCAGTGCTGGCTGTGGATGATGCTGGAGTTGTCGTCCAATGATATCCCATACGTGTTCAATTGGAGACAGATCTGGTGATCTCGCAGGCCAAGGTAACATGTCGACACTCTGTAGAGCACGTTGCGAGACAACAGCGGTATGAGGGCGAGCGTTATCCTGTTGAAAAACTCCCCCTTGAATGCTGTTCATGAATGGCAGCACTACAGGTTGAATTACCAGACTGACGTACAAATTTGCAGTCAGTGTGTTTGGTATAACCACAAGAGTGCTCCTGCTGTCATAGGAAATTGCTCCCCAGACCATGACTCCAGGTGTAGGTCCAGTGTGTCTAGGCCGCAGACAGTTTGGTTGCAGGCGTTCCCCTGGCCTCCTTCTGACCAACACTCGGCCATCACTGGCACCAAGGCAGAACCTGCTTTCATCAGAAAACACAACAGATCTCCACTCCGTCCTCCAATGAGCTCTGGCTTGACACCACTGGAGTCGCAAACGGCGATGGCTTGTAGTCAGTGGAATGCACGCTACAGGGCGCCTGGCTCGGAGCTGTCCTTGAAGTAACCGATTTCTAACAGTTCGTTGTGTCACTGTGGTACCAACTGCAGCTCGAATTTCTGCCGCAGACGCAGTACGATGCGCCACAGCTGTACGCCGAATACGGCGGTCTTCCCTCTCAGTAGTGCCACGTGGCCTCCCGGAACCCGGTCTTCTTGAGGCAGTACCATCCCTTGACCACTGCACCCAACAATCATGCACAGTGGATACATTCCGGCCAAGTCTTTCTGCAATATCGCGAAAAGAAAATCCACCTTCTCGTAGCCCTATTACACGACCTCGTTCAAACTCGGTGAGCTGTTGATAATGGCTTCTTCGTCTTCTTAAAGGCATTCTTGGCTAACATCAACTCACTATGTCAAATCTCAGCGGTAAATAACGTTCACAAACTTTACAGCGCGTATTTAAAGCAAACCTGATTTGCAAGCTCTGAGTAGCGCTACTAGCGCCACACTTATGCGCGAAGCGCGAAATTTGAATCGATGTCATCTTTCAGATGTATAAACACGCCTACCAAATTTCGTTTATCTAACACAAGTCTTTCTTGGTGTTGGGATTTTTTTTTCCGTCTGTGTATCAATGTCATCCAACCCTTTTGCAATAGTGTTTATGCGTGCAATAGCTTTATATGTGGAAGCTGTATATGTGGAAGTTAAATTGTTGGGAGTGGTTTACTTGTGAATTTTGGTGACGTATTTGTTGTGTTTTAATACGAGATCAATTTCGATTGTCCGAGTTGAGAAGAGAGTGTTAAGCTTGTCTAATGGCATATGAATTTCTTAGTTGTAATTTCTTTTACCGATTCCAAAGGCGCGAAGGTTCTTCCACACGTCCGCAGGAGTTCTGCTTTCAGTAACGACCGCGTGAGCGTAGCGGAGTTTAGCGTTTCTCATGCCATGCTTACTACGATTGCGCAGTTTATATATATATATATATATATATATATATATATATATAAACTGCTGGTAGTTATCATCTGAGGGATTTCGTTGATATAGTCTATAATCGTCATCTCTTTCGGTCATAAGTTTTAATTTGGGTTTGGTGCCTACAACGTTTCTTTTGGAAAATTGTTTCATGAGTACATATATAGCATTAACTATCGATCACTAATTCAAGGTCACCATATATAAATGATAAAATAGATAGATGTAAATGTAATAAGTAATGAATAAATAAATCGATATATATAATTTTTTCCTTTTCCTGTTGATTTCTTCATTTTCATACGCTCTCAAGCCAAAAAATTAATAATTTTTTGCTTGCATACTTCCCCATATTCATAATACCTTTAGTGGTAATACTTGTCCTTGGGATTGCATAAGACACTGCTGTCATTGCAGGCGTCTATCAACTGAAGACATTTATCTACTGTCCATTCACTCATGACGCTTGAAGATACTGGTAGGTTCGCTCTCGACGTCCACGAACGCACAGCGAGCGCCCTTTGATTCGCAGCAAAAACCGACAATCTTCGGATCGCTGGGAATGCAACGCGTTACGTTCGCGAGCCACGTACACACTATGATTCACTGTAACAGTAACGTGCAACGGTTACAGTTACAGAATTTGGACGTGTTTCTTGTCGGCTTGCTGGGAATGCTACACGTTCCGCTCGCGGCAAGCTCGCGAGCCACGTAATCACTATAGTATTTGGTAACAGTAACGTGCAACGGTTACAGTTACAGATCGCTAGGGAGAACGTGGCTTTAGTGATTTTTCTAACTATGGATCAACACTAAGTATACCTTTGATTACATTTTTTTTTATCCCTTCACTAGCAGCCCCTAATCTAAAAAAGGTATAGTCCCGACCCCGTCATCACTGGAAGTGGGCACCCTTACAGCCTTAGCTAACAACTCAGAAAGTATTTCCTTGCCCCTCCTACTTAAGTGTAGGTCATGCCTAGTAGTCCGAGAGCTGTTAAAAATTTAGGGTAGGTATTTGAGGCACCGTTAAAATTTGTATAACACTTCCTTTGTAATATCTGAGTACAAAATCGAAGACCTGGCTGAAGGGTATTGGGGCATAGTCCACATTTGAATTTTTAACTTTGCAAATTTTTATGTATAAAAAATGTCCTAGAGACATTTTGAAATTTTAATACCTTCAAATTTAATATTAAAAAAAAATGAGGCAGATTATTTAGTCGGACTTAAAATATTGCCAGGCCGTTTCAAAATTGTATTTCTTAAATTTCTAAAAATGTATTTGAGGCACGCTGAGATTTTCACAGGATAATAAATAAATAATTCTGAAAAGACAGGCGATTTGGTTGGGACTTAACACCTGCCAGGTGATCGGAAATGTAATACGATAGTGCGAGTGAATTGTATATTGGCGGCCGGCTGATTTGAAAAATGTTGCGGTGCAATTGGCTCTCGCCAGGCCACGTGACTGATAGCAAGCAGGCAGTTTTTTAAGACGATTTTGGAGCACGTTCGTAGTAAAACGTGTAGTTATAAAAGTGCTATTTTGTTTATGTGTATATAAATAAAATTGCAATCTTCAATTGTATGGTAGCTGCAGCAGTTACTATACCTATTTATGATCTCAATAACTTTTGGAGGTTTCGTTATACATTTTAGCGTCTTAGCTAGTGTAATATGTTTATTGTTTTAATTTTCCCACGTGAAACATTAAATATTAAATCTTCAGCCAGTGATGAACTTTTCGTTTTACATTCATTTTTTGTTTTACTGCTATACTGACAACCACACAGTACTACCGAATAAAAGTCTTTTATTATTTGTGGTGTCGTACATTCACCCTTAAATAAATCAGAAGTTTTCAAATTTTCCGGTAATGGTGTCTTTTCCGTATCAAAAATTGTTCGTCGTAACATGCAAGTAGCTTTTAAAAGAATGTCTTTTTTTATATAAATGATAATAGTTCATCATTAACACAATAACATTTCAGACCAACGATTTTTTTAATGCATAAACTAATTTGTAGTTTTACTTTATAATTTTTTTCATTAATTTTGACTCAAAATTTGCTTTACTGAATGTACTATCGTATTTGTCACCCTTCTTTGTAGCAATGTTTGTAATTATATCCAAATAAGTATTACATAAAGAACTGAAATAATAAAATGTTTTATTTTGAAGAATATTTACATTAAAAAAATTGTAGTTTAAAAAACTAAAATCACGCTTTCCTAGTAATGTGAACTAAAAGGTTAAAAATAATATTTAAATATAAACATTTTGTTTAACAGTGATAGGAAGTCCCACAATTCAGGATAAATTAATTTTTTTGAATAAGCTTAAAGAATAAAGTCACTGATTACAAAATTAACTTTAATGTAAAAAAGTATGAGGTGCTATTTCAGTTGTCTTATTTTTTTGTCGTTGCCTGTTTGTGAAGACAGAGTCACTGTCAAAAGTTATGTAGAGCGCACCCCACGCTTTTTTAACATTAAAGTTAATTTTGTAATCAGTGACATTATACTTTAAGCTTATTCAAAAAAATTAATTAATCCTGAATTGTGGGACGTCCTATCACTGTTAAACAAAATGTTTATATTTAAATATTATTTTCAACCTTTTAGTTCACATTACTACGAAAGCGTGATTTTAGTTTTTTAAACTACAATTTTATTTTTAACTTTTTAGCTCAGATAGTTTAAAAAGTATGTTTCTTAATGTTGGCTTTTCTTCGCCAATCTCTCTTTTTCTTTGAGTTGAAGTTTCATTTTTAATTATTATTCCCACGAGTAAAATACAATTAAATGGTCAACTCATACAAGAGATCCAATAGCATGGTAAACGAGGAAGGCTACTATTCTATAATAGTACGAAGTAATATTTCGAATACTTACTATTCAACATCACGTTAAGCGACTGCAGGCAGAGAAACCTTTCCGGATAGGAAACAGCGGAAGACGATCGTCTACAGCAACCAAGGCTCGTAAATCACACCCGGGAAACTGGAGAACGATGATGATGATGATGGCTATATTAGGCGGGAAATCTCCGAAGGGTATGGCCGCCAAATGACGAAGATTTCTCGAATCGCACCTGTGCACTAATGTCGCGGCTGCATTTGGCTAACTCAGTAATCCCATCAAGTATAGGATATGTGTATTTTAACTTGAAGTCCTAACCATGGGTTATCCTAATCTTTTCCATTTATAATATCCGCAAAAATGCGAACCGAAATCGGGATTCGAGCAGGGAATGTCTGCTCGCTAGTCACGCGCCTTAACCAACTAGGCCACAAAGACGATTCGGAAAGTGGGTGAAAATGAGCCACATCTTTCATAAGACGGTTAAATCACTTTAGTGTTTTTACTGTCAAAGTAATGAGATTACCAAGACATAGATATGAAATTATTGGATTGTCATCGGTTCTTAATGCATGTACAAAATTTCAGACAATTCGGAATTTCTGAAGTGGGTGAAAATTGAAATGAAATTTTCCATTACATTCAACCACTTTTAAGTTGTTTCTGACAACGTGATGAGAGTGAAATTATTGAATTTTTATCGGTTCTTAATAAGTGTGCAACATTTCAAACGATTCGGACGTCAGGATGCAGGTAAACACTGAAATGAAAGATTCCATTACATGCAACCATTTTTCTATTGTTACCGTCAGAGTAACGAGAATAGCAGGACGTTGCTAAGAGACTAATGTATTGTCAACGGTTCTTAAAACGTGTGCAAAATTTTTACTGTCAACGTAATCAGAATATCAAGACATAGCTATGAAATTATTGTATTGTAATCAGTTATCAATACATGAGCAAAATTTCAAACAATCCGGACATCTGGAATTGGGTTAAAATTAAATTGCAAAATTCCACGACATTCAACCATTTTTCTGTTGTTACTGTCAAAGTAATGAGAATAGCAGGATATAGCTATGAAATTATTGTATTGTCACCGGTTCTTAATATGTGTGCCAAGTGTAAAACAGCTCGGACATCTGGAAGTGGGTCAAAATGGAGTTGTAAAATTCCGTTACATTCATTCATTCGTACATACATACAAGTCAAGCTAATATAAAGCGTGTAAAAACAGCAAATTTCTTCAAAAGCTTCTTGATATAGTTTTACATTTTTGTGGTAATTCGTTTCCAGTTTTACTTTACACTTTCGCAAAATCTGAAATAATCTTTTCGGCAGATTCGATGATTATTTATAGAGTCAGAAATTTGAACTTTTTTAATAAAATTCAGTACCCTTGATAAACTCTTTGTACGACAAAAAATATTTTTTTAAAACCTCCTTATCGAGAGCATTAAGAGAAAGACGACTTCCTTTTTATTTTTTGGAAATCTGTCCACAAAAAATACAAACATCTTGATTTACTAAATCCTCGAAATCTTCTAATTTATTTTCTTTTAAAATTATGCATGGTGTCCCAGAAATACATTCTATATTACCAACACTAACGTTGTTTCGAGATGCTAATGCTTCACTCATTCTTTTCTGACCGACAGTATGTTATTTGGATATTTAAATATCTATAAAAATTATATTACAGAAAAAATATGTCACAGAAAAAGTAAACAATAGTATATTTATATTGTATAACGAGTCTTAATATATTTGTTCTTACAGTATATTATTATGCATAGTAAAAATTAAAATTACACTATACCTAATGAAGAAGGCAAATTGGATTTTTGAGATGCATTTTCTTCATAATATTTCTTCATTACAGCAAGGAAATTTTAGTAGCAAGATGAGTGATAACCCTCTTTTATGTTAACATTGAGTGGTAAAATAACATCTTTATATTTTAACCCCTGGCAGTATGGCCGATCAGGCCGAAAGCCAACACAAATAAATAAATAAAAAATATTTTAACCCATATTTTTGTCGAATTTCCAACAAAAGATTTGTCATTAAAAGCAATCATTCTTCCTTTATTGTTTGAGCAAATAACTCAAACTAAATGTTCAGCTTCCATGATAAATGTATATATTACTATTTTATTTATATATACATAAACAAAATAGCACTTTTATAACAACACATTTTACTACGAACGTGCTCGAAAATCGTTTTAAACAACTGCATGCTTGCTATGAGTCACATGATCTTAAGAGATGCAATCGCACCGCAACACTTTTTAAATCAGCCGGCCGCCAATATACAATTCACTCGCACTGTCGTATTACATTTCCGATCACCTGGCAGGTGTAAAGTCCCAGCCAAATCGCCTGTCTTTTCAGAATTATTTATTTCTAGGTGTAAATATTATCCTGTGAAAATCTCAGCGTGCCTCAAATACATTTTTCGAAATTTAAAAAATACAATTTTGAAACGGCCTGGCAATATTTTAAGCCCGACTAAATAATCTGGCTTATTTATTTTTAATTATTTTCAATACCAAATATGAAGGTATTATAATTTCAAAATGCCTCAAGGACATTTTTTATAAATAAAAATTTGTAAAGTTAAAAATTCAAATGTGGACTATACCCCAATACCCTTCAGCCAGGTCTTCGATTTTCACGGTGCCTCAAATACCTACCTTAAATTTTTAACAGCTCTCGGACTATAGTCAAACTCCAGCTACTAGTGGCCTCCACTATGGTTACTACCTTTTTATATTGCAACTAGTAGAGTTTCCGGCGTTGCCAGGTCTAGTTGGCGTTTGTTTACATATAAACTATTTTTATTCACGCAATGAGAAAAGTGTGCCAAGTTTCATTCAATTCGCGCCATCCGTTTCCGGATTTAAAGCAAACCTAGATTCACCCGCACCTTACCATGGAAGGAGTAGGTTGAAGTTGATTTACCTATCACTATTTTATTCATCCAAAAAGATTCATGCATACCAAGCTACATTTATTTCGTACCGAACATTTCCAGTACCAAACTAAACGGTGATTTAGCAGCACAGTTCTAATAATGGGGTGGTTTTGGTGGTCAGTATTCATTTTAGTCCAGGTTACATTTCAACCTAATTACATCTGCTGCTCGAAAATTGAAACATGGACCGTGAGCTCATTAATACATACCACATCATAAAAATGTATCTGGAATGTGTTTGTTTATTTCGGCATCACGAAGAAAATAAAGATTTTGAATGGATTTTCATAATTTGAAAGATTGGGGTAAAAGTTAAAATTTAATAAATGTCTTAAGACGTTATGACACATTTATTTTACAAATAATCTAGCAATACCTGAAAACCGCTGAATCGGTTACGACCGACTGTTCACAGTATCAAACTTTAGATTTGTCTCAATATGTTGACTAATCTGCCGGTGGAGCTAAAAATGTTCTCATTATGCTACTTGATCTGGCACTGGAGCTCAAAATTACAATATTTTCCATACCTGTACAGTATTGAAGTATTCAGAATTGTGTATCAAGTATTGGAGTGTAAGGGTGTGGGAGAGACTATTCCAACCAAATGTCAACCTCTCCTTCACGTGGTGCACCCTGCTTGCACGGACGAGGCTCTGGCGACTGAGAGATTCCCGGTATAAGGAGTCACCCACTGCTTGCCAACGGCCTCCGAAAGGAGGGCGGAAGAGCGGGGAGCGGTTCAGGGCACCCTCTTGCCCTTGGGGTTGGAAACGGCCCCTAAACGCAGATGAATCAGAAATGATCAACGGCATGGGGATGCAGAAGGTAACGGGAAACCACTGCATTAAAGACCCAAAGGGTATCCCGAGGACATGTAATCCTCTCAAATTATATATATTATGATGGCTTCTTCCTGGGTAAAATATTCCGTAGGTAAAATAGTCCCCCAATCGGATCTCCGGGTGGGGACTGCTCAGGGAGGAGTCATCAGAATGGATAGAAACATTCTACGAGTCGGAGCGTGGAATGTTAGAAGTCTGAAATGGGCAGGTAGGTTAGAAAACTTAAAAAGGGAGATGGAACAACTTAAGTTAGATGTTGTTGGGATTAGTGAGATTAAATGGAAGGACGCACAGGATTTCTGGTCTGGGGAACACAGGATAATTAGCACACAAGCTGTCAATGGAGTCACTGGTGTAGGATTTGTAATTAACAAGAAAGTAGGGAAACGGGTGAGTTATTATGAACAATTTAGTGACAGGATTATTTTGATGAGGTTAGGAACTAAGCCCGACCCAACCACATTAGTACAAGTATATATGCCAACGTCACAGGAAGATGACGAAGAAATAGAGAAAATATACGCTAAAATTGAAGAATTAATACAATATCTGAAAGGGGAGAAAAATCTAATAATCATGGGTGATTGGAATGCAATAGTGGGAGAAGGAAAAGAGGGGAATACTGTAGGAAGTTTTGGTCTAGGAGAAAGAAATGAGCGAGGAAGCAGGTTGCTAGAATTTTGAGAAAGATATAAGCTAGTAGTGGCGAACACACTGTTTAAGAACCATGCAAGAAGAATATACACCTGGAAATGTCCTGGGGATACAGGCAGATATCAGCTAGATTATATCATGGTCAAACAGAGTTTCAGGAATCAAGTTCTAGACTGTAAAGCATACCCAGGAGCAGACATAGAATGGACCATAATTTGATAGTAATGAAGTGCAGGCTGAAATTCAAGCGAATAAGGAAGCAGTATAAGCAGAACAGACTAGAAGTGAATAAACTGAAACAATCTCGCACGAGAGAAAAATTTGCAGAAATGGTAGACTTAGGTCTAAGAAGTAAGTCTGAAAGGAGCTCAACCGAGGACGAATGGAATGCATTAAAGACCAAAATAAT
Organism: Vandiemenella viatica; assembly: GCA_031002005.1. Taxonomy (NCBI): domain Eukaryota; kingdom Metazoa; phylum Arthropoda; class Insecta; order Orthoptera; family Morabidae; genus Vandiemenella; species Vandiemenella viatica. The sequence continues at coordinate 284,018,228 of JARYHS010008074.1, read as the reverse complement.
GAAAGCTGGTAAAGAAACATTAGGTTATAGGGAACAAGCTGCCTGAAAACCTTAGGTCACAGAAGAAATTTTGGAACTGATGGATCAGAGGAGAAGGTACAAAAATGCTCAGGATGAAGCAGGAAGAGAGCAATAAAGGCCATTTAGAAATCAAATAAATAGGAAATGCAAAATAGCAAAAGAAAAATGGCTACAAGAAAAGTGTGAAGAAGTAGAAAACGAAATGGTCGTAGGAAAAGTAGATGTTGCATATACTGTAGAAAGATCGAACAGAATTTTGGAGAAATGAAGAAAAGTGGTATGAACATCAAAGCTGCCGTTGGTAAACCTTTTTTAAGCTCAGAAGATAGAGCTAACCGATGGAAAAAATACATTGAGAAACTGTATGATGGGGACGACTTGAACAATAACGTAATGGAAACGTAAGGTGATGTCGACAATGATGTCTTAGGAGAACCTGTTTTGAGGACAGAATTTAATAAAGCTCTGAATAGCTCGAAAGCAAATAAGGCAGTTGGAATTGGTTTGATCCCTGCAGAACTTCTTAAATCAAGGAGATAATAAGAAAGGGGGAAGAAAAATTTATTCCAAAGCAAAAAATAAAGAGAAGTAGAGAACCTATGTACTATAATAGGGAAGTGAGGAGGTTAAAGAGGTTGGTAAGAAAAGAACATAACAGAGTTAAGAGACAGCAGGGTAGTAGGGAATATTTAAAACAACTAAACAAGGACTTAATAGCAGCAAAAAAAATGGCTAAAGATGGGTTTATGAAGAGTATTGTCAGTGCAGGGGGATCATTGACTGATGCATCTAAAAATTTCTATGGCTATATCAGGAAACTGAGGGGAAGGGAGGATGTAGAGACACTTATAGATAAGGATGGAGAAGAAGTTACTGAGGATTTGAAAAAGGCAGAGATTTTAAGTAACTGGTTCAGTGAAAGCATTAGGGACAATGAATCAGAAACAGGAGGGTCTAATTCGGAGAACGAGCTTAACAACACAATTAGAAATGACGATAGTAAAAAATATGATATCCATCCTGAGGAAATCATGAAGGAAATAAGAAAGCTGAAAAAACATAAAGGGGCTTGTGAAGATAATATTACTACAGATATCTTAAAGATAGCCGGATGTGACATTGTACCTTATCTTGAAATATTATTTAAATTGAGTCTAGACACTTGCTGCTTACCACAGGACTGGAAAAGCGCAATAGTAGTACCGGTACATAAGGGAGGGGTGAGAAATAGAGTTGAGAATTACAGGCCAATCAGTTTGACATCAGTGGTAGGTAAATTAATGGAAAGATTGATATGCAACCACATCAGAAATATATGTGAGGAACGTAATTGGTTTTCAAGCAGGCAACATGGTTTCAGGCAAGGATATTCATGCGAATCTCAGTTGGTGGGATATATGCAAGATATTTCAGATGAAATGGACAAGGGAGGCCAAATTGATAGTGTAGCACTAGATCTGTCTAAGGCGTTTGAACAGAGTAAGCCATAAAATGGTAGTAAATAAGGTAAAAACCATTGGAGTGGATAAGAAAGTCATTTGCTGGGTAGAAGAATTTTTAAAAGGTAGAAAACAGAAAGTTAGGGTAGGAAATGTAGTATCAAAAGAAGTGGAAGTAAAAATGGGAGTGCCACAGGGTAGCGTATTGGGACCATTGCGTATCATTATTCTAATGAATAATTGTGTTGATTGTTTACTATCTGAAATTAGATTGTTTGGAGATGATACAATGCTGTATAAAAGAATCAAAACGATAGAGGATTGTAAACAGTTGCAGGGTGATCTGGACAGGATATCTAATTGGGTTGGTAAACATGGAATGAAGATAAATGCAAAGAAGAGTCAGTTTATTAGATACACAAATAAAAAACAAAAGGTTAATTATGAATATAAGGTGGGGAAAGAATTGCTTGCTGAAGACTTGAAATGCAAATATCTTGGAATTACTTTTGATAACAAACTTAACTGGGCAGGACACATAGGACAGGTGGTAGGAAAAGGTTTCAAAGTTCTGCACTTGTTGGAGAGAGTGATGAGGGGATGTATGAGAGAAGTCAAGGAATTGGGTTACAAAACTTTGGTCAGACCATTGCTCGAATATGGTAGTGTAGTATGGGACCCTCATTTTACGTATCAAATACAGGAGTTGGAGAGGGTGCAAAGAAGGGCTGCTAGATTTGTTTCTGGAAATTATCGCAGAATGCAATCAGTGACGGATATGATAAAGGAGCTGGAATGGGATTCATTGCAAGACAGGAGGAGAATGAGGAGGGTCATGGGAGTGTAAATGCATATACTGGTGATGAGGCATGGAAAGATATTGCAATAGGTATGAAAAGTAGTGCATGGAAGGGAAAAGATGACCCTGACCACTAGCTGGAACTCGATTTCAGGCACAAGGGTGTGGGAAGATTCTCTTTTTAAGGTAAGGGTGTCAGGGATTGGAATGAGTTACCAAGAGAATGATGAATAATTTACCGAAAACTTTGGAGGAATTTAAAGATAAAATTTGTAGAGGGGTAAATGTAGGTGGATGCAGGATAGGGGGAAGATGGGTGTGTAGGGAAAATTGCCACCGGAGCCTGTGCTCCATTGCAATTAAAATTAAATTAAATCCGTAGGAGAAAAAGGAATTGAAAGATTATTCAAGCTGATATCAAAAAGTTATGAAACTGGAGAAATTCCTAGTGATTTTAATAAAAATATCATCGTCACACTTCCAAAGAAAGCACAAGCCGACAAATGTGAGAATTATCGCACCATTAGTCTAACCTCACATGCTTCAAAATTACTGACCAGAATAATATACAGAAGGATGGAAAGCGTAGTAGAAGAGATAGTAGGTGAAGAACAGTTTGGGTTTATGAAAAATCGCTGTACAATGGAAGCAATTCTGTCTTCAGATTAATACTTAAAGGGCGGATCAAGAAAAACAAAGATACTTTTATGGCATTTGTTGATTTAGAAAAGGCTTTTGATAATGTTAGGTGGGACAAGATGTTCAAAATTTTAAAGAAGTCAGGTCTAAAGTATCGAGATAGAAGAATACTCTATAACCTATATAAGAATCAAGTGGCTGTAATAAAAGTAGAGAATCACGAGAGACATGCATCAGTTAAAAAGTGGTGTTAGAGAAGGTTGTAGTCTATCCCCGTTAATATTCAACTTGTATGTAGAAGAAGCAATGAAGAAACTCAAAGAAAAATTTCCATGTGGCGTAAGTTTTCAGGGAGAAAAAATCAGTATGTTACGATTTGCTGACGACATTGTCTTATTAGCAGAGAGGGCTGAGGATATTGAGAAGTTATTGAATGGCATGAACAAAATACTGATGGAAGATTTTGGACTGAATATAAATCAAAGTAAAACAAAAGTGATGAAATGTAGCAGAAATGACACCATTACTTTTTTATTTATTTATTTATTTACCCTTCATTTATACAGCCTAATATCTTAGTGACTAAATTAGACCCTACGTATTAATTTTTACATTGTTGATTACATAGTGTTTTGTACAAAATATTTACATGCAAGGAATTTGGCATACAGTTCCGTTACACTTTGACTTACTGTCTAATTAATTCCATAATATTACATTTGGTATTGCTTACAGTAAAACAGTTACAGCTGCTATTGCAAATTTTAATGTTATATTGAATCACAAATATCGCTTATTGTTGTTATAGTGCTAGTGGTTTTTATTGAAATATTCCAGTTATTCTTAGAGTATCCCATTATTCAGTTAGTAGTAGTTAGTCAGTTTTACATACTTTCTGTAATCTGTCATTTAGTTTTACCGGATTACTGGGTAATAACAATTGCTTTTAAGTAACATTCACTTAATTATATGTTCTCAGCCACTACAGTCCTGAGCCAGTTCAAATTGCAGCATCCTGGCTTACCATTAATATGGAAATTAACTCCCAAATATTGTTATGATTCATCGTGTATTTGTGCAAAAGTCATGATCATTCCCTCTACATTACAAACAAGACTGTTTTGGCCGTGGTAGAAGCGCTTTGTTTGCTGTAGTGGTATGCTGACGTTTGCTCATTCTGCCACGCTATCGTTCTGACTCAGGTCTGTAGTAGGCTTGGTTCCGTTTTAACAATGGTAGGATTACTTAATTTAATAGTTATACATTTTTTTTCAATATCACCTCGGTATTATACTCTACATTTCTCCTATAAGGCCTTATCAGTTTCTATGTTACAATTTTTTTTAATTTTTTATTTACTACGTCTATTCTAATCTACCTTGAAACCCTACTACTCTATCAACACCTAATCTACCCACCACTATCATCCCGGATAGTCTGCCAGCCATGCCCCTCTGGATTTCCAGTGGGACAGGATCGACCGACACATCGGGACAAAACTTCCGGCTCCCGGAAGGTTCTGAAGAATAC
>JARYHS010008074.1:283487794-284012800 GCA_031002005.1 Vandiemenella viatica | reverse complement strand
CTTTGAATTGTTTATATTGTATTTGTCTTTGTGTTATATTTACTTGGTTTTCTGAATTTTTGTAAATTTAATTAAACTGAATTTGTTACTCAAACTACTACTTAGTACATTAACTCTTCAATAAGAGTAACAGAATAAAATTTTATGATTACGCTTACCGGTAGTTCTCTAGATATAGGAAATAATTATATGTATAGTTCCTCGTGCCTTTGGCGATGTTTTTTATCTGGTCCAGACCGCATTTCAACCTCACCACAAACGCTAGGAAGAAAACGAGAGTAAAGTTTACATGGCGGTACAATGAACGTAGTATTGCGCGTGTTTTAGTCCTACTAAAGTTCAAAATGATGGTATATCATCGATTTTATTGTTATAATTAATGCTAAGTTTGAAATAGACAATGTTGTCATTACAAAAAATGTATTTAGCGATGCATTTAATGGGTTTTGTGTCTATTTGCATCGTTTGATTTTGAAGCGGCAATATCAGTATAGTTTGTGGTTAGCTTGAAATGTATCCTGTAACAACATAAGGCATGAGGAACTCAATTATTGTTAGTAGTCAATAAGCTGCTTTAATGAAAGCCATGTTAGTAAACTACTCCCGAAAACAAAACACTCTTTTTGCATGTCCAGCCAGTATTTCCGAGAGCCTTTGGCGAAATGTTTTCTCCGTTCCAGGCCACATTTCAATCTAAATACTTAAATTTTGAGATACGATGAAGAAAAATGGCTCGAAATATGACTAGGTGCTTAGAAGTTGTTAAGCAAGAAATACATGTTATTGTTTACGGAATAGGAATGTATTCATATGGTATTATTACGAAAACTTTCCAGAGATCTTTCATTGCTGCAAATGCTATCGTTGGTGGCAAAGATGTTTTTAGAAATGGCCGCAGTCTGCATCATGGAGGATTCCTTCCTCCATGGTCTGTACTGCGATTATTATCACAGACGGCAACTTTCGTGTTGCCTTCTGTCTAAGGAGCATCTATTTTTGCTTTGATATGCAATTTTTATCGAAGGTATGTCCTCAGGAAAGTGTATTCCAAATTTATGATCAAAAAGACAGTTTATACTCGGTTCACCCTTAATACATTGTTATCAGTACTGTTTGTTAGGGTAAAACATTAATATACACGCCAAGGTCCACACGTGCGAAGCAGCAGGTAAATGCTAGTCAACTATAAATCCCCTTTAGGCCAACTAACTAACAAATTAATCAGCTATAAATCCTTATTTTTTCAGTCGTGAGATTCCTCTGTACAAACCCAACTTACACTACCAACAAATTAATTTTGAACCTCACCTTTCTACTAAGAATCTCTCCAGATTTTTATAATTTTTCTTCAACCTCCCCAATGTCCAAGCTACAGTTAAAGGGAAATACAACACTACGGCTCTAAATATTGAGCGTACATGTTTGACGTTAATTCCCTAAATGTCAATAATTTGTAACGAGTTTTTGAACGCTCGTTTAATTTTTCGGTGACTACTTCCGTCCCGGTAAAGCGCTTTGATTGTCGCTTTAAGAACACAATGTGATGAACTGATGCCTTAAATACCCAAAAGAAACTATTTTTGAATGGCTCCAGGGTTATTGTCATGCTGTTGGACTCGGAAATTTTATCAATGGAGGAAGTTTCGTTTTTAAGAACCCATACCGTAAACATTCAACTTTATCTGAAAAATACACAAGTGGTCATTTGAGGTGACAGAAATTATCGCAGTCTTACTTTCTTGGCAACGAGAACCGGTACCGTTTCTTAATTGACCCGCTCTGGTAAATTTATTGTTCGCCCTGGAGCAGCAGGCTTACATCTGACCAATAACACAGTTGTATCTAACAGAGAGCAATGATCATAAAGAAATGTCCTAAATTCCTAAAAGAAGAAATCCACCACAACAGATAGAAGTAGTAACAGATGGTATGCACCTGGTATCTATACAACTACATTTATTGCAACGTAAATTGTAAATTATGTTTTACATAAATATAGTAAAAATTTACGAAAGCTATGATATTACAATTGTTTACGATTGTGGAGTGCGGAAGGAATTGGTTATTAAAGCTCTGAAGTTTAAATATCTTAGCATTACACTTGGTAATAACACCAACTGAGAAGGACTTGAGCAGGGGATAGGTAGAGGTTTCAAAATTCTACATTTAGGGTGATGAGTGGATGTACCAACAATGTGGGATCAAAACTTTTGTAAGATCATTTCTTGAAAATGGCGATGTAGTGTGGGACACAAATTTTGAGTTAGATTTGTTTGTGAAAATTACCACAGAACACTATCAGTTAGTGCTGGGAATGTACGAGGTGTATATTGACAATAAGGCTTAGAAAGGTATTGGTAGAAGAATTAAAAGTAATGTATAGTTGGGAAAAATTGATCATCATCAAAAGTTGGCACTCGAATTCGGGCATAAGGGTGTGAGAAATTTTTCTCTTGTAGGTGAGGGAGTCAGGAATCGGAATAAATTACCAAGAGAAGTGATGAATAAAATTTACCTAAAACGCTGAATGAATTTAAAATTTCCAATTTGTAAAGCGTCAAAGTAGGTGGGTAAAGAAATTACACTCGAAAAATTAATGTTTAAAAGAAAGCAAGAACCCAGAAATATGGGCGTATAGTGAAACTGCCAAGGGAGCATGAGCTCCATCGCAAGTAAATTAAAATAAAATTTGTGCTGAAGTCACCTGTGGAGTCTAACATCATTATAAAGTGAGTTGTTCTTAAACCTTTGAATGAATTCGTAAAGTTATTCCTAAGTAGAGGCAGTTACGATATGTTCAATAACTATTGCGACCTTATTACTTCAGGGAGTCAAAGAGAACTTTTACAGAACGGAGAAAAATATTCATAAGTTTTATCACACGTCTCGCACGTATGTGAACCATAAGGCACTTACTTATCCTTCTAATACTTATTATAGGACAGTATGTTGTGTGCGCTCAAAAAGAAAGCTTCACGTGTATGAATGTATGACTGAGCATAGTGGGTGATCTGAAATAAATCAAGTGAACAGATGTTACTAACCAAAGTGGTATGTCAACTTTACTCTGCATAACTGTGACCATAACATAACGTCGACTATGAAAGTTTACGGCCTTCTTCCTTCGCTCCTTTCTACACCTTCTCAAACTGATTCATGGATTTTGGTCTTCTACTCATTAAAAGAAGAAAAATCGTGATAATAATTTTATATATTCTATGAATCCACTGTTTCGCAAAGAACATTAGGCGAACTAGATAAATGGAGGCACAACAATATATACCATATAACAAAAGTGTTCAAAAGTTGTCTGAGTGTGAAATTTATTTAAAAAAGAGTTGACCAGACCTGTAAAATTTTAAGTTTTTGCCCTCACATCACGCAAAACTAATGAATGGATTTTATTTATTTATTTAGGCGTTACGCTTCTCCGACCTTGAGGTCATTAGATGCGTGAAAGGACTGCGAACAAGAGCCGGAAAGCAACCTATCTACAGGCTTTTGAATCATTCGCTTGCAATGATTTCGGGAAACCATGAAAAATAAATCTACACCGGCCATAGCTAGTATTTCACGTACCTATGGATGCTTTCGATATTTACTGCTTATTGCTTCTGGTCGGTGTGTATCTATGATGAACATTATTGCCCATGGTGTCACTGAATCTGGATGGCCAGAAGACGATTTCATCACGCGTCCTACCGTATGCCAATCCCGAAGGTTATTGCATACCCACCAAGCTATGTAGACTCATCTTAACGAAACTGCATGTGTCATCGGTCAGAATATACAATCCTTTTTATCCCGAGGAAAAAGATCCCACCAACGTAAGTACTGAAAGTTTTGTCTGTCAATTCGCACAACACGAAAAAAGGTAATGAACTGTCACTGGTTTAATCCAGATTAGTAACATACTTTCCGATGGTACTGAGACCTAAACAGTAAAATTTGAAATTTTTGTATATCGAAAAGAAAACAACCCATTTCAAAGAATCTTCGCATAGTGATAGGCAAAGTCATCAGTTAACATATAGGATACTAGCCAGCGTTCTTAAATTCGTTAACACAGAGTGCAGACTTTTTTATATATACTTTTTTTCTACAAAAACATTTCACAAAAACGAGTGTGGCAAATTTAAAAGATATGGCACTACCAATTTCCCTTCTGGTGGGGGCTGCATGTCAGTCTAACCCAGTGGTTCCCAATTAGTGGTACGCGAGATTGCTTCAAGGGGTACGCGCAGTAATCTCTTGGCTAAGGTAATCACTCCGATAGTTAAAAAAATAATTAGGAAAACAGTACTCGCCAAAAAATATATATTAAGACAAACTATGTGTGTGAATTATATTTCTGTAATGCTGTTGTGCGAAGCATTCGACTGGGATAAACGCAATTATTTATCATTTCAGCTATAATGGGTGTACGCGATAGTGAGCTCTTTCTTGAAGTGGTACTCGAGAAAAACTAATTGGGAACCACTGGTCTAACCCCATCACCTTTCAGTCAACATATCTCGAGAAGTAAGTCAGATATCACAAAACATTTATTCTTTATTTGAGAATTGTTTCGTCCAGTTCTATCAGAATCCATCATCAAATTGGGGCGCCCCTGTTATGATACAATCCTCCAGAAATTCTTTGCCAATTTTATTACCAAATATTAACTTGGAGAGGCATGAATGTCATCTTTTCAGCTGCATATAAGTAACCTCCATTGGGTCAAATTTCGATCGCGAAACAGCAAATGTTTAAATGGACATGTGATTTTTGAATGGATACATGGGCGAAGTTTGTGGTTAGTTTGAAATTCAGCCAAGTATTATTTTTTAATTTCTTTTCCTTTCAATGACGTCATTTTACTAATGTCATAGTTTCAGTCACATATAAGTTGTCCCAACGGGTCAAGATTCGAGCGCGATACAATGAATGTATTAATGCGCACGTGTCAGAAACTTTAATTTTGGAACGGAAAACATTAACGAAGTTTATGGTTAGGTTAAAATGCATCCTGGATCAGAATGACACCTGACACATTTGTTAAAGCATAGGATACGGTGGATTTAGTTTTATAATTGAAACTAAATCAACCGTGCCTTATGTGTCGTAAATTATTATGCGGTGTATCAAAAGGTTTTAGAATTCCTAGTTCCTTTTTAAGTTTATTGGTTCCATGTTACTGTCGTCAAAAACTCAATAGCACGTAATACGTTCCAACTTTACGGCGATAAAAGCTACATCTTTACAAAATTGGGGGTATGAGTGTTATCAAATAAAAAGAATTTTTTCTACTGGCTAAGGTTTGAACAGAAGCCAAATTTTGTACACACGTTCCTTGTGCGATATTATTATGGAATATTTGCACATAAGAAATCCGTATTGTTACCTGTTAATGTTTATTTTATGCGCCTTTCTTCGAGGGGGGGGGGGGAACAAAAAAAAAAACATTGATTTTCGCATCCATATCACACACTAGCGATTTTAATTAATATTGTATGGCATTCAGTGAGGATTGAAAAACGTGTCGTACCAGAGACAAAGTTTGTAAATGTCAAAGGTAATCACGGCGATTGTGCTTACAGTAAATTATATATTACTCACGCACGATACTTATGAGTTACATATTCCGTTAATTTTAATGTTTTAAATTCCGGATAAAAGATTACATAAATCACCGAAGTGAAGAAACGAAACATGATCCTAAAAAAGGTAGAATGATTTTTTGTAAGTTTTCCTGAAAGGAGTGAACATCACAACTACAGTGTGATCCGTGGATCATAATTACCGATCTAGAAATGTCTTTAAATATATTCCTCCATCCTTCGGTACATATAAGTGATTAGCTATTTCCGCAGATTTTTATTTGGACCATTAGCTCTAAAAATTTGAAAACACCATCCAAATTGCTGTGGTAGTTTTTTGCACGGTTCCGTTTCAAATAAAGAGACACACGCAGATTGCTTACGGATTGATAATAGTATAGAATGGACTTGTAAGGCTGAAGGTTTTCTCAGCGTTTTATATACATACATAAAATTCTCTCGGGTCACTAGTCGAGTGAGTCCGTTTGTGAAACACGACTTTTCGGCGATCGTAGACTCTGCCACCATTGTCAAGTGACTGTTGCTGGTGAAGAGGATAAGTGCAGCTGCTGTCAACGCCGAAGGCGTGGGATGTGTCAGAAAAGGGGTGCCTGTCGCCCCCATTGACGACATCTTTACGGTTTGGGTTTGCCAGTTTTCATGTTAACTATTTCCGTTTCTTGTTGCTTCACAGGATTCTTTTTGCTTTACATGTTCGGAATAGACTTTGATATTTTATGACGTAGTTCTTCAAGATATTGCTGTCCGAGTATGATTTCGTTGTATAACATTGGTATCTTACTCGCGGGCTAGTGCTATATGTCTATGTAACAGTTTAGGGGTGCTTGCTAGTGTTGAAGCTCTTCTGCACATGCTCTTTTTAATGTTCTGTTTTACTGTACTTTCGATGGGTTTCTGATGCATATTCCCCACATTGGGCAGCAGTACTCCATTATTGGGTGAATGAGGGACTGACAGATATGAATCCCACAGCGTGGTGAAAGGTGGTGTTGACTCCTGCCTTGCGCGGAGAGCATCGGCGTTGCGTGAAATTGGGTAAAGGCTCCTGTCGCCCTTGTTGACAACATCTGCCCCTTCGTTGCAGTTGGGATGTGTTGACTTCGCTATTTGCTTTTTTCTTTTGTTATTGCGTCTCAGGTTTGTTCATAACTTGTGTCTGTTTGTACCATAGTTCAGTATTGACTTCGGCATCTTGAATCGTAGTCCTACTGCGTCATGATGACCGATGTTTAGGATGATCCGTTACCTTTTATTTCTGCCTGTCGGTACAAATCTTGGGTGGCGGCTTTATATCTATCTATTAATATGGGAACGATGGCAAGTGAATGAAGATCGTTAGTTGGGAATCTATATGGCAATTTCCCTGTTTGAACATCCTGTTTTTTTGTGCCTGCAGCTTCTTTCACTGTGTTGTTACCTCATATCACCATTCGGGACAGGAGTATTCCATTATTCGTGTCAAGGGTGCCTTGTAGATTTGGATTCCGGAGCGTGAAGGTAATGTGGAATTTGAATTTAAGACGGGGTACAGTGCGCCCAGTCTTTTTTCCTCCTTTAGTTTGATGTCATCCAAGTAATGTCTCCAGGTGTGTGTGTCCTTGATCTAGAATAATGCCAAAACATCTGACGACTAACTTCTGGGGGATACGGATACCGAGCAAGTCCAGGAAAAACGGCCTTCGTGTGCCTCTTCTGTGGAATACTATTATTGCCTTGAAATTGTCGACATTTATCCTTCGTGGCCCCTCTTTAAGTTGTTCCAGAGCCGACTGGAGACATCTTGCTATCAGCAACGAATTCTATGACCACGTGATATTCGCCGTGTCGTCAGCGTACATCACCGTGAAAACAACACTGTAAAATGATTTCTCAGACTTCCACGGCCATCTTTGTTCATGATTAATTGACTTTCGGGTTATGCCGCGTTGTTTATTTCATTACCTGAGCTTTCGGCTGGTATCCTCCAGCCTTCGTCAGAGATACTGTTTATGTTGACATAGCAACGAGCGCCAAGCTTCGCAGAGCAAAAGGCCGCTATCTTCGTTGATGTTGTTGATGTTGATGTTTTTTAAAATTTCTGCTGCCTCTTTCACCCTTCGGGGCCACCACTGGTCTTCTCTCCACAGTAACCTCGTTTCTTGACATTTTATTTCATGCCCGGTATTAATAGCATGGCGGACTACGGCGGATTTGTCGCTGTTGTTATATTTGTAGTGGCGGACATGTTCTTTAAGTCTCTCCGCCACAGTGCGACCTGTCTCACCGATATAAACACTGCCACAGCTGCAGGGGATTTCGTAAACACCCATAAGCTGGTGTGGGTGTAATTTGTCTTTTACCTTTGTCAGTGACTGACCAAGTTTGCAGTTAGCCTTATATACTATTCGCACCTCCACCCGCTTTAACAGTTTCCCAATCCGGTCTGTGATACCCTGTATGTATGGAAGACAGGCGAATTTTGTTGGCACATTAATATCATGGGATAAGTTGACGTCTCCCAAAGGTTTTTTGGGTCTTAAAACCCTTCTGATGTCGGATTCACTATAGCCGTTGGCTCGGAATATTTTTGTAAGTGTCTCCATTTCTTCATTCAGACTTTCCGAGTCACATACTGTCTTAGCTCTTAAGTTGAGTGATGTTAATACGCCTCTCTTCGGAACGATGATAAGTGAAAGAGGGAGGCAGTCAAATTTTTTTTTAAGATGTGTCAGAAGCCTGATATGGACGAAGGATGCCATATAAAAGTAAGGTTGTAAGCTATCTCACATGTTGTGTTCCTATTCTAACAAGCGGTGCTGAAACCCAGACAATGGAGAAGTGAGATATTAGCACGTTGAAAGCGAATGAAATTAAGTTTCTAAGAAGCATAATAGGTATTACATGAATAAACAGGATAAGGAACGAAACGCAGTAAAAGGGGGACCTCTACAGGAAATGATAGAGAGGGCCAGACTAAGAAGTTTATGGGCATGTTAGAAGAATGGGGCAGCAGAGACTACCGAGGAGAATTCACGAAAAGAAGATTCAAGCTAGAGGAAGACTGAGGCATAGGTGTGTAAGAGTGTGTACGGAAGAGAGGAGAAGACTGGACCAAGGTGGTGAAAGAGAGGTGGTGGAAAGAATGGAGAGATTTTAGCACAAAGCAAACCAAGCAACTAACTGGTAACGTGTTGTTGTTGTTGTTGATGATGATGATGTTGAGAAAATGACTTTGAAAGGAAAACGTTTATTTTGTTCACACCTTGCAAAATATATTAGGTGTGGTTTTAGTACTTGTGGTTTAAATATGGGGTATATTCGATTTTGGGGACGAATTTCAAGATCCTAGGTAATAGTGGTTTTGAGATAGACCCACTAACAAAACTTATCCAAATTTCACAAATATAAAAAAAATCTTAGTCCTCTGCTTGGCGAGCTCTAATAATCGATATCCCACACAATGGAATGGTTTATTTTTTTCGATCAATTTATTTCAATGAAACCGCCTAGAATACAATTTTACAGAGTTTAGGTATCATAATAGATTTTGAATCAACGAAACATATAACTTGTGCAAATATCAATTCTGAAACTTATTATAATTACAAGTTAGAGGAATGTGACAAACGGACATAGAGCGGAGTAACAGCAGTAGGACTGAGCCTGCTGGGTGGTATACAAACTAAGGATGTAACGGATATCCGCGTCCGCAACTGCGGAACTTTCGCGTAAAATCCTACATCCGCTTTCGCATCCGCATCTGCAATATTTTATAGGGATATATAGCTGTTGCATCACACCTGGTCACTCAAGTGGGGTGGGGAAGCAGGTGAAGGTTAGGTTAGAGGGAGCAGGTCGCTCAAGTGGTATAACAATAGAACAACTGGCCCTGGAAGTGGGGGGGGAGAGGCGTGGCTTCATACATGGCTGCCCAATTGGAGAGGGGAAGAGGCAGCCGAAACTAGGGTTAGTGGGGCGTGGAGGGCAGGTGAAGGTAAGGTTAGTGGTAGAAGGTGGCCAAACAATAGATCAATAGATTCACAAGTGGCCAAATTAGCATAACAAAAGAACAATATATTCTCAAGTGGCCTAATTAGCATAACAATAGGAGGGGAGGGGCAGGAGGCAGCTGAATCTGGGTTAGTGGGGCGGGGAAGGCAAGTGTAGCTAAGCCTACTAATCTAATTAATGACGCATGACTGCACCCATTGTATAACCTAATTAGTGACGTATAACTGCACCCATTGGTTACGATGTAACAATAGAACAATATAACAGATGATCATGAGAGCGAATTAATGACGCATGACTGCACCCATTGTGTGGGCTCACTACTCCAAACACCTAGTACGTCAGTGGTCTAAGGTAGAAACATTTCATTTGTAGAAAAGTGGTTACATCGCAATACACGTCGTCCCTAACATGGCGCTTATTTATTACCAATAATAGCAAAATTCTTCCTGCCTTACGTTGTAACAAGAACATTCTGGTCCATGCTGCATTTCAACCTAACCACTATCTCCGCTAATAAATCCACTACGAAATCAAACGATACGGGCACACATTAAATACATCGCAACTACATTTCGGGTACAACATTTTCTATATCAGGATTCCTATTTAGCACAGCAGGAATTTCCACGGTTCATTTCATTATACACCGTCAGTATGAATTGGACTAAATCACACGCAATAACACAGTCATTGTATCGCGATGCAAACTTGACCCGAAATATTAGCTTAAGTTCAGTTAAGAGTTGTAATGAAAACTGGAGTTTCCGTTGTACAGCGCTAGTTACCAGAATTTTAGTATACATTTTTAAATTACGTTGTTTTAATAATTTTCAAGATGCTGATGTCATAGTAAATGTAGCTTGACATGTATTCAGTATGTACTTTACTTCGCATTTACGAGAGCTATATTGCCAGCGTCATTATTCAGGTTTTTAGCAGTTGCTTTGGTATCACGATCTGAAATTGTGGGTTAAGTTTATATCAGCATTCATGACGTCACTAACATACAATACAGTGAATGTATTAATGCGTGATAGATAGAAGCTTTGAGTTTCTAGCGACAATATTAGTGGCTTGGTTGAAATGCAGCTTAGACCAGAATGAAAATTGAAACTATATTAGTAATTTAAGTTGCTTTCATGAGTGCTGATATAGTGACTTCATATATCACATTGTGCCAAATTTGTATCAAAATATGTATAACTAGCATCGAGCCCGTCAAAAATGACGGTTTGAACGCAGTATTCTGGCAGTTCGTTTATTTGCAGTTGGTTAATTATACATAATTGTTATTACATAATGCTAATGGCCTTGGTTTTGTAATATTCTACATATTTCATTTCACGCATTTTGAATAAGGGGATAATATAAATCGTACTTAGCCTTAAAATTTTTCATATTCTTACTGTCTGTAAGTTCACAAGAGGATGTCTTCAGTTTCTGGCTTGAAATACTGTATTATGACACCTAATGAATCACATCGTAATTCCGTTTATAATATATGTGTCATAATATATGTAAAAATCATTTTTTTTAAAAAAATATGCTGATTTTAAAGGAGCTGCACTAAGTTGTGGCTAGGTTGAAATGCAGCTTAGACCAGAATGTCTACTAATATTCCATGGTGCATAGTGTATTTGGAGTGAAGAATGGGGCCGCCATGCCGAATTCTGAGCACAACGACGTCAGAATCATGGAAGAAGGAATATATGGAGATGACGCAAGGGACCTTCACCACGCACTGGAGTGATACCGGGTAGAGAGAAGTGGGGTGGGGAGGTCGCCATATTGGTCGGCCGTAGAAGTATGGGAAGTAGGCACAAAAACATCAAGGGAATCATACGACAACCGTGGTACCGCAATTTGATGATGCATTGTTATGTAACTCGACGAGACACAACAAAAATGAAGAATAGTTTTTTTTTGATATCCTGCTTAGTTCTCAAGATATACTGTCTCAAACTTGCACCTCAGCCCATCATTCCATAATGCAATCTTTACACTGTAAACTAACTTGCTTTTTAATTAGCCATAATAATATACCCCGTAGCGCCATCTAACAAATTTACGAAGTTCGTTGATTCACATATAACTGGTCAGTTGGCGGAAGTCGCCCGCCTCGTACAGATGTTGTCCGGTAGACGGAAGGAAGAACCGTGACGATGTGCAACTTCGCACGAAAGGACTGATTTGTGATAATGCTTCCGCCTATGTAATTTTAACGTATGTATAATGTCGTATTTTAAAGATAAAAGCTGTATATATATATTTTATCATAATGCAATTTTAACATGAATTTTTGTTTAGGTGTCATACTTCTGAAGAAGACAAACATGTATTTGTCGAAACTGCAGTAAAGTTTTAATATAAAAATAAGTAAACTTCGTTTACTTAGCGAAATTTATATAGCTGAAGTAAAATACAAACTTGAAAATCCATGAAACATTAGTAGCTTTTATTTTCAGTGAAGTATGTAATTGTGGTTGCATGGGATAATTACATTGTATGAGAGGATCCTGACTGTCAGAACTCAATCGAAGCGACCGAGCGTTGTGGTGTAACGGTTAGCGTTCTGGCCTCGCATTCTGGAGGACGGCGGTTCGAATGCCCGTGCGGGCATCCAGATTTGGGTTTTCCATGGTTTACCAAATCACTCCAGGCAAATGCCGGGATGCTTCCTTCAAAAGGCCATGCCCGAATTCCTTCCCATTCCTTGCCCCCCCCCCCCCCATCCTTTCCCGTCTCTAAAGATCTCGCTGTTAAGAGACGTTATGCAATTAAAAAAAAAAAAAAGAATCAATCGATTAATAATTACTGTCAGAATGTAATTGCTGAGCTAGAATTCCATTAGTTTACAATTTTTTGCAGAAGAAGAATTTCTGTTGTTGTTGCTGAACTGAAGGAGATGAATTTAAGCCCTTTGGTTTTTAATTTACAGTATCAGTGATTCCCTGTTTTAACTTTTTTTTCTTTATGGCTTTACGCCTCATCGATGGTTAGGTCATAGAAGGGGGAAGGGGAGGTACCTGGGGGAAATGGTCTTTTAATGGAATCATCCTGGCATCCACCTGCAGTGATTTCGCGAAACCATGGAAAACAGAACTCTACATGGTCGGACGGGGATTCGAAGCTGCATCCTCCTGGATTCCAGGCGCGAGCGTTACTGCTCTCCCACCACGCTCGGTGGGCCACTGTCAGGTCTGGCACTAGTTCTCAGTGAATCTGGAATTTAATCACCAAATAATACATAAGCTATCCTCTTGACTGAGTTGTGTGCACCAGTATATAGTAGCAAAGATTCATTTACAAACCAAGAACATGTTTCAAGCGAAGTTTCAATTTTATTCTATAAATCCAGCTTTTTATTTTCCCTTCGAAACTGTTCTTATTCATTTCTGTTTCGACCAACGAAACTTTAATTTTTTTCGGCTAGCTCCTTCCTATTCTGTTTTAATACCAAAATGAAGAAACGTCCCAAAAACAAAGAACGGCTTGAAAATTTTATACTAGTTGAAGAATAAACTCTGTTCTACACAAAAAAAAAAGAAAAATGCATTAAATTTTAATGAATTAAATTAAAGAAGAAAGAAAAATAACACTTGGACTAATTATGCACAACACAGACCACTTCCCATGGGCACTATTTGAAAGTTAAAAAGGAAATGAAACGGACGCAATGAGATAGGAATACGTCCATACTATGTCTCCGAGAATCTCATTTCGAATGAGACTCAAATATTCTACTCCGCAACACCTGAGACTGAATATTCAATGTTGCAGAGGAAGTTGAAATGGGATTCCTTGTCAAGACTCTCCTCAGACGCAGATGTGTAACAGTTTGTGCCGACAAAGAATCCCAGTGTGTACAGGTCACCACGATGAGAAAATCTTGAGCTCTCTGTATTTATTTATCTGAGTTAAGGTATACCGGATTAGCCACGAAGCAAGAGTTGCAAATGCTACGGGCCTCGCGCCTTCTGGGGGGCCTCGCACCTCTTAGGGGGGCCCCGCGTCTAGCAGTCTCTGGAGCATCCCCGCGCTGTCTTAATACAGCCTGCAATAACTATGAATCATCTGCTAAATTCTTTAATTGGCATCGATTGGATATTTAATTTTCACATTCCTTCTGTTGAATCGTAACTATTTCATTGTTTTGACGACAATAAACGCATTGTGCATTTTAAGGCAAAATATAATTTTCCACCTTCCCAGTATACCATATTAGAACCGATCGTGGTGGGTGGGCGGTAAAGCTCTGGTCTCGCATTAGGGAAGACACGGGTTCGAAAACCCGTCCCGGCCCGTCCAGATTTAGGTTTTCCATGGTTGCCCCAAATTAGCCCAGGTGAATGCTGGGACGATTCTTTTAGAAGGTCATGGCCCAATTCCTTCCCGTTCCTGGCCCCCCAGTTCTTTCCCGTCTCTAATGACCTTGACATCGACTAGGCGTAAAGCCAGAAGCAAAAAAATCGGATAATGTATTGAACTTAACTGTGTTCTTATACTGAGGACAAATTGATACTTATGGGGGAAGAGGATTATTCTGTTTATTTGGAAATATTTCAAGGCTCTTGGCATTATTTTAAGGATTCGGTATAAATGCAGATCCTGCAATTAGCAACCTTCATCGGTGCCATAATTAATTTTATACGCAAATTAATTAAATGAGTTGGTACACTACCAGTTATAAGTAAGTTTAGTTTAAACTGCAAAAAAGGGGAACCAATTAGGATATAATGCTTTTAAGAGTATTTAATAATTTGAATTCTTATGAGAAATAATACGCTAGGTTACAATAAACACCTTTCACATATGTTAATATTATTGCAAACAAATTAGAACGCTTTCAGACAGTTAGGCTATAATTTTGAACCCTGAGTCGCAACGAAATATTGAATTCAATATCTTTGTTCTTTTTTCAAATTTACATGTAAAGAAAAAGTGGTGCTTAGTGACTTAGTTGCTTGTGAACACTGTGTGATGAAGCAGGTCAAGCAAACATTCATTAGCACTTCCTAAGAGTCAACGGCGGAATGAGCGTAAGAGCAAACAGCGCTAACCGGAAACAGATGTTATCACCGAAGAGGAGCTTTATATTCACTACAGACCAAATCAATAATCTATCTATACGTTTACCACTAGTTTGTTTAGAGCATAACAGATGGATATATAAGACAAGCAGGGGCGCCGGCTTTCAGAAAATCTCATGGGTGCTCATACTCGTTTGATGACTCATTAAAAAAAAATAGCGACGTGTGTGAATTAATTTTGACAGGACGGGACTGGGGGTTACTGAATTGGCACGTAGAAACATAGAATGCTTTTTATCATGAAAATGTTTAATGTTACATGCAAAAAAAAAAAAAAAAAAAAAAAATCTTTAAAATTCAATGCAAACTTGAACGAAGTCGCGGTCACCAGCTAGTCTTCGATAATTGTGAAAATCCAGTTTATAAACGAACAGACAGGCAGAGTAGGACAGAAATATTTTGCATTTTCTAAATTATATGCCAGTTCAAAAATGTTATTATTTTCACCAAAATTGATTCAGCGTTTTTTGACGTGTTTGAGTAATAAACTTACAGAGTTTCAAGTTTATATCAATAGAGGAAAGATATTAATTATTTTTATACTCCTACTGAAACTCGTAATTTTATTATTGCATTTGATTTGATTTGCGTCCGCAAGGATTGGCATCGTGATTGAAGTCTCGGGTACAGTTAGTAATGATTATAGACGTGCAGAGGAGAAGGATGAAAAACCAGAAAAACATGCTAGATTGAATAATAAATAACGGATACTTATCATAGTAATATAAAACCGAAACGATTATATTATTATTAACGGCGTGTAACATATTTTTTACTAGCAGGCGATATTTATTAATACCTTCATAATTGTACTATGAATTGCGTGATCAACTATTCAACATTAATAAATCTTTTTAAAAAGAATTATTTAATAATCTATTTAATTATATCAATTTTTCACAATACGAACGTATTTTGTCTGTTTATAAATATATCAGATTTCTTCAAGGTTCAAATCATCCGGTATTTCTCAGTTTACGCGCACTACCACGTGATCATTCAATCTTTGCTGAGCCATATAGTAGGCGAGCTGGTAAACGTTTTTGGGTAGGCACCATGAAAATTTGTATAACACTTCTTTTGTAATTTAAAAGTACAAAATCGAAGACCTGGCTG
This sequence comes from Vandiemenella viatica, assembly GCA_031002005.1. Lineage (NCBI taxonomy): Eukaryota > Metazoa > Arthropoda > Insecta > Orthoptera > Morabidae > Vandiemenella > Vandiemenella viatica. Next base: position 283,997,001 of record JARYHS010008074.1, on the reverse strand, counting down.
ATGGGATTGGGAGAGTAGCCGAACTATTAACTTTAGAAAATTTTCTTTTAAAATTGTATTACACAAATATCGAAAAAATATATTTGAGTTATGCAGAATAATATTTACATGTAGAAAAAATATTTTTGAAAAGACATGTCATTTTGGTGGGCCTTTTTACCTGCCAGGTGATCGGGAATATTATACCAGAACGAGAGTGAGCAGTATATCCACAGCCGTCTCAGTCGGCCGCTTATTCGCGCTCAGGTATAACATTCCCAATCACCTGGCAGGTAAAAAGCCCCACTAAAATGACCTGTATTCAAAAATATTTTTTTCTAGGTGTAAATATTATTCTTTGCAAACCTCAGCATGCCTCAAATATATTTTTTCGAATTTTATGACACACAATTTTGAAAGAAAAAATTTTGAAAAATTAATAGTTCGGTTATGCCTCCATTCCCATTAGTCAGGTCTTCGATTTTGTTCTGAGACATTACAAAAGAAGTTCTAAACAAATTTTCACGGTTCCTCAAATACCTTCCCAAAAATATTTACCAGCTCCGACTATAATAAACTACTCCTTAAATAAGTTTTATTCTCCTTAATGATCGTGTTCAGCGGTAGGTATCGATAATGGAATGGTTAAAACTTTTTTTTTTGAGCAATTTGATGACTTCAGATTCAGGTATCAAATATTTAGTATATATTCGCAATGACAAATTATAAAAGAAACAATGTCTTCCACATTATTCAGTCTGACATTTGTTGTTCATGCTATATCCAAAAGCAAGTTACGATGAAGAACCAAACGATCCACGTCAAAGTCTTCTCTTTCACATAACATAATTTTTCCATGTTACTCAAATGTGTCAAAGCATTTTTAAGTAAAGCGCGAAATTTTCTGTAAAGTTACATATAGCAACGATCCAGAATTTATATCAGGAATTTGATAGTAAAAAGAGATTCAAAGCAGTGATGAATTAAAAAAAAAAAAAAAAAAAAAAAAAAAAAAAAAAAAAAAAAAAAATTTTGCTTTCGCGCCGGCATCATCCTTCTGATTTCTTGTGTTGTTTAAAAAACATAGCAGTGTACTGTAATTGTTTAGAATAGTTTTCAAGGAAGATAAAACGATCGCAGATCAAGGTACTGAACATTACCAGCTGCCTGTGGTGAATCAAAACAAGATTGGCATTTCTGCGAACCACATAAGAAAATAAGCTCTCGTATTAATACTGAAAAATCTTTTGTCGCAGTTATTTGTTTCATTATTGAGCAACCAGGTTTAACGAGTGAGCAATGCTATTCACATGATTTGTCCTTGCTTCGATTGTTTTAAGACGCAATTGAAGGCCGGTATGCTTTCAGGTAATAGAAGCAGCGCCATCTGTACGCAGAACCAAACACATCTCGATACATATGTCGAATCTTTTAGTACGTCACTGAAAATTTCATACAAATTCTCGGATGTTGTTGATACCGTTTTATAGAGGCCGACAAAAATTTCATGTACCTATATTAAGCTTAGAGTCCAGGCAACGAAAGTGACTTGTTCATTATTGGAAATGCCCTAGTTTCATCAACCATAATTGAGTAATAGAGAGCATTTTGTACTGCTTTGACTTTTTTTTTTATGTAGTACTTCGTCACTAAAAATTGCATATAGCTCTTTAGTGATATCGTGTGACCACTGCCTATATCCGTCGCGCTGAAGCCACCAATTTAAGTCGGGAAGATCCTATGATCGCAGCTTCAACAATGGAATGTAATTTGAATAGTCGTCTTTGAGGCACCTTATGGCTGGAACTTCGGTCATTAAAAAACGAACAGTTGAAATCATTTTTAAGAGGGTGGGTCTAGCTGTTTTTATATCTTAAAGTTTACTTTTAGATAACATGAAGTATATCTTGACGCGACGTTTTTAATTGGCTTTATGCAATAAACAAAAATAGTGAACGTCAAACTTTTCATACCTTTCTAAAGCTTTGTTCAATAATGAAGTGAATGCGTTGATGGACTAATCATCTCTTGATGATGTTTTCGGCGTAGAAACGACATTAGACATGGTTTCTTTACAAATTTGAAAACAGTTCCTCTATATCTCCATTATCATCAGCCACTCATTTTTAAAATTTCGCCTTTTGTCTCTTCAAATGAATTTAGAGAAATAACGTTTTCTGGTTGGATTTGGTGAGCTGCACTAAGCTGAGCTACAAGTACTTCAGGTTCTGTATCTTACGATTTCGAACGACAAATTTATCCCTAACAATTTCCCGAAATAGACAAATTAACAATATGCATGGCGCGATCTCAAAGCACATGCTTTTTACCAGCTCGACTGACCGAATTAGACACTTGAGACTAGGGATGTAACGGATATCCGCATCCGCAAGTGCGAAACTTTCGCATGAATTCCTACATCCGCTTTCACATCCGCAATTTTTAATGCGGATGTATTGCGGATGTTTTGTTTACATTGCAATAAATATTATTCTTTTCTCTTTATTCGAGATTCTGCCCATCGTAGCTTAGCTAACAAAAAAGTGATTGTTTCCTGATGTTCTTGCAATAAAAGTAACAATGAACTAAACGATATTATTACCTAAGCCACGAATTTACTAGTTTAAACTTGCAAGTAAAGACCCATTCACACTAGCGGTCAGCTAAGCTCAGCTCAGCTCAGGTCAAAAATCGCTATACACGTAATCCAATGGGAGCATTCAAACTACGCGGTCCGCTCAGGTCTCGGCAAGGCAGCTCAAACTGAAGATCGCGCCGCCACCGATCAACAACGGTCATGACCTGAGCTGAGCTGAGCTGACTGCTAGTGTGAACGAGCGGCGGTCAGGTCAGGTCAGATCAAATGGGCGAAGAACGTCTGAAAACTATGCTTGTGAGCAATAAATAAAAAATAAGTGTTTTAACGGTATGTTATTTCTATTTATTATAAAGTCGGCAAACTTTAATATAAATTCAAATATTATTACAAATTTTAGTACTGTCAAGATACAGATCCTGTTTCCTAATTTTTTTAAAAAAATATTGTGAATATATTTTTTTAATCAAATGCTTCTGTACCAGCGTTAGCACAGAAACAAAGAATATTTGCAATGTAGGGTTTCTCTCTCATTCTGAAATTCACTTTCTACATAACATGAAATTTTATCCTTCCGTAAATAATTGTGCAAAATAAATGTTGCTAAAATTATGTTATCAATTAATGCTGGAGCAGAATCAATTTTTCTAAAATAAATTCGAAATCTTTTAGCCCTAAAATTTCAAAAGCATTTCGCACAACTCGCCTCTCACGGCGTAGCCGGTAGTTAGCATTCTTCTTTCTCTTTATCTGTTTGCGCTTGAAACTCTGGATACACCAGAACAATCCTCTTTTTGATCTTGACATATTTTTAGGCTCTTAATCCAAAATCATTGCGATTTAATTGACTTTGGTGTAGAAAACGGCATTATTCACTATGAGCAACTGAAATGAAATGGCCTCATCAACGACTTGATCTGGCCTGACCTGAGCTGAACTGACCGCTAGTGTGAATGCTACCCTGGATTGTGAGATGAGCTGACCTGAGCTGAGCAGAGCTGACCTGACCGCTAGTGTGAATGGGCCTTAAAGGAAAGGTCGGGCAACAATAGACAGCACCGAACTCGCGCTGTCACCGACAGACAGTTTTCTTATTGTTGTCGCTCACTCGATTTAAGTGAGTTCAAAACGACAGCGCACAGTGTGTCGGCAGTCATTAGTTGGATCTAATTTTTGACGGTGCTGACCGGTGTCGGGTTGATCGATATGGAGAATCGTATACAAAGAGTTCAGAAATTTCTGGTCCTTTTCGACTAAATGTTGTTTTAGCGTTACTGATTACTTTAGAAAAGCGTCCATTTTTTCAGCCTTACTTTAGATTCATCAGATGTTCGTAAAATGTAGATATAGTCCTTACATGTTCACAGTAACAAATGAAATTGCCAGACGTGAAGGTCAATTTTAAGGCCTGTAAAAATTGTATCCGAGACCCGGATTTTCAACCGGGGACCTTCCATACACGAATCACACGCCGCAAGCATCTGAATATAGAAGTACTGAAAAATATGTATTTAATCATATAAAAGAACATTTGTGTTTTGGGATAACAAAAATAAATGCTACAGAAAAAAAGTATATTGAATTTATTATGGTTGAATATTTATTTGTTATTACATCCAGATTTGTCTCCTGACACAGATGGATACGGCGTACGATTGGGGTACTGAAAGTCCTTTGTTCAAATCCTTGTCTCAGCTGAAAGTTTCATGGACCTTAAAATTGACAGTCACCTCCGGCAAAGCTTTGATTTTGTTAAGGCTAAGATGCTGGGACGCTCCGTGGTACGAATTTCACGTTAATCTGTAGGTCTCCTTTTCAAAATAGGTGACAACGATAGAGGTACATTGCGCCGCTGATAAGAAACACTGTGACTGAAATTTTTAGATCACACGAAATTATTATTAATTTACAGAATATTTGTAGTCTGTATTTAAATTAAAATGTATAATAATCTTAATATTTTTTGTTCAAAAAATATTGAGTGAATCGAAAGGAACCTGTAACTGCTTTCACTGATCATCATCAGTTCTTTTATCGAAAATCGGAACTCGTAGGTCCTACACGTTGTACTGTGAATGCGCCACTGGGGCGGTGGGAAGGTGGGTCGCGAGCATAGAACTGTGCGTGGTGAGTACGTGGTAACGGCCTGGCCTCGCATTCGGGAGGACGGCGGTTCGAATCCCCGTCCAGGCATCCAGATTTGGGTTTTCCATGGCTTCCCCAAATCACCCCCAGGCGAATGCTTCCATTAAAAGACCATGGCCGAATTCCTTCCCGTTCTTAACCCCGATCTTTTCACGCCTCTAATGACCTCGACGTCGACGAGGCGTATAGTTATAACAAAAACAAAAAGCAAGCGTGGAAATGAGCGGTGGCGTGGCCTTGTGCTTGACACTTGAATTAGTGTAGCCACGAACTCCGCAAAGTTCATATGATAAGATTTGTTTTTAGACGCGTACGTATTTATTTAAATAATTTAATTCACTTGTGAAATCATCCCACATTTTTTGTTGTTCAAAGATCAGGCAAAAATAAATCAATATGGAAATAGAATTTAATTATGAAAAAAGATTGATTTTAAATTTATTTTTGATAAAATATTAAAATCTAAATAATTATAAATTTATTTTTCTTCCGCGGATGTCAAGCTCTGAACATCCGCAAAGATGAAATCCGCAACAACTCTACTTGAGACCATATTGTCTTTGCTTGAGACAGTGCCACGGCCGCGAAAGCGCTTGCGGTGGGGCGCAGGGTGAGTTGTTTGGCTTGTTTCTGTGCATACTCTTCACAGATCCAACCAACATTTATTTACCACACACTAGTTGGAGTTACGTATCACATAAAGTAGTGTTTATGTTATCCCTGGACACAGCCCCGCTGCTAGCTGTTAGGGCGCCCGCGTGCAATCCCGATTATGCCGCCCCCTGTCTAACTACAGCCAGTGGTGGATCCATGAAATTTCCGAACCGGGTCAAAACTGTGAGATTGCCGCCCTTTGGAACGTTATTTGCCGCCCCCATTGTTGCCTGCCCGAAACAGCTGTTGAGCTAAAAAAAAAAAAAAATTCGCCTGCTACATAATACACTGCAAATTTTGTCGTGGCGACAATGGAGTGGCAACTATCGCGGGGCGGCGACTGTCGATCACTCGTTTTGCCTCCCCCCCCCCCATTGATGTGCCGCCCGCGTGCGGTGCACGCCTTGCACGCAGTCTCACACACTCCCATCATAAGCAAGCACGATCTCTTCGAGACGTCTTGTCTCGCCACGCGGCGTTGGAGGTAAGTAAGATTAGTTTCGCTCAAAGTAGATTAATGATTGGTTTTGATGCCTATGCCCATGGGTGCTCCGCACCCACTATATAGCTCTCGTGGGTGCTGGAGCCCCCGAGCACCCACAGAGTCGGCGCCCCTGAAGACAAGTGTCTTCTTGGAGAAAGTTTTGCGGTCGTACGTGTCATTATGATCAACTAGAAAAACTATGCATTAACAATTACTCGAGAAAAAGTTAGAAGAAAGAAGTACGGTTTAAAGGGGGAGCCGGCAGTAAATCCCAGGATTTATGTGCATCGCATTAAGCGTCAATATATTATTATTTAACTTCCACAAAACTGATTGATTCAGTCACCACAATGCAGATGATGGGTGTTGTATTCAAAACCGTCCAGCAGTGGCATAGCTAGCGTGGGTGACACTCGGGGCGGATATCGATGGTGTCACCCCTTGAAAATTTTAATTCAAAATTAAGTAAAATATAATATCTTGTAAGTGTAAAAATATCATATTAATAAAATATAATTAAATAAACATTAATTGTTATTTAAAATTATAGTTAATAAAATTGTAATATTAACTTCATTTAAAAAAACACACAATAAAATAAAAACAATTGCTTTCACAATCTTCTGCAAACCCGTAAATCACATCTTCAAAATTATCAATTTTAGTTACCTTATGTTCAATAGTCAATATGGCAAGATTTTAGCCACGTGTTGCACACCGGTGATCGAAAGTGGTTTTAGAGAGGCCTCAGTCCGACACTCGGCCGTCATTGGATTGGTTTATGTTATGACGGTGCGGATCAGTATCGGCCTGCTAGATGTGGAGAAGCGCATCGAGAGAGTTCGGAAATTTCCCTTCCCTTACGACTAAATGTTGTTTTCATGTTATTATCTGCCTAAAAAAAGTATTTTTAATTCATCCATGTTCATCAGATGTTCGTAAAATGTAGGAAGAGTCCTAGCATCTTCGCATTAAAAAAATCATAGCTTTGCCAGAGTTGAAGACCAATTTTACAACCCACAAAGATTACAGCGGAAATCCGCATTTGTAACCGAACCTCCCACACCCGAATCTCACGCCGTAACCAGACGCAAGACTAATCTAGAAGTACTGAAAAGTATGTATTTGATAACAAAAATATATGGTATAGAAAAAGAATGTGTTTATTTTATCATGTTTGAAAACTTATTTTTCATTACACCCATATCCGGACTGGTGACTCAAATGATTACTGCATGCGATTTGGAAACTGGAGGTCCCGGTTCGAATCCCGGTCTCGACTGTAATTTTTTCGGGCCTTAAAATTGACTTTTACCAATGGCAAAGCTTTTATCTTTTAATGCGAAGGACGCTCGGTGGTTTGAATTTCACGTTAATCTGTAGGTCTTCTTTTCAAGTTAGGCGACTACGATATAGGTGCACTGCGAGTTTCCAAATAAGAAACTCTGTGACTAGAACTTTGAGATAACTTGAAATTATATTTTTACCATACAAAATCTTTACGACCTATATTTAAATTAAAATATGTTATAATCTCGTTCTTCACTAACAAAAAGTACTGAGTGAATCGAAAAGAACCTCAGACAAAACAAACACGTCAAGTGCGAGTGATTGACATTTCATTGAGATTACGTTGATACTGTTAATACTGCGCTGGGATACTATTTTTGTACATAAAATATCAACCAGTTAGGTGATTACATGAGTCAGATAAAAAAGTATTTTAATGTACATTCGTACCAAAACTGTGCAGAATAAAGTAAAGTACTCTATAATAAAGTAGGGTGTCAAACCTACCTGTCATCCCCAACACTGATTCCTTGAAACAATCACTTGTAAACGTTAAAGGAGACTAAATACCGGGTAGGAACATGCAGGGCCGGCGCTAGGATTCTCGGGCCCTGGGTAACCATTCTTAGGGCCCCCCCCCCCCCCGTCATTTTTTTATTATATTTTTTTTATAAATTCAGAATATTTCAAGCAAAGAAAAAGGTAATGCATTTTAAGAAAGTTTTTTAATGTTCTCAGTTTACATAAATTCTATACTTTACAAAATTATACTTCCTTTCTAGCTTTTTTAGATGCGAATTTCTTTTATAATCGCGGTATAATCCAATGAGCGGGCTAACTCTGATTCTATTGCTATCATAGCTAATCCAACAAGCCGTTCTTGTCCCATTGTAGTTCTCAAACAATTCTTAACTCTTGCAAGAACGCTAAATGACCGCTCTGCTTGTGCAACAGTAACAGGCAAAGTGCAGAAAATACGTAAGGCTACCATTACATTGGGAAATATGTTATTAAAATTGCATTTATGCAGAGCATTAAGAAGATGCAAAGGGGGAAGTGGCTTGGATCCAAAATTAGCTACATGAATCTTTTTTAACTGCAAAATTTCTTCTTTTAAATCCTGCGTATTAACGTCCACACCGTACAAAGATGCCATGTATTCCACCTGCTCTGATAGTGTAGAATGGTCTAGGCTTATGTAGTTCCACAAGAAACCAAATGTGTCCATCATTTTTTCTATGGCATCATACCTTATAGTTAAGTTTCCTATAACTGTATCTAGAATATATTAAAAACATTTACTTTAAAACTGTCCTCTGGGTGCAGGTTTAAATCTTCGGATGTTTCATCTACAAAGCGTTTTCTTTTGCCTTTCCGTTTCTCTGTGCCGCTTATCGTCAAATTGAAGTCTGGTGATATTCCAATATTTTCTGCTACCTTGCAACTTTCTGCGTAAATGGTATCCCAACTGTCTCTCAATTCATTTAATTCTTCCACTAGACTCTTAATATTGGCACTTTCAACATCGACTGTAGCTTCCCTTGCTTGAAGCACAACGCTTCGTATGTTTATTGCAGTTAATACCTTGTACCAAATTGTAGACATGACGATACATTTAAATGATTTTAAGTACTTCTGAATGCCTTTAGTTCAGTGCGTGCCTCTGCAGCCAAATTAAAGTTAAATGCAAGTTCAACCACCCTTTGTAATCCTGGCAAATGCTTAGCAAATGGACGCACGGCATCTATCCGCGCAGACCATCTCGTTTCCGATAGCCCGTGAAGGGAAGATCCAATATTTTCTTTCAAAACTTTCCATCTTTTGGGACTAGAATGAAAAAAATTATACGTTTTTTGAAACAATTCCAAAAAAAGTGATTATATCTGCGCAACCCTCCGCGGCATGGACGCCACAAAGATTTAATGAAGTGAGCGCCACAAGGAGAAAAAATTGCCAGGGGATTTTCTTTTAATATATGTGCTTGAGCTCCCTGATAGGTGCCACGCATATTGCTCCCGTTGTCATAACCCTGCCCACGACAGTCTGAAAGCTTTAAGCCATGACGTAACAGCTCATTGCAGATCATTCTGGCGATTACCTGACCAGTCTTCTCTTCACAATCAACGAAGCCAAGAAAACGCTCTCTAATTTTGTATTCGTTTTCTTCATCAAGGGCGATGTAGCGCAGTATAAAAACATTTTGCTCTATTTGGGCTTCATCAGGAGTTGCATCGACTATAACAGAAAAGTATTTATTATGTTTTACCTCTCTTAAAATAGTTTGACGAACAAACTCTCCAGCTATTTCGATAAATTCGTTCTGAATATCATGTGACAGATAATGAACCATACGTTTTCCTCCTTGTTGCGACGCTTCATTTTTCTTAAATGCTCTTTCATAATGGATCAAATTTCCCCAAAAACTCTAAGACACCCAAAAAATTGCCATTTTGACGATCTCCGACTAAGTCACTATCACCTCTAAAAGCTAAACCTCTTTCCGCAAGGAAAAGAATAGCTTCGATTACGCGATGCAACACTTCGGTCCAATACTGTTCTTCTCTTGCAATATTTCGGTCTAAAAGATTTTCTATGGCTGAACTACTATTTAGCGCATATTCTAATTTGCGCCATTCTAAGTAAGACGTTTTATGATCAGCGCTGCTCTCATGTTCACTCACTTTCTGTTTCAGTTTTTTCCAGCCTCTTGATAATCCCCAACCGTAGCCTAACGCCAAATCAGATTTAGAGATATCCGAACGTTGCGAAAACAATCGGCAAGCAAAGCAGTACAATGCTTGCTTTTCTTTGCTCCATACAAGCCAGTCCCTTTTTGAAACTTCCCCATTTTTTAAGATACGCTCAAAAACATTTGAAGGGAAAGATTGATTACATTTTCTGTCCCGCGGCAGTCTTTTCGGTGTTTGCTCAGGTCCTCGCCTAACAGCTTCTTCTACCTCTAAACTATTGAAGCACTTTTTTTCACTCCACAGACCGATATCAAAATCTAAAATCTTCTCATTCCCTGTCGAACTGGCCTTTAAAACATGTTCACTTTCTGAAAGGATATCGTCCCTATCACTGTCGCTTGCACTAATACTGTCACTTTCACTTTTTGGCAACTTAATGCAAATGTCAACTTTACTGTCCTCTGATCGACGTGGTCCCATTTCTGTACTGCCGATGCTACAGAAGCTTGTAAACAACAGATTTCTTGCATATCAGCATCTGCAAAATGATAATTTTATTGCAAATTTAAGAAAAATGGCACCAACTTTTGTGCGAGGGGCTAGTTCTTAGCTCTTAACTAGCTACTCTACAATGACCGTAATCAGTTACAAGTGAAATTGACTAGCGACTCACCTTGTCTCTGATAATCCTGCTTCTGCATAGTATCGATTAAGGAAGGCTCAACGTCATCTCCGCGTCCTTCTGACTTCGCTGACACTGCTGGCTTATCGAGTGGCACAAAAGGTAACAATGTCTGTCCCTTTTTCGCAGCGTTATCTTTTTCAGCCTTACGCTTCCGTTTTTGACAACCTGATGAAGCACTGTAATACTTTTTTCCACTCGCGTATCTCTTTTCCATTACAATTTAGCTCTTAAAACTATATGATGAAACGATACAAAAACGTAAATTCCTACACAAACACGAAATATTGAAGACCGTGCAGCAGGCTATTCAGCAGCACTGCTTATGAGTGATGAGAAGCCACAACATTCAAACTTCAACAAAGAGGAAATAGGTGCTGACTGACCGTAACTCGATTGTATGACAACAGCGCCCAGTGACATACCAAAGTGACAAACCCACACGGGGTGGGTGGGGGTTTTTACGGTATACCTGCCCTCTACTACCTGCACTTACTCGATGGATACTGCTCACAAGTTACCAGACCCGGCGAAAGGGGTATTTCCTCAAATCCAGTTGATACATGAAATCGATAATGCTTGGTGGGACATGATGATTTTTATTTAATTAACAAATCAATCGATATGGAACATGGTTACTGGATATTAAAGTGAAGTAATTTGCAAATTTTTTCTTCTTGTCATCCAAGCGTCACAGATTTGTTGTAAACATTAGCAACAGGCATTGCAAATGTTGTGGTGCTCGCTTTTATGTCATATGAAGAGAGTCTCGTGTATATGGGACAGTACTCATTAACGAATCAGTAATATTACAAGCTTATGATTACCAGTTAGTTACATTTTTTTTACTGCTTTACGCCTCGTCGACGGCTAAGGTCATTAGAGGCGGGATGGAACTGGGGGCAGGGAACGGGAAGGAATTCGGCCATGGCCTTTTTCAAGGAAGATCCGGCATTCACCTGGAGTGTTTTGGGGAAACCATGGAAAACCCAAATCTGGATGCCCGGACGGGGATTCGAACCCACGTCCTCCCGAATGCGAGGCCAGAACGTTAACCGTTCACCCGCCACGCTCGGTGGGATAGTTACTAAACATCCCACTGAATTTCATATGTTAACTACTAATACATAACTTTCCATGTTTATTCTACCGATATATATGAATGCAATGTGCAGATACTCTAATTAATCACTGCATATGTAAACAGTTTGAACAAACAGAAAATCATGCAGTATTTTAGCGAATGTGAATAACTTTGTCACCTTCCCCTTCTACTTTCCAAGAACATATTTTGTCAGTCATCTTTAGTTACGAGATCCTAAGAAGAAAATTCTTTCTGTTAGGTTCTAAATCTATTAGGTTTTCGTATATAACGTTTTATTTCCTGTGCTAAGACATAGAATAAGTAGCTCCAGTGAATGTTTCCCTTTCTGCACAATTGACAACGACTTTGTGAATTATAATATTTATTCCTAGTTTTAATGTATGTTTGAATTGAGGCTAAAGAGGGACCTACCACTACAAAAGATAGCATGGAGTATGTGTATTGCGCTGGGATTGTCAGTACATCGTCCGTGGGATATTTTCCGCTGATATCTCTTAGAGCACGTTTTTGTGACTTAAATAGTTTCTGTGCTTATAAAGATTTTCCCCAGAATGAGATCTGGGCGTGACCTAGTTACTGCCTTCTGAAGGCTATCGTACATTAGTACTGATCGGTCAGTGTTTTATAATACAAGAAACTAAAAATAGTAAAGTTAAAAAAGGTTCTGCAGATTTGCAGTATGTGAAAACTTAGCATTTTTTCTGCCTCTCAAATAAGTTTTTCTATGTACTAATATTTCTAACATAAATTAACAATATATTGCTTGTCAGTCATTATTTCTCAGCAGCCGAGCAGTCTATTATTTTTGGGTAAAGTTGCGTCCATTGAAAGAATTGTCTTTTTGAAATTTTTTTATTGCTGATATTTTTGGTGAAATGTATCCTGATTCCAACTGAAAACAGAGCGTTCCATTTGCGTCACTAAATAAAAAACGTCTGACAGTAAATGCTAAGAGCGCCCAAAGCCTTAATGTGGGGATCCACCAAGAGCGCAAAATGTTTGCAAACGTTTGAAATATTTGCGTACTCAGAGTTTGTCAGGTGGAGACGAAAATAGCGCACAGGAACAAAGATTTGCTGGTGTTTGCAGGGGTTCCGGCCGATGTCGGTACATCAAAGGAATTGGTTGTTCGTGCACGGACAGTGCGTGTTCAGTGGAGATAGGTTCAACATCAGGGGTGCGTGTTCCGAATAGTATCAGTTTTAAGTGCGTTTTAAATATAACTATGGACTGGGATAGTGAAAAGTGTTTACTCTTAATTGAATCATAAAAATTAAAGCCGCATATAAGGCAGAGTAGTCACAAATATTACTACAACAAAATTAAAAACCATGGTGCCTGGAGCGAAATCGCAACAGATATGGAAACCACTATTGATGTTGTTAAGTGGAAAGTAAATTCTTTGCTCACCTAGTTCAGAAGAGAATAAGTTAAATAGCACAACTCGATGATAGCATGGCAGGAAAAGGTATGTAATTTTATAAAATAATTTGCTTAGGTTTTCTATTATTGTGGGAATCATCTTAATTCAAAAAGCGAAGTGTTATTGCCTATCTAGCTTCCACGGAAACAGTGTTTTTGAAATTTGTATCTCGTTATATATTCTTGCACCAATCAGCAGAGTTACGAATTCAAAATCTTCTTGTGACATACAACATTTAAAAAAAAAAAAACTACTCATATCATCTATTCTTGAGTTATACATCAGTCTTGCGAATTTTTATTTTTGTTTTAAAAATACGATATCCAAAATCTAAGTTTCTTCTTTATTTTAATAATGTCCTCTTCTTCACTTATAACAGCACTAGCAATAAGTTTTCCTCTCGGAGCCATTTAGACACTGCAGTCAGCAGTTTGAACGACGACAAATGTTCGCACATGAACTGTTATTTGCGAATATTTAGTCAGTGGAGCCAACCAGTCAAATCATCCGACTGCAAACACACAAACGTTTGCAAGTTCTACAAACTTTTGCAAACTATGCGCTCTTGGTGTCGTCAGGGCTGGAAGGTGCGTTTTTCTGGTGACACCGTACTTCCAAGAAGGTAGGGGATTATAGACCCTTGTGCGGCTGTCACCTGTACGTCAGTCTGACGCCCTGTAGCTCAGCCTGTCTGCCGCCTTCTCAAGTAAACAAAAGTGGAAGCGTAAACAGTTTTAAAATGGCCAAAGCGCGAACGTTTTTGTCTATAATGTCGTCCTAATGCTTTAGAAGTAGAAAATCGCTTTCAAAAGAAGAAGGTATTAAATATAAAAATTGTATGTGAAAATTATCCGGAAGAAAACCCGAGAAGAATTTTTATAATATAAATTGGAGATATCAATGAATTGAACGTTATATGTAATTAACACTTTTGTCTGAAGGGTAAATTAAAATTTACCGAACACAAAAATTGTTTTCACTCACTTAAATCTTTTAATAATGATTTTTCTTTACATTATTATTTTATGGTAATATGGTACTAGTTAAAAAAGTTTTAAACTCGTCAGAACGAGCACCGCAGCTGTCAGTATGCGAAGCTAGAACTTGACGAGGGACGTGTAGTTTAAAATTCGTGCATGCATACTCGTACATAGAGTGTGTAATATATGTTCTATAAGGCAAGAAATAAAATAATTTGACTTTTAAAACATTGACCTGACTTTTACTAATATGTTTTTCTTATACATTCATTAAATTTTGTATCAGTTGATGGAAATTAGAATACGTCTATAAATATTCCAATACTTGCACGTATGTAACATTAACATTTTTGGGCTACAGTGTCTGGTGTCCTACTAAATGCACACAGGTGACTTAAGCGAACAAGAGTCTGCATTCCCCTGCCTCCTGGAAGGAGGTGTCGCCAGATAAAACTCACCTTCAAGCCCAGGCGATGGGTAAGGCTAGGTGCGTTCTTAGGATAAACTGTCGGGCAATTTCTAATTAGTCACACAAATGGAACGATCTGTTTACAGTTAGAATCAGCCTAAATCCCACCAGAAATATCATCAAACAAAAATTTGTAAACTGACCCGTTTTTCAAACGATGCAACTGTCGAAAATAATAATAATTGCATTAATATGAATTAATCTCCGCTCATTTACGTATAATGCTGAGAAATCACGACTGACAATGAATATATTGTTAGAAATATGTGTGCACAGAAAACTTATTTGATAGGAGGAAAAAATGCTAAGCTTTCACATACTGTAAATCTGCAGAACCTTTTTTAACTTTACTATTTTTAGTTTCTTGCATTATAAAACACTGCCCCATCAGTACTAATGTACGATAGCCTTCAGAAGGCAGTAACTAGGTAGCTGAAAAAGTCACCCATTTACAGTGGATGAAACGATTACCCAAGCAATCTGTGAATGAAAGATTCTTACTCAAGAGTTTACAAAAAAAAAAAAAAAAAAAAAAAAAAAAGAATGACTTTCAAGAAGCATTTAGCGTCCCATATGGGAACGTCCAGATCTCATTCTGGGGAAAATATTTATAAGCACAGAAACTATTTAAGTCACAAAAACGTGCTCTAAGAGATTTCAGCGGAAAATATCCCACGGACGATGTACTGACAATCCCAGCGCAATACACATACTCCCTGCTATCTTTTGTAATGGTAGGTCCCTCTTTAGCCTCAATTCAAACATACATTAAAACTAGGAATAAATATTATAATTCACTAAGTCGTTGTCAATTGTGCAGAAAGGGAAACATTCACTGGAGCTACTTATTCTATGTCTTAGAACAGGAAATAAAACGTTATATACGAAAACCTAATAGATTTAGAACCTAATTGAAAGAATTTTCTTCTTAGGATCTCGTAACTAAAGATGACTGACAAAATATGTTCTTGGAATGTAGAAGGGTGACAAAGTTATTCACATTCGCTAAAATACTGCATGATTTTCTGTTTGTTAAAACTGTTTGCGAGCAAACCTAATACATCGACAACATTTGCAATGACTGTTGCTAATGTTTACAACAAATCTGTGACGCTTGGATGACAAGAAGAAAATTTTTGCAAATTACATTACTTTAATATCCAGTAAACAAGTTCCATATCGATTGATTTGTTAATTAAATAAAAATGTGCATCATATCCCACCAAGCATTATCGATTTCATGTATCAACTGGATTTGAGGAAATACC
Source organism: Vandiemenella viatica (assembly GCA_031002005.1). NCBI lineage: Eukaryota > Metazoa > Arthropoda > Insecta > Orthoptera > Morabidae > Vandiemenella > Vandiemenella viatica. The sequence goes on along the minus strand of JARYHS010008074.1, from coordinate 283,981,236 downwards.
CCTTTCGCCGGGTCTGGTATCTTGTGAGCACTATAACATCGAATAAATGCAGGTAGTAGAGGGCAGGTATACCGTAAAACCCCCCACCCACCCCGTGTGGGTTTGTCACTTTGGTATGTCACTGCTGGCTTTGTCATACAACCACAGTGTATTAGTATTTTGCGCTAATTTAATCACTAGTTAAATACAAACATGTTTTAAAAAAATAATCCCGCAGATTAGGTATGGGCTTCCAGCGCTCTCGCCTTTTGTTCACAATGATAGGTGCAGATTGTAGAATTTGCGTTGATTTTTATTTACTTAGGCATACTGGCCGGAGGGCCCCCATGGGACGCACGGGCCCGGGTACTTTTGCCCCGCTTACCCCCCCAACCCCCTAACGCCGGCCCTGGAACATGGGCGAGCTATGGAAAAAGTGTGGACTCGAGGGGGCGAGCCGTCACTCGACCGGCTGTCATTGGGGTTACGGTACAGACCAGTAATTGGCAAAGTGCAGTTCGACCTTTACACTTAACAACTGACACACAAACTGGTGCCAATTAAAATCCCAGCACCCAGACGGTGTTCTGATAACGAATGATTTTTTTTTTTTTTAAGCGTACAAGTGGCGCACAGTGTGTGTCACATGACACGTTGTTGCCCACAAGTTTTTGTTGTCTAAGTATGCCAAGGCGAAGAGTGACAACTCTCTACACCCAAATGTCTAACAGTGAGAGGTCGGAGAATTGACATGTTTTTAAAGGGCGCATCATATGGTGAAATCTCCCGAAGAATTGGCCGTAGTGAAATGTCAGGTATACATACAAATGCTACACAGTGGATGAAAGAAGGCTCTAATACTCTTAGAACAGGTACGGGTCCATACAGATGGATAACAGCACGTGAAGACCTCCAAATGGTGTGGGTGGCTGTTGCTGGCAGATGGTTGACTGCAGGACAGATCCAAGTAGTGGTTACACATAGTCACCCCCCCCCCCCCCCGCCCCTCCCCGGATGATTGTAAACTAACTGCTTGAAGCTGGGATACACTCTCTGGTCCCTGTGCATTGTGTCCCATTAATCTAATCTACCCTGGTGTAATGCGAAACACAAATGGACATGTGAATGGCGTACATTTGTGTTTAGAGACGAGTCTCGATTCTGTCTGTGGCAAAGTGATAATCGACGACATGTTCGCAGGCATAGTGGAGAAACGGCTTATCTGCTGTGACTTCAGAACCTCACTTAAGTGCCGCCACCGGGGTCATGTTTTGGTGGCAATCAGTTTCTATAGCATAACTGAGTCGGCTGTTGTTGAAGGTAATGACAGCCCATCACTATGTGGACGGGGTACTGCATCTTATTGTGATACCCTACATGTTCAACATACGAATCGTATTTTCCAACAAGATAATGCCCGTCTTCATACTGCGGCCATCGTCACACAAGCCTTGCAAGGAGTTTCGATCACAGTATGGACAGCACGGTCCCCAGATTTGTCCCAAATAGAGCATTTCTAGGATACCAGAAGTAGGCACATTAGATCACATGGTCACCCAGTACAAACTGTGCAACAACTGACTGCAAAAGACATGCACGAGTAGTGAGACATACACCAAGAAGACATCCGAACACTTGTTGTGTCAATGCCGGCAAGTATTCACGAATGTATTGGTGTTCAAGTTGGGCGCATTTCTCACTGACAACTGTAAAAGGTAATAATTTAGCCTGATCCATTTCCATTTGTTATTATTTCTTTTAGGTATGGCCCTGGCTATATTTTCAAAGTTTCCTAAAATTCTACCATTCATGTATGCGTGTTGTGATTTTAATCTCCGACAGTGTAACTATAGGGCGACCATAAGATTTCGCTATAAATTTAAAAAAAAGTCGAAAGCTACCCATTTGTTATTGAAACGTTAAAATAGGCTGTATTTAAATGACTTCACAACCTCGGTATTTGGAGGACCAAGGGATATTGAGAGGAAAGTTAATAGAAGTGGCTTGATCCAAGTAGAAGCAATTCCAGGCCCAGATGGGGTCCCATTGGTGCAAACCCAAGATCCGGGTCCCACAAGTTGTGAGACCCTGGGGGATACTGTATAGTCAGAGAAGCAACTCTACATTAAGTTCCTTCATAAAAATAGAGGAATAAATAAAATCATAATTAAACGTAATTTAAAAAAAAACAACGGTCAGGTAATAAAAGAACATGCCTTTGAGATATCTGCCGCCTTTACATGAAGTACTTAACAAGTGAAGTATTTTACTACCCGCCTAAGAAATACGTAGCTACAGACTCCTAAATATGATATGTATCGAAGTCCATCTCCACGTGTAAATTTTAGATTTCTAAACACCTCTCAGTAGCGTATAAATAAAGATGTTGTAAACGGCTCGAATATTTGTTCATTTCATGATTAAAGTTCAATTTTTGTTCAGGAACAGAAGTTCGACATCCCTGTCGATTTAAGGAACCCATAAGAATGTAGGTACCTGTATTCGACAAAGAGGTTACCCATAACAGAAATCTTGTTCTGTAAATTTATGATGGAAAATTCCTAGAGAATCATATGCTTAAATTATTTGATCGCGATCATATTTGTATACTCTCAATCAATAGAAAGCATATCAAACTTACATGTACCTAGAGTTAAAGTGTTTAGGGGGCATACATAAAGTACGTGAGGTGAAATAAGGGCGGGGTTCAGCGAAATCTCACTAATTCTCACGTGAGATTTTTTAAAATTGTGTTGGACTGAAGAGCTAAAAAAAAAAGTTTACAAATGACGCGAATGTCGATTTTAGGGGAGTATTTCGTTGAAAAGTGTGGGTGTAACCGGCTTTGGGAGGGTGAGACCTATTAAAAAAAAGGTCTCAAAAAGTTGCGAAGACGATCCGCAGGGGGAAGGGGGGGGGGTCTGACGGGACCAGATGTCGCGAAGTCTCACCAGAGGGGTGGAGGAGGGTCCGAAAATCCGGAAAAACACCTCACGTAATTTATGGATGTCCCCTTACTAATATTGCGATTTCGCTAGCAAGATAAGCGGTTCCGACTTTTTCAAACACATGCCTTACAAAAACTGATTACCGACAGACAATAACACTTGGACTCGTCCGGATTGACTTGAAACCTGACAGTATTGCCAATTTAATGCAGTTTTCCGAATCATTTTATTTTCATAAATTTTAACATGATACGATTTCATGTCGAGTATAGGTGCACTGTCGACAAAAGGTAGGTACGCAGAGTGTATATCGGAAAAAAAAGAAATATACGCAATTCGAATCTGTCAGATGATAAATTCAAAAATTACTAGAAAATACTTCAAGGCACTTGTGATTCTTAGCAAATAAAGCTAATAGAATTAAAAAAATGCACAACAATTTTGAAGTCTAGACTACGCGTATTCCAACATACACTTGGTTGCTTTTTTCCATTTTCTTAGGAAAATCTAACATTTTTCTTGAAATAATTTCGAGGAATTACAATTTAACTGCCTAATTACCATGATTTTAACAATTTTAGATCTATATAATATTTCCTTTAATTTAAAAACTTCCTCTCTTAACACAAGAAAACTTACATTATATCCACCGCCGCTCATAACAAACCAAACAACTGTGACGGACGGCAAGTACGAGTTCCTGTGATTGTTGGAGCAACAGAGCGATGCTCTATTTGTTTAAGCGCGCGGAGCAGCCAATAATATTATTATACTCTACTGTACTGGATCGTATTTGAAAAAGCGATGATCATCTTAATAAGAAATAATCAGAACATTAAAGGTAGACGTGTTTCGACACCAAAGGATAAAAGAAGTCTATCAAAAATATTTTTTTTGTATCACACAAATTTCGATTACTATTTTCGAAATACGGGTGTCACCCCCAAACGGGTGACACCCGGGGCGGACCGCCCCCCCCCCCCCCTAGCTACGCCACTGCCGTCCAGGAAACTGTGCAATGTGAAGGTCATAATATTGCTGCTGCCGTGGTTTCTCTGTGTCGTTGAGTACTAAATGTTGTTGATAATATTTAGTACTCAAAGAAGCTCACTTTACTACAAGGCACCAATAAGCTTCTCTGGAAAAAGAAAACTATCGTAAAGACATCAGTATTACCCAATGAGAGAAACATTAGTTTTGAGTGTTACTCAGCAATTTTTTCTTTTCTTCGGTACCCTCTTATCAACATCAAAAATGTTTGCAAGAATAATACACTTTAAGGCATAGGTTCCCAACCTTTTTTTGCCTACCGTCGCCTTTTTGATATAGAAATTACTCACCTTCCCTCTTTTCAGAAAAAAAAACACATTGATTTCCCTTCTTGTTAACAGATAATGCAACTCATACAGCTCCCATTTTTATGGCTCGTAAACCAATTTTTTGAAACAGTGATTTGATGCCGCCCTTTTTAGGTAAAGTGTACTATATCGCATATCCTCGTTTTTCTACACATATTTTTAAGATTACTTTATTAAAAGATATAAATGAAATTGTTGTACTGTTCACAGTTTGATTAGAAAATCGTATTATGGAAAAATATTATTAACTAGTGGACTGAGCTTCATATAATGAAACTAATTTTTCAACATTTTAAGCCTTTTTTGTCATCAGCAATCTTAAATAGTCGTATTCCACTATTGAAAATACGTTTCTTTTCTAAGCCAATAAATTGCTTATTACGTTAAACTCTCTTTTAGGTACATATGGTCACGGGAATGCAATTAAAAACTTTTTTATGAAGCCCTTAAGCCAGAAATAATACTGGAAAGCAAGTGGGCGGTTGTTGGTCCCCTAAATTTGCCATGGACCGTTAACGATACCCACGATCACTTCAACTCTCACCGTTGAGAACCACTGCCTTAAGAAATCGAACATTCTGTTTATGTAAAAGTGTATATATATTTCAGTCAGAAGTGGGAATCTATTTCAAGATGCGTTTACATTGTTACAGATAGTTGATAAAAAGTCCAACCCAAAAGGTCACTTTATTAAAAACCAAATCTGAAACAACGCCTGCTTCACATTATAGTACAAGTTTATCAATTTTCTTGCTTAACTTTCGTGTATTTAACAACACCAAAAACAAACAAAAATCGACGAGAAATGCGTAATGTTTGGTAATAAATGGAGGTCATGGAATCATATCTAAATTACAGATGCATATACGTATTTAGGAAATGATCAGTTAATCTTAGTTCAACTGAGAAGTGTCTAAAAGAAGAGGTCTGTTTACCGGGCTAGACCAAATGGAATATTGCGCAGTACTAACGACTTGGGCATTAGCGCTAACGACCGTTGTTGTCACCGTCGAAGACTACCATATCTCAACGAACTTACAGTTAATATCCTGCTATGAGCAACCGTTTATACGAGGCAAATGAATCAGTATCTTGTTTTGTACTTAAAAATTTGTAAAACAACATTATTCTGATTTTTAGTTGTGATAGGTTTTTACTGGCAACTAAATTACTGTAATTGATGTAGCAAAAGACACACATATGTTTAAGACAAATGGAATTTTAAAACCATTCTTCCAACAAAAGCGGAAAGAGAAAAAATTCCATTAGGCTATATTGAAAAAGGTAAAGGCTGGTATGATCGTATGCCTAACCCGGTTACCTTCAGAGCACTTCCATGCCTATGATCGCTGCCGCCTGTACACAGCTTCTGAATTTCGCTCAAACTGTTTCAAGAATTAAAGTTTTACGTGAAATCTCGTACTATGGAAGCGTTTTGGTGTACTTCACATTAACACAGCGAGCTAGTCGGTTTAAGGGCCTGTACAGGAATCCAACCACAGAACTTTCAATCTCCAGTCAGAAGCCTTAACCACTGAGCCAACAACTCGCAATCGTTTACAGTGGAATTAGACTCTGTCTTCCAGTGTTAGTGAAGGTATTCAAACAGTTCTGTAACACAGAATTAAATCCTAATCAAATCTGTGCAAAATAAGCATAATGGTAAACAGAAAACGTATCTTTAATCAACATGTGAGACAAGGACTGAAAACAAGCCGTGCTAAAATTGTTTCTTGGTAATTTCTTGTAATCGAGGCATGCTAATATCAATAGCGGATTCTCAGTAACATTCTCCATTTCCATAATTACGCAGCAATTGACTTAGGTGGTCTATACACGATCAATATTATTGCACAATCATTAAGGTTGTACAATAATATTGAACGTGTATAGGTTAGATTGAGAGGTTGTGTAGTATTATCGAGTGAATCAAAACAGTTTGAAATATACTGTGCAGTCTGAAAAATATTGTGCGCTCTATGGGTGATATTGCACAATATCCCCTCAGTTTCTCTCCGCTTGTATTTTGTTGTTGTAATATTTTTTTAGTTGTTGATTTTTTCTTCTGAAAATGAATTCAAAAAGTGAAGGCAGGGCGTTTATTATTGAGTGCATAGAACTATGTAAAACTTTACCAGCATTTTGGAAGCTCAAAGCGTCTGAGTATAAAAACAGACGGGAAAAAATAAGGCTTACAAATTGCTGCTGAAAAAATATAAAGAGAAATATGCTATTGCTACAAGGGAAGATGTTACAAAGAGGACCGATTCTCTGAGAACCAACTATAGAAAAGAACTGAAATGAATTAACGATTCAAAAAGAATTGCAGCCAGTGATGAAGTAGTGAGTCTTACATTATGGTACTTCGAACTGTAATAGGCGGTTGGTTGGGGAAAGGGTGCAACTTTATAGTATCTTATTATCATTTAAACGATAAGCCCTATGTTGCTAATTTATTTGGTCTGCGTGAAGACGTACAGACTGAGGCGTAGTTAATTTTACAGTTAATACAGAGAATCTCAAGTCTAGTATCAAGCAGTGCCTCATCTTACAATTGCCAAAATTAACATAGACAAACAACAATATTAAACCACTACCAAATTAATAAATGGTTGCAAAACCAACCCTATATTAAATTCTCATATAGACTACAAACGCTTCACATCTGGTTTAAATTTACAATTTCCCCTTAAAACAATCGGGAATGATTTTTAATAATACACAATGCTAAAATGAATCATTTTAGAATGCAACTCGCTGGGCGCCAGGGTGTATTTACTTTTCCACCAAATGTGGTGATGTATGCACACAAAGTTTGTCTATCCTGCCGGGATACAATTGAAAGTTGGATCTAAACCAGTGTTTCCCAACCTTTTTTGGGTCATGTCCCACTTCTAACATTTTTTTTTTTTGCTCCCCATACATAATTTTTAATAAAACAAATTATTTGTTATTAAATAAACTCATATAGGATGGTTTTTTAAATAAAACATTTTAATATTGTCATAAAACACAGTAAGTAAAATTAAAAAACATATAATGAAATACTAAAATTCAAAAGATTTGTAATAAAGATTTAATGGCAATTTAGTGTGATCCTTGCGCTTGATGCTTGCTCCAATTTAGTAAGCTTTAATCTCAAGTCTCCACGTTGTGTTATATCCAGTCGATTTCTTTTTTTATCAGTAAATCATTTACTGCACTAAATCCAGATTCGGCTAAATATGAAGATGGAAAAATCACGAACAACGGCGTTATTGGCGCGTTTTAAAAGGTCCGGGTTCCCGAGACAGGCGGAACATTACGCGGTGAATCCCAAAGAGGTCAAGTTGACGACTCAAATCATCCAGATGATATATTTTGCTAAAATCAAACGAAACTATATCTAATAATTATTTACATCACTGTTTTAAGAATTTGCTTTTTTGCTATATTTTGTATCTATATCTAGCATTGCATTTAAATAACCCGAAGAGAAAGCGGTGAAGTCGTATCAAGTCAATTTCTAAATTGCCCCCCTAAAAACACCAAATTGCCCCCCTGTGGGGCGTGGGCCCCACGTTGGGAAACACTGATCTAAACAGTCACTACCTCAGTTTATTGTAGGAGGCGAGAATCCTTAACCATTCAAAATCTCTTTTGACGGGGCTGTTACAGGGCTGATCTCAATGACTGTGGTAAGTGCCAATGTCGGTTGTGTAATTACCGTTTAATACGGCGCAGGACTTTCCTCGGCAGCGTAAATGTTATAGCACATTAACTACAAGGGTAAAGGCAAAGTACCAAGTCACTCTCAATCTGCACATACTTCCAGATATCGTATCCAAAGTGATATCACTGCATGTCCAGTCTGCAGTATTGCCTCGAACCGACGCGAAGTCAGTATACGAATTCCAACTGGGGCTGACACGAAATCAGCATGCGACCTCCAACCCTGTCTTCCAAACGATCCCAACCCAATCTATGTATCAATTCTGTGACGATTTCATATTAGGGCTGCAGCAACCAGTCACGAATCGAGCGGCTCTCCTATGTAGCTCTAGTGATGTTCCGATACCATCAAAGTATCGATACCTACTCAAATGAGTAGTACTCAAATTGTCTTGCGATACTTACTCATATGAGTACTGCAAAAGTATCGATACTTACTCATATCGATACTTTAAAAAAAATTAATGTCGAAATATAAAAATATATGTTAGATGTTGATAAATTATTTATTTTATTTGCCTAGTGTTATAAAATCAAATAACACTCAGTAAACATTTTTATTTATTTATTAAAATTATAATTAAGCTCACATTGTAAGCAAACTTTGAAGGTTTTGTCTTATCTTTAAATATTTATTTATTATTGTTTTAACACTTTTAAACAATAAAAGTCCGCTTTTGAAAGGTTTCCCAAAAAAGCAATGGTTACAGATATTTTGGGGACAGCTTATTTGTTTTGTTTGTCATTGTTTCACACCCATTAGAAAACAAACATTTACACAATACTGACGTTGCTACAACAATATGATACTGTTGTGTGTATTTATAGAGACAAGGAAATATTTGTTTCACTTCTTCCAATTCTGTAAATGGAATACTTTTTAGAGACCATACGCTTGGAGTTTTGTCACAAACTCCAAGCATCTACAAACTCTTGGTTAATTTTGGGGAGCCAAACATTGTCATCCACACGCTTGCGCGTGTGCTTGTATGTTTTGGAGAAGAAAGCATGACGGACGTCGAGGTTGTGTCGGCCAAAACTTTCGGCCTAACCTATTTTTAGAAAAGAAAATTAAAAAACGAGAGACGACAAAGAATATCGTGGATGTTAAAAATCTACAGAAACCGTGCCAAGTAATTATGATAATTTAATTCATGTAACTATGAAAAACTGTGTAGCTTCATGTATGTATTTGATTTAATATAAGTGTATTTTTTTTAAATATAATTACGAAACTAAGGAAAATGGAAGTAGCTTCTAGGCGATATAAATAATGAAGGAAAGGAAAATTAAACCACCACATACCAAAGTAGACGGCTGCGATGCGAGAAAACCTTTAATTGGACAAACATATACAAAATATTTCAGCAACTGCCTTCTTCAGTAGTAAATAAACAATACTAAGTCCGCACAAACGTGTAGCCGCTTCACAAGCACTTACCGCAAACACCTTTGATTTGTACAAAAAAAACCGACAATCGATCGGATCAGCCACAAGTGCCTACAAGCCTACACAAGCCAAGCCAAGCGCCCTATACACATGTTTCAATTTGTGAAGGTTTGACAAAGTTTGGCTAGCGTGTGGTCCCGGCGTTACAGTGTTTAACAAGTAGAGACTTAGTTACTACGGTGCGTTTTATTTTTCTTTGTGATGTTTCCAGAAGTGATATTCCTGTGAAACGCTAGCTGAAGCAGATTCTTCTTCCGATTCACATGGGCTACTTAGTTGCTTATGAATCATATCTTTTAGTTTTCGTGTGGGGCTGCACGGGAGCGACCATTGGCCAGGTGTAGCGAAATGCGCACGAAGTACAACTTTATTAAAACCAAATAGGGACCTAGAACAAACTCTTCGAGATTATATTGCCTATTCTAAGACTGATTTCGTTTGATTTTCGATGATATCAACTTGACATCAGTGGGAAATTAATTTCGCAGGCGCGACTGAGTGGCGCAGCAGGGATGATGCATTTAGAATTTAACACCGGGTGCGTTTCGATACTTTCGATTCGATACAAGTACTTTTCTTGCGATACCGAGTAAGTATCGAATGAATTAATTCGAATACGAAAAGTACTCGGTATTGGAACAAAGTATCGAGTACCTACTCGTATTTACTTGTATCGGATCATCACTATGTAGCTCCACTCAGTCAATCAAGCCCTTACGATACCGATCCAAAACTCCACAACAGTAATCCAGATGCGGACGCACTAGTGTTTTGTACGCTATTTCCTTTGTATGAGCATTAAAATTCCTCAAAATACGACCTATGAATCGTAATTTAGAATTAGCTTTTCCTACGACGGAAGCTATGCGCAAGTCCCATTTCATGTTGCTTTGTACTATTGCCCCAGATACTTCAAGGAATCAACCGTGTCAACAACTGAATTGTTTACTTTGTACTCGTAAACAAACTGGTTCTTTTTGTTACTTATTCGCATTGCCTTGCATTTTTTGCAATTAAATGTAAGCTGCCATTTACGTCACCATTCGGAAATAGCATCCAAATAGCGCTGAATTTCTAAGCAATCGTCAGAGCATCTTATTTCTCTATAGATAACTGCATCGTAGGCAAACAATCGCAAGAAGGATTGAATGTTGTCACCTAGATCGTTTATAAAAGTTAAGAAAAGAAGTGGTCCTGTTACACTTCCTTGAGGAGATCCCGAAGTAACACCTAGCTTAGAAGAGGCTTCCCCCTCAACAACTACATACTATGATCGACCAGAGAGAATCACGTTTACATTCGTAAATCTGATCCGATATACCGTATGCTCGAATATTCGCTAAAAGTCGGTTGTGCGGTACAGAATCAAAAGCTTTCTGAAAATCCAAGAAAATTGCACCAACTTGTGAACCTGCATCGATAGCTTTGATTACGTCATGGGAAAATTGGGCCAGTTGTGTTTCACACGATCTCTTCTTCCAAAATCTACATCTACATCTACATATATACTCTGCAAATCACAAAACTGTGGGTGGCAGAGGGTGCTCAGCACCAAACCTAATCTCTTTGTTGTGCATTCCAATCCCTAATGGTACGAGGAAAAAAGGAATTCATATAAGAATCAGTGCGGCACCTTATTTCTATAATTTTATCTTTCCTGTCATGCCGACCCAAATAGGTTGGTGCACGAAGTATTTCACTACACTCGTAAGTGAAAAGTGGGAGTACGCATGTTTACCAATAAGTTTATACGAAACGTGCGTCGTCTATCTACCAGAGACTCCCAGCCTAGTTTACTAATCAGTTCCGTAACGCTTTCATAAGGACTGTAGCAAGCGGTCACGAATCGAGCGGCTCTTCTCTGTACTTTCTCTGTACTCTCAATCAGCCCCTTACGAAACGGATCCCAAATGGCACAACAATAGTCCAAATGTGGACGCACAAGAGATTTGTACGCTATTCTCCTTTGTTTGTTCATTACAATTTTTCAAAATTCGACCTAGGAACCGCAGCCTAGAATTAGCTCTACCTACCAACGTATTAATATGTAAGTCCCATTTCATGTTCCTTTGTACTGTTACTCCCAAATATTTCATAGAATCGACCACATCAATAACTGAACTGTTTACCTCGTATTTCTGAACAATTGGATTCTTTTTGTTAGTTATGCTCATTGTCTTACACTTTTTACAATTTAGTGTGAGTTGCCACTCAGCGCACCATGCCAAAATAACATCCAGATCACGCTGAATTGCTAAACAATCGGCCAAATTCCTTACTTGCCTGTAAATAACCGCATCATCAGCAAACAATCTAAAAAGGCTTTTCACTTTGTCTCCGAGATCGTTTATAAAAATTAAAAAAAGAAGTGGTCCTATTACACTTCCTTGAGGTACACCCGATGTGACATCTAGATTAGAAGAACTTTCTCCTTCAACAACGACATACTGCGATCGTACCAGTTAGAAAATCCTTTATCCATTCGCAAAGCTGATCCGATATACCGTACGCTCGTAGTTTCGCTAAAAGGCGGTTGTGTGGCACAGAGTCAAAGGCTTTCTGAAAATCTAAAAAAATTGCATCTACTTGTGAACCTGCATCAATAACTTTCATTACATCGTGTGTAAATAGGGCCAGCTGTGTTTCACATGATCTTTTCTTCCGAAATCCGTGTTGATTTGTTGTAAGCAAATTATTTTCATCTAGGAAATTCATAATGTTCGAGCATATAATATGCTCCATAACTCTACTACAAACAGATGTTATAGATATGGGACGATAGTTTCCAGGATCGCTGCGATCACCTTTCTTGAAAATCGGAGTTACTTGCGCTATTTTCCAGTCTGAAGGTACTTTTCGCTCTTCTAGGGATTTACTGAATATATCAGACAGAAATGGCCCGATTTCCTGCAGCATACTCTGAAAATACTCTTACTGGAATACCATCCGGGCCAGGTGCTTTTCCCCACTTTAGGAGCTCTAATTGCTTTATGATACCTGCAGTATCTATTCGTAATGATTCCATCTCCAACTCGACACGACGTGGGAAAACGGGAATGCTATCCTTATTTTCGTCAGTAAATGAATTTTTGAATACAGTATTTAGTACATTAGCTTTATCGCGGCTTTCAATAACCTCGGACCCTTCGCGAACTAGTGCTGGAATATTGCTGTTGGTACAACTGACTTTACGAACATACGACCAAAATTTCTTTGGGTTTTCTGCGAGACTCTTAGAGAGAGTGTTTGAATGAAAATCGTTGAAGGCCTCACGCATCACATTCTTCACACGTAGTCTTAACTCAGCCAAGGTTTCTAAATCGCTGCGAGACCTCTTCCTTCTGTAGCGTGCGTGTATCCTTCTTTGTTTTTTGAGTAATCTTTTGACTTCGCATGTGTACCACGGTGGATCATTCTCCCCATTTATTTTCCGCTTCGGTATATGTACTTCCATACCTTCCTTGACTATATGTATAAATCGATGCCACATCTCTTCAACGGTGTCCTTTGTTAACTTAAAGTTATGGTAATTATTCCTCAGGTAGGTTCTAAAACACTCCTTTGAGGCCTTACTGAATCTGTATACAATCCGTCCATTTCCCCTTTTTCGCTTGGTCATTAATTTGATAGTCGCAATTACCGCTTTGTGATCGCTTATTCCAGTGGTCGTTGAAATGTCGGTGAATAATTCTGGCCTGTTAGTAACTAGCAAATCTAAAATGTTTTCGCTACCGTTATGACACCGCGTAGGTTCATTCACTAGCTGCTCGAGATGATTATCGGAGAATAAATCGAGAATTACTTCAGAAGCTGCCTTATCCCTGCTACCAGTAATGTGAACATAATTTCGCCAGTCGATATAAGGCAGATTGAAGTCGCCTCCCAGAATCATAGCATGATCCTGAAAACGGCTAGCTATACTGTTAACATTACTTCTTAATTCCTCGGCGATAGCTATGTCAGAATCGGGTGGACGGTAGAAGGCGCCTATGACGAGTTTTGACCCAGCAACATTGAGTTTAATCCATATAATTTCACAGATAGTATCGACTTCTATTTCATTACATGGGAGGAATTTACTCACAGCTATAAATACCCCACCTCCATGAGAATGTAATCTGTCTTTACGAAAAACGTTCATGCTGTCTTTAAAAGTTTCGGCGGAACTTATTTCCGGTTTTAGCCAACTTTCTGTACCGATAATGATATCCGCTTCTGTGCTACAAATAATGCTTTCAAGTTCTGGTTGTTTGTTACAAACGCTTCTACAGTTAATTACGAGTACTTTTAACTGTTGTGACTGTTTTACGTTCCTCCTACATTCCGGTGTTGTATCTGATTGGGTTGCCCGCAACTGTATTTCATGTTTCGGGTCTTCCTCCCTCAGCCTTAAAAAACCACCCAGTGCATTCCACACGGCCCCTGCCACCCGTGTAGCCGATTCACGTGTGTAGTGCACACCTGACCTATTCAAGGGAACCCTACACTGACTCAACCCTATGACGGAGATCGAGAAATCTGCAGCCAATATCATCACAGAAACGTCGTAGTCTCTGGTTCAGCCCCTCAATACGGCTCTGAACCAGAGGTCCACAATCAACTCTGTCTACGATGCTACAGATGGTTAGCTTCGCCGAAATCTTGCGGCCACTTGCCACAGAGTTCACCCTTTCAGCCAGCCGCCGGAAGGAAGAGAGGATAACCTCCGACCCAAGGCGACAAGCATCGTTGGTGCCGACGTGAGCCACAATCTGCAGTTGGCTACACCCTGTCCGTTCTATGGCATCCGGGATGGCCTGCTCCACATCTCGGATCAGACCACCCGGAATACACACCGAATGGACGTTGGATTTCTTCCCCGAGTAATCCGCCATTTCCCTAAGGGGCTCTATAAACCGCCTAACATTAGAGCTCCCAACTACCAGAATACCCTTCTGCGATCGCCCAGACCTAGCGGGCTGGGGGGCCGTCAGCTCGCAGGATGACAATTGCGGGACTGAATCAGCCTCCGACAATACGTCATACCGGTTGGACAGTCGAACAAGTTCACCGTCTTGGCCTTTAAGCCTGTTCGACTGCCCCCGTGTGCGGCTTCGAAGTCTGGTAGCCATATGCCAGTCACTGTCAGGTGACCTAGGCACGGCCTCCAACTTTTCAGCCTGGGATGCAGGTACAATGCTCGATATAGGTGAATCAGTGAGCGGCGTGGCTACATCGAGTTCACCAATATCAGCATCTTGCTGCAACCTTCTACAGGCAGCTTCCAGCTGTGTAACTTTCGCTAACACAGCAGCAAGCTGAGCGCGCAGATCAGCCACCTCAGCTCGCGTCTGCACACAGCAATCACAGTCCCTAGACATACTGCTTTTTAAAATCGAAAAAAAAGAAAAATGAACAGAAACTCGAACTAATCTGTACGTTGGATAAACTGCAAAAACTCAGTGAGAACAATAATCAAATCTACACCCCACTAGAGATAAAATGTAACACAAAGATAAGCTACTGAGGAAAAGACCTTAAACTGCTAAATAACCTGTACTTCTTACAAAAAGTAAACAATCAGAGATTAAGCAGATTCACACACCACTAAAGATAAAATGTCAAGCTAAATCACGCTACTTTACTGAGTGACCGTCCAACTGCAACTAACCTCTACTTTCTACAAAAGTAAACACTCAAAGATAAATCTAACTAAATCTACACACCACTAAAGATAAAATGTCACGCTATAACACGCTACTTTACTGAGTGAGCGTCCAACTGCAACTAACCTCTACTTTCTACAAAATTAAACACTCAAAGATAAAACTAACTAAATCCACACACCACTAAAGATAAAATGTAAAGCTATAACACGCTACTTTACTGAGTGACCGTCCAACTGCAACTAACCTCTACTTTCTACAAAAGTAAACACTCAAAGATAAAACTAACTAAATCCACACACCACTAAAGATAAAGTGTAAAGCTATAACACGCTACTTTACTGAGTGACCGTCCAACTACAACTAACTCTACTTTCTACAAAAGTAAACACTCAAAGATAAAACTAACTAAATCCACACACCACAAAAGATAAAATGTCACGCTATAACACGCTACTTTACTGAGTGACCGTCCAACTGCAACTAACCTCTACTTTCTACAAAAGTAAACACTCAAAGATAAAACTAACTAAATCCGTGTCGACACGGTGTAAGTACTCGTTCTCATCTAGAAACTTCATAATGTTAGAGCATATGACATGCTCCAGAATTTTACTGCAGATAGATGTTAGAGATATGGGTCGATAATTGCTGGGATCACTCCGATCTCCTTTCTTGAAAACAAGAATTACCTGGGCAATTTTCCATTCAGAAGGTACTTTTTTCTCTCCTATAGATTTACGGACTATATCTGACAGAAATGGATCAATTTTTTTCCGTATTCTGAAAATACTCTTACCGGTATACGATCGGGACCCGGCGCTTTACCCGACTTCAGCTATAACTTCTTTACAATGCTTACGCTATCAATTTCGACGGTATACATCTCTAATTCTACACGATGTGGTAAAGTAGGAATGTTTTCCATGTTTTCGCGGGTGAATGAATTGTTAAATTCGGTGTTTAAATACGGTAGCCGTGTTGCGGCTGTCGTCAGCTTCCCGACCGTCTTGTATTAAAACTGGCATTTTGTTGCCACTACAACTAAAATTTTTTACACACGACCAAAATTTCTTAGGGTTTTCGGTGAGGCTCTTAGAGAGAGTATTGCAACGAAAGTATTTAAAGGCCTCACACATTGCATTCTTAGCATGTCCCCTTATCTCATCTAACTTATCTAAATCATTCCGATGTGTCGTTCTTTTTGATCGTGCATGTATCTTTCTTTGCTTTTTTAGTCTCTTTTTAACGTCAGGTGAATACCATGGGGGATCATTCCTTCCCTTATTGTCCGTTTCAGTATATACAAGTTGTGAGGTTCACAACCTCACCATTTGTGATTTTTATTATTTTTTTAATATTAGTAAAATTGTTTTTTTTATTTAGTAGTTATGATTGTAAATATTAACATTTAGTTTCTAAGGTCACAGAATTTCAAGAGAGCTATACAAGGTCTTTTGGTGAAAGAGAACATTTGAAGAAAAAAAGTAGTTAAAGAGAAAAATGAAATGAGAGAAGGTGTGGATGAGAAAAGCTTAATGGAGAAGCTGTAAAAAGTCCTGTAGAGATTTATAACGGAAAATATTAGCCTGAGGGCAGAAGATTAGTACAACGATAAAATTAATGAAACGTGAAAGTTGTAATTGGTAATTGATAGTCATTTAAAAATAGAAGATGATAAGATTAGTGTAAGACTTTTTATTTCATATTGAAGTTAAAATAAAGAAAATGGTGTTTATTCTTAGCGTATATTTGGTATGATTTTTTAATAGTAGTGTTATTTTAACGGTGGTATCGAAATAAAACCAGTTACGGACGTGGAGATATAAACAAAGATTCTATTTGAACTATTCTGACCCTGGAAACATAAGAAAAAGTATTATATTTAAGTGGATAAAGTAAATTTTTATATTTTCTAAACTAAAGAACCTTACAAAGTGCATTCCTACTAGGGCTGTAACGGATATCCGCATCCTCAAGTGCGAAACTTTCGCATGAATTTCTACAGCCGCTTCCGCATCCGCAATTTTTTATGCGGATGTATTGCGGAT
Source organism: Vandiemenella viatica (assembly GCA_031002005.1). Taxonomy (NCBI): domain Eukaryota; kingdom Metazoa; phylum Arthropoda; class Insecta; order Orthoptera; family Morabidae; genus Vandiemenella; species Vandiemenella viatica. The sequence continues at coordinate 283,964,094 of JARYHS010008074.1, read as the reverse complement.
GTTTTGTTTACAATGCAATATATATCATTCTGTTCTCTTTATTCGAGATTCTGTCCATCGTAGCTTAGCTAACAAAACAGTGATTGTTTTCTGACGATTTTGCAACAAAAGTAACAATGAACAAAACGAAGTTATTACTTAAGCCACGAATTCACTAGTTTAAACTTGGAAGTAAAGTAAAGGTCGGGCTACAATAGACAGCACCGAACCGTCACTGTCACCGACCGACACTTTTCTTATTGTTGTCGCTCTCTCGATTTAAGTGAGTTCAAACGACACCGCACGGTGTGTCGGCAGTCATTAGTTGGATCTAATTTTTGACGGTGCGGACCGGTGTGGGGCTGGTCGATATGGAGAATCTTATACTAGGAGTTCAGAAATTTCTGGTCCTTTACGACTAAATGTTGTTTTAGCGTTACTGATTGCTTTAGAAAAGCGTCCATTGTTTCAGCATTACTTTAGGTACATCAGATGTTCCTAAGATGTAGGTATAGCCCTTGCATGTTCACGTTAACAAATGAAATTGCCAGACGTGAAGGTCGATTTTAAGGCCTGTAAAAATTGCATCCGAGACCCGGATTTTGAACCGGGGACCTTCCATACCCGAATCACACGCCGCAAGCATCTGAATTTAGAAGTACTGAAAAATATGTTTTTAATCATATAAAAGAACATTTGTGTTTTGGGATAACAAAAATAAATGCTACAGAAGAAAAGTATGTTGATTTTATTATGGTTGAATATTTATTTGTCATTACATTCAGATATGTCTCCTGACACGGATGGATACGGCGTACGATTGGGGTACTGAAAGTCCTTTGTTCAAATCCTTGTCTCAGCTGCAAGTTTCATGAGTCTTAAAATTGACAGTTACCTCTGGAAAAGCTTTGATTTTGTTAATGCTAAGATGCTGGGACGCTCCGTGGTTCGAATTTCACGTTAATCTGTAGGTCTCCTTTTCAAAATAGGTGACAACGATAGAGGTACATTGCGCCGCTGATAAGAAACACTGTGACTGAAATTTTTAGATCACACGAAATTATTATTAATTTACACAATATTTACAGTCTATGTTTAAATTAAAATGTATAATAATCTTATTATTTTTTGTTGAAAAATTATTGAGTGAATCGAAAGGAACCTGTAACTGCTTCCACGGACCATCAAGAGTTCTTTTTATCGAAAATCGGAACTCGTAGGTCCTACAAGTTGTACTGTGAATGCGCCACTGGAGCGGTGGGAAGGTGGGTCGCGAGCACTGAACTGAGCATAGTGAGTAGGCGGTAACGGCCTGGCCTCGCATTCGGAGGACGGCGGTTCGAATACCCGTCCGGGCATCCAGATTTGGGTATTCCATGGCTTCCCCATATCACTCCAGGTGAATGCTTCCATTAAAAGACCATGGCCGAATTCCTTCCAGTTCCAAACCCCGATCTTTCACGCCTCTAATGACCTCGACGTCGACGAGGCGTATAGTTATAACACAAAAAAAGCGAGCGTTGAGATGAGCGGTGGTGTGGCCTTGTGCTTGACGAACTCCGCAAAGTTCAAATGATAAGGACTGGTTTTTAGACGCGTACGTAGTTGTTTACATAATTTAATTCACTTGTGAAATCATCCCACATTTTTTGTTGTTGAAAGATCAGGCAAAAATAAATCAATATGGCTGTATTATATGGAAATAGAATTTAATTATGAAAAAATATTGTTTTTTTTAATTTATTTTTGATAAAATATTAGAAACTAAATAATTATAAATTTATTTTTCCACATCCGCATCCGCTAAACATCCGCATCCGCTAAACATCCGCATCCGCGGATGTCAAGCTCTGAACATCCGCATCCGCAAAGATGACATCCGCAACAACCCTAATTTCCTGCCCTGACTATACGTATGAATCGATGCCACATTTCTTAAACGGTGCCTCTTGCTACTATGAAGGTAAGGTAATTATGCCTCAAAAACGTTCTAGAACACTCTTTTGAAGCCTTTTCGAATCTGTAAATGATCCTTGTGCCTGTTTGTTAATTTTACCGTAGCAATTACAGCTTTGTCATCACTTATTCCCGTGGTGGCAGAAATATCCGTGAATAATTCAGGCATATTTGTAACGAGGTATCTAAAATATTTTGGTTACCGTTGAGACATCGCGTTGGTTCAGTTACGAGCTGCTCAAGATTGTGATCTGAGAAAAGGTCTGGAATGATTTCGCAAGCTGTTTAATCTCTGCCACCAGTAACGTGAACGTAATAAGTCCAGGCGATATATAACAAGTTGAAGTCACCACCCAGCATTATTGTATGATCCGGAAATTGACAAGCTATATTATTTAAATTATTACTTAAGGCCTCGGTAATAGTTACGCCTGCATCCGGTAGACGATAGAAGGAGCCTATACCAAGTTTTGTCCTAGCTACTTTGAGCTTAATGCATAAGATTTCGCATACGGTGTCAACATGTATTTAGTTACATGGGAGGTACTTACTAACAGCTATAAATATACCACCTCCATGGGAATAGAAACTATCCTTACGGAAAACGGTCATGCTGCTATTAAAAAATTCAGTGGAACTTATATCAGGTTTTAACCAACTTTCTGTGCCTATTACGATATCAGAATCTGTACTACGAATAACGTTTTCGAGTTCAGGCTGTTTATTACAAACAGTTCTGCAGTTAACTACCAGAAGTTTTAATGTTCGAGATTCTTTTAAGCTACCCTTAACATGCGGTGTTGAATTTATCTGAACTGTCCGTAAATGAAATTCCTGTTCAGGGTCATCCTTCCTCAGCCTAACCCCCCTCCCAGTGATAGTTGCAAGTGTGTCGTTTGTAGCGCCAAGACAATTCGAAGACAATCCCCTCATGAGTGAATATTTCCGCTTCATATACCAATTTTCATCACCTTATTTATTATTTTTTTTTCCACGCAGCACAGTAAAACAATACAGCTATTACGTCCTGGTCGTCCATCATTTCTAAGTGGCAAAAACTTCAATATTACGCAATATTATTGACGATAATATTGATCGAGTAGGGGCCGCTTTAAGCTTTGAAGTCCGTAGATTCTTGCGCACTGTTGCGACAATGGGTGAAATGTGGATACAATGGCCACAGAATAAGTAATAATCGATCGCACGGTTTTCCGCAACTTTATGCTTCTTTTCAGCCATGGAGTATATCTTTCCATTGGCTACAATTATGTTCGCACCCAGAAAGTTTAGCCATAAAAGGTGATTATAGTAATGTTCTAATCTACCAGTGTCACGTTCTTTGTTTTGAGTCTCCGTATTTCCCTGAGAAATATAAATATCAAATTTTTTGAAACATCATTTTTGAAATCTTAATAAGTTTAATTGTAATAACATGTAGATGTTAAGAACCAAGTCTATTTTTGAGATTTCGTAATTTAATGAATCTTTTAGACTGTGGAAAGAGGATAATAATTGAAAAAATATAAATAGCTGTAAATAATAAATTATTTATTTGTATTTTTATGACACAATATTACCTATTGGTGCAGTTGAAATTCGTGTGGAGCAAATGACCTTTACTCCAACAAAAGCAGAATTGATTGTGATTATGACCGGAAGAAGTAAAACTGATTGGTAAAGCCCGTTTACTTGGTAATCTCGGAGGAACCGTGTCGAGTTTTGAAACATAACGATTCAGACATCTTGATGTGGCTTTATTTAGAGGACTTCCATGCCTGTGATCGCTGCCGCCTGTAATGCTCTCTAACTGTTTGGAGTGATGCCACAGAAAATTCCGAAGTCAATGTGGACGGTCGGATGGTGGGCTTGCGTTCCGTGTTTTCTGATCAGACATTACTGTACTTGGTTAAGTTATAGCCCATTTTTCGCGCTCATATTATTTGGTCTTTTTTTTTTTTCATTTCTAACGCTTCTCTGATTCGCCTGGGTCACTACATGCTTTCGTGATCCAGAACACGTGTCAATGAAGAAAATAGTGCGCTAACTCTCAGATGAATAGTATAAGTACTTGGCTAATTTGGTAAAAGTAGTCACAACTCAACTCAAAACTCACTCAACTCAATTCGGCCGACTCGCTATGGCAGACAAAGCTGTTTCTATTGTCGCAGCCACGACGCCTGTGCAGACTGGTACAACCAAGTCTCCTCCACGTCTGTGCCCATCTGTCAGCGCCAAGACTGACACCGCAGCAGCTACTTGCGCCTCCGAGACGTCAGTGCAGACTGCCACGAACAGAAGGCGAAATTGAAGAGGAAGTGCATTGCAGCTGGCGCCTTCCCACGGGAAGTTGGCATCTGGGCGAGGTCTTGCACCTTCCTTCTAGAGCTACTGAACGAGTCGTGGAAGGCGTCAGACCAGAAGATTGGTCCATGCAGGTGTGGAGAAAACTACTCGATCGCAGAATCCCAAGCAATGGAAATTCACCATCACAGTCTACCTAGATGAACTTCAGTTCAGCTAGGATATACCAACATGCGATGCCGCTACTTTCTAGCAGGCCTTGACTAGCCGCGAGTACCACCATCTCGCCAAGAAGCACCCTCCTGTGGGAGTCGCGGCGTGGTCGGAGGCACTTTTGTTTCCGACCCCGCTTGCCAGTGACTTCAAATGGGAGGAGTACATCGATTACATCAAAAGAAGATTCAAGACGCTCGCTTTCGATCCAGCGACCGGCCGAAACTTCAAGGTGACGCCGATAAAGGAAACCCCATCGCCCCCACAGAAAGGCGAAACATCTCCGCAGGACAGTCATTCGCCCTCGCCTGAGTCACCACCAGAAGACTCCCCTGCCTAAAGGGAAGGTCCAGTAACACCTATCGCCGTCAACTACGCAGGGAACCTCTGCGATTTACTGGCTCTGCTGCAGCGTAACATGAAGCTGCCCATGTTCAGCTAGCCAGACCATCAGGGGATGAAGATTCTTCCGTCCTGCCCTGACGACTTCGTGGAAGCAATCCAGATCCTTCTGCAAAACTATATGTCATTCGAAATCATGACTCCCGGTCGCGTGAAGAAGAAGCCAGATGCCACCATGTAGACAGTAGTCAAACCAACGACCGCAGCGAAGCCGATCTCACGAAAACTGGTCCAGTGTTTCAAATGCCAGAACTTCTGCCACCACGCCAGCGAATGCACTGAACCAGTCAGTTGTGTTCGCTGTGGAGGTGGTCACGAACTCGCCACCTGCAAGAAGCCCCGTGATGAACCCACTTGCTGCAACTGCGGGTCTGGGCAAGCACCTTCTTACAGAGGTTGTAGATCATAGAAGCTACAACGTACCATAAGAAGCATCCACAGCAGCGCCGCGAGATCACTACAAGCACACAAGACTCCAGGGCCTAGCCGCCGGAGACAACTCGACACCATGTAACTGTCACCAGCAGTCCTCAGCAGAGAAATAGTCTCCAGCCGTACTGAGAGCAGAGCCACCCAATCGTTCAACAGTCACAGAAACAAGAAGTTGCGGACATAGAAGAAGACTCATGCAGAGGAGCTTATTAGCGGCTACAGCAATAGTCGTCGACCTGCAGTGACCGGTCCAGATCTACTCGCGACGGCGAAGCATTCCGCTACACACCACTATCGATAACAGCCGGACTACAAGAACTCTAAAAACATAAGCTTAGGCTTCATAATGCAGCTGCTCCAACAACAAACAATGTTACTGTCGAAAGTTATAACAAGTTACGCAAATAACCTGACACCACCGTGAAAACGAACCTACAGAAAAGTTGTGAACCATCTAATTACTGCTGGAGGCAATGTCTTCGGACAATATCCTCCACCTCCACCTGCCTACAAAGATAAGGCAGTGACGGTGCTGTGCCGAAAAGTCTTATTTATATGCATCTACTATAGTAAAAATAATATTATTTCCGGCCAAAACAACCGGAAAAATGTAAAATATTGAATTTTCTACATTAATTTGAATACTAACCCAAAAACTCTCATTGACGTCATTTCGTCTCCTGAGACTTCAGTACCCCGTACGTGATGTTTTAAATTATAAATACACGAGCAATTTGGCAATTTCATTGATGAAATGAGTTTTACAGTTCAAAAGGGTGTATAGTGCCTCAATATGAAATATATCAAATAAAATTCCAAACAAATTGTTTATTTACTTGCTGACAAAGTGACTAAAGGCTTGTATGACGAAACCCACCATCTAAAAAACCTTCAATGTATATTAAGACAGTTTTGATAAAAGTTTTTACTTAGTATTCTATGTTGTTCGATAAACAGCGAACTTTAATATTTTTTGTGCTATATGTCTATCGATATTGGAGGTTAAATATCGCATATTTATATAGACACAACGTGTTTAAAACTGTTATAGTCAATTAAATCAAAAATAATTTGTTTCGTGATTGAAATGCATCACGCCTCTAGCAAATTAGTAAAAAACTAACTTAGTTCACTCCCCAAAGGGCTGTTGGATCTTCTCGAAGGAAGCATATTAAGCCATTGAGTCAAAGGTAGGAAGGCCAGTTACTTTCCTCTGGGACTTACAGTTTAACATTGGATCTGAACCACGGAACTACCTGGTAAAGCTCATATGATCAAACACAGCTCTTAAAAACTCCTGCGCCCATCAGGATTTGAACCCGGGATCAGAGCAGCAAACTGTTGAAACCAAGCGCCCTGACCACTTCCCCCCCCCCCCCAGATAAAACAGTTTTAATCGCAGCTACAATAATTACACACAAGTTATCACTGAGCCACCAGACCCACTCAGCAAATCAGTAATGCATTCCAAAAATTATCGGTTATATTCATAACGTCACCACTGTTAAAGTATCCCACAGAAGATCAACTTGGTTGTTAATTATGTTGCCAACTTGCAATGTTGAAGGTGATGTTGAACGCCGGGCGGTACGTTAGTGTTGAAACTCAGTTGATGTCGGCGACAGTGTCTGTGGGGTAGTTTATATATAACAACCTTGTCATCAGTTGTAAAAGGAAAGTCACCAAAACTGTCGGAATATTTAGCAACTCCATCCTTGTACTTGATGTACGTAACACAATTTGTTCCATCATTACCGGTACTGTCCAAGTTCACGATTTCTAACTCATGTTCACGAATCGCGCATGAAAATGACACGAAAATGAAGTATATGCTAACGCTATACGCGGCTTCATACGTATATCCTCTTACGTTAAACGGCTGCACCGACCTTTTTTTTTTAACAAAAAAAATTTTGATTCTTCTTTCCGTTATGATTTCAAATAAAGACCTGTACATCTCATTTCAATTGCTTCCATGGTTTCATTGTGCCGTTTCTACTGCTTTAGCTGCTTTGAAATATCTGGAAATACCAAAGGCCACTCCTGCGAAAGCTCCGGCAGCCGACAATCCGGCAAAAATAGGTATTAAATGAAGGATACCACCCTTATTCTTTTTAATGCCTGCGTCCAACTTTAGCTTAGCACGCATAGCACTGTTAAATAGAAACGCACGTTCACCAAACTTTGCATCATTGGCCTTAATTTTGTTTGAAACCTTCTCCGCGAGTATACGATCGGCAGTACGTCTATCAGCACTGTGTGCACACGCAATGTAATGTTCCCTGCATGCTGCTTCTAGTGGATTAATTCCCGTCTGATAAAGTTTCAACCGCTTTTCCAGTTTTGTCCACGGTCCACAAAACTGGTTTGTAGGAATGTGTGTCTGAAGTGGTATTTTATCGATTACCTTGTTTAAGAAACCACGACCCTTCTTTTTCTTTGTACAAGGCATTGTTATCAACGGACTGACTTGTTCGCACGCCTATATACAGTCGGAGCACCCATGAAACTTCATCAATGTGCGGTTCATCAAACAGCGTGCAACATTACCCGCGATAATATGGATGTTGCCGGCACCAACACCAAGCGAGAGGACCTCTGTTCTATTAGACAGTAAGGGCAATAGTGTGATGACCATCAAACTGCGGGAAAACCAACCTTGAGCTCTCCCTGCTGGAACACATGAATGGAGTTACATTTAAAAATATATATATATGTGTATTTTGCAAGTCGTTGTACCATTCAAAGTATCAGTAGCTAGGAGAAATAAAAAAACTCATTAAAGAAATTCAGTATTTGACATTTAACCATAATAATGTGTGCTTCCACCTAGGAAAGCTCTACCAATTTCTGATATTGAGTTTGACGATGTTTGCCGTGAATAGCAGAATAATATACTAGATTACTTTTGCATGGGGAGACACAAGTTAGTAGAGTCATTCTACGTTCTTGTGCGGGATACTGAAACAGTGAGTTTGAGAGAACGCTATCTTGATTTTACCCTCTAAACAGGGTGATACGAATCTCTAACACAATTATAACGACCATGTAAACACAGATACGCCGTTTAGCGAGTTTAAAAAACTTTGTCAATACTGCTAGAATAAAAGTAAACATTGATTTGTCACTATTCTCTGTGATACGTATCATGGGCGGTACCACAACTGATTTGATACATTTAAAAAAAAAAAATAGCTGAGCACATGACGTTCTGGCATCAATACAACCATGGACAAGTTTGGAAGAACATCAACCATACGGTGTTGGTGTACCCTCCTAAAAACACACTTCTTACAAATGAAGGTAATTTGGATTGCCAGTATAGAATACTCAAACGTGTTGCTGTATCCATTGATGATGATGATGTTGTAATGAAGCAATACATTGACAATACAGTTATGCTCATGAAGGAATTAAAATCGACAGATGTTACTAAGAACGTAACTATTACGACTACTATTGCATATAAAAAATTTCCATACTTAGATACAGATTACAGTTGACTGTAAAATCATCTCAGTAAACGTTCCGAAAAATGTCGATGTAAGAGTGAATTGGGTAAAAAGTGACATAATACAACATTCCATGTGAAACAGGGCGATAAATTTCTTTTAACTCAACAATCGTAGATGGTCATCCCCACAATCCACCAGTTGGATTTAACTATCAGACGTAAAATAGCGCAGTAAACTTCCATAAGTTTAATTCGGTGCTTGAACATGGATGCATCAACAACAAATAAACATGGCAATGCAATTCGCAAGTTTCTTGAACGGAAGGCAGGCAAAATCGACTATGAACAATTTTTCAAGCATTCGTTAAGGCCAGTGACGGATACAATGGAAAAATGTTTTGTTACCTTGGCGACTCATCATCAGCAGCAGCAAGCAGTCTTCAGACTTCATCAAAGAGTTCTTGAAGTCGTTAAGTCGATCGAGGTTATGATTCAGTGTATGGTATCCGGAAGAAAAATGATTCACTAATGATCGGAAACTCGTGTGTACACTATTGATGAAGATGTTACTGAAATCAATAGTAATGAATATGGAAAAACACATGGGTTAATAAAACGTTTTTAAAAAAAAGAAAAAAAAAAAGAGCATATGCTACCAAGGACTTGAAGAGCTATTTTGAAACATTAAATCACACCAGTGATCACAGAGCAAATATTAATCCATCCAGCAAAGTTTTGAAATCTGCTTACAGTGCAAAGTTTAAAAACATAATCTCTAAACTTTACCATCGTCGAGTTCTGGTCTTCTCCCCATTAAGGTATATGTGTGCTAGGACGATCCGAATGAACTGGTTGAAAGATTGAAGTTAACTGTTTCAACATCAGCAGGATAAACGGCGCACTCCAACGAAATTTTATGTGATTGAAGAACTAAGTGAAAAAGACATTATATTGTAACATTGATCAAGTTGTAGCAGAGCTCTATAGACCAAGACGTGTAATAATCAAAGGACGATATGTGGCAAGCTGATATTGTGGCATTTAACCAGTACTACGTTTGCGTGGACTGTTAGAGTACACTCCATCCTCTTAAACCAAAAAATTATGAACGACTACCTCTGCAGGTCCCTGAATGCAATTTCTTTCATCCAAAATTTCATCGATTGGCAGAGAACACTGAATAATGGAATTAGAAATTTCTATAGCAATGTTAGAAAAATAATAGGTTACGAAGTTATTCAGAAAAAAATCCATCCAAACCAGTAGTTCACTATTTCATTTTTTTCCGTAACTTCTTTTCCTTCAATATCTATAATTTTATAGCAAGGATAGTTGCTTCTTCTGGAGGATTATGCTGAACAATTTTCCTGAAGCAATCGAAAATGTTTATCGTGGTTTCAGCTCTAAATTGATAAGTAACTTGCCTTTAAATGCATATATTAGTTTTTCGAAGTCACATTAAAATAAAATATACCTATTCTACTCACTGGAACATGGGCAGCACAATCAAAATCTAACCAGTAATTATTTTGTGAATCTGGTAAAGGTAGGTAACAAAGACATCGTACCATAGCTGGAAGTATTTTTTAGCTTGAGTTTGAATACTTGCTGTATTCTGAAGAATTCCTCTGAGCCACATTAGTACCAGGTAGTGTTGCCCAAAATCGGTCTTGGTCTTGGTCTTGCATTTTTGCAAGACCAAGACCACCTAATTTTAGCAAGACTAAGACCAAGACTGACTGTGCAAGATTTAAGCAAGAACAAGACCAAGCCTGCGAGACTCTTGCGTCTTGCAGTTAGGACTTATTTTTTATATACTTTCTATACAAAATAAGTTTTTGGGTGCTTATAATGGACACGAATACATTATGCTGATCTGTTCTGTGTGGTTTTAAAACACAAAGTGCTTAAATATGTCGTCACCCATTTAATAAATATTGTAGACACTTTTAATACACTTCAAACGTGAAAATTTTTTCTATAATAGTAATCGAATAATATAAAAAGCGTGCAATAAGATTTATGTACTGTTTAGGAGCCCGAATATAATAATATATGAGAGAACTGTTTAAATAAATAAATTGATATATTGACTGTTGCATCACAATATATTTTTGCAAATATTCATTTACATGTAAAGAATATATAGTATTTGCACAATTTTAACTCGAGGAGTAAACTCCAGAGTCAGTGGACCGGACAGGCTAAATTTAAATTATATACTTATCCTATATAATACAAGAAACTGACACATAGAAAACAAACGAAACTTAAAGAAAGTACTAGTACATAGGATTTTGAAGAAGAAAATAGGCAGAAAATATGTAGGAAGACGTAAAGTACTGATATAATATAAATGACTATCAGTGCGTTTTCGTTGAAGAAGGAATTGACGGTCTGAATAAGTAAATAAAAAATAATACATTAAATATAGTAAGTATGACACTTAATTGAAGTATCGAAATAATAAAAACGAAAAAAACTATATAGAATATGCGTAATCAAATTATATGTAGTATGTTACCGAGAAGATGTTTATTTTCTTAATATTTCAAAAGTTACAGTTTCAAAAGTTAAAGTTACAAACTAATTTAAAATCTAGCTTTTAATAATAATTAATAAGGTTATGTACCTTATTAATAGGGAACATGCAATATTTTTATTTTTGCTTTCATTTTAAGTAACTTCATGCAGAATACAACACAAATAAATTAAAAAAATTAAAACGGTAATATGTCTCGCAAAACGGCGGTCTGAAAATGACAGTTTAAATTTGCGCGCCAAAACTGACTTCCAGAGCCGATGACGTCACTCCTGTCAAGTCCACGGCCAACTAAAGATACAGGCCTGGGTGCACTTTGGTGACGTCAGCAGAGTAGAGCTATAGCCGAACCACGGCCGAGAGCCGAGCCACGCACATGCTCGCGTACTTACAGTTTCCGCTGCGCGAAATTAAATTCACACACACGTGCACAAAGATATTGACAAATAATTACTTTATACTTACTACATGATTTTTTATGTCAACTACTTCAAATTCAGTCTCATCAGTAAATTTCATAATACTCAAATATTCGTAAATAATTGCTTTGTGCTTCACTACATCAGTTTTTGTCAAACATTGTACTTCAGATTTAGTCTCACCACTCCAATTTTCACACACACACACACACACACACACACACACACACATGGATATTCAAGTGCACATGTCAAAATATTAAATTAACATGCTTCAAAATCTGCACTACTCATACGCTTACAAACTTAAAGGTAACATCATCTTTATATTATTAAGGTTCTTCATAATTAAAAAAATTTCATTAAGGAAAAATGGGAGTTAATAAACAAAAAACATTGAATATGGTATTTACATATTTATTTCCTGAAGAAATTACACAACCATCAGTTTGTAAAACAGTATATTCTACTTCTTTGCAGCATTATCATTGTACTGCAATACATGACATGACTTAAATGGCACATATTAAAGCTGCTTAAATTACTAATAATGTTTCAGTTGTCATTGTGGCCCAGGTTGCATGTCTAACAAGCCACAAATTCAGTCACTAGAAAAGTAAAGCTTATATCATGTACTTGTTTTAAAACTTATTACTTCTCCATTTATACAATGAATTTGCAAATTTAAAAATTCTTACATCGCGTTAGGCTGCAGATTTTGTGCAAAACAGAAATTTGATGCATATCACCAATGAAATTACTTGAAGACATATCTAATATACATTTCAACATGAACCAAGCACTTTGTCATTAGAACAGCAGTTCTATTGGGTACTGTCAGCTTTTCATAATCATATTCTATAATGAAGTTATTTGGGAGGGATATTTCAACTTTTCTACTTCATTAAGTACATGTAATAACATTTTAACCGTTGTTAACAGGTATGATAGTAACACTATCTTTGAATTTTTAAGACACTACATATCATGAAAACCTGAGCTGTTTTAGCAACATTACTATTAGTCTGACTACCACCATAAATTGTACCACCCTTAAAGATCAAACAAGGTTCAATGTAAATTTCATCCAAGAGCACATTTACTATAAGTTCATGATCTTTCAAAAATTTCTTCTTAATCTTCAAATACCCTACACTACCATCTACATTTAAACTATTTCAATTAAACTTACCTACCAGCTTTCTGATATTGCATGGAGTGGCAAATATAGAAAACCAATCTTATGCAAAGTAGCACATGGTGATGGTGAATGAACATACAGAGTAGCTGCCAGTAATAATGTATTCCCACTGTACATATGACCTGCTTTCATTTTTAGATAGAAACTGAATTTGTTCAATTATCATTTGAAGTTGTGAATATCTTTCACCTGTAAAATTATCCTGTAGCAAATTCACTATATTTTTAACAACTACTTGTTTAAGGGGTCTTCTTTAGACACTATTGACTCAACATATTTAATCATACTGTCAAACACATGTTTGGACTTTACTGCTATGTATTCATTGGGCACTTTATGGTGGAGAATTTTGTAGCTTTGCACAGAAACAAACACACTTAACTGTCTTAACAGTTACAGAAGCAAGAATGTTTGTTATTTCGTTACTAACATCAATAAAATACAACACTACCTTTTGTTCACACTGACTACAGAACCACTGTTTCTTGTTTAGCACCTGAAAAATATTTACAGTACATGTGTCTCCCAAATTGTTAATGACACTGTGCTCTTCATATTTCCTGTAGTCTTCTAAGCTTCTTGCCACAGCTTTTTGAAAATTGACACTTTCTGCATCACATCATCTTCTGCATATGAATCCAGCTAATGTCAAGTATCCTGGCAAATTTGGAAAAATTGATGGCACTGCATATAGTTTCAGCTTTGGATAACTCCTTACAAATGTTTTTATTTCTCCATCTATTGCAAACTGTTCTGTTTTGAGTATACAGTCTTCACTAAAATGTTTCATGCATATTACACGCTTCTTTAACTTTCAGAAGTCTGTAGGAATTTTTCTTTAGTTCTTCATCGCTGTCGAAAGAAAATGTGCTGAGTTTTTCGTTTTGAGACATAATTAATTCTACAGCAGACCATACTACACCTTGGCATTTTTAGTACCTGAAAAAAAAGACATTCAATATAGCTATTACAATGTAAATATACAAACATTTCAAAAGTATTTGTACATATTTAGTTACTTTATCAAATAACTTTCAACATAACTTCGCAAACAACACATGATAGTTCAAATGAAAATTCGTTAAGAAATCGTAATAGCTTATTATATTAATATCTAAGAAATACTTACTGTAAATAGAACTGCAACTATAGGAACTTCACTTTAGTAGCTGAAGATGAAAATAACTGGTAATCCACTGGTCGACGAGAAGTCAAATACTCTCAGAAACACGTTTGCAAACGAACTTTCAGGCTCACAACACACCAGCATGGCAGACCACAGATCTACTTTGCTGACGTCACAAACAAAATGGCTTCCAGCACTCAGGCCTGTATATTTAGTTGGCCGTGTGTCAAGTCCTTTCTGACCTGTCAGTTGCTGTGGAAGTAAACTTGTCGTTTTGTGGTGGAAAAAACCATTTTAATCATATCAGCGGTCATTGTCTTTGATAATATTTCAAGGAGAGTTTGTGAAGAGTGCAACTTTACAATCAAGCTTGAACACACTTTATGGATGTTTACAGTTTGTAAATCTTCTCCAAAATAATGAAGAAGACTCGCTTCACAATCCTTTTCTTTTACGGCATTTATATATTCACTCAGAATATCCACCTAAAAATATGAAGTTATTATTGTAGTATATAATATATATTTATTCATTTCATTGATACTATTTATTTAACAGCATTTATGCACGCTTTAGAGATTCTTATAAACCTGTATAGAGAAAGATTCACCACAAGCTGGATTCCGCCACGGCTTGTGAGAACCTTGGTGGCTCTGGGGTATAGAGCATTGCCCTTGTTAGGCAAAGGCTGCAGGTTCGAATCCAGCTTGTGGTGAGTTCCATCTTTTCTTTCTATAAAGATTTATAGTTTCATCAAATAAACAGGTATACTGAACTGCTTACTTGAGAGAAGAAGTTAGTGACAGGAATGTGACCTATTTCTTTGGTTTTTATAAAAGATTTTCGAGAAGCACATTTAGATAAATTTGATTTCTTCCAGTAACATGTTATAGATGTAAGCGCAGGCTCCTCAGATCTTCTGTGTAACCATAGCAAGAGTGCAGCAGCATGCTTACACCCACCTGGAATAAGATTTTAGTGATAATAATGTGCTAAATTAGGAGTGTGGTGAGAGCACAGAACAACTGAACTCTCTGGCGAGACGATGAGAGTTTTCTGCTCCCCATTTGTCCGCATGACATTTTATAGGCCATAAATAACATACAAACTTTACCTTCAGAAGCGGCACAATCTTCGCATTGGCAGGACTGGACTAAACCTTCCCTTTCATTTATAATGGCTGTAACATGATAACCTTCTTTGCGAACTTTATGATCCGGCGTAACTCTACTTTTTACTATACACAATTCGCCATCTCTTTTAATTTGGACATAGCCGATTGCATTAGGTATCGCCATAAGATTCCCTTGTTGAGCTGAAATAAGAGCTATGTATAGAAGCTGCAAAACGAAATAGGAAAATTCAATGCGATTTATACGTACCGTAGTAGTTTAGTCCCTTTCATTTCTACACTTGAATACTCAGCACTTTCGACAAAAAAAAAAAAAAAAAAATACGACCATATCTACACTGACTTTCGGTAAATTCCTGGAGTCCGCTTTTATAAATCCGACTTCCATTTTTATTGAAAAATACAAATAATTTTCTCAATAAAACAATGTTCTTTTTGACAACAATAAGCTGTCATAACAGTAGTGACGTCACTAGACGTTGATTGGTGTTTTAAAATACGTTCCGTTTCAAGTAACTTCAAATCGAAATTATTGTAAAAAATCAATATTAACCAAAATTAAAATGTTGCTGTAGTCTTTGTTTTATATTTTTTTTAACATTTTAATGACAAAATACCCATAATTATTATAACTGCATGTTCCCTATTATTATGGAAGCTACATAGGAGTGAAATGCAGGACACTACAATGTCATGCGTCTGTGAGCGGCATTGTTTGATTTGGCGTTGGGGCGGTATTCTTTACTTAGAGCTGGCACGTGCCAAAGCGGCGCGATAAAAGGCGGCACTATGTAAGCAAATGGACTATAAAAAGAAGTATTCATTTTAATTCCAATCATTCCCAATTGAGCTTTGCTTCGAGTCTAATGTGATAATTGTTTTTACCCTAATCCTTGTTGTTCTCGGCAAACTTATGAGGTTTACAATTTAACATGAGTGACGAAGATTCATATAGTTCTAGTCGGAGTAGTGAGAGTTGGAGTAATACATCTAAAAGCAGAGATGTGCAAGATACCTCGAAAAAAGTATTTGAATACAAGATACAAGATAAATTTAAATAATGTATCTTAGATATCAGATACAAGATACTTTTGGAAAAGGTATTTGAAATACAAGATACAAAATACATATTTTCCAGATACTTTTTTTAAGATAAAATACTTTTTTACAAAATTTATTATTTTTATTTAGAAACATATTTTACTACAATCTACAACTGTTGCTTAAGGTTTTAAATGAGACTTAAGTATAATAAGTTTTTCAAACATCTCATCACTCATTTTTCTTCGGTGGGGTCTCATTATTATCCCCCCGAAAGAGAAGAGTCGTTCCACAGGGGCGGAACTTGGCAAACAAGTGTTATATTTTAAAAATATTTTCTTGATTGTTGGATAAGTATTTAAACTTTTTAGGCAGATGTCCTTATTATTAAGGTATTGAAGTGTTTCTAAGTCAGCGGTGCTGTCAGTAGATTCTGTACTGTCGCCACTAGTGGCACTACCAACAGAGGAATCAGAGTCATCAAAAAACATGTAATAAGATTCGTCTTTTGTCTTCTTTCTTATATCCTCTCCACTACTCTTTGAAGCATCTGATTTTTGATTTTCAGATCGATTAATTTTCCGTGTTTCAATCAGGATAAGCTCTTTTACATGCTCTTTAAACATTTTTGGCACCCACTTCATTTTAAAAAACGGATGGGACACTGAAGCTAATATTGCATCATTTGCTGCAGGCTCAAATTGCAAAAACTTTTTGAAACGTTTATTTAGATTTTCTTCAATAACATCTAACAAAGTGCCACAATATCTTAGATTTTCCATTTTAAGGCATTTAACCATATGCCTGATTCTCATTAGTTCGGGTAGTAGACAACCATAGTAGGTATCTTATCACCTTGCAGACTTTGAATAGCTTCTGCTATAGGTTTTGAACAATTTAAATATTCCCATAAAAATTGAAGTTCATAGTCCTTAAAAGCTGATAATTTAAGGCTTTTCATGGTTTCATTGAGACGCTCCTGCACTGATATTATGGAATTATAATAAGAGTGCCATCGGGTTGCGCATGGAGAAGTTGGTGATTTCCCCGTCAATTCCAAATATGTTTCACATGCCTTTGGTGATCTAGAACATAAATTCCAGAGTGCCTGACACTTCGCTAAAGCTGCATCATGCACTTTTTTATAAAAATTGTTTTTCAGTCTTGCTTGTTCAAAATCTGTACTGGCGACCAAATGCAAAGTGTGCATAGCGCATCTTTCATGTCCTGGTAGCACTGGTCACTTTCCGGTTCTGAAGAAGAATCTGGAAATGGTTGTGTTAGCAGATCATCATCTTCATTATCTTCATCTTGTGGTTTTGTTTCAAGATATTCTTTATGCGAAATGTTTTCAGGATTTGTGGCTGAAATATCTGAATCTGATTTTCCAAATACTTCGAAGGCCTTTACCTTATTTGATCCATTATCTGTTACCGTTTTAACAATTTTGGATAGTTTTAAATAAACTCTGAGTGTATATCAGCTATCATTTTCGGCAACTTTATCATATGAGTGAGACCCCTTGAATCTTCTGCATGCAATGGCGGCACTTTTCCACTCAAGAGTCTCGCTTTCAATCCAATGGACTGTAACCCCCAAATAGCTTCTTTTAGAAGAAGACCATATATCTGCTGTGGTGCACACAAACTCCACAGTCCTCAATCTTAATTTTTTCTTTCCATTCATTGTATTCATCACTAATTTTACTTTGGATTGAACGGCGGCATAAAACTTTAGGAGGTGTCGTTAGTTGCTGTGCATCTTCAATTAAAGCTTTAAATTAATTGTATTCCAGTATTGATACTGGTAACATAGATTCAACAATAAATTACACAATCAACTTGTCCAAGTCAACAGATTTTGGTACAGTTGTAAGAGTGGTCTGCTTAAATTTCTTACATGTTTCTGAACCACTGCTATTGTCAGTACATTTTCTTTTTTTCAGATTTGGGGTTTTAAGTTTTTCGTACTCTTGCAATAGATCTGCATGACCATTCCTCTGAAAAGAAGAAGAAAAAAGGATTAAAATGTTTTAAACATTATGTGACCTATTTTTTATGTCCAAATGTGTTATGCTATGGCGTTTTAATTTCAATAGATAGAAAGACATAAGTAAATAATATTGTAAGTTTACCGTTCTTCAATATTTTATAAATATTAATAAAAAATTAATATTATAAATAATTTTACCTTCAAATGCTACCGAAGTGTGATTTAACTTTTTAACAATTTCATTTGTTAGCGAGGATAACTTGGAAAAAGTTCGTATTTATTGTACGAATGCACTAAAGATGCTATCGTTCGTACGCCAGAGCGTAAAAGAAACATCAAATCATAAAATACACCAAGTTAAAATGAACTTTTACTTCTTATACATGTACGCTGATATTAGCACCAGGTTTTATACTACTGTTTATTACTTCCAAGTTGTTATTTTATTTTTGAGAACCAATTAAATAACAAGTTGTTATATTCTAAACAGAACACAACGTACTAAATTTGGTAATTAAGCAACCTAAACAATCGGAACTCAGGCAACAGATTCAATTACATGCCATATTTAAGAAATTAGAATTTTTAAATAACTTATACCACAATATTACCCTACACTAGAATTTTTAATAAAAGCTTTTGGCTATTTGTAAAGCAATACTGTATTTTGTGATAAAGAAAAGAGACTAGCTTACAACAATGGCACGAATTTGAAACTTATTTTTACAGGTAAATATAAATACTTCTTCTCGCTAACAATAATCCTAAGAATTTAGTTTAAAATTTATAGATTTAAAAAAAATAGTTTATAAAACATAGGTAATAATATAAATACTCGGAGTTGCGTGAGCAACCTCCACACACGCAACCAACGATCACGTAGTCGCTGTCAAGTGAAATCTAATCCGGTATATACCTACTTAAATAAAATTAAAATGATTCGTTTATTTATTTACTTACATTTCGATGCCGTTGTCCTCGATTATGATTCACTAAAAATTCGATTTCGACATACCACACACGATTTGGCACGGTAAAATATGGCGCGGACCAAAGACAACATACAAAAGACAGGCAGGTGTTCGTTTATGGTTTTCACAGTTCACAGGTATGAAGGAAGGCAAAGATAACTAGACCCTATAACCTTGTCTTTTGATGTACGTTAATGAATTTTACGAATGTATTCAGTTGTTTTCATGATGCCGTAACGTAAAAATGCGGAAATAGTATTTAGTATTTTCAAGATACAAAGATACAAAGAAAAAGTATCTAAATACAAGATACAAGATAAAGATTAAGAAAAGTATCTTAGATACAAGATAAAAATACGTATTTTGTATCTTGTATCTGTATTTCAGATACTTTTATCTAGATAAGTCACATCTCTGTCTAAAAGACCTAAAAGCAAATTTGATGAGTTTTTCGAAATAATTCATGCATAATTGCTTTGTGTAAATTGTGTCAACATGAAAAGGTTGAAATAAAAATTAAAAATAGAAACACTTCAGGCTTAAGGAAGCATCTAATATCTTTTCATAAAAAAGAATCACAAATATTTCTTCCTGAAAAACCAAATATAAGTGGAAATATCAAAAGCTTTTTAACAACCGCTGGAAAAAGTGCACAGGTAAGAAAAAATATACTTATCACACAATTACATAACGCTTCGCACGGGTGGACATTTATTTTTTAAATATTTTGCAATAAACGTAGACGTAGACGATTAACGATAAACGTAAAGTAAATGTTGTGCACGCCCCTCCTCGTACTTCAGTCAGTAATCTACAGGTATTGAAACAGTCTTGAATACGAAATTGTTTATGTGGATAAAGTTTAATACCAATTTGCGAATTATGTGGCGTAGTTTGTACTTGGCGGCACGGCGTTATTTTAACATGAAAAATTTGTTATTGTGACGTAACTTTAATAGTTAGACATATGGTATCGCGGACTTTTTAGTAGATATTGTTGTCTTCTATAAAACTGTAGTACATCACTTTACTCTATTTCCAATAGTGTAAGCAGCGTACGCGGAATAAGGAATTTTTTGTTATATTTTTTCACACGGATATTTTTTCAAAATATTGTACAGCTTATGTTAATTTAGAATAATGTAGCATTTTAATAATGAAAGAATTTTTGAAATCGGTCCAGTAGTTTTTGGGTTATTTCGTAACAAACATACATACATACAAATCTTTCCTCTTTATAATATTACTAATTAATAAATTATTTATTAATTATTAATAATATTAATATAGTGTAGATTATTGTGTTAAATATGTATTTATAAATCACCCATATTTTCATTTGTTTTTTTAATCGGCGAGAAACAACTACTTTATTTTGGTAAATTACTGTATTAATTAAGTAGGCATATACTTAATTTAAAATGACTTCTTCTGAATAACATTCATTTTTTAAAAACCTATTCTTTATTTTTTCAAGTTAGTTTTTTATATATAAGTAGTGCTAAGATTGTTAACAACATTTACAACATTTATTTTGCGTAAATAAACGGATTATAGTTTGTTATCTTATCTAATCACTATCACCAAAAGAATCCGTGCCCTTGATACAGGTATGTGTATATAAACAGGGCGACCCAGGGGGAAGTGCCTTAAATATTGTAGGATTTGTAGGTGGAACAATTTACTGTACGCACTTATATCGAGTGTGATAGATATCGTTTTATTAATAAATATTAACACAATGATTTATTGTTTTATTTCAGTCTGAAAATAGCAGTGATAACATCATGACAGCTACAGTTGATTGGATGGTGCAAAAATATCTTCCCTTCTCATTTTTCGATAACGAAGCTACACAAGTATATTTTCGATTGATTTGCCCAAATATGGTGTTTCCTAAAAGGTCCACACTTAGAAGGAAGGTCAAAGAGCGATTTGAAGAGCTTCAATTGAATCTTAAGAAAGGACTACAACAACTTTCATCTAAAATGTCATTTACCATTGATGGATGGACGTCAATTGCAGGTAGGAGTTACAACGGGATCACTATTCATTATATAGACAATGAATGGAAATATCGATCTGTACTCCTTGATTTTATACCATCACGCGGTCGACATACTGGGGAAGATATTGCAACGATTTTCCATGAATGTTTATTGGAGTATGATATAGTTGATAAAATACAAGGTATCACGGTTGACAACGCAACTGCAAATACCAAATTTATATATGAACTGGCCAAACTGCTGCCACACTTTGATTCGGACAATCAACATTTCCGGTGCTTTGCTCACATTTTGAACCTTGGTGTACAAGATTTATTAAAGAACATAGCATTACACTGTGAAACTGACAGTAACACACAAGAAGAGCAGTATGAATACTATGAAGACGAAACTGAGGAAGATGAAGAATATACGCCAAATATTGCTGACTCAGGTACAGCTATAACAAAATTACGCAGTATTTGCAGTAAAATAAAAAGAAGTGAAATATTGAAGAGGAAGTTTCAGTCTGCTTGTGAAGCAGCTGGCGTGCCATCAAATCTGAATCCCATATTAGACTGTCCAACGAGATGGAATTCCACACATGATATGATTGGATTTGGTTTAACAGTGAGAACTGGCATAAACATATTGTGCACTTCTGTCACCGAATTGAATGATTTTCAAATCACAGATAGTGAATGGCAAATACTAGAAAAAATACATAAGTTTCTAATAAACTTTAAACTTCTATCAACGAAACTAGGCGGAGAAAAATGTGTTACAATACCGCTAGTCATTGTATCATTCAATCTCTTGCTCGATAAAATTGAATCCATGGTAAAACAACTAGATGAGAAACCAAATCGATCCGAAGTGGATGAAAGGCTCATTATGGGTTTCCAAGCAGCTAGAGACAAAATGCTTAAACATTATAAGAAAAGCAACTGGATTTATTGTACCTCTTTGATTTTAGACCCAAGGCATAAGGCTCAGACTTTTGACATGACATTTTGGGGCAAGCAAATTAAAACAGAAAGCTTGCACAAATTTAATGAACTTTATGAAGAATATAAAAGTCTACACTTAGTGAATAAATCTCTAGAATCACCAAGAAATGAAAAGAAAGTATGTGAATATGATGAAGATGAAGACGTAATAGACTTTGATAAACTGTATGCATGTCCCTCGACGTCATCTGGATCTGGATCTTGTCTTCAAGGCTTAGTTATTGAAGAGTTGGAGGAGTACCTATGTAAACCCAGAGCCGCCAGCTCAGAAGACATTTTAGAGTGGTGGAGGACGCATGAGACAGAGTATCCGGTTTTATCGAAGATGGCCCGTGATTTTCTTTCAATACCTGCAACTTCAGTACCTGCTCAGAGATTATTTTCTAAAGCATCATTAGTAATTAGAAAACATAGAAATAGGTTAAGCGATGAGTCAGCCAGATGGTTACTTTGTATTAATTCTTGGTCAAAAGAATTAATATAAAGTAATAGTAATGTCAGCTATTGTGTACTGTTCTGTAATTTCGTTTGTGTTGCATTTTTATTGAAATAAATGGTAAATTCAGTAAATTGTATAATTATTTTATTCAATTTCATATAAGGTGAGGGTCTATCAATCTCTTTCTAGACAGATAATGTTCTTTAAAATACAGTCTAGTTAATGTCATTAATTTGTTTTCTATATGTTTAAACCATGTTTTAGTACATTGAAGATTATTAAATGTAAACGTTTATTAAGAAACAGACTGACTCCCGCGGGACACAGTTGATAGCTCAGTTGGTTAGTTAGAGCATCGCCACTGATCACTTAGGTCGTGGGTTCTAAACCCAACCGGTGTCAGTTGATTTTTTGAATTTCTCATGAAATGTTTAGACATTTATTAATTTGGTTGGTCTTTACCATGGCTATGTTAATTCAAGCTCAAAATGTACCTATTCTGTTGCGTTGTTCTAATATCTAAATTAACGTTTAATAAATAGCGACAGGCTAATAGGTAATTGCAAGACTTGCGAGACTCTTGCTGCAAGACCAAGACCAAGACTGGGAGTGCAATACCAAGACCAAGACCAGGTGTATTGATGCAAGACCAAGACCAAGACTGGCCAAGTCTCGTCTTGTTCTTGCATTTGGGCAACACTAGTACCAGGTCATGAGGTAGGGGATACCAATAGGGTTGAGAACAAGAGAGCTATTAGGTTGACTTCAGCGGTGAGCATGTTGATTGTGTTGTTTTGCCAGATACATCACGAGGATAAGTGAGGAAAAGAAGTGGTATGTAAGTAAGGACTGCAACCCCCGGTATAGATTCTTAAAGTGTTGTCAAATTAAATAATAAATTTCTATTTAATTGATTAATAAAAATAATATTAAGTGATAATAAAATTACAGCAAAATGACTATAATTTATAACATCTAGCCTCTCATAAGGTGCTCCTTATAACTATTACCATAAATTTATCTTTTATAGATTAAAATAACTTTGTGTTTATTTTTTATATTTTTAAATCTAATTCTAATACTTATATAAATAATCAGATATGATAAGAAACCGGTCTTTAGTTACATGGCTCCCTGTAAATCCCATGAGTTTGCAAAATAATCTATCAACTAAGCGGTCAAACAATCACTTAGTTAGTAGTTGGTTAGTTGGTACCTGTATGTAAGATACCAACATGGTAATAATATTGATCTATCTCCCATTTGCTTCTTAAACAACTGCATATATAGTAAGCGGACACTCCATGCGGCGTGCACATACAAACGATTGAACATGCAATTGTTTTAGAACTCTCATACGAGTTTGAAATACCCAATAATATTAAGAAATATTTACTGATTCAGAATTTTTAAAATTTATATATAATAAGTTTACCGGTCCACGATAACCTCAGCAAATAATTATAAAATAGTACTAAATAGGCAACATAACTCAAATTACAGTAATGTTTATGGAAAAAGCAAACGGGAATTCTTATAAAGACATAAAAGTGAATCTTTTTACTTACGAATCACGGCAGACGAAAAAAAATACTTATTGCAGGTGAAAGTCAAACGTCAGCTGGAAGGGTACGGGAAAGCGGAGCAACGCATCCGTCGAAGCGACGATGGGGAGGCAACGTCGCTCTGGCTGACACGTTTTCGCGCCTTTTTACGAATTGCGAATCCGCGTAAATTTGTGCGGTATTCCACATTGCTGGTCTGCAGTCACTATTTCTAAGTCAGCAGATTGTGCGCACAAGAGGTTATTCACTGGAATAAGTCAGTTATATACAAGAAATTTCAGTTAAAATGGACAAGTGGGACCAAGTAGATAGAGTGGCACTGGATCTTGCTAATGCATTTGACAGAGTTGGAATGGTTTTGAATGAGATTAAGACCATTGAGATAAACCAAGATTTATCTTACTGGGTAGGGGAATTCTTAAGAGATGGTAACCAAAGTGTCAAAGTTGGTATAACAATATTAGGGGAGATGGAAGTGAAAATACACGTGCGACAAGGTAAGGTATTGGGATCCTCACTGTTAATTATTCTCATGAATGATTCTGTTGTCGATCTACAGTCAGACGTTAAGCATGCTGCAGATGACATAATGCTGTGTAATATGATTGCATTCAAAGAGAATTGTGATCAAATGCAAAGGGATATGGACAGAATATATAATCTGGTAGATAAACATGTAATGAAGGCAGATGTTAGTAAAATTGCAGTTATTAGGTACACAGATAAAAACATAAAGGTTTAGTATTATTATTCAGTGTGTGGGGAGTTGTTTGTTGAAAGAATAAAGTGTAAACACCTGGTAATATCAGTTGACAGTAAGCTAAACGGGGGAGGGCACATTGGAAGGTTGTAGGAAAAGGATTGAGAGTATTGAATCTGTTTAAGCGGATAATTAGAGGTTGTACCAGGTAAGTAAGAGAGATAGGTTGCGAAACTTTTGTCAAGCACTTGTCAGAGTATTTTAGGATATAGGACCAAAATTATGATTATCAAATAGTGCAGTTGTAGAGAGTGCATAGGAGAGCAGTTATATTGGTACACAGAAATTACCAAGCGATGATTTCATTAATTTAAATTAAAATATATATATATATATATATATATATTTGGAAGTCATTTAATGTTAGAAGGTGGGTGATGAGCATTGTGGGCATGTACAAGGCATATTCCGAAGATGAGGCCTGGACAAATATTAGTGGAACGGAAGACAGGATGATGATAGTAAATTATCAACTGATTACAAGTATAAGGATGTAGGAATGATTTTGTTTATAGGTACGAGAGTAAAGAACTGGAACAAATTACCTAAGAAGGCGAAGAAAAATAGACCTTAGACAGTTAAGGAGTTAATCGTAAAAATATGTATGAATCATAAGTAGGTATATAGGAAAATTGCTTCTGGTGCATGAGCTCAATTTCGATCAGTAATAATAATAAATAAAAATAAGAAAAGACATAGATTTCAGTTACCAATAAAATAGTCTTTTACGTAACATAAAGGTATTTTCTGTGAGTAATAGATTATTTTCTTTTCTACAGGTGAAGGATTGCACTGTTATACATGCACTTCTGATAAACAGCCAGACTGTGCAGATAAACCACGTGATACTGTAGACTGTGGAAATATATTGCAGCAGCAGTCTATAAATCTTGGGCAAATCGAACTGAAAATTGGTTGCATTAAGGCTGTGGTATATGGTCAGTATTTATTTGTGTCACTAAATAGGTTAGTTACTTATGTTTCTTTGTTTTGTTACCCTACTCCATTTCCAACATTTGAAGATTCTGAGTCATATTTATTATTCTGAAAAATAAAGCTTTACTTTTATGTGTTCCCATATTTTTCAATATAATAAAACATTAAATACATAAATAAACATAAACAAGTGAATAAAAGTATGTTAATTACCAATATGAACTAAAGCATGATTTACAAACTACCAGAACAGTTGAAAATGTTGTCCAATACTCATGAGTCAAAATTTTCGGTCTTTCAAAACATTGACTTATTTGATTCAGTTTCCCAAAAAGTTTACTTCAATAACTAAACTGTTATGACGTTTTGGGTACAGAACTTGTTCTCACTGGGTCATATTTGTGCTATAGGTTAAAAATGATAATATTTAATAACTAGTGTAAACCTGTGACCGTTTTTTGCGTATGGTATAAAGTTTTTCCCGTTTTTAGGGTCAAGGATTATGATAGATTGACCCGATCTAGCGAATACGAACTTGACCTGTGTTTCTCTCTAAGGGTTCATTTTGCAAAATTTGAATAAAATCTCTTTAGAAGAACTTTAAGTATGAAACACAAACAGGCATTATCTCGCTGTCCTATAACTGTCTCAAAATTCATAGTTGCTTGACTCAAACTGGTTAAAATACAAACGCGACTTGTATTTGTCCATAAAGTATCACTGTGCAAAATTTTGAACAATTTTTATTTATGATAAAGGATGTGCGTTCATCAATCGCAGCAACAACTGCTTCGAAAGCATTGCGTTGTTCTTGATTGAGGCTGGCCTATATTCATAATGTAATCTTCCGTCATCATGTCCATAGTGGTCAGAGAACTTACAATAGATTCCAGATTATTAAATAGTTAAGCAACTCTAAAGAAATGAATTGCCAGAATACATCTGAAGTCTGATGTCCATTTTAAATAATCTTATTACTATAAACTCTTCTCGGGTTTGCCGCCGAATCACATTTTCTAATGTCGAGCTTTCGGCGACTTCCACTGCCGCCATCATCAGGACTGTTGTATCTGAAGGAACAACAGAAACTGGACTGAATAGCGGAACCGAACGAGACAGGAACGTTGTCGTCTTCCGATTGGCTGACTCCAATGACGTTACCATTCTGTGACTGCGATTGGTCGGTTGCGGAACTAAGCGTAGATATACTCAGCGTTGTACTGATAGTTGGCTCCACAGCGAAACCAAAGCCGAAGTTGTTAAAAATAGAAAGACGATTGATTACCTACGTCAATGTTCGCATAACGTCACTGTTCATATTGAATCACATTATTCACCACTATTAATCATGATGTCAAATTCGATAATCCTTGGGAGCCAAGCGGTATTCTGATTGGCTGACACAATAACTGTTCTCATAGCGTCATCGTTCACATTATTCTCACACAGAAAAAATCCAAAGACTTCTTTAATGAAAGACCCCACATTATATATTCTTAACAACATTTACTATCATTAATTTTGATGTTTAACTCGAGAAATGCATAGGGAGCCATATAGTCTTCCGATTGGCTGACTATAACCCCGGTTCTGTAATATTTGTCTGTGATTGGTCGGCCACAGGATCAGCTGCAGATGTAGTCGGACCGATACGCCGTGCTCCACTCTCCACTCTCCTATCGTCCGTCAGTGAGACACTTGGTTGTTTAAGAATGGCAAAAACTGGCTTCCATGCGTCACTGAGCCATACACCCAAGTCCCTGTTCATATTATTATTATCAAGACGTATCTCGATAGCTTCTTTGATTACAGATTCCCAGAAGAAGGAACACTTGGCTAAAACTCTCACCTTATCGAAATCCATAATGTGACCGTTTTCGATAACGTGTTGTGCCACAGCAGACTTTTCTAGTTGGAACAACCGGATGTTGCGTTGGTGTTCAGTCATACGGGTCTGGATAGTGCGGATGGTTTGACCAATATAATTCTTACCACATTGGCACGGTATGCTGTACACTCCCGGTGTTTTTAAACCCAAATCGTCTTTCACTGGACGTAGTAAATCCCGTATTTTGGCAGGAGGGCGGAAAATGCACTTGATTCCATGTCGTTTTAATATCCTGCCGATTTTCCCAGAGATGCTACCTGCGTACGGGATGAAGGCAAGTTCTTTAGGCTGTTCTTCTTCCTCAATAGTACGTATATCTGCCTTTTTCTTTCGAAATGCCCGTTCTATCAATTGGATCGGGTATCCATTCCGCATGAAGGTATGGCGGAGATGTTCAAGTTCGTCTTGCAGATTGTCAGCGTCTGAAATTGCCTTTGCTCTATGTACAAGCGTGTATAACACCGTGTTCTTCTGCGCCGGATGGTGGAAACTATCGGCATGTAAATAACGGTCCGTGTGCGTTATTTTCCTGTACACACTATGTGACAGGGTACCATCAGGTCTCCGCTGGATTAAAATATCTAGAAAGGGCAATCTACCATCTTTCTCTATCTCCATAGTGAATCTGATGTTTTCATGAATGCTATTGAGATGGTCCATGAATTCATAAAGGCCCTGGATCCCATGGGGCCAAACAACAAATGTATCGTCCACATAACGATAGAAGTATGTTGGTTTAAGGACGGAAGTTTCAATTGCTCGATCTTCAAAGTGTTCCATAAACAGATCGGCTACTACAGGAGATAATGGAGACCCCATTGCCACACCATCAGTCTGTTCATAAAAACTCCCACCATAGGTAAAATAAGTAGAAGTTAGAACTAGTTCGAACAGATCCACCAAGGTAGGTTCAAAAAGACCTTGTAACAGCTGCAGTGTGTCTCTCAAAGGAACCTTGGTGAAGAGCGAGACAACATCAAAGCTGACCATAATATCAGACTCTGACAACCGCATCTTTCGGAGCGTATCGACAAACTGTGTCGAGTTTTTAACATGGTGCGGACAATTACCTACGAAAGGTCTAAGCATCTTAGACAAATGCTTGGCCAAGTTATATGTAGGACTACCAATGGTACTTACAATCGGTCGTAACGGCACATCCTCCTTGTGTATCTTTGGCAGGCCGTAAAGCCTAGGTGGTCTGGCTGCACGAGGTCGAAGGTACTTGACGACATCAGGTGTAAATCCGGCCTTCTTAACAAGCGCTGCCACTTTCCTCTCAACTCTGGAAGTTGGGTCACCATTAAGGGGCTTATAAGCGGTGTCATCAAGCATATTTTGTATTTTGGATTCATACATATCAGATGTAAGCAAAACTGTGGCATTCCCTTTGTCCGCAGGTAACACAACCACTTCTTCGTTCCGACGCAACGCACGGAGAGCGAAGCGTTCCGATTTCGTGATGTTGGGCCTAGGTGGTTTGGCTTTCTCCAGAACTCTGCACGTTTCCCTTCGGACTTCTTCAGCCGCATCCCCAGGAAGCTTTCTAGCAACTATTTCAATAGCACAGACAATATCCTTTACAGGAACCTTATCAGGGGTTGGGGCAAAGTTTAACCCTTTGGATAAAACTTTCTCAGTTGCTTCATCCAGCTGTGTACCAGTGAGGTTTACTACCGCACGTTTGAAAGTTTCATCCTTAGAAGGCCAGCGTGCTTGAGATAGACGATTGAACTTGGAAATCTGTCCTGCCGATGTTCTATCAAACTCCATTCTACCTTGTGCAGAAGTAGTGGCATCCACCCATTCCCAAGAGGTCGGAGACAATTTGGCTGCAAGCTCCAGATGGCAGTGAAGTAATTCTTGTGCGTTACAGTTAAGCTCAAACCGCGTGTGACGAATGCGTTCTCGAAGGAGCGCAAAACCGGCGCGACGCAAAATACGGTTTGCTGAGAGGAAAGTGGCAGCGCTTGTTAAGAAGGCCGGATTTACACCTGATGTCGTCAAGTACCTTCGACCTCGTGCAGCCAGACCACCTAGGCTTTACGGCCTGCCAAAGATACACAAGGAGGATGTGCCGTTACGACCGATTGTAAGTACCATTGGTAGTCCTACATATAACTTGGCCAAGCATTTGTCTAAGATGCTTAGACCTTTCGTAGGTAATTGTCCGCACCATGTTAAAAACTCGACACAGTTTGTCGATACGCTCCGAAAGATGCGGTTGTCAGAGTCTGATATTATGGTCAGCTTTGATGTTGTCTCGCTCTTCACCAAGGTTCCTTTGAGAGACACACTGCAGCTGTTACAAGGTCTTTTTGAACCTACCTTGGTGGATCTGTTCGAACTAGTTCTAACTTCTACTTATTTTACCTATGGTGGGAGTTTTTATGAACAGACTGATGGTGTGGCAATGGGGTCTCCATTATCTCCTGTAGTAGCCGATCTGTTTATGGAACACTTTGAAGATCGAGCAATTGAAACTTCCGTCCTTAAACCAACATACTTCTATCGTTATGTGGACGATACATTTGTTGTTTGGCCCCATGGGATCCAGGGCCTTTATGAATTCATGGACCATCTCAATAGCATTCATGAAAACATCAGATTCACTATGGAGATAGAGAAAGATGGTAGATTGCCCTTTCTAGATATTTTAATCCAGCGGAGACCTGATGGTACCCTGTCACATAGTGTGTACAGGAAAATAACGCACACGGACCGTTATTTACATGCCGATAGTTTCCACCATCCGGCGCAGAAGAACACGGTGTTATACACGCTTGTACATAGAGCAAAGGCAATTTCAGACGCTGACAATCTGCAAGACGAACTTGAACATCTCCGCCATACCTTCATGCGGAATGGATACCCGATCCAATTGATAGAACGGGCATTTCGAAAGAAAAAGGCAGATATACGTACTATTGAGGAAGAAGAACAGCCTAAAGAACTTGCCTTCATCCCGTACGCAGGTAGCATCTCTGGGAAAATCGGCAGGATATTAAAACGACATGGAATCAAGTGCATTTTCCGCCCTCCTGCCAAAATACGGGATTTACTACGTCCAGTGAAAGACGATTTGGGTTTAAAAACACCGGGAGTGTACAGCATACCGTGCCAATGTGGTAAGAATTATATTGGTCAAACCATCCGCACTATCCAGACCCGTATGACTGAACACCAACGCAACATCCGGTTGTTCCAACTAGAAAAGTCTGCTGTGGCACAACACGTTATCGAAAACGGTCACATTATGGATTTCGATAAGGTGAGAGTTTTAGCCAAGTGTTCCTTCTTCTGGGAATCTGTAATCAAAGAAGCTATCGAGATACGTCTTGATAATAATAATATGAACAGGGACTTGGGTGTATGGCTCAGTGACGCATGGAAGCCAGTTTTTGCCATTCTTAAACAACCAAGTGTCTCACTGACGGACGATAGGAGAGTGGAGAGTGGAGCACGGCGTATCGGTCCGACTACATCTGCAGCTGATCCTGTGGCCGACCAATCACAGACAAATATTACAGAACCGGGGTTATAGTCAGCCAATCGGAAGACTATATGGCTCCCTATGCATTTCTCGAGTTAAACATCAAAATTAATGATAGTAAATGTTGTTAAGAATATATAATGTGGGGTCTTTCATTAAAGAAGTCTTTGGATTTTTTCTGTGTGAGAATAATGTGAACGATGACGCTATGAGAACAGTTATTGTGTCAGCCAATCAGAATACCGCTTGGCTCCCAAGGATTATCGAATTTGACATCATGATTAATAGTGGTGAATAATGTAAACGGTGATTCAATATGAACAGTGACGTTATGCGAACATTGACGTAGGTAATCAATCGTCTTTCTATTTTTAACAACTTCGGCTTTGGTTTCGCTGTGGAGCCAACTATCAGTACAACGCTGAGTATATCTACGCTTAGTTCCGCAACCGACCAATCGCAGTCACAGAATGGTAACGTCATTGGAGTCAGCCAATCGGAAGACGACAACGTTCCTGTCTCGTTCGGTTCCGCTATTCAGTCCAGTTTCTGTTGTTCCTTCAGATACAACAGTCCTGATGATGGCGGCAGTGGAAGTCGCCGAAAGCTCGACATTAGAAAATGTGATTCGGCGGCAAACCCGAGAAGAGTTTATATCGAAGATACGCCGAGAAAGACTTATATCTCATATAATCTTATTACTCGTAATTAATAAAATACATAAAAATAAAATAAACCACAATGCGTAAACTTTTGTCAAGCACTAGCGGATCTTTAATTAAATTGATATTTAGCCTAGGCCAGAATGACAATTGGCATTCATTGTTACAGCAGAAACGATGATTTATTTAATTTTTCAAATTTTTTTTTTTAATTTGTTTATGTTGCTTTCATTAGAGACATGTTACAGAAAAGTAGTTCCTCGTTTTTTCAGCCGTAAAGTTTTTCCATATTTTTTTTAAGAACGAAATGTCAAAGGCAAATTTAATTAATCTATCCTGGCAATTAATTTTCATGGCAGTTCCTTAGCTATTAAATTGTGCCCATAACCTATAATTTCTAATTATATATCTCTGGTCGCTGTTAATTTTCGAGTGAAAGCTAGCTTGAGACGTTACCATTCTACAGCGAATAGCTATCGTGGTGAGTGTGAGCTTCCGAAATTATATAGTAGATGTGTATTGTTAATTATAATAAAACAGTTTGTTTGAGGCTCTATGCTTGGACATCTTTCATTTATGTACCAGATTTTTAAGCCTTGGGAGTATGTATTGTATGAGCAATGCAATCTAAATTTTATTCATTGTAAGGACAGTTATTCGCCAAAATAGTGAAATAGCGACTTCTTTGTAAAAATATTATAGTTAAAGTATTTTTATCTACTTATTAATTGCAGTAACTTGATTGAGTAATAAAACTTTAATCTAATATTATATAAAAATGTAAGCACATAGTATCAATTTTATTATACAACCCTGTCAAATTTAAGATTATAGATTATTGTTTTTACTACTTCTAATCGCCCGTCTTGGGTAATTGAATTAATTATCTTTTTTAATATTTACTATTACATAAACATTGTGTATCAGGATTATTTAATAACGTCTGGGAGTCGATAAAATGTTAACCACAAGTAAAAGTGATATAGCACATATTAGGCAATAATTTTGATCTCCCAAGGTAGTTTATGAAAAGACGATTAGTTTATTTATTTAATTATTATAAAACTTGGAAAACAATGAGTAACTATCGAGCACAGATAACTCATCAGGATCTATGTTTAGCGCTTGTAATGTAACAGCGCCGACGGTGTTTCTGTTGTTTCAAGGGGAAATGTGCGAACGTTGTAGATAAGTGTGGTGGACAGTACAGTGGGAAGGACTGGCAGGTAAGAGTTCCCCTCCCCCCACCCTCCCGTATTCCATAGAGATAAAGGGATGCCAGTGCCGGACTGGACAGTAGGAGGCGGGGTTGACACTCTAGTGTGAATAGCGGACAGAACCGCACATGGAAGTTCACACAAGCACATGGTGTTGCGTGCAGGCTGCTGAGTCTCGCGCACCAAGTTTTGATCTTTATATCATATATGGAAAGTGTGTCGCTAAATATGGCTCAACGAGACCCAGCCTCCAACTCCGATGAAGTAGGTACCTCCGATTTTCTGACGCAGGAATCACAACCACCGCTACAGCTGACCAACGTCGTCGTCCACTCCTTGCCACACGGTAAAAACGATCATTTGTAAATTACACACTCGGAACCGCAGTTCAAATATGTCACACCCAGTAACGGCCTAAGAGATTATTCTAAAGGGACTCACTTTAAAAAAAAAAAATATAATAAAGTCAAAATTATATGGACTCAAATCTGAATGCTGATATATAAGTAAGATGGACTTTTACATATTCATGTAACGTTAATGTACTAATTTTGTCATTTGTTTATATTAAAATATCATTTTAACGATCAATATATGCAGGAAAGTAAATTTGAGTATGTGTTGACTGTTTCAATGGTAATTCAAGTACAGAAAAAATATCGTCTATGACAATACTTCTCCAAATTGATTTAGGTGTGATGATTTTACAGTCCTGTCAAAAATCAAACCATAATTCAATTTTATGAAATATTTTAATTTCACTGGCACCCAGCAAAAATATCTAACATACAGTAAATTAAAACTCTGTTATATAATAACTGTTTCTAATAAGAAGTCTTAGTCACTGTAACAAGAAGTGATACACTTCAGGCTGCAAAACCATTGAGAACATCCGATTAAATTTAACGTAGAATTACGGCGTCCAATGATGTACTACAGTCATGTTTGCTGAGCTGTCAGTCTCCTCGAGTTGTCAACCTGCTGCCCTTGCGGAACTCTTCGTGCCTATTGTACTCGCCGAAGAGGTAGCGTGCTGTCTGGTAGGCAGAAACGCCGGGCGTTGCCAGCTTTGTCCCGGCAAGATTGGAGACAGCTGACTCTAGCTACGATGCCACAACTCCCTTCTTGAAGTTACCTCCACCATTCTTCCTGCGATGCGTGTCGACTGCTCTCTCCCCCTCACCGTTGATCACTTACAATCTAAAATTGTGTTATGTAGACATTAATGTCTATGGAGGGGCGAAAACTGTGATTGGGCGTAGAAACTGTAATCACTCCAAAGTTGATGTGGGCACACAATACGCCGATCAGTTCTGTGGAACAATTTATACTTAAGGTTCCTTTGGAATGTACTAGAAGTATTTGGGAAAAATCATGACTGGAAAGTTTGACACCTCTACAGGAAGTGGTCTCATTTTGACCTTGTTGAAAGGGACATGGGAATTAAATGAAGCTCTTCTATGATATAGGTAGAAAGTAAAGATGGGGGAGGGAGGAGAGTCAGTGGGGTAGGTTAGAAGGATGGTTGGGAGCTAATAACAGGTCATAGGTGAAATGAAGAAGCCAGACAGTGCTGAAATTGTGGGGAGAGTCAGGAGGAGAAGAGAACCATGCAGGTGTAGTAGTAGGTAAGCAGGCCTTTAGGAAGAGGGGTGTGCAGCAATATATATACATATATATAAAGAAATGCATTCTGCTGCTACATACTGGGCATGAAAGATGTGTAGGCTCTCTTGTGCTGGATCAGTTAGGCATACCCTAACATATCACAAGTTTTGCAAACCTAGTGCAACATTATGTCAGGTAATGGACAATATACATTCGTTTTGTAGGGTTTTCGCTAAAGACGGTATAGTAGTGCTAGGTGCGAGGAATAGTATTTGTATAAATGGGAATTATAGTATACATAGTGACTTGAAGAAAGCGGTGAAGGAGGCGCAGCTTACCAGAGTTGGGCTCATGCAGATCCTAAGAAGCCATGACCGGCCACATTGAAGTACACTGTGGTGTGAGTAAACGTAACGCATGTGTTATTTGGGAGAAGTAGTAGTTCTGTCTTGTGTGGCTGTGCCTATAGCCACAGCCAACAATGCTGCAGTGAGAGATCGTACGTGTAGGCCTTTGTTCAAATTATGAACGACATAACACATTTTTTTTACAAAAAAATGCAAAACTGATGTTATCAGTGATGATTCTGATGATCATACTATGACGTTTAAATCATTATATTTGTGGTTGCACTCAAATGCAATATAGACTAAAAGAACAATCTGTGATTTGACAAAAATTCTTCTCGGGTGTTCTGCTGGATCAGTTCTTCTATGTGTGACGTTGTGACAGCAAGACACTGACTGTACATGCCTCTGCTTGGCATTCTTCTTCCGGAATTTCTATCATCCCTGGAGTGTGGGGGAGTTCTCGCATTTCTGCATCTCATTCCATTTATTTATATGCTTGGTTGTCATTTATATATCTGTCGTCATTGGACTTGTTGGGTCCTATGGCAGGAGGTGGTTCAGCTGTGATTCTTCATTTGCCAATTTTACTGGCCATCTGGTGGTATTTTTAAACTGATGGAAGGAACCCAACTGTTTGATGAGTGGGTTGCTGTGGTCCACAGATTGTTGATATAGTTTCCTCATTACAGCTTGGAAACGGTCCTTTAACAAAGCGAGTCCACTGATGTGATGTAGTAGTGCAGTGGATGTATCCCTCGGCAGTATGTAGGCAAACCTGATTGCCTTGTTTTGGATTCTCTGAAGCGGTATGAGATTGGATGGAGCTGTGTTGCCCCACACTGGAGCGGCATGTTCAAGTATTGGTATAACTATAGTTGCGTGCAGTCTGATGGCTGCATCTGGGTGCAGTGGAGATTCAGGGTTGAGTTCAGGATAGAGTTGTCTCATCCTTCCCATTTGCTTTCGCACATGTTTTGTTGATATGATCATTCCAGGTGAGCCTTTTATCGATGGTAGAGCGAAGTTGGGGTCCACTTTATGCCTTTTCCCAGCAGCTTGACAGGCTGAAGGGGTGGCTCGCTTCCTCTGGTAACTATGATTGCTTGGCTTTTAGATGCATTAAAGGCAAAGCGCCAGTTTTTAGCCCATACTTCTATATTGTTACAACCTCTTTGGAGTTTGGTCATTGCTTGAGAAGCTCTCATGCTTCTTGTGTAGAGTGCCGTATCATCTGCATAAAGCGCAGTTTGTCCAAGACAGAGCCTTGTGGGACTCCAGCTTTCATGGTTTTGATAGAGGAGATTGCGTCCTCAGTAGTCACACAGGAACGTGTGTTCTGCCAGGTAGTTTTTGATGAGGTTAACGTGTGGCAGGGGTGTCCCCTGTATCAGTAATTTATATAGAAGGTCCTCGTGCCATACCAAATCAAAGGCCTGAGAGATATCTAGCAGGACAGCGCCGAAGGATTCCTTTCTCTTGTAGCGTGCTCCACTAATCATAGGATCTGCTGTGGTGTTGAATATTTGCTCCTAAATCCAAACTGCTCATTTGGAAGCAGGCACTTTGAGTTGATGTGTTATTGTAGCTTCTTGAGATAAATTCTTTCAAAAACTTTCGACAGGGTAGGCAGGAGGCTGATTGGTCTGTAGGATTTGGGGGATCGTTTGTCCTTGCCAGGTTTAGGGATTGGTGTCACGATTTCAGCAAGTTTCCAGATTTTGGGGAATTCGCCAGTCCTGAGTATGTTGTTGAAAGCCGCTGTGATGTAGTTGACAGCTTCAGGTGGCAGACGTCGGAGTAGTACTCCCCCAATGTGATCATGTCGTGGGGCTTTGTTTATCGCGACATATTTTAATGCCTCAGTGACCACCGCGATGCTAGTAGGTGCAATTGCATCATCTTCAGTCGCAGCTGTGTTTAGATAGTGCTCGAGCCTCTGTTTGACCATTTCGATGTGAGCTTCATCACGTGGGTCTTCTACTGGCCGAAAATTTGTTTAGAAGGCTTCAGCTAGAGCTTCAGCTTTCTCTGCTGGCTCAGCAATGACCTTGTTCTCTACAATTAGGGGCAGTATTTTTTGACACTGTTTTATCTTACACCTGGATGTGTTCCAGGTGGATCCATCAGTTACAGATACAGTTGCAACAAGTCCTGCCCAGTCACGTAGTCTGTGTTTTTGGACCTCTGCTTTGATTTCGTGCTGATGGTCCTTTTTGTGACCGGGTTTCTAGTGATTTGCCACTCCCTTGTGAGTTGGTTTTTAACACTGATGGCCTTGTGGATGTCGGTTAGGAGTTGCTTGGAACGTTCAGGCTATGTTCTCCCAGGTGAGGTTGTAAGGTCTGCAGCAGCATTGATGAGGTCAGTTAGTGTGGTAATCGCGGCGCAGGGGCTGATTTCGTCAGGTGCCTGGACATTTAAGATTTGTTCAGGTAGGAATGTCTGGTAGGCTTCCCAGCTGGTATGCTTGAGGTCTCTGATGTGCCTTTTCCTAGATAGTGAAGCATCAGCGGCCTAGTAGAAGATGACTAAAAGGCGGTCTTCATTACTACGGCAATGTTATGATGTAGTCCCTCTGTAATCCTAATGTCAAGGATGTCTGCAAAAGGTTCTCCCTCTGAAGAAGGTAGTTGCAGTCGGGCCCCATGCTATGGCGTCATTTTTCTCAATGGCTAGTAGTAGGCACCAGCCATTGTTGTTTGCTAGTCGGTAGTTCCTATTAGTACATTTTCAAGTTGACCCCTGGGATGCAATTTTGAAAAATCGTTTAGAGTTGGGAGCAAAAAACTCCTTGTACATTATTCCTCATCAAATTCAAAATGATTTGTTTTGATGTTCTGGAAACCAAAATAATTGAGGCGGTGAAACATGCTTTGCCTTTTTTCGGTGTTATCTGATGACACTGCATATTTTAGTGGTGCAGAGCAATTATTGGTTGGTATTCGCTATCTATGTTGTGATAAGGATAATAATGACCAATTATGAAGTCCTGTGGTTGAACGTGAAAGCCATTTTGAAACTATTATTAACTTTATAGAAGATTGCAATATTATATTTTAAATAAACTTGATGGTCAAGGATACGATGGCTGTGCCGTAATGGTGGAGGCTCAAATAATTATTTATTAATGAGAAGTATCCTACAACTCTAATCTTCCACTGTTCAAGCCATATATTGAAGCTTATCATCAATGACCTGAAAAACATCAGTGATGTGAGAAATGTTGCTGGAATGACAAAGGACACCATACAGTACTTTTTTTTTTTTAGAGAGACTACATTGCAGTGAAATAAAATTCCAAATGTGCTGTGAAATGCGTTGGATAGCAAAGTACAAGTGTATAAGAAAATTATTTGAAATTTTTTTTACTATTGCACAAGTTTTAGATGAAATTTCGCACAACACATCAGCCAAATCATGTCAA
Source organism: Vandiemenella viatica (assembly GCA_031002005.1). NCBI lineage: Eukaryota > Metazoa > Arthropoda > Insecta > Orthoptera > Morabidae > Vandiemenella > Vandiemenella viatica. The sequence continues at coordinate 283,925,593 of JARYHS010008074.1, read as the reverse complement.
ATCTACACGACTGCAACAATTCCAACATACATTGTGACACTATTAGTGATTGCTGCCTATTCCACCAAACTTGAACCCATGTGCAATCAATTACAACAAGTAAATATGAATATAAAGGCAATACACAATCACATAAATAAATTAACAGAAGTGATAATACCATGATGGAGTTGGCTATTATTTTAGAGAAAGCTTGAAAAATTTGCGAAGAACTGAATGTTGAATTTTAACGTTCTTGATTAGTTCTAATCAACCATATGAAAATATAAATAATTTTTCTGAATATCTATCTTCACCACATATTTAGACTCAATCATTTCTTCTATGAGAATACAATTTTTTTCTATACGAGCAAAAGAATTTTCGCTTGAATAACTACAGCCAGAAAATATAAGAAAACTGGGCAAAAGTTCATTTTTAGCCATGACAGAAAACATGTTTTCTACAGTTACATTGCCAAGGATTATTCTAATGAATAATTGTGTTGATTGTTTACTATCTGAAATTAGATTGTTTGCAGATGATACAATGCTGTATAAAAGGATCAAAACGATAGAGGACTGTAAACAGTTGCAGGGTGATCTGGACAGGACATCTAGTTGGGTTGGTAAACATGGGATGAAGATAAATGCAAAGAAGAGTCAGCTTATTAGATACAAAAATATAAATCAAAAGGTTAATTATGAATATAAGGTGGGGAAAGAATTGCTTGCTGAAAACTTGAAATGTAAATATCTTGGCATTACATTTGATAACAAGCTTAACAGGGCAGAACATATTGGACAGGTGGTAGGAAAAGGTTTCAAAATAATGCACTTGTTGGAGAGAGTGATGAGGGGATGCACGAGAGAAGTAAAGGAATTGGGTTACAAAACTTTGGTCAAACCATTGCTCAAATATGATAGTGTAGTATGGGACCCACATTTTGAGTATCAAATACAGAAGTTGGAGAAGGTGCAAAGAAGGGGTGCTAGATTTGTTTCTGAAAATTATTGCAGAATGCAATCAGTGTCAGATATGATAAAGGAGCTGGAATGGGATTCATTGCAAGACAGGAGGAGGATGAGGAGGGTCATGGGAGTGTACAGGGCATAAACTGGCAATGAGGCATGGAAAGATATTGGAGTAGGTATGAAAAGTAGTTCATGGAAGGGAAAAGATGACCATGACCACAAGCTGGCAGTCGATTTCAGGTACAAGGGTGTGGGAAGATTTTCTCTTTTAGGTAAGGGTGTCAGGGATTGGAATGAGTTACAAAGGGGATGATGAATAACTTACCGAAAATGTTAAAAGAATTTAAAGTTAAAATTTGTAAAGTGAAAATGTGGGAGGGTGCAGGATAGGGGGAAGTTGGGTGTGTAGGGAAATTGCCACCGGAGCGTGTGCTCCACTACAATTAAATTAAATTAAAAAAATTTTTAAAAAAAGGATACTGCGTGGTACGAGATGTTCAGAACAGATGAAGTGAGTGATGCGGCCTTAAATGACTGCCTTACTGAATGCACAGATTTGGTTGCTCAAGTCACCGTGTTTCACGCGGTGGTATGCTAGACAATCAAGATTGGCCTAAATATTCCAGCAGCAACATGTAGTATTGAACTGTCATTTAGTATGTTACGACGAATGAAGACGTGGATCCAGTCAACACAGTTCAGTGTTCATAGGAAAAGTGGGCAGGATACAGAATTTATTGACAATGTGTTGAACAATTTTGGACAACAACCTAGATGCCATAAGTTATTATTCAAACAATGAATTTAATAATAACATTATCTCTTAATATTTTTCTGTCGATTTTCTTTTATGGCAGGAGGATACACCCTCTTGCACCCACCTCCCAAAGCCCAAGTGAAGATAAAGTTCCTGGGAGAGGGGGCGGAGGGGGGAAAACTAAATTAACATTCAGAGATCAGAAGTGAATGAAGAATGGTGATTATCGGTGTGGATTTTTTATCTGATGTCAACTGGGTAGGAAATAAGATTAATAACACAAGGAAAAAGAGATTTGCATATACCTTAATAAGGGAAGGAGGCTTTACACAAATGGTAGAGCAGAACACAAGGGAATGAAACATGTTGGATATTTGCTTAGTAAAGCCTGATGATAACCTTGTAGGGTGTCAAGTAACTGATAGAATAAGTTATCATTAAGCAGTTCTGATGTATATGAGTCAGCACAGCAAACCAGTTGCAAAAACTGAAAGTGAAATAGGTACAATTATAAAGAGGTACAAATTTTAGAACTGAAGTGATATTTCAGGGAAAGTTACAGCAAATGAAAGGATGGCATAAGTTCAGTGGACAAAGTGAGAAGAGTTCCAGGAACCAGAAAGTAAAGAAAAGTACAGTACTTACATCATATAATAGGTGAGGAGCTTAAAGAGGTTGGTAGCAAAGAAACCCAACAGTATTAAAGAGACAGCAATGCAGTAGAGAATACATGAAAAAACTATACAAGGAATTATGAACGGCAAAGAAGGGTAGCTAAGGATGAGTTTATGAAGAATATTGTGGGTTCAGAGGATCACTGATGTATGCGTCTAGAAATTATTATGGCTACATTAGAAAATTGAGGAAAATGAGGGTGTTGATACAATACTATATATATATATATATATATATATATATATACGCATGTTTTCTCATATTTTACTTTTCAGCCACCACTGTCTAGCACAGATCACTGGTGTTTGTGTGTGGGAGTAGCATGGAGTTTCCTATCATGCACAACGTTGGCCAAATGCCGATAGCTGTGAGGGTGTGGGAGATATGATGGTTAAAAGTGGTCGATGCGGGCATTTTCATATTTTGATCAAAGACTTGTGTCTCTTTTTACTTCACCTTCCTGCCACAATTACATAAGATAGACCATTGGTGTTTGTGTGTGGAAGTAGCGTCGAATCTCCCATCATGCTCTATGATGGTTAGATGTCGGTAGCTATGGGAATGTGGGAAATATGGTGTTTGAAAGTGGTCAACCTGTGGCACTTTCATATTTCTACCAAAGACTTATGTGTCCTGGTGTATCACTTTTTAGCCTAAACTATCTAACGCAGATAACTGGCGTTTGTGTGTGGTAGTAGTACAGAGTCACCCATCAATCACAATGTTGGCAAAATTTCGGTAACTGTGGAGGTGTGGCAGATATGGTGGTTGAAAATGGCCGATCAAGGATATGTTTGTATTTTGACCAAAGACATGAATGTCTGTTTCCACAACTACATAGTGCAGACCACTGGTGATGGTGTATGGTATTGACCAAAACTCTCCCACCATGCACTATGGTGGTTAGATGTCGGTAGTTATGTGGATGTGGGAGATATGGTGGTTGAAACTGGTCGACCTGTGGCACTTTCATATTTCTACGAAAGACGTATTTGTCCCGGTGTATCACTTTTCAGCCAAAACTATCTAGCGCAAATCACTGGTGTATGTGTGGAGTAGTGGCATACATTCACTGATCATGCCCAACTTTCACCTAATTTCAATAACTGTGAATTTGTGGGAGATATGATGGTTGAAATTGGCTGATCTAGGATATTTTTGTATTTTGACCAAAGACATATATGTCCATATATTTCACTTTGCTGCCACAACTATATAGCAAAAACCAGAGGCGTGTGGTAGTAGCCTGGAGTCTTACTTCATGTCAGTAGCTGTGGGGGTGTTATGGACATGGTGGTTGGAAGTGGTCTTATATAAAAATAGACATGCGTGTCACTATATCTCGCTCCACAGCCATAACTACTTAGCGCAGTCCACTGGTGATTGTTTGTTGTATTAACCTCAAGTCTCCCAACATGCACCATGGTGGTGTCATGTTGTTAGCTATGTGGGTGTGGGAGATATGATGGTTGAAATTGCCTGACGGAGGGCTTTTCGTATTTTGACCAAAGACATGTGCGTCCCTATATTTCACTTTGCAGCCATAAATACCCTGCAGATATCACTGATGTTTATGTGTGGTCTTAGCCTCGAATCTCCCAACATCCACTATGGTGGTTACATGTCATTAGCTGTCAATCAATATTATTTACAAACACGAACGAAGTTGTGGGCACCAGCTAGTTATAGATAAGAGTAGAGAAAAAGTTACTGAGGACATGGAAAAGGCAGAGATTTTAAGTAACTGGTTTAGTGAGACTGTTAGGGACTATGATTCAGGAATTAGAGAGTGTAAATCGGAGAATGAGTTACACACAAAATTAGAAAGTCTTCTGAGGAACTAAGAAAGTTAGAAAAGCATAAAGGGGCTGGTGTAGATATTATTACTATAGATGTCTTGAATATAGCAGGATGTGATATTGTACCTTATCTTGAAACATTATTTAAAATAATTCTGGATACTTGCTGCTTAGTGGAGGATTACAAAAGTGCAATAGCAATACTGGCCGATTAAATATGGGTGACAAACAGGGTAAACAGTTACAGGCTATTCAATTTTGACGTCAATGATAGGTGAATTAATAGAGAGATTCATGTGCAATCACATCAGAGGTGTCTATTTAAGTCAGAAAATGGCTTTAGGCTAGGATATTCATGCAAATCTTAGTTAGTGTGCTATATGGAAGATATTTCAGATGAAATTGATAAGAGAGGCCAAATTGGTAGTGTAGAACTTGATCTTGCAAAGGCCTTTGAGAGAATGAGCCATAAAATGGTGCTAAATAAGGTAAAACCTATTGGAGTAGATGAAAAAAAGTGATTTGCAGGGTAGCAGAACTCTTAAAAGGTAGAAAGCAAAATGCAGTATCAAAAGAAGTGGAAGTAAACATGGGAGTGCCACAGGGTATTGTAATCGGACCATTCCTATTCTTTATTATGATGAATGATTGGGGGTTCGTGGATTACTATCAGAGGTTAGATTGTTAGAATGCTATATTAGATAATCAAAATGATAAAAGACTGTGACCAGCTGCAGGGCAAAATGGACTGGATATCTGGCTGAGTATGTCAGTCGACTTGGAATGAAGATAAATGCAAAGAAGAGTCAGCTTATTAGATACACAGATAAAAAACTAAAGGTTGTTTATGATTATAAGGTGGGGAAAGAATTGCTTGTTGAAGACTTGAAATTTTAATATCTTACCTTAAATTTGTTAACAAGCGTAAATGGACAGGACACATTGGACAGGCAGTAGGAAAAAGGTTCAAAATCCTTCACTTGCTGGCAAGATTGATAAGGGTATTTACCAGAGAAGTAAGGCAATTGGGTTACAAAACTTTGTTCAGAACATTGCTTGAATATGATGGTGTAGTAGAGTACCTGCATACCTGGTATCAAATACAGGAGTTGGAGGGAGTACAAAGAAGGGATGCAAGATCTGCCCTTGGAAATTATCACAGAACACAATCAGTAACTGATATGATACAGGAGCTGGAATGAGATTAATTGGAAAACAAAAGGAAGGTCAAGAGAGTTATGGGAGTCTAGAAGGCTTATATTGGTGATGAGGCATGGAAAGATATTGGTGAGAGAATTAAGTGAGGTGCATGGAAGGGAAAATATGACCACAACCACAAGCTGGCACTTGATTTCAAGCATAATGGTGTGGGAAGATGTAGGAGGGGGTCAGGGACTGGAATAAAAAAAGTTGAAATTTGTAGAGGTGCAGGAAAGGGGATGGGAGAGAGGGGAATGGATGTTTAGGGAAATTGCCACCAGAATGCGCACTCCATTGTTATTAAATTAAATTAAATTGGTGGAGGGGATTTTATACTAGTTAATAAAGATTACTATAGTGCACTAGTGTCCACAGATCTTATCATCCAGAGTTTGGTAGAGAGTGTTGTTATTGGTGCGGTCTTAAATTCAGCAGATGTTGACTGGGAGCGAATTAACATTAATAACTCAAGGTGACGCAGATTTATAAATACTTTAGTATGGAAGGAGGCTTGTTACAAGTGTTAGAGATTAGCACAAGTGGTCCAAAATTTTGGATATCCTCCTTAGAGATCACGGTGATTACCTTAAGGGGTCTCAAATAACAGAAGAAATAATTGAACATGAAGCAGTTCTAATGAATATTTTAGGATTCAGAAAACCAGTGCCCAAGATTGATAGAAGTTATAGGTATAGTAATAGAAAGACATTTCAGAACTGAAAAAATATTTCATGGAAGGGAATAGAATATTTCAGAGAGATAATATAAATGGAATGAGAAATGTTTATTCTAAGATGGAAAATAAAGAAAATTGTCAAACAAATAAAGAAAAGTATCAAACCAATAAAGAAGAACATCAAATCTATATACTATAAAAGGGTGGTGAGCAAACTGAAGAGGAAGATAAGAAGAGAGCGTAACAAAGTTAATAGACAGTATGGAACACTAGAAACAACTTAGTAAGAAACTAATACCAGTAAAGAGGGAAGTTAATGATGGTTTATGAAAATACCTGGTGCCCCCAAAGTCCTGAAATATTTTCTATATATGATAGGTACACACTATTGTTTGAAATATGTTCTACATCTCCCAAAGTATTCTTTATATTCTCTCAACTTCCACATGTTGCTCTCAGGATATAGAGACAACATTCCAGCTTCAGCAACATGTAGGGCAACATAGCAACATGTGTGGCAACATAGCAACATCAACTGTTTGCACAACCACAATTATCCGTCTAAGAAGAGAACAGGGTTTTAAGATATAATCCTTGATGTTCCTCCCCAAGAAAAAATCCAAGGGGGAGATATGAGGGGAGTGAAATGGCAAGGCAATATTTCCATAGTGGCCAATCCATCTCCAAGAAAATATCTATTCAAAAACCTAAACTCAACATGGCAATGAGCGGAGGCACTATCTTGTTGGAACATTATGGTTGGTTGTAGGTCCAACGCCTGAGGAAGTACATACTCATGAATCAAGTAACAGTAAATTGTTGTCTTCTGAGAAAAGAAAAAAGGGCTGGTTACTCTATCTTGCATAAGAGCACACCAAACACTGACTTAGGGCTACCATTAACATGTTCACGCATGATGCACAAATTTTCAGAACCCACTACCTGAACATTGCAGTGGTTAACTTCTCAAGACACAAATAAAGTGGCCTTTCAGAGAACATCACCCATTGCAAGTAACCATTGTCATTTTTGATTGAGGAAAGCATGGAAGCAGCAAATTCAGCATGCACAGAAAGGTCATTTGCTTGTAAAGCTTTTGTTAGTTGCAATTTATAGACCCAAAGATGTAGCCATTTATGGAAGAACTTACATATGGTTTATTTTGGTACATGCAGTTCCCAAAAAGTGCAATGGTCCAATTTCTGAGGGCTGCATTGAAATATAGTTTGCACACGTCATTTTCCTGTGACACATCTGACTATCCACTCTGTGTCAAGTCTGTTCCAGCACCAGTCTGCAGAAATTTTGTGCCCCATCTAATTATCAAAGTGAGTAAGGGCATTTTCCTAATAAGTCATTTATCAAAAGTCTTAGATAGCAGTATTCTGAAAATTGCATATTATGGAACAATCTTTCCACATATCATGTATGGTATTGAAGTCTGGGGATCCTGTTGTCATATGTATATGAATCGGTTGTTACTGTTGCAGAAAAGATGCATTAGAATAATATACAAGTTAGACAGAAAAGAATCTTGTAGAGAAATATTTAAACAGGAAAATATTCTAACTGTATTTTCACTATATGTATATAGGGTATTACTATTGATTCAAGGTAATCCACAATTTAACCACACAAACAGTGAAATTCATAAATATAACACTCGTACTAAGTTAGATTTACATATCAAAAGACATAACTCTAAGGCAGCAGATAAGAGTGCATATCAAATGGGAGCTAGCCTATACAATAAGCTTCCAGCTCATCTAAAGTTACTAACTGGGAATAAATACAAAATTGGAATAAGATCTTATCTATGTAATAAGGCCCTATACAAACTTGATCAATTGTAAAAATTTATGTATGAATGTACCTATTGTATTGACTTTGCTAGAAACTTGTATCACAAGCATATTGGCAATAAAAATTATTATTATTATTATTATCAATCCTTTGGATAAAGGATCCCTTCCCTGTTGTTAGCGGAATTGTGGCTGAACAGCTACTGGTGACTAATGAGATTCAGCATACCACTACATTTATTGGTCATTCTTCAATATTGTTGTCACTATTTGCAAGAAAAGTAAACTAAACTTTGAGAAATTTTTATACTTTACAAAGTAGGTTTTATTGTAATGGCAGCTGGACTTTGAGGGCACCCTGGATTATGGAGCACTGAATCATGCCTCTAGAAATTTCGGTGGCTTCATGAGAAAACTGAGGGGAAGGGAATCTATTAAGGCAGTTATAACTAATGATGATGAAGTAGTTCCTAAGGATTTGATAAAGGCAGAGATACTAAGTAGATAACTAATTTAATTAAATCATTAGGAACTATTGTTCAGGGAAGGAATACTGTAAATAAAAAATAGGAGCTTCTCAACATACCTAGAAATAATAATAATAATAAAAGTGGAATCGAGTAGTACCTTACTTTGTAATATTATTTAGACTGAGTTTGCTGACATGCTACTTACCAGAGAATTGTAAAAGTGTCATAGTAGTACCAGTCCAAGAAGGAAATGAGGTAAATAGAATAAAAATTACTGGCCAGTTAGTTTGAAATCTTCGGTGGGTAAATTGAAGGAGAGACACACAACTTCATCAGAAAGGTCTATGAGGAAAGAAAACAGTTACAAACCAAACCAGAAGAATGACTCTAGGCAAACATATTCATGTAAGTCCCAGTCAGTGGGCTATATGTAAGATATTTTGCATCAAATTGACAAGGGAAACCAAGTTGATCAAGTAAAACTAGGCATTTGACAAGGTGAGCCATAAAATGGTGTTAAATAATATAAAAAAAACTTTGGAGTTGATGAAAGTGTCTTGCTGGGTTGAGATACAAAACAAATAAGTTAGGGAAAGCTGTATGTAAAGAAGTGGAAGTGAAAATGGGAGTGCCACGGGATAGTGTAATGGAATCATAACTATTCATGGTTTACAGTCAGAAATTAGGTTGTTTTTTGGTAACTTTATGCTGTACAATGGATGAGGACTGTGGACAGCTACAGGGAGATCTGGTCAAGATATCTGAGTAGGGTAACATAGAATAAAGATAAATTCCATCAACAGTCAACTTATATGGTGGCAGGACAGGCCACCAACTCGAGGGGACCTGGTCCAAGGCCCACAAGGGCCTGCCTGCTGCTCCCTTCAACAAATAGTCCTAGCAAATTTTTCCTGCCTGGGACAGTAGTGGATCTTTTAGGGGGAGATGGGAGGGGGAAGGTCACCCATAAATTGGATACACCTGTTTGCCCCCAGATCTGGCACTCAGGAGGGGGTATGGGGGTGGTGTGGAGGGCCATCTGATGAATTTGTTAACGACCTCAATGGTATAGTTACACCCCCGGGAAAAGGTAAAGATCTCCATTTCCACAACAAGCTGGCAGATGATTACTGGCATATGGGCATTGGAAAATTTCTTTTTATTGTGTAAGAAAGTCAGGGATTCGAAGTAATGTACAAATTACCAAACATATTAAAAGAAATTAATATTCACAAAGTATAAATGTAGGTGGTTAGGACAATTATCCCCAAAGTGTTGACAGTAAAATACGTTAAATGGAATCTCTTCTCTTCCATGTACTACTCTTACATCTGTTACAAATATATTTACATACCTCATCACCAACATATGACTTGTACACTCCCAGCATTCTTCCACTCTCCTCGGATTTTCCAATAAATCCCAGTCCAGTTCCTTTATCATATCAATTACTGGTTGTGCTATATGATAATTTCCACAGACAAATCTAGTTGCTCTCCTTTTCACGCCACTCCAATTTGTGTATTTGACGCCAAAAATGTAGGCATCCATTGCAATGTATGAATTTTATATAACAAAGATATAAGTTTACTACACAGTAATGTCTTTATAGTGAATAAATGAGTCATTGAAAAGATAGTGGTCCTAATGTTAATGCAGAAGAGAGTTTAGCTACTGATTCTAATGTACCCATTAATAATGGTTTGGTTCAAGACTGATACAAATGCTAGAGATTCCCTAGTGTTAATTAGACAATTTGTAGCATAGATACAACAGAGGTTTTGCACATGTGTTAATGATTGGATAAAGGAAACAAAGAAACTGCCGCGAGGCACTGAAAATAAGATAGGATAGGGAAAATAAACAGTTACCCGTCACTTACCACAGATGAAGGCAGGAGGGCGAGACACGTAAAAACACAAAAACAAAAGAATTACACAATATTTCGACTTTTTAGTCTTCCTCATGTAGGAGGCGAGACATATGGCAGGGGGAAAGATGTGGTCACATCCGAGCCTGCCACATGAATGAAGTACAGGCGGAAAACGCGTGGTAGTGGAAGAATTGCCGAGAGGGGGGGGGGGGGGGGGGGAGGGAATAGGCTTGACCAGCGATAAAAGTGAAACAAATGAATATAATGTCTGTGTAGCTTAGTTCAAAAAGTTATAATTGAGAATAAAGGGAGATAGAATAATTTAAAATATATATATATATATATATACAAAAAATAATAAAATAAATAAATAAAGAGGAAAATATATATATATATATAAAATTATAAATAACTGTAAAATGAAATGAGAGTTAGCAAGTGACAGGTTTAACGTAGGTTTAGGCCAGGGGTGTGTCTGGTGTCAAGGATATGTTGATAGGCTAGTTCCCATCTGCGGAGTTCTGAAGGGGTGGTGGTATTTGGAAAAACTCTAATAGCTCTGACTGTGAAACAGGTGTTGAGGTTGTTTGAATTATGGAAGTTCGCATGAATTGCCACGGGATGGTCTGGGTTGGAAGTATAAACTGTTTGCCTGTGGCCATTCATTCTGTAGGAAAGTTGTTGAGTGGTGAGACCAATGTAAGAGGCAGTGCAGTGGATGCAGGTGAGTTGGTAAATAAGGTGAGTGGTAGCACATGTGGCATGTCCAATTATGGGGAAAGATTCGCCTGTGACAGGATTAGAGTAAGTAGTGGTGGCAGGGTGCATGCTGCAAGTTTTACAGCGGGGTCTGTTACACGGGAAAGATCCCTGTGGAGGTCTAGGGGAGTCGGCAGGTAAATACTTGTGGACCAAGATGTTGTACAGATTGGGCGGTCTGCTGAAGCAAGTGCGGGGAGCAGTGGGTAGGATTTTGGGAAGGAGGAGACGCATTTCAGGGAAGGAACGTAAGAAATCATGCCCACGGCGGAGTATCTGGTTGACAGATTCCAGGCCAGGAAAGAACTGGGTGACAAGTGTTGGACCACGGTCAGCTTTAGGAGGTGCAGAACGAGGGTTGTGGGTGATGGCACGGGAAATTTGTTTTTCCACCAGATCATGGGGGTATTGGCGGGAAACAAGGGCTTGGGATAGTTTTTTGGAGTAACTGGAGATTGATTCATGATCAGAACAGATGCGTCTGCCACGGATTGCAAGGCTGTATGGGAGGGAACGTTTAATGTGGAAGGGGTGACAACTGTCAAAGTGTAGGTATTGTTGTAAATTGGTCGGTTTAATGTGTACTGAGGTATGGAGGGTCCCCTGTCGTAGGGTGATATCTACGTCAAGGAAGGTGATACAGGTGTGGGAATATGACCATGTGAAATTGATGGAGTGATTATCATTTAGTGAGTTGAGGAAGTCTAGGAGGTGGTCCTCCCCGTGGGTCCAGATCATAAATATATCATCTATGTATCTGAACCACACGAGGGGACTGAGGGGGGAATTCTTCAGAAAAATATTTTCCAGACGGCCCAGGAAAAGGTTAGGCCCATGGCAGTGCCGCGTATCTGGTGGTAAATCTGGGAGTTGAAGGAGAAATAGTTTTTGGAGAGGATAAAGTTGGCAAGGGATATGAGAAAGGATGTTCTGGGAAGACTGTTTGGAGGGCGCATATCCAAGAAGTGCTGAAGGGAACTGAGGCCTTCAAGGTGGGGAATATTGGTGTACAAGGAGGTTACGTCAATTGAAACAAGGAGGGAGTCTGGTGGTAGAGGACTGGGGACTTTTGACAGTTCCCTTCAGCACTTCTTGGATATGCGCCCTCCAAACAGTCTTCCCAGAACATCCTTTCTCATATCCCTTGCCAACTTTATCCTCTCCAAAAACTATTTCTCCTTCAACTCCCAGATTTACCACCAGATACGCGGCACTGCCATGGGCCTAACCTTTTCCTGGGCCGTCTGGAAAATATTTTTCTGAAGAATTCCCCCCTCAGTCCCCTCGTGTGGTTCAGATACATAGATGATATATTTATGATCTGGACCCACGGGGAGGACCACCTCCTAGACTTCCTCAACTCACTAAATGATAATCACTCCATCAATTTCACATGGTCATATTCCCACACCTGTATCACCTTCCTTGACGTGGATATCACCCTACGACAGGGGACCCTCCATACCTCAGTACACATTAAACCGACCAATTTACAACAATACCTACACTTTGACAGTTGTCACCACTTCCACATTAAACGTTCCCTCCCATACAGCCTTGCAATCCGTGGCAGACGCATCTGTTCTGATCATGAATCAATCTCCAGTTACTCCAAAAAACTATCCCAAGCCCTTGTTTCCCGCCAATACCCCCATGATCTGGTGGAAAAACAAATTTCCCGTGCCATCACCCACAACCCTCGTTCTGCACCTCCTAAAGCTGACCGTGGTCCAACACTTGTCACCCAGTTCTTTCCTGGCCTGGAATCTGTCAACCAGATACTCCGCCGTGGGCATGATTTCTTACGTTCCTTCCCTGAAATGCGTCTCCTCCTTCCCAAAATCCTACCCACTGCTCCCCGCACTTGCTTCAGCAGACCGCCCAATCTGTACAACATCTTGGTCCACAAGTATTTACCTGCCGACTCCCCTAGACCTCCACAGGGATCTTTCCCGTGTAACAGACCCCGCTGTAAAACTTGCAGCATGCACCCTGCCACCACTACTTACTCTAATCCTGTCACAGGCGAATCTTTCCCCATAATTGGACATGCCACATGTGCTACCACTCACCTTATTTACCAACTCACCTGCATCCACTGCACTGCCTCTTACATTGGTCTCACCACTCAACAACTTTCCTACAGAATGAATGGCCACAGGCAAACAGTTTATACTTCCAACCCAGACCATCCCGTGGCAATTCATGCGAACTTCCATAATTCAAACAACCTCAACACCTGTTTCACAGTCAGAGCTATTAGAGTTTTTCCAAATACCACCACCCCTTCAGAACTCCGCAGATGGGAACTAGCCTATCAACATATCCTTGACACCAGACACACCCCTGGCCTAAACCTACGTTAAACCTGTCACTTGCTAACTCTCATTTCATTTTACAGTTATTTATAATTTTATATATATATATATTTTCCTCTTTATTTATTTATTTTATTAATTTTTGTATATATATATATATATTTTTTAAATTATTCTATCTCCCTTTATTCTCAATTATAACTTTTTGAACTAAGCTACACAGACATTATATTCATTTGTTTCACTTTTATCGCTGGTCAAGCCTATTCCCTACCCCCCCCCCCCCCCTCCCGGCAATTCTTCCACTACCACGCGTTTTCCGCCTGTACTTCATTCATGTGGCAGGCTCGGATGTGACCACATCTTTCCCCCTGCCATATGTCTCGCCTCCTACATGAGGAAGACTAAAAAGTCGAAATATTGTGTAATTCTTTTGTTTTTGTGTTTTTACGTGTCTCGCCCTCCTGCCTTCATCTGTGGTAAGTGACGGGTAACTGTTTATTTTCCCTATCCTATCTTATTTTCAGTGCCTCGCGGCAGTTTCTTTGTTTCCTTTATCCAATTGTTGCCTTACGGCTTCCTTCTTGTTTTGTCCTTTTTTGTTCCTATCTCGGTGTTCTCCTTCTTTTTATTTCCATCTTTGGTCTTTGTGTACTTGTATTTGCGTTTTCCTTCCTTAGAACTTCATTTTAATGTACATTTTTCCACAACATTCACATGCCTTTTAAACGTATGCGTTTTTCCGTTGTATTAGTAACTTTTTGTATCACATTAACTGCTTTGGCTCACGTGTAAAAAATTTTCGCGTTTTTTTTTTCGTAATATTTTCTTCCCGCTCTTACGGTTACCGCGTGTGTTTCAATTCTTATTCCGTTTCATTTCCCGGGTATTGTTGCCGGTTGGGCTACTAAACAATACACATATATATATTTTCCTATCCTTATTCTGTGCTTTTCCCGGAATTAGTATCAATACTGCCGGCGCCGTTCTAACTAACCTCACTTTTTTTTTTTTTTTTTTTTTTTTTTTATCCCCGGTATTTCAGTAAACACACTTTTTTCACCGTTTTCACTATCTGCCTGCTCAGTTTATTGTCGGTGTAGTGACCAAGCATTACATTTCTTATTGTTTACTGGTTTTATAATTTTTCTTATAATATATATATATATTATTTTTTTTTTTTCCCCCGGTGATTTTTGGCACCGCTTAAATAATAAAATTGATTTTTCTGTTGTGCCTGTGGCCGCTTAAATTGCAATTTCCAAATATTCCCCCCCCCCCCATTTTCATATTTATTTCTATTTATTTATTTATCACCCTCTTCATTGTGGCTCTCTGACCTACTGACCATTATCTTCCTAACTGGTGGTGTGCTGTTGTTCTTTCCATAAACTTCTTAAAATCATGTCTCCAATTTACCATTACTTGAAACAATTCCGTTTTCATGCCATCCACTTCACTAGACTCCACTCCCATATACTTTTCCTTCAATCATGCCTCTCTTTCAACATACCCCCCAATGGCCTGACAATAAAACTACCAGTCTCCGGCTGCCACCCACAACTCCACCAAACTCTCCATGCTTTTCGTTTCACACAATCGCTTACTCTCACCCATATTGTTCTCCAGCAATATCTACTAAAAGCCCAGCAACATTCGATTCAACTTTCGTCTTTCCACAAGATTCTTTGTCTAATGCATCCCTCCCCAACTCAACATCTTAAACAAATTCTCACAGAGTGCAGACAGTTGCAACAGAAATGTGCACAAAAACATCTGCTAAAGCTATCAAATCTATTGAAAAGCTACCTTGTTTTAGGCCTGTCTCTTCCTTACCAACATCCTTCACATAGGCAGCACTCACCACCTCCTCCCCTGGTTGCCAAAGTCCCATGTCTTGCCCACATTTTTAATATGCCACACCCACCTCCATTACCACCCATCCCTCGTGCCACTGCCCGACCTGTAGACACACCACAACGGTCAGTGGTCAACCTCTCGTCCACGTCCTTGTCTGAACCACAACTCTCTATCCTCTCCAAGGGACTTTCCTTCTCGCCTATTCCTAAGTTCGACCATGCTGCTCTGGTCCGGGACTCGCTTGCTTTCTGCCGCACACTCCGCTGGCGGTATCACTTTGCTTACCACAACGGAGAGTGACAGCCGCCGAGGTGAGATTGAGTCCAGCTTAGAGCAGTTCAAACCACCATCCCAACTTGACCCTCCTCCACTTCCCCAAAATCATCCCCTCCTCCTGTTCCAAGACTTCCTCACATCGACCTTATCCTCAAAATCTTTCCTCAATTCTATTCCCAACTCCAATAACCTCAACCCTACTGAAATCCGGGCCATGAGAGAACTGTCCAATAACAAAAATATCATTATCCTCCCAGCAGACAAGGGCTCCACCACCGTGGTCATGGACCGCAGTGACTACGATGCGGAGGCCCTTAAACAGCTCTCTGATACCAATACCTATCGTCCACATGCCACAGATCCCACCTCTTCCGTCTGCCTCGAAATTCGCTCCTTCCTGGACCTCCTAGGCCCCTTACAAGGTCTTTCGTCACAATCCTTATCCCTTCTCACCCCTCAAAATCCCCGCACACCTACTTTGTACCTTCTCCCCAAGATACACAAGGCTGGCAATCCGGGACGACCTATAGTTGCGGCCTATGGTTCCCCCACTGAACGAATTTCAGCCTTGGTGGATCAACACCTCCAACCTTTTGTGCAGAACCTTCCATCTTACATCAAAGACACACCACATTTTTTGGAACGTCTGTCAAAAGTCCCCAGTCCTCTACCACCAGACTCCCTCCTTGTTTCAATTGACGTAACCTCCTTGTACACCAATATTCCCCACCTTGAAGGCCTCAGTTCCCTTCAGCACTTCTTGGATATGCGCCCTCCAAACAGTCTTCCCAGAACATCCTTTCTCATATCCCTTGCCAACTTTATCCTCTCCAAAAACTATTTCTCCTTCAACTCCCAGATTTACCACCAGATACGCGGCACTGCCATGGGCCTAACCTTTTCCTGGGCCGTCTGGAAAATATTTTTCTGAAGAATTCCCCCCTCAGTCCCCTCGTGTGGTTCAGATACATAGATGATATATTTATGATCTGGACCCACGGGGAGGACCACCTCCTAGACTTCCTCAACTCACTAAATGATAATCACTCCATCAATTTCACATGGTCATATTCCCACACCTGTATCACCTTCCTTGACGTAGATATCACCCTACGACAGGGGACCCTCCATACCTCAGTACACATTAAACCGACCAATTTACAACAATACCTACACTTTGACAGTTGTCACCCCTTCCACATTAAACGTTCCCTCCCATACAGCCTTGCAATCCGTGGCAGACGCATCTGTTCTGATCATGAATCAATCTCCAGTTACTCCAAAAAACTATCCCAAGCCCTTGTTTCCCGCCAATACCCCCATGATCTGGTGGAAAAACAAATTTCCCGTGCCATCACCCACAACCCTCGTTCTGCACCTCCTAAAGCTGACCGTGGTCCAACACTTGTCACCCAGTTCTTTCCTGGCCTGGAATCTGTCAACCAGATACTCCGCCGTGGGCATGATTTCTTACGTTCCTTCCCTGAAATGCGTCTCCTCCTTCCCAAAATCCTACCCACTGCTCCCCGCACTTGCTTCAGCAGACCGCCCAATCTGTACAACATCTTGGTCCACAAGTATTTACCTGCCGACTCCCCTAGACCTCCACAGGGATCTTTCCCGTGTAACAGACCCCGCTGTAAAACTTGCAGCATGCACCCTGCCACCACTACTTACTCTAATCCTGTCACAGGCGAATCTTTCCCCATAATTGGACATGCCACATGTGCTACCACTCACCTTATTTACCAACTCACCTGCATCCACTGCACTGCCTCTTACATTGGTCTCACCACTCAACAACTTTCCTACAGAATGAATGGCCACAGGCAAACAGTTTATACTTCCAACCCAGACCATCCCGTGGCAATTCATGCGAACTTCCATAATTCAAACAACCTCAACACCTGTTTCACAGTCAGAGCTATTAGAGTTTTTCCAAATACCACCACCCCTTCAGAACTCCGCAGATGGGAACTAGCCTATCAACATATCCTTGACACCAGACACACCCCTGGCCTAAACCTACGTTAAACCTGTCACTTGCTAACTCTCATTTCATTTTACAGTTATTTATAATTTTATATATATATATATATTTTCCTCTTTATTTATTTATTTTATTATTTTTTGTATATATATATATATATATATATTTTAAATTATTCTATCTCCCTTTATTCTCAATTATAACTTTTTGAACTAAGCTACACAGACATTATATTCATTTGTTTCACTTTTATCGCTGGTCAAGCCTATTCCCTCCCCCCCCCCCCCCCCCCTCTCGGCAATTCTTCCACTACCACGCGTTTTCCGCCTGTACTTCATTCATGTGGCAGGCTCGGATGTGACCACATCTTTCCCCCTGCCATATGTCTCGCCTCCTACATGAGGAAGACTAAAAAGTCGAAATATTGTGCAATTCTTTTGTTTTTGTGTTTTTACGTGTCTCGCCCTCCTGCCTTCATCTGTGGTAAGTGACGGGTAACTGTTTATTTTCCCTATCCTATCTTATTTACATGTGTTAATGAATAAGTAATGATATAATTTTTCCAAACATTGTAAAAAAAAAAATAATTGTGAATACAAATTTTGACGTATGTAGTATTTCAGATACCTATGTTTGTGTATAGGTAACAATAAAAGGAAAGAAATGCCGCGAGGCAATATTTATATGGAAAGGACAGATGAAATACACCCAACACTCACCAAAGTTGAGGGGAGGAGGGTAGCAGCAACACAAAACAACACAAAAACAAAGAAAATATAATATTTCGGGTAAAACCCTTTTTGAAGTAAACAGATGTAAGTGGCTGGGTTTGCGCAAGACTTGTGTTCGACACAAGAATGCAATAGACCGTCTGAGGTGGTGAGGGGAGCAACGATAATATAACTGCAAGTATAAATCATAAGAAAGATTAAAATGATTGAAAAAATAATAGTAATAAAAAATAAAAATAAATAAATAAATATATAATTGAAAATTTTTGAAAAATATATGAATCTATTGTGCTGGCCAGTGATGGGTTTGTATGGTGAGGATGGAAGATACTAAAGGAAATTAAGGCCTGGGAGATGTCTATATCTGTTAATATCTTCCATCCTCACCATATACACCCATCACTGGTCAGCACAATAGATTCATACATTTTTCCAAAAAAAATGATTATATTTTTATTTATTTATATGTTTGTGTATGTTTGAATATGGAAATTACCATGGCCAGCACACATGTACTGAAACTATAAATTAGCTGGACAGGTTTGAGAAGGAAAATGTGGAAAGAATGAGAATACTGCAACCAAAAATTATTCATAAGTTATATAGATAGTTTATTAACAACATTATTAAAGCAGTATGTGAATTTAAAGGAAAAATGTATGTAAATTGTAAGAAAGTTTGTAGGGTAATTGCATGGGGATGTAAGTGCCCATCAATTTATAATAACCACAGTGTTGGTGATTATTTCATTACATTTTCCTTGCTGTAAATAGATAATTTTTACTGACATGTCCACTCTCATCTTCAGACAGATTCATACCAAAATCTCCCAATGTGTTACAATTATATGACGACTGTAATTTAATGTGCAGTTACATAAAACAAATACAGAATGTGGTTGGTGAGATCACATGTATCTAATTACATATCTAGAACACCTTATATAACCCTACACAATGTATGTGTATTAAAATTAAGACTCTTGCCACTTTTCAGCAATTTTATTTAAATGATGGTTTCAGATATATTTTGATGTTTTAAGCATTATTATTGAAATAATTAAGTATACAAAAAGGAGAACCATCACCCAAAATAGATGATGGCACGATGGTAGCAATGAACATACAAGAAATGAGACGAACACTATTTCATAATGTTTGGGTTCACTGAGACTCCAAAAGGACTCTTGCATCCTATAGGAGTCAAAAGAGAAATGAGCCTTTGGCAAGGGAGGTGTGCACTCATTTTTTGTTTTGTTTTGATCACTGCACCACTGACTTCATCTGTCTTAACTGATGGGTGTATTTTCTCTATCATTTGTTACGTTCAATACCTTAAACATTTTACTTTTTCATTATATGAGGCATATTTTTTAAGTAAGTACTGTTTTGAAGTTTAAAAAAGATGTGCAAATATATATCAATAATTTTATTTTTACATGAAAGCCTGTACCTTACTCTACTTTTCTACATAATTATCTTCAATCTTGAGGCACTTGTCATAACTTAGTACCAGTTTTTGAAAACCCTCCACGTAGAAGTCTGCTGCCTGACTTGTTAACCACTGCATCACAACTCTTTTGACTTCATTATCGTCTTCAAGACACTGACCGCCCAGGTGTTTCTTCAAGTGCAGGAACAGATGGTAGTCACTGGGTGCCAGATCAGGGCTGTACGGAGGATGATCTAGAGTTTCCCATCGAAAAGATGTGATGAGATCTTTGGTCTGATTAGCCACATGTGGACGGGCATTGTCATGCAGCAAAATGATGCCCTTGCTCAACTTGCCACGTCTTTTGTTCTGGATTGAATGGCGCAGATTGTTCAATGTCTCACAATAAGCTGCTGCATTGATTGTCTCATTATGAGGCAGAAATTCCACAAGCAATACTCCTTTTCTGTCCCAAAAAACTGTGCACATGATTTTCCGGGCAGAAATTGTTTGCTTGAATTTCGCTTTTTGGGGTGAATCTGAATGTCGCCATTCCATGGACTGTTACTTTGATTCAGGTGTGACGTAGGCCACCCATGTCTCATCACCCGTAACAATTTGGCTTAAGAAATCATCACCATCATTGTGGTACCACTCAAGGAAAGTCAATGCACTGCCTAAACGGTTGGTTTTGTGCACACCCGTTAACATTTTCGGTACCCAACGTGAGCACAATTTTCGGTAATTCAAGTGCTCGGTCACAATACCATACAAAACACTACGAGAAACATTAGGAAAGTCATCACACAAGGAGGAAATCGTAAAGCGTCTGTTTTCTCTCACCTTATTGTCCACTTTCTGCACCAAACTTTCATTAACGACCGAAGGACGCCCACTCCGTTGTTCATCATGCACATTTGTGTGGCCATCTTTAAATGCTCTCACCCACTTTCTCACCATTCCATCACTCATAATGTTTTGTCCGTAAACTGCACAGATCTCATGATGAATATCGATCGGTTTTAGGCCTTTAGCACAAAGAAATCTTATAACAGCCCGTACTTCACAGTCGGCGGGACTGACGATTATCGGAGGCATCTTAAACACTCAGTGAACAACGTAAACAAGGAAGAATTAGACTGTAATAGTGTCAGTGCGTAGGCAAGAGATGCAGGTACCCAGTGAGCATGCGCGGAATGCTGACCGTAGCGCTGCAGCCACAGTTTGACAAAACGGTACTTACTTAAAAAATACGCCTCGTATATATTATTGTCACTGGAGGTGTGCTCCATTGCAATTAAATTAATTTTTTAAGATAACTTTAATTGTTTCAGACAAACTTTCACAACATAGTGTGACTGTAAGATCATGCACTGCAGACACATCATTTGCAAAATCTTGTGACATTACCAAGAATATACTCCCATCTTATGCAAGAGGAGAAATTCGGTTCTGTGAGAGCTGTTATGGTGATCTGTGTAATGGAAGTGGCAATAAATATATTTCAATGTTTGTTCTTTTATTATCATGTGTTACTTCTCTCATACCATTGTTAACATAGAACTATGTATCTCATATTTTGTAATTTTCACTCTTATCCAATTTAATTTGTGTAGGAAAATCTATGTACATCGTTCAAATAATTAGAATATTAAACAATTTATTCAAATGATATGCTGTTAACTCTTATACAATATGATGTCACTAAGCTCACTTGTACTTTGGAAAAAATGTATAAAATATCATTTATCTAGAAGATTGTGATATGTCATTACATAAGTAAATGATAGTTTTAAAATGAAAAGAAATAAAAATTTAAGGTTCAAATTTTCTTCAGTACTGTTTATGAAATACAATATTACAGTATTTTAAAAAAATTGGTCATACTTGTTTATTTAAGTTGAAGCTACCTTATACTTACACAAAATATATAACTCTTTTATCATTTGACACTGCTAATTTATAAGCACTTATGGAATCAGCTGCTGTTAAGATGTATCTAACACTCTTCTAGTTAGCAGGAATTTAAAAATGGGGCAGAAACTTAATTAATTGTAACTGAATTCTCGGATCATATTAATGCAGTTAGAGGGGATGTACGAGAGAAGTAACGGAATTGGGTTATAAAAATTTGGTCAGACCATTGCTCGAATATGGTAGTGTAGTATGGGACCCACATTTTGAGTATCAAATACAGGAGTTGGAGAGGGTGCAAAAAAGGGCTAATACATTTGTTTCTGGAAATTATCGCAGAATGCAATCAGAAACAGATATGGTAAAGAGCTGGAACGCGATTCATTGCAAGACATGGTGAAGAGGGCCATGGGAGTGTACGAGCCATATACTGACATTGAGACATGAAAAGATATTTTTGTAGGTATGAAAATTAATGCATGGAAGGGAAAAGATGACCATGACCACAAGCTGGCACTCTATTTCAGGCACAAGGGTGTGGGAAGATTCTCTTTTTTAGGTAAGGGTGTCAGGGATTGGAATAAGTTACCAAGGGAATTGATGAATAATTTGCCAAAAATGTTGAAAGAATTTAAAGTTAAAATTTGTAGAGGGTAAATGAAGTGGGTCCAGGGAGGGTGAAAAATGGGTGTGTAGGGAAATTGCCACCGGAGTGCCATTGCAATTAAATTAAATTACATTCCAGCAATTATTAAAATAATCTTTTACTGCTATACACATATTTTACTTATTAATTTGTATACTCTTAAAGAAAAATTAATAAGAATGTTCTTGGAGTATTTTCAAATAACTGATACTTCTTTTAATGAAAGCCGTGGAATTAGATGAATTTAAATGTCACACTTGTAAAAATATTAGCATCCATTTCATACATCTTTTAAAGGTGTCTATTAATTTAGGTAAATATTTAATGCTTATAGTTTACATCATAAGCTTCCTGATAGTAGTAACTTATATAAGTAGAATTTGATTACAGGCATAAAAGGGTAAGAAAATTTTTATTTGTGGGGAGGTTTCCAGGAATTGATGAATATTTTCAAGGGGAAGTTGAAAATTGTAATTCACATATTTATGGAATTTAAAATAAAAATGCTCATGAGTGTAGACTGTGTCAGTAGTTCTATTGCAAATTATAATAATAAGATTGTTGATTTGCTGTTATGCAATAAAATCTGTATAAGTTTATATATATATATAACTCTCTTTTTTGTTATGACCTTAATGTTATATACCAATATGGAATATCTTTTCATATTGTTTTTATTTAAATTCACTATCAAACAGAATACAACGCTAGTTTTTTGGAAAGGTACCTTAAGTTGTCTTCATATGAGCATATTTAGATGTGTGTAAAACATAGGTGAAAAAACATCATTCACCCATTTCATTAGTTAACTTTACTGCACAATATGGATTAAATTTCATGTAAGGTATTAATACATAAATATGTAGAGATATGACAGAAAATCCTCCTGAATATATGGGTTAATAGGACTTTTAAAGTTCCTTGGTATTCATGAATGATACATTTGTTTTTTTTATCCCTACTGATCTTTTAAGTGTGGCATGACTATAAGCCTACTCTAGCCCAACTGAAGCCCTCCCCGCCCCCAAAAACCAAAATCAGCTCAAGCCACTCCCAAACCAAAATCCTGGATCTTAATTGCTAACGATTGTGAAATGTCGATGAACAAGAAGCAGGGGCGTAGCTACTATAGGGCTAGGCGGTGCACCGAGGTCCCCACGCTCAGGGGGCCCCTGAGTGCAGCCAAGGGGCCCCCCAATTTTTTTTAGCTCTGAGGGCCTTGTGATCCTAGATACGCTACTGCTTATGGGCCCCCAAGCACAGCCCAGGAGAACCCAAGTACAGCTCTACTGTTTTTATAAGGGCGGCAATCTGAAATATAAGATTTCTGTCAGCGAACCCCTCCTTCCCCGAGTCAAGCCCCCCCCCCAAACCAAATCCTAGCCTCCCCCCAAAAAACAAATCCTGGATCCGCCACTGTGTAGCGGGCGACCTTTTTTTTTAGCTCAACAGCTGCTTCGGGCGGCCGGCGACACTCGGGATGGCAACAATGAGGGCGGCAGAGAATGTTCAAAGTGGAGGCAATCTCAGTTTTTTGACCCGGTTCGGAAATTTCCGAGATCCACCACTGGCTGTAGTTAGATAGGGGGCGGCATAATGGTTATTGCACGCGGGCGCTCAAACAGCCAGCGGCGGGTCTGGCCACACAAGACCGCACCAACACTTTTCTCATTGTTGTCGCTCACTCGATTAGAACTGTAAAAGTAACGAGAAATTCTGTACTCATATGTATTCGTTACTAAACCAATGAATACCCGTTACTTTCGAATCGTTACGTTCGGTACAATCGAACACCAGCATGAAGCATTGCATCCATCGCATATGGGACGACATCGTTCGTACTTGGTGGAGTTTAAGTAAATTGTATATTTAGTGAAAAAAGTTTAGGTAAGCTGTTTGTTTGGATAAAACTTAAAGTAAAGTAATTAGCACCTGTATCTTACTGAAAACCTTTAAATGTACACTTGATTTGCTGTAATGAATTTTATATTCGAAAGAATAATCTAATTTAAAAACAAACACCTATTTGCACACACACACACACAAAACTAACCTTTCCCCTGACCGTGACATATCTAGTGACAGGGGCTGATCCAGGATTTTGGTTTGGGAGGGGTTTGAGCGGACTTGGGTTTGGGGGGGGGGGCTTGGCTTGAGTGAATTTTGGTTTTGGGGGGCTTGAGTCGGGGAAAGGGTACCGGTACTATTTATAGTCTCCTCGGGCTTTGAATCCGTAGAGCTAAAAAAAAGTCTCCAAAATTACAATGTCGCAGGTGGACCTAGATACTTTTGGGGGGAGGGGGATTGAGCCCCCTATCCCTCCCTCCCCGGATCCGCCCCTGTCTAGTGACAATAACTACTGGCGGTTATTTTTTAAAAGTAGCCTACTCAAAACCCTGCATACAAACTTGAAATGATAATGGGACATGTATTTAACAAATATTATAATCTCATCAAAGTATTTCGTTTTAAATAGAAAATTTTACCAATGTCTTACTGTTTTCATTTATTTTTGCAAATTCTTTATCGTTTTGTCATAGATTTGTTATAATAAGTGTGGACATACCATCAAATCGGGCCTGCAAGCAGAGTGCTACTGACGTCCGCTTTGTTTCATATTAAAAATATCAATATTCAAAACTTTTAAATCAATGACAAAGGTACAGGACAAACAAGCGATTAGATTCGTAATTGTTGTTGCGTCATGGTTACAACAAACATTCTACATCAAAGCCAGTACCGCATTGATCACATGGATCCTGCGGTTATAATACAATAACTAACACCAGGCAAAAAATATAAAGTCATTGCACCTTGTTCTTTCTTTATGGAACGGCAAAAAGGGCTGCTAGATTTGTTTCTGGAAATTATTGCAGACCGCAATCAGTAACAGATATCATAAAAGAGCTCGAATAGGATTCATTGCAAGACAAGATGAGGCTGAAGAGGGTCATGGGAGTGTACAAGGCGTATATTGATAATGAGGCATGGAAAGATATTGGTTTAAGAATTAAAAGTAATGCTTGGAAGGGAAAAGATGAACATGACCCCACGCTGACACCCGATTTCAGGTACAAGGGTGCAGGAAGATTATCTTTTTTAGGTAAGGGTGTCAGGGATTGGAATAAGTTACGAAGAGAAATTATGAATAATTTACAAAAACATTGAAAGAATTTGAAGTTAAAATTTGTAAAGGGCAAATGTAGGTGGATGCAGGAAAAGGGGGTAGATGAGTGTGTAGGGAAATTGCCACCAGAGCGCACGCTCCTTTGCAATTTAATTAAATATTATTAGAACATAGCAAATGCCACAAACTATTAAACAACTCTTTTATA
This sequence comes from Vandiemenella viatica, assembly GCA_031002005.1. NCBI lineage: Eukaryota > Metazoa > Arthropoda > Insecta > Orthoptera > Morabidae > Vandiemenella > Vandiemenella viatica. Next base: position 283,900,128 of record JARYHS010008074.1, on the reverse strand, counting down.
TTGTAAATTACACTATGAAATAAAATAGAGGGTGTCAAATCTAAAAATAAACAAATTTCATAAATGTTTGAAATCAATAAACCTCACTAATGAACGATCAATGGAAAAACAGTAACTATCATATTATCCATAGAAATCTTCTATTTACAAATTTTAATGTTAAACAAAATAAAAACTACAAAATTGGTCTTTACGTTGTCAAAATTAGTTAGCTGTGAGAACTTGAACGTGTTCGTATGTATACGACAAATGAGAGTAACGAAATATGCGAGTAATGAAATGAATTTGCGAGTAACGATTCGGTACTTCGAGTCAGGTGACGAACCGGTTACTCAGTAACGAATACGTCGTTACTTTTACAGCTTTACACTCTATTGAAGTGAGTTCAAACGACACCGCATGTCAGTGTCATTAGTATGGTTTACTTTTTGACGGTGCGGGCCGGTGTCGAGATGGTCGATCCAGAGAAGTGTATTGAAACAGTTCCGAAATTTTCGGTCCTTTCAGACTAAATGTTTTAGCGTTACTGATTGTTTTAGAAAAGTCACCTTTTTTTCAGCCTCACTTTAGGTTTATCAGATAATAGTAAAATGTAGGGAGAGTCCTTGCATGTCGCATTAACAAATCAAACCTATGCCAGAGGAGAAGATAGATTTTAAGGCCTGTAAAGTTGTATCCAAGATCCGGATTTTGAACCACGGACCAGCGGTACCCAAATCACACGCCGCAAGCATCTGAATCTAGAAGCACTGAAAAAAATGTATTCAATCATAAAAAATTGTATTTGTTTTGGGATAACAAACATAAATTATATAGACAAAAAGTATATTTATTTTATTATGTTTGAATATTTATTTTTATTACAATCAGATTTGTCTCTTAACTCAGACGCTTACGGCGTACGATTTGGGTACAGATAGTCCTTGGTTCAAATCCCTGTCTCAGCTGTAATTTTTACGGCTCTTAAAATTTACGTTCACCTCTGGCAAAGTCTGCCACGCCTGCCGTACCGCACCGAGCGACCAGTGTTCAGTTAAGAGAGGCGGGTCAAGGTCCCTCTGCTCTATCCCCACTCCGTTGCTCCAACCCCTCAACAGGCGAAGGGGAAACAGCTGCCACGAAAGCGCACACGTACGTGGTACTACCCTGCTCATATTAATCCGAACGACCTGAATCGCACATCGCTACATTTCCTCCCAAAACTTATTCAACCCTTCCTACACATCTGCTTACACAGTCCTATACCCAGTAGGTTGTACAGTCACGTTAATATCCGAAATTGAGACTCACACACTTCACACAAAAAACGTGTTATATTTTAAAATATATTCGTTTTACAAACGAAAATATGGATTATATTTCGTTAGTAAAAGAGTTATGCAGACATTAAATGCACTTGGTTTAGGTTTTTTAAAACATTTGGGAGAAATTGGTGCCCCTACAGAACATAAAAAGTTACTGTTTTCAAACAAAATGTTAATTTTGAACAAACGCTAGGATCAAAAGAAAGGATGACTTTATACCGATCATATTTCACTTAAAATAATTAGATATTAAGGACAAAATCAATATTTTTGATGTATAACTATTCTGGGTAAAGATAGTTTTAAGTGAGAGCGTTTAAAAATAACCACAGATTTTTTAAGTTAGTTAATATTGTGGTGTGCTATTAAGACACGTTGTTCTTTTACTACTACATTTAAACTTATTTTAGAAACACGCGGAAAAACTTATAACTAAATTACTGTCGTCAAATTCATGTCGTGAACGCAGTTTTAGTTGACAGTATTTTAGCGTCAAAAAATTTATTTTCACCTACCATTAATATCGAAAGCTGCTTAAATAGCACTGAATACTCCTTTAAAAACAAAAGAAAACACGATGAGGGTTCAATTGATGAAGAAACAATTTCACATAGCCTTGTCACATTTGTGCTTTTAATGGTGTTTAGTAAACAGGCAAAAAGAAAAAAAAACTAATACGGCTTTTTCGCGATAGCGATATTCTGTGGGTGCTGCTGTTACAACTCAAACGACAGGTGAAACTTTGGTTGGCTGTTCTTTCAATAATAATAATAATAATAAATTACTTGTGAATATTCAAGAACGTGCACTGAAAACGTTAGGTAACTAGCAAACTGCTGCGTTTTCTAGCGGGCACGTACGAAATAATTGGTTCACTTCGCGATTTATACGGTTTTTGCTACTTGAAATTATTATTGTAGGCCAACTTATCACCCCATATTGATGTTAATACTACGGCGAGCTCTTCCGACAGTAGTCCGTAAAGAACTTGCACTGATTTAAGGGGTAAAATTTTACCAGTCATCTGATAACCCAGAATACAACCAGAAATTACACAATTTTACAAATTGATACTAGTGAGGATCATAAATTCAGTAACAATTGTTTTCATATTTTGTAACTGTTGTTTATGAGACTACACAGGAAACTGGGAACAAGGAAACGTAATTCTGATCAACACGTGTATAAGAGCTGTTGCCCCTCTGCTGCCGTCTTGGTTGGTAGCTCTCAGCCGCTAACACCGTAGGTGTCGCGGATGCCACTGCCGACCAGGAAACGTGGTGGCTAGCGTTCAGTTAATTCCTGGAGTAGACGGTTCGAATCCAGCCAGTTACATAAGTGATTTTTATGAAGTGTTACGGTCTTCTTGTGTTGACTGTACTGTGGATCGCCAAAGTCACATCATAAATCAACTGAGTAGCTAAATGAATGGAGAGGATGCAGTATTGATAAACTAAGGCAAATATTTTCTCTGTGTATTTTTTTAGCAATTTGTTCTTTAAATGTGTTATATATTTTGAAATATCACGGAAAAGATTATTTCCCAAGGTTTGGAAAGGAATACGGCTACGGTATGTGAGAATGAACTATTCCTCTGATAGTCTAAAATTATTTCGTTAATCCTCTGAGAACCAAAACATTGATTTTGTTGACCGTGGCATACACAACATTATTGAAAAATATACTTCAAAGTGGACTTCCAAACTGTCAGTGCCAGAAGTACTGGTAAAAATTTTCAACGATTTCATGAAAAAGTACATCTTCCAAGGATAATTTTTAAGTTTGAAAGCGAGCGAAAGTTTCGGAATGATAAAACTAGTTTGCGTAGCAGTTACTGATTCAAAATGCTATGCAGACCTCCTATTATCAAAACAGATTGTTCTACTGTCTTCGTAGTATAGGCCTACGTAAATGACGTTAAAGGAAAAATTGTAGTCAGAATTGATAAACATTTTTACCACAAGAACTCTAACAAATTCCGTCAAATCGCTTAAATCAATTAATCAAGATTTGTCTTAGCCTGTAGTATGCTTAGTACTGGAAGGAAATTATTTATTGATATTCTCTAATCTAAACTATGTATCAACAAATTTGTTACCATCACAGCTATAATAATATGGAGTTCAAAACATTGAAGGCATATTCTATGATCCGTCGGTTGTGATAGAAACCAAACATATTGTATAGTATCGGAAAAAATCGGAGAAGACAACTGGTGGTGACGATCAATTGGATTTCCATACTGTCTTGTGTGGGACTGATCTCACGGTCTTGCTCGATTAAATAAACTGGTAAATAAACACGTCTGAACACTGAACGAGAAGAGAGCACTTTGGAGGAATTTTTATCGTCCACAGGCATTTCATCATCTCACAATAATAATTTTTTTTAAATGTTTCCGCCAGCGAGACTCGATCTGACTACGACTGGGTTTAGGAGGCAAGGGGCTTGTTCGTTGCGCCACTATTTCCTTGACGGTTTCTTAATGTAGGAATATTTTGAACGCAAAGGAATATTTCAACGCCGATTTTCTGGACAACGGGGAAGCATTGCATGTTACTGCCTGACCACATTCACCTCTGCTTATGAGCTTATACAGGGCGTTCGCCGGAAAACGCTACCCTCCCAGTCTGTTGCCGTCGGCAACTTGCTCGGTCAGTGGAGCCAGCAGTTTCCGCCAACCGGCACCGTGAATCACCGCACTGTTTAACACCTCCGCTGCCCCAACAGTGCATTGCAGTGACCCTTACATTGTTAAGAACGGTTTCTTTGCATTGTAGATAGTTTGTGACTTCAGTCTCTTATTAATCAGTGTTGTGAATAAACGTTTCTTTGCGGTTTGGCTGGTTTGGGGCTTCATACTCTTATTAATCTGTACCGTGTTTGAGTGTGAGTAAAATTATGGTACGTTACAGTTTGCAACAAAGAATATTTCTCTACGATACATATGTGAAGAAGAAGTCGTTTAAAAAGTGTCGCAGTAAATTTCGTCGCGAATTTCCTGGCGCTTTACTGCCAGCTAAATCTGGTTAAAAAAGTAAGAGAAACGGGTTCATTTTTTAACAAAAAGAGACTGTCGGTCAACCGTATTCTCACAGAGGAGAAAATTAACGACATCGCTTTTCGACTAGAACAGTCACCCAAAAAATCATTAAGTTAGGGCAGCGTGTGTCTCGAAATATGTTCAGAAGATGTGAAATGTGCATTACACAAGAGGGTCAACACTTCCAGCATCTTTTATAAGGTAAGCTAATGAATTACGTCACATTTAAATGCTTAGCACACAAATTTATGAAGTTTATGAAGCGTAATTATTATGAAATAGTCCGCGGCCGACGGTCGAACAATGCCGGAAACTGAGCGCTCGCTCGCCGGGAGCAGTTTTTTCCTTGTAGCGCTAACAGTTGGTTGCGTTTCCCGGCGAACGCCCTGTATTACACAACGTATGAATCGGATCTAAATTTTACTGCTATCTTCTTTGGTTTCTAAATGTGTCGAAATCACGTCGCCTGTAATTTCTCAACTGCACACGTTTGGAAAATAATTATTTTATAATAGAACTAACATCACATTTCAGAAACAAATAACTTATTGTGGGAAATATTTGTCTAATTCTGTAGGTGGACTATAATTATTATGCACCGTCGTCAAGGAAAACAAAAATATTATGTAAAAACATGAGAGGAAATCGCATGGAACTAAATATTAGCACTGTAAAAAATTAAACGACCATTGTCATTCAAAAATTTACAGCCAGTTTGCTGTCGTAGACCAAACATAAATTCTTATATAACTGTTATAAATAAAGAAAGTTCATTGAGAATCTGTGCTAGAAGCAGAGAGTTCTTAGATTACCGTTTTGTACAATGCTGTTAGTAGTTTCTGTACACATTATCACATGTTCTTTACTGTAACTATAGACAACTAGTAGCTTGTACCCACGACTTCGTTCGTGTTTGTAAAGAATATGAATTGACAGCTACCGACATCTAACCACCATAGTACACGATGGGAGACTCGATGCTATTACCACTAGGGATTGCAATCCAGCAAAGCGGGATCCCGCAATCCCGCATCATTGGACAGTCTGGCGGATCCCGCACAAAATTAAGCGGATCCGCAATCCGCAAAATCCGGCGGAAACGCGTGTCAGTCTGCGTGACTCGCTGCCCCACTCGGTCTCTGTCGGATATTTTGCATTGTTTGCCTTTACCCTTCCCGTTGGCATTTGACTCATGTGAACAAGCGTTTGTTTTTGTCAATCGTCATTCGTAAGTAAATAAATACACTTTTACGTATTCAACAAACTTACGTTTGTTTCCAGTACACATTTCTGTAACTTGAGTTATGGTATGCATTTAGTACGATATTTTAACTATATAATCATTTTTTAAGTGTCGCACACGTTATCTGAAATACACGGTTACAGCTTTTTATTCACGGTTTCATTATTCCCATTTTCTGTAATTTCAGATAAAGTAATTGCGACAATTTCCTAATTTGCGGCTGAAAATTTGATTATTCGTTGATATGAAACTAATGTTATCGTAACTTTAACGATCGAGTACCTATTTATTTAACAGCAATCAAAAGGAAATTGTATATCCTTTGACTTACTGTTGTTTTGGCCGCTGCCTCAATGCGTTTCTCTGACGAAAGCCGCCTGCTTACATGTGCCGCTTAGGCTTTCGATTAATCCCTCTTCTCCTTGTTACCATTTCGACTAAAGGTAAAAAAAGTTATACTGAAATTTTCACGGGTGTATCGACGAATTGTGTTGTATGAACACCATACTTCGACGGCTGCCTCCGCCGTCTTTCTCACGTGTGTAATTTCGTGTGTTTGCAATGAAATCCGGAGATACAACCTATGAGGACTTCTAGTCCAGTAACGGGGTCGTAAAAAGGGGGTCTCACAAACATCACATCACGTAGAAGATTTTTTTTTCTTATCTTGTTTATATTGGTGAGATTATGTAGAAACCAAGTTTTCGACCTCCAGCACCCTCGGCACAATTTTCTGTGGCCAAAAAACATCAAAATTTGGGTACTTTTTTCAGTTTTTCGTCTATAACTCCTTCCTGATAAGTCCTATCAAGAAATATTCTATTTTCAATTTGAAAGAGGACAAAATTTCCTACAACTTTCGTATTACAAACTTTTTTCTAAACTCAAAATTAAGCGAGCTACAGTTCTTCGAAAATCAGCCAAATTTCACACTTTTCCTAAAAGTTGGGTTTTTACCTAATTTTCAGCTCAAAATGACCTGAAACCCCTGTATATATAATCGATATATATGTATTTCTGTATGACATAGTAATATATATGTACTATACTTGGATTACTGATGGTCCATTCAATAATCATATAGCATTGTTGGCCGGGAGATCCCGAAGGATTATTCGGCCGTCAGGTGACAGTGTTATGGATAGGCCGCGCAGTGCGCTTCTTGTGGCTATCTAACCTGACCAAGTACTAGTGCCGCATATAGGGAACCTACAGCTTAAGGTAGAATCCAAACCACAGAATCGTTCTGGCTTTCTCCATATTACACAGCAAGCTGTGTCAGAGGTAAAGCTCGGGTTAATGGCCTTTGAAAATTACTGCTGAGAACGGGATTTCGATCTTCAGTCAGATACCTTAACCACTGAGCTACCATTTCGTTCTATTACCTGATGGTATTTGTACCAGTTTGAAAAACGGATTTGCAAAACTGAAAACATAATGTTATGGCACAAAGTTTATTTATGCAGTCAAAATTAAGTCATAATAAGTCAAAAATTAGTCATAAATCCATTTCTTTTCCGTTTTAATGGATTGAAACAATGTGTTACATTTGAATTTGTTCCGTACAACAACGGAAAAAAATTGTCGCTATATGAAGCATTTAAATCTCTACAAGATACAATACCCAACACAAAATTTTTTGCTATGCACGGATGATTCCTCCTGCATAAGGTTATGTGGCATAGTAGTAAATACCTTGGCTGCTTCTGTGGAAAATATGAAGCCTATTTGACAACAAACTGTAGATCCAACATCACAGTTATATTTGATGGATACCGAAGTTATGCTGCGCAGAGAGGAATAAAGTCATCTGAAATGATTTGTAGTTTGAAAACATCAGATACTTCAGGAGGCATCATTTTCAGTGAGGAAACAAGTGCTACAGTGACGCAGCAAATGAGAGTAGCAAGAACTATGTAATGTTGATACTAATGCAAAAACTGAAAAAGGAGGCATCCAAGATCAACAGGCAAAACAAGATGCTGCTGGATTGATCATTGACGCAGCAATTTCCCAAGCAGCAAAATTCGACAGTGTGATGATTCTAAGTGAGTATATTGGCTTTCTCATTTTGCTAATGGGCTTTGGTACCACGAGTTTGAACCCACACACATCCTCTTCATCCATGCATTTGCTGGATGTGATACAATATCAGGATATTTCGGCTATGGGAAAGAAAACTTCTACTGCATGATTCAATACCAACCATATCTGAAAGTAACATGCATGCTAACTTCTCAGAACTCTAGCCTCCAGAGAACATTTGGAGAACACGCAGGGGAACATATCATCTTGGAACGGTTCGGAAAAATTGCTTGTGGAACATTGGAAGGCTCAGATATGAAATGATTAAGAAATCTGCCCAAAAATGCATTCAGACTAGCACGGTTGCCACCAAAATCAGATGCGGCAACGTTTCACTCAATATGCACGTACCACCAACTAAAGGTTGGTTGGGTCGAGAAATGTACCCATTGCCGTGAGGATGAAGGAAAGGTTCTTCCAGTCTTATTACAGTTACAATAATAAATGCATTCAGGAGGACGTCGGTTCGATTCCCGTCCAAGCATCCAGATTTGGGTTTTCCATGGTTTCCTCAAATCACTCCAGCCGAATGCCGGGATGCTTCCTTCAAAAGGCCATGGCCAAAATCCTTCACGTTCCTTGTCCCCAGTCCCATCGTGCCACTAATGAACTCGACGTCGACGAGGCGTAAAGTCATAAAAAACAATAATAAAAGACGATGCACTTGAGTTTACTTCGAAGGTTGTATCATATTCCTTCCAGAAACCTTGTTCTCCTCCATGCAGCTGTCGCTAATCAGGACTGCATTGATCAGCTGCTTGCAAAAATTGCTCTCGCCTGCCTCGTGAAAGCGTTCCTGGAATGTAGTAGATGAAGGAGAGGAAGATTTCTTTGACCCCGAGGAAGCTGTTCCTGATGCAATGGATGAAAGAGACACAATTCATTGATAAGCCGGGACAATCCAAACGGAAAAGAAATTTATTTATGACCATTTTTTTAACTTATTTCGAAATTATTATGACTTTATAACTTTGCGTCATAACATTATGCATTGTTGTTCGCTCTATTATCTTCAGTAATAGAGCGATCTGGTAGCTCAAGGCGTCTGACTGGAGATCGAAATCCCGGTCTCAGCAATGATTATCAAAGGCCATAACCCGACCTTGCTGTGTAATATGAAGTAAGCCAGAACGATTCTATGGTTTGGATTCCACCTTAAGCTGTAGGTTCCCTATATGTTATAGTACTTGGTCAGGTTAGATAGCCACAAGAAGCACACTGCGCGGCCTATCCATAACACTGTAACCTGGCGGCCGAACAATCCTTCGGGATCTCCCGGCCAACAATGCAATATGATTTTTGAATGGACCATCAGTAATCAAAGTATAGTACATATATATACTATGTCATACAGAAATACATATATATCGGTTATATATACAGGGGTTTCAGGTCATTTTGAGCTGCAAAGTAGTTAAAAACCCAACTTTTAGGAAAAGTGTGAAATTTGGCTGATTTTCAAAGAACTGTAGCTCGCTTAGTTCTGAGTTTAGAAAAAAGTTTGTAATACAAAAGTTGTAGGAAATTTTGTCCTCTTTCAAACTGAAAATAGAATATTTCTTGATAGGACTTATCAGGAAGGAGTTATAGACGAAAAACTGAAAAAAGTACCCAAATTTTGATGTTTTTTTAACCACAGAAAATTGTGCCGAGGGTGTTGGAGGTCGAAAACTTGGTTTCTGCATACTCTCACCAATATATACAAGATAAGAAAAAAAAATCTTCTACGTGATGTGATGCAAGTGAAAACTACCCCGTTACTGGACTATTCACTACAATCATTCGCCGAGAAAGTCTCCTTTCTTACTAAAAAATAATAATTTCCACTCTAAAAACGTCGTTACGCCACATAAGTAAATCTGAAATACTTGACAATTTACGTGTTGGTGTGTAGTTTCTTTTAATAACATTGAATCAACTGTAATATCAATCAAGAAATCAGGAGATATAATAATGAATCACGCAAAAAAAAGGCCAAGTCTCGTGCTTGTGCAGTGACAAAAAGTTATGAGCTTGTTCTGAGCCAAGTCTACGCTTTACAGAGTATATTCACTTCACTTTGTGAAATGGAATGCTTTTCTAGGTGTTATGGAACGTTTATTTAGAATTAAAAAAAAAAAAACTCTGGTAACTTGGTCATTAAGCAAACCATATTTTTAAACTTATGAGATGTATTGTAAGGCACATAATTGACCTAAGACTCAATATTTTCCATTTTTATTATTTATTTAAAAATTGGTTTAGATTAAAAAACAAAAATGTAAAACCTCGAAATACACTTAAGACACGCTAAAAAGTTTACCAATCAAAATATTGTTAACTGTTAATTTTTTTCATTTAACATTAAAAATTATTTATTAATTTAACTATTATTTTATTTATTAACGTTTTAAGTAACTATCTTTTAAAAATATGCGTTAAAAACTGTTTGTACCAATCCCGCACGGATCCCGCGGGATCCCGCGGGATTGGCGCAAATCCCGCGCGGATCCCGCGGGATTGAAAACACTGCGGGATTGCAATCCCTAATTACCACACAGAAACGCCAGTCATCTGCGCTATGTAGTTCAGGCAGCAAAGTAAAATATAAGGACACGAAAATATCCTTGATCGTCCACTTTCAACCACCATATCTCCCACACTACCCCAGTTACCGAAATTCGGCCAACATTGTTATCGACGGGTGACTCTGTGTTACTACCACACACAAACACCAGTGATTTGCGCTAGATAGTTTTGGCTGAAAATTGATGCACCATGACACATACGTTTTTGGGAGAAATATGAAAGTGCCGCAGGTCGACCACTTTCAACCACCATATCTCCCACATCGAGGGGCGTACCAATCGGAAATGTCGCCTAGGGCAAGCATCTAAGTTGCGTCCTTTCGTAAATTATTTAAATATAAAACTCATAAATATTAATAAACTTTTATTTTCTGTTTTAGAACAAAATTATTTCACAATAGTAAACTTAAAATTGCAACTTTCTTGCCTTCTGCGACGCAAATAGATAAAATAATAATTCAGTGTGGTCGTAATGATCTGGAGACGGAGTTTCTATTGGCTGCACATTCCGCCCCTGTCAAGCCTCCTTAACCTAACACGGCAATCCTACCGGGTACAGGGTGCCTACAGTTTAACGTGGAATCCAAACCACGGAAGCGTTCTGGCGTACTTCACATTACACAGCAAGCTGCATCAGAGGTGAAGGTCGGGTTAAGCGCCTTTGAAAATCTCCTCCGGGACACGGATTCGAACCAGGGGGCTTTCAATCTCCAGTCAGACGCGTTAATCACTGAGTCACCAGGCCGCTGCGCAAATAGATTAATAACAATTCCGAAACATATTTGTTCGATTTTTTTTCGCTCTATACTGAGCAAAGACTTTCTTGACACATTGTTGCCCTCAAATAGGAAAGAATCCCTACTAGTTTTAGTTTACTGAAAGAACGCTCGTAACTTGTCATGCATATTGCAGTCGTAAGCATAACCTATGTTGATATGCGCAGATCCGGAAAGATGCTCTCATCTCCATACTGAAACACAAATTCAAGAAGCTCTTCAGATCCTTTTATGTTTACCTTTTTTCTTGTGGATATTAGTATTCGAACATCCAATATTTCTTTTTATCTATTCTCCGTTAACATCACAACCATACAAGTATCAAAATTCTTTAGATTTATTTTTTAAATAGTCGCAGTCGCCAGTGCCTTAGTACAGTTTTTTAATATCTAGGAGAAATCCAAATCTGGTGTTGGTTTCATGCAGAGGACTGAACCTTTCGCTCATTTCACACACAACACGATTCAGCGATTCCTTCATAACTCTCTCTATGTCTTACCTAGCACCAAAACCAGCGCATTTTCTCTACCCATACGTTTTTTTCGCCTTTGGCATCGTTCAATCAGATCCCATTCCTGGCAAAGATTGAAACCTTTCTCTAGTGCATCACTAACCAACCTCTCTCTTCCATTAGTAAAATGGTCTTGGAGGGCTTTTATATGATGAAAATTCATGCTAGGATCCTGGAGCCGCTTTTGAACACGGTCGATAAAACAGTCAAACAATCGTACGACAACATGCGATTACATAGAAGTCTTGCCTCACTTCTTGTTTCGCTAGTTTGATTGCCATCGTCTGTCATGTCTTGGAGAACTTTCAGCATATCTTCAAGATAATTGTTAACTGCACTGTACTGCATCTTGTTGCAGCCTTTGATTTTACAACCACAGGCACGGAGTTCTTGAGTTTTTCCAAGCGCAGAGTGGAACGAGAAAAGAATTAAAAAAATGTATCATGCTTGGTTGCATGTACTCCACCAAACTGAGTAGATGATTATCGCAATTCACAAATGTCGGCAGATTATTGTTTTCGCTTATTCTTTCTTGAACACCAGTTCGGTGCCTAACCATCACAGCAGAGTTGTAACAACGTCATGAACGACAATCCTGCATATCCATACCGATTTTCTCTAGCTGTTTAAGGATTTCATCAACTAAGCTTCCAGCGTCCTATTGGCTTATCTGAATGAAACCGAAAAAGGACTCTCTAATGCGAACTAATTTCCTTTCAAAATCAGCTTCTATGTATCTCACTACTTCTGACATATGCTCACGATGTGCATGGTCAGGAGTAGAGTCAAACATGAGACCATAGTATTTTGATTTGCGAATGTTTCACAATAAACATTGGCGAAAAGTGCTCGCCATCAGATGAATGAACTCATTTTGAATAAGTGAACAAGGTGAAAAGTAAGATGTGGTGCCAGGATGAGTTTTAACCTGAGCAAGATGGTTACTCATGATGGAGTCAAATATGTCTAGGAGCATTGGTGGATCCATGATTTTGGTTTGGGGGTCTTGACTTGGTGGCTTTATAGGATGGGGGGGTCGACGAAAAACATTGCCGCCAATAAAAAAACAGTATACAAAAAAAAAGTTCCAAAAATTACGATGTCGTCGGGGGTGATCTAGATGATTTTGGGGGGGGGGGAGAACTTGAGACCCTTAGTACCGCCCCCCCCCCCTGGATCCGCTCCTGTCCAAGAACTTTATTAATTCAAGAAAATTACCAACATTATCGAATTCGGCTCCATCGCTTGTAGCCTACTAAGTGACTATCTGTGACCTCGTAATGCAAGATTTTGAGTGGCAAGAAATTTGATGCAGTGAAGGATTCTCTTTAATACGCCACTTTTATTTTTCTGTCTCGATCTGGATTTGAAGTTCAGCGTCAATAATACCTTTGGCTGCAGCAAAATTTCTTTCAATTTCTTTCCATTGGCTGAAGCACTCTTGATGATTCTTCGCATTTTCATAGGCAGTAAATCTTTCAGGTGCTTTCCAGAAGGTAAATCCATCTTCGTGCTCTAATGAAGGTAGATTATCTAATTGTTGAAAGATAAGATGACAGACGCAAAAAAATAAGATTTTTTAGACAGGGAATAGACTAGCCATGAACAAGTCACATCTCCACAGCGATTTCCTTGTTTCTTCTTAAACGAACTTTTGTTATACAACGGTTATTTGTGGGTAATAAAGGACCATCAGTATTTTGAAAATATTTTGAACCCATTTTAATTATTTCGTTTTCAAACGATCTTAGAATTGATTTCCCATTTATCTTATCAAAATGTAGAATTCCAATATCATGCTGCTTGATTACTTCTGGCATGACAGTGATTGGGTTTTCTACATCATCCACCATATCACCTCCACTAATGTTTTCAACAAATTCTTCAGGATCCTTAGAAGTCGTATCCTCAACGCCCTCAATCTCGTCATACTCAAAATTATCCAAAGTTATATCCTTCTCGTCTTGTGATGAATTAGTGTTGGATACTTTGTGCATCTCGATGTAGGCAATTCCTTAGAACATGTCGAACTTCAAGTAGCGGAGTTTTCAAGAAAAGGTATCTATACTTCTTGAAGGACTTGCTGGATTTTTGTGCTACTTCATAATGCAATTTTCGTTTTTTCAGTCCCTCTCTTTTTTTTATTTGAAAAAATTGATTTATATTGTGTCGGTATTATTGCGAAATAAAGTAGCTTCACGATCGCTCGGAACCCATGCAATGCAAATAAAATACACAACTGCGCCACGCGAATCATCTCACCAGCAATTAAGCAATGGAGAAAGTATCGCTTTGTAACAGCCCTAATACCTGAATTTTGAATAGCATTGTACTGTATGAAGTATTTGTAATTAGCTAAAGTTTGCTTGAAAGTGATTTGATATGTTTGTTTTGTAATTTCTTGTAAATCAGTGTATATAGACTTTGTTTTAGGTAAGAAAATTATTCAAAGGCCATTTAATATGTTTAAGAACCGAATGATGCAAGAGAATTTCTTAAATGTTTGTAATTCCATGTATTAATGTAAATTACGATGTCTACAGGACAATTTTCTACCGTTTGAAAGGATTTCTGTAAATAATTTTGTATTTAAGTATCTATAATTACCATTTCTGATCATTTTGTAATGTTGTTAATTAATTTTGTATTAATTCCGATTGTTTTTAATATGTTAGATTGTTTGAGTGATTGTTAATGATCGAGAAATATCGGGCGGATGCCTTTGAAGAATTCTCGTAATTTCGATAAAGACTATATAAACAGATCGCCTGGACAGAGAAATTCATTCATGCATTCAGTTAGTAAGTCAGTTTAGTTGGCAGTATTCAGTGTTACAGAGAGTTTCAACCATTCAGTTGAGTTTGCGACTGTGCATCTCTGTATTGTACCCATGGAGGAAGGAATATTCCTCCATGATTGTACCTATACTAGTTAATATCGCTGACTTGTTGATTTGATCACAATAAAACAGACATCTTCAAACATAACCTGTTTAAGAATTTTTTTAATTAATTAATGCAGTTCTTAAACCACAGAAGAACCCTAACAGCTTGTCGTATATCCTTAGAACAAAATTTGCCTTGTGGCCGAGGGACAGCAGCCGCTACTATTGGTCCATTATAAGACATCTCGACAGAGCACTCAATATACCGATCGTGTTCCAATTCGCTGTTTACATATTCCTTGTCGCTCGTTCGCGAAAGCTCACCAGCCACGCGCTGGTATTGTGGGATTATTTACATGTGAATTGTATTGTTGGTTTATTTTGATATTTAAGTTTAATATTTTACCAATTTTGCGCCCCCTCCTTTCAATGGCGCCCAGGGCACGTGCCCTATCTGCCCCACCCTAGGTACGCCACTGCCCACATCCCCATAGCTACCGACATCTAACCACCATAGTACACGATACCACTACCACACACAAACACCAATGGTCTATGCTTTGTAGTTGTGGCAGCAGAGTGACATATATGGAGACAAATGTTTTTGGTCGAAATACGAAAAAATATCCTTGATCGGCCAATTTCAACCACTATATCTCCCACACTACCACAGTTACCAAAATTCAGCCAACGTTGTTATCGACGGGTGACTCTGTGCTACTACCACACACAAACACCAGTGATCTGCGCTAGATAATTTTGGCTGAAAAGTGATGCACAATGACACATACGTTTTTGGTTGAACTATGAAAGTGCCGCAGGTCCACCACTTTCAACCACCATATCTCCCATACCCCCATGGCTACCGACATCTAACCACCGTAGTACACGATAGGTTACACGATACCACTACCACACACAAACACCAATAGTCTATGCTTTGTAGTTGTGGCAGCAGAGTGACATATATGGAGACAAATGTTTTTGGTCGAAATACGAAAAAATATCCTTGATCGGCCAATTTCAACCACTATATCTCCCACACTACCACAGTTACCAAAATTCAGCCAACGTTGTTATCGACGGGTGACTCTGTGCTACTACCACACACAAACACCAGTGATCTGCGCTAGATAATTTTGGCTGAAAAGTGATGCACAATGACACATACGTTTTTGGTAGAACTATGAAAGTGCCGCAGGTCCACCACTTTCAACCACCATATCTCCCATACCCCCATGGCTACCGACATCTAACCACCGTAGTACACGATAGGTTACACGATACCACTACCACACACAAACACCAATAGTCTATGCTTTGTAGTTGTGGCAGCAGAGTGACATATATGGAGACAAATGTTTTTGGTCGAAATACGAAAAAATATCCTTGATCGGCCAATTTCAACCACTATATCTCCCACACTACCACAGTTACCAAAATTCAGCCAACGTTGTTATCGACGGGTGACTCTGTGCTACTACCACACACAAACACCAGTGATCTGCGCTAGATAATTTTGGCTGAAAAGTGATGCACAATGACACATACGTTTTTGGTAGAACTATGAAAGTGCCGCAGGTCCACCACTTTCAACCACCATATCTCCCATACCCCCATGGCTACCGACATCTAACCACCGTAGTACACGATAGGTTACACGATACCACTACCACACACAAACACCAATGGTCTATGCTTTGTAGTTGTGGCAGCAGAGTGACATATATGGAGACAAATGTTTTTGGTCGAAATACGAAAAAATATCCTTGATCCTTGATCGGCCAATTTCAACCACTATATCTCCCACACTACCACAGTTACCAAAATTCAGCCAACGTTGTTATCGACGGGTGACTCTGTGCTACTACCACACACAAACACCAGTGATCTGCGCTAGATAATTTTGGCTGAAAAGTGATGCACAATGACACATACGTTTTTGGTAGAACTATGAAAGTGCCGCAGGTCCACCACTTTCAACCACCATATCTCCCATACCCCCATGGCTACCGACATCTAACCACCGTAGTACACGATAGGTTACACGATACCACTACCACACACAAACACCAATGGTCTATGCTTTGTAGTTGTGGCAGCAGAGTGACATATATGGAGACAAATGTTTTTGGTCGAAATACGAAAAAATATCCTTGATCCTTGATCGGCCAATTTCAACCACTATATCTCCCACACTACCACAGTTACCAAAATTCAGCCAACGTTGTTATCGACGGGTGACTCTGTGCTACTACCACACACAAACACCAGTGATCTGCGCTAGATAATTTTGGCTGAAAAGTGATGCACAATGACACATACGTTTTTGGTAGAACTATGAAAGTGCCGCAGGTCCACCACTTTCAACCACCATATCTCCCATACCCCCATGGCTACCGACATCTAACCAACGTAGTACACGATAGGTTAGACGATACCACTACCACACACAAACACCAATGGTCTATGCTTTGTAGTTGTGACAGCAGAGTGACATATATGGAGACAAATGTTTTTGGTCGAAATACGAAAATATCCTTGATCGGCCAATTTCAACCACTATATCTCCCACACTACCACAGTTATCAAAATTCAGCCAACGTTGTTATCGACGGGTGACTCTGTGCTACTACCACACATAAACACCAGTGATCTGCGCTAGATAATTTTGGCTGAAAAGTGATGCACAATGACACATACGTTTTTGGTAGAAATATGAAAGTGCCGCAGGTCCACCACTTTCAACCACCATATCTCCCATACCCCCATGGCTACCGACATCTAACCACCATATTACACGATAGGTTACACGATACCACTACCACACACAAACACCAATGGTCTGTGCTTTGTAGTTGTGGCAGCAGAGTGACATATACGGAGACACATGTCCTTGGTCGAAAAACGAAAATATCCTTGATCGGTCAATTTCAACCACCATTCCTCCCACACCCCCATAGCTACCGACATCTAACCACCACAGTACATGATAGGTGATACGATACCACTACCACACACAAAAACACCATTGGTCTATGCTGTGTAGTTGTGGCAGCGGAGTGACATATATGGAGACACATGTCTTTGGTCTAAATATGAAAATGCCCTGCATCGAGCACTTTTAACCATCATATTTCCCACATCCCCACAGCTATCGACATTCGGCCAACGTTGTGCACGACAGAAAAACTCCATGTTACTTCCTCACACAATGACCTGTGATCTGTGCTAGGTAGTGGTGGCTGAAAAGTTAAATATAGAAAAACACACGTCTATTTATATATATATATATATATATATATATAAGATTATGTGGCCCGCAGGCTAACTTATAATCGAAATTGTTGCCCATATCCAAAATTTGTCGGGCAGCCATGCTCTAAAACAACTGTTACGTGATACTACTCAATAATATAAACTGGATTAATTTGTAGTTTCTGTTTCATTCTCAAAGCTATCCCTCACTCATACAATACTATTTAACCAACACACGTTATCATAAAATTAATTTTTTAGTGTTGGGTGAACGGTGACGTTCTGGCATCGCATTCGGGAGGACACGGGTTCGAATCTCCATCCGAGCATCCAGATTTTGGTTTTCCATGGTTTCCCCAAACCTCTCCAGGCGAATGGTGGGATGCTTTCCTCAAAAGGCCTTAGCTGAATTCCTTCCTGTTCCTTGCCCACGGTCCTTTCTCGCCTCTAATGACGTCGATGTCGCGTAAAGCCATAAACAAAAAAAGCATATAATTAAACACATCATTACACCTAGAGCACTACACTGCTGGTATAGTGTTACTGTGTGATCACGTGGACCAAACGCAAGATTACGAACTATCTGCTTCAATTTGAATTAGTGAATATCAAACTATTGTCACATTTTCTCTTGGGGATTTTAAAGGAATAGGTAAGAGATAAATAAAATGACGTTTGCCGACGAATATTGTTGGTTTTTATTTTGTTTTATTTGTTGAACTAAGAAAAACATAAAGGTATTCGATGTCGAAAAAACATCGATGTTTTTAAGCTATGCATCGAAAAACATCGATGCATGATTCCAATGTTATACATTGAATGAAAACATTGACGTACTTTCTAAGTGGACACACCTAGTAGAAGATTCCTAAACTGGGACTGCCAAAAACATCGTAACTATGCTACACTAGATGACGCTGCCGCTACTGCTGCACTACTAGCCATTTTTACCAGTGGTCGGAACGAAGGTCTCGTTAGCCACCTGGGTGACATTGCTATTCCCGCCTTCTATTGTCCTCGACTATGGATATTGTGGTGTGACAGCGTCACCCACAATGAATATAATCAAATCATTATTAATTATATTCATATTTCTTTCTTTTTTCCTTTTTTATTATATTCAAGTTTATTAATTATTTAATCTTGGAACGTGTAAATGAATTATAGATAATGAGGTTTGTCTGGATAGGTTAAACGTATGTTTAAAACCAGGGCGGCCAAAAGGTATAGTTTATTATAACTTAATTTTTCTGTAAACGCATGGCTCAGAACGCTTAAATATTGAAGGCTAGAGACTGCCATTTCGACCGTTGAGGGTGGAACAATGGAGCAGGCGAGGCGACAAGGTGACGCCGGGCCAGCCCGGCTTGAGTCCCGTTGGAATTCGGTCAACGAACTACCCCACCTTGCCGCTATCCCGAAGGCCAAGTAGGAAACGCGCGAAGGAGTCAGCGAATGCGACGCGTGATATTAAACACGTGACGACGGAAATGTGTAGCTAGCCAATCCTGAACATTTATTGGGGGCTACAATACTAATTCCATGGAGTTCTTTTACATGTGGCGAGCAACTAGCCGAGGAAGAGGAAGGAGCCATTTTTGAGAACACTTCTGTCCAAGACGAGCTGATGAGCAGACGTGACTTGGGTCCAAGACGAGCTGGTGAACAGACGTGCTAGCCGGCACGCTTTCTGATGATCATTGTGGTTGATCATTTCTTGCTTTGGAAAAGCGAGATGTCGAGTGGCATGCTTGCCATTATGTGGAAGTTATGCTAATAACGCGGTCGTAGCCGCTTATTTAGCTTCCATTGCTGCAGTGGCATTGTGTTTGTCGCTCACCATCACGGCGATGATACTATGGTAATGTACCAGAAACGACGGTCACTATCCAGTGGATTTTTAACAGACTTATGTGCCCTTAAGCGACGCCTGGGTTAAGACTCTGCTCCCGCCACTTAAATTCTGAGCTAGCTGGATTTATATTTCAATTCAATTTTCTCTTAAGCATCTTGCTGTTTGTTAATTCAATTTTGATGCTTGTCATTCACTTTATACGGCGCCCCCCTGGGATTTTCCTTTGTACAGTAAAATGTTAGCTTCAATTTGATGGCCTGTGTTGCCATATTATTTCGTGTTAACTTTGCTGTTTTTATTACTTGTTTGAGATATTTCATTCAGTTTTGTTTGCTTACTCCGGCGAATTGTAAACGTCGGGTATTGCTTGTTTTTGCTGATCTAAATTGTGTTTAACGTAACGTTAATTACTACCCGACCTTGTAAGGCCATAAGACTCAATAAATGAGGTTTTATTTTGTGTCTGAAATTCATGGTTCTAGTTAGTAACCTATTAGATCCCCTTATAGCATCATCATTATATGTATTTTCATTTTTCAGGAATTATTTTAGATTTTAATAATTCCCCCCTCCCTTTTTTGGCAACTCACGTTTTCTTAACGGTAGCCAACAAATGGTCTTCTATTACAATTGGCACCCAACGTTTCGGGCTTTTGCAAGTCGAAATTATTTTGAGAATTTTACAAGTCTTAAAAAATCCATGGATGTGACCTGTGTTGATTCATTTTATTATTTTAGAATAAATTTTATGTTTGAAATTTGTTTGCTTTGTTTGCCATGCTTGATTTAAAATTTAAATGTGTGATTTGTTTCAATCAGTTGTTCAAGTATATGTTTTTGTTCACTTGCATCAAGCATGGTTAGTTTAAAATTAAAGATAGAGTCAGTGCTTTTGAAATTTTAATGCATGGTAAAAGTTAAGATTTTTTCTTTATGCTGATTTCGCTCATGTGTTGAGGTATTTGTGTCGCATGAAACATCGTTGTTTTTCCTTGTTGTTCAATTTTGGATGGGTTTTATTTCATGTTGAAGGGATTTATGCGCGAAATTTGTTTAATGCTGTACTTTTCGAGTTAAATCGTGCCGGTTGTATTTTGTTCGTTGTCGATTGTTCAAATTGTTCGGAGTTGAAATTTTGTATCTTACGATCAAATCTATGAAGTTGAGGTCACGCACCATTAATAGGGCGGATCAATTTATTGTTCATAACATTTCCGAGCAAACTGACGCGATGAATCAAGCACCGGAAGTACGCGAAATGCCGTTGGCGAACGAAGAGTGTAATGATACTCCTAGTACGCGTAGCATCCATTCAAATGCATCATTAGATGGGGAACAGTTAGGGATTTTTCCAACCCCAGACAATGAAACCGTTCAAAATTCACCCTTGCGGGCAGATATTGGAACACATGGTGCGTCGCAAAGTACGGTAGAATTGCCACCGGCGACCGCACAATTTCAAGACCCGAACCTAATCTTTAACATGCTGGCGGAATTAAGTAGACAAATGGCTTCGCAAACAGAAATGAACAAGAAATTGGATTCGAAATTGGATGCACAAAGTCAAAATTCTATCTCGTTGAGGGAGGAGATAAGTAAAACTTCTGGCTCATTGAGGGAGGAATTAACTAAACAAATAGCTTCACAACGGGAGGAGTTAAGTCAAAAATTTGAATCACAAAGTGCTTTGTTGAAGGGCATGGACGGAAAATTGTCCGTTTTTCGCGAGGAAATGACCCGTGAAATGAGTGCATTCAAATCGGAGATGCGAGCGAATGTTTCAGTGTTGGAGAGACGCACAGATACGATTCAGGCAACGTGCACTGCATTGCAAGAATCAAGCGCGGAAATCTCGAAGCGTTTGGACGCGACCGAAAAATCTGTCGAGCACGTGCGGCAAGAAAGCCACCAGAGTCTCGGTCAGATCTCGGAATTTGTCCACGAGATTAAGGATAATACTGAACGAAGCTTGCAGGCTGTTAATGCAAAGGTGTCGGAGGTTGCAAGTTCGGTTGAACGAGTACAAACGGCACAACAGGATTTGCAAGCGTCACAGCAAACACTTGCGCAGAACACTAATTCAAAACTGGCGCAGTTGGAATCCAAGATGAAGGAAGTGAGTAGTACCAACGCTAGCGGGAGTATTGTTCACGCGAATTACGCACAGTACGCTGCAGCTAATATCGAGCTTAAGTTGCCACGTTTTGGGTCCCGCAAAGACGTAAATCCTAGAATTTATCTTACCGAAATGGAGCGGTATTTTGAAATCAAAGGAGTGCCTGATTCCATGAAGCTTATGTTAGTCGAGGAATCATTTTCAGAAACAGACAGACTCTGGCTGAAAATTGCGTCCGAAACTAACTTATCTTACGCCGAATTCAGAGTCCTGTTTCTTGAGACCTTCTGGTCGAAAAAGATCCAGAACCAGGCGAGGATAAAGCTGTACCAAGGAAGGTACATTCCCAAGTGGCATTATTCGATGGAAAGCTACGTGAAAACTTTGCTGGTGCAGTGTAGGCAATTTGACGACAAAATGACGGACGGAGAATTCATAGAGATGGTGATCGCGCACTTTGGTCCACAAGTGCAGTCACTCATTAACCCCGTGGTCATTCGTACGATACCAGAACTGCTAGAAACCGTCGGTAACCTTGACAGAATCGGGAAAATGGCCGATAATCTGGCGAGACAAGACGCGGAACGAAACCATGGCGAAGCGCAAAGCGAGTCTAAGCGACCGCATGGCGGCAATAAAGCTTCCTATGCTGATGGACAGAATGGGAAATCTTCCCATCAAAATTCCGGCAATCGTAATGGAGGGAAGAAATGGAAGAACGGAAATGCACAGTGGAAGGATGATAAAAATCATCAGCGGTCGGGAAACAACCGATCCGCGTATCCACAAGAATTTCCAGTGAACGCAATCTCGATTGAAAACGCGGAACCGGAGATGTGTGCAAAGGCGACGGAGGAAAATGTGGGCGGCGTTAACAACGCGTCTAACTCCCCGCCGTCACAATGAGATTTTTCGGGGGACGCTGCAAACGCCGACAGCATTTGCCTCGGCAGTTTGGAATATTGGCGCGGCGAAGGACCGGAAAATATCGATGAAGAAGAAGATATGGTATCCGGCGACAGCCTCATGGCGCGCGCGAAGTGTCCCCGTGTAGATATTATTGCATATGGCATACGGGCGAATATTTTAATTGACTCGGGATCGTCTGTCTCCGTAATGTCTAAGAAATTTCTGCTACGCTTGAAAGATAAGAATCCGCGGCTAAAAGTAATTCCCACAACGCAAGTTACGGTGGTTCCTGCAATAGGAAAGAGAGAGAAGATCGTTAGCACGCAAGCGCTAATCCCCGTGAAAGTCGCGAATAGCGAGTTAATGTTGCCACTACTTATAGTACCCGGTTTGACGCAAGATGTGATCGTTGGATGCGACCTCTTAGCAAAACGTAAAGTCATTCTGGATTGGGGAAATAAGACGGTGACAAATTTGGTTCCGGAGGTGTTGCATTGGAAACATGAGGCCTGTGAGCAGAGCCTTGGAATAAATAGTTCCAAACCAATGCAAGACACCGCGGGACGCGAAGGCAATTTGAATAACGGAGGAAGAGCTATATGCGCATCAGCTGACGAGCAAAATCTCATACCGCAGAACCCAACCGACAAAATGCGGGAAAAAGGAAAACTTGACGCCAGCACGGGAGCCAAAGCTATGCCGATACTGACGAGAAACTTGACGACAGCACCACAGTCAAAGCCAAAGCTATGCCGATGCTAATGAGAAACTCACGATCATTTCATGCGGGATGAGACTGCGTCTGATTCGTATCAATGTAAAATTTAAGGATCAACCCGAGAAGAATCCCGAGGATGACATCAAGAAAGCACATGAATTCTTGGTGAGAAAAGCTACGAAGCGGCAACGCAAGCACGACGGAGTGCGGACGCAAACGTTTAGCGTCGGGCAGCAGGTGCTACTTAGGACTATGACCCCGTCTGACGCACAGCGAAAATTAATTTCCAAATTCTTTCTGAGGTATTCGGGACCGTTCTCAGTAGCGAGGATTATCTCCCCAAACTGCTACATGCTGACCGACGGCAGAACGGAGCTCGGCCCGCATAATGCCCGGAATTTGCGCCCGTTTCACACAGCATAGTCTACAAGTTCCTAGACGGATGTTTGTAAATATAGCTTAAGGATCAATGTACATTTAGTTAGGTAATAACATAGAGCATATGTTTAGAAAGTGAGAGTGTCAGTCTTAAGACACGTAATTGCCTAACAAGCGTAGCGCTAACGCAGCGAGAACAGGTAAAGGACGCTCAGCTGTTTGGAATAGCGGCTGTGCCGACCGCCAGTTTCCTGGAAGGATCGTAATCAGGTTAAACGAAAACAGGTAGCCTGAGCCAGCCTAACGGGACAGCGCTTACTGACAACAACAGAGCGGGCAAAGTGGAAACAGCTGATCGCTTAGTTTCACCGCTATAATGTCTTTGCTACGAGTGTAGTTTGGAAAGCATAATATAGTTCATTTTGCGAGAACCGTCTTTCTTTTGTATTGTATGGATAATTATGTAAATTCGCGGAAGATTTTTTCTTTTCCATTTGATTTTCATGTTATGTGGTTTCGGCATACTTGTGTCGGCCTTGATAATGGACATTCGGTGCATTCTTTATTCTTGTTGTTGCTGTATCTAACTTCAACACATGTGCTAGATTTGCATAGCCCGTTGTAAATAATTCATTGAGTTGTCTAGTTTTAATGTTAATATCTTGTGCTTACATCATTTTTTGTTTATTGATTGAACAGATCTATTTTGTCGTTCATTTACATCTATGTACCTGTCAATGTTTTATGATGTTTTACTTTGCATATTAGGATAAGACATTTCATTATTTATGTTAACCAGAGTCACGTGTCGTATTTACATATTTAAAGAGGTCACATGTATGCGATAGTTTGAGTGAGCTGGAACCATGAAACTATAATGTAGGCAATGATTTTTATGCAACTGTAGGGTTACAATAGTTCAAATAAAATTATTGGCATAATTTTATTTTGATTGGGTGGCAGGTATATTGTGGTGTGACAGCGTCACCCACAATGAATATAATCAAATCATTATTAATTATATTCATATTTCTTTCTTTTTTCCTTTTTTATTATATTCAAGTTTATTAATTATTTAATCTTGGAACGTGTAAATGAATTATAGATAATGAGGTTTGTCTGGATAGGTTAAACGTATGTTTAAACCAGGGCGGCCAAAGGTATAGTTTATTATAACTTAATTTTTCTGTAAACGCATGGCTCAGAACGCTTAAATATTGAAGGCTAGAGACTGCCATTTCGACCGTTGAGGGTGGAACAATGGAGCAGGCGAGGCGACAAGGTGACGCCGGGCCAGCCCGGCTTGAGTCCCGTTGGAATTCGGTCAACGAACTACCCCACCTTGCCGCTATCCCGAAGGCCAAGTAGGAAACGCGCGAAGGAGTCAGCGAATGCGACGCGTGATATTAAACACGTGACGACGGAAATGTGTAGCTAGCCAATCCTGAACATTTATTGGGGGCTACAATACTAATTCCATGGAGTTCTTTTACATGTGGCGAGCAACTAGCCGAGGAAGAGGAAGGAGCCATTTTTGAGAACACTTCTGTCCAAGACGAGCTGATGAGCAGACGTGACTTGGGTCCAAGACGAGCTGGTGAACAGACGTGCTAGCCGGCACGCTTTCTGATGATCATTGTGGTTGATCATTTCTTGCTTTGGAAAAGCGAGATGTCGAGTGGCATGCTTGCCATTATGTGGAAGTTATGCTAATAACGCGGTCGTAGCCGCTTATTTAGCTTCCATTGCTGCAGTGGCATTGTGTTTGTCGCTCACCATCACGGCGATGATACTATGGTAATGTACCAGAAACGACGGTCACTATCCAGTGGATTTTTAACAGACTTATGTGCCCTTAAGCGACGCCTGGGTTAAGACTCTGCTCCCGCCACTTAAATTCTGAGCTAGCTGGATTTATATTTCAATTCAATTTTCTCTTAAGCATCTTGCTGTTTGTTAATTCAATTTTGATGCTTGTCATTCACTTTATACGGCGCCCCCTGGGATTTTCCTTTGTACAGTAAAATGTTAGCTTCAATTTGATGGCCTGTGTTGCCATATTATTTCGTGTTAACTTTGCTGTTTTTATTACTTGTTTGAGATATTTCATTCAGTTTTGTTTGCTTACTCCGGCGAATTGTAAACGTCGGGTATTGCTTGTTTTTGCTGATCTAATTGTGTTTAACGTAACGTTAATTACTACCCGACCTTGTAAGGCCATAAGACTCAATAAATGAGGTTTTATTTTGTGTCTGAAATTCATGGTTCTAGTTAGTAACCTATTAGATCCCCTTATAGCATCATTATATATGTATTTTTCATTTTTCAGGAATTATTTTAGATTTTTAATAATTCCCCCCTCCCTTTTTTGGCAACTCACGTTTTCTTAACGGTAGCCAACAAATGGTTCTTTACAATATGTATTTAAAATATTCACTTACTGCCCGTTAAATTTTCTCACCTTTATAATTCTGTGGCTCCACCTGAATGGGTGTTTTATTGTTCTTAATAAATGATATCTTTTATTAATTTATGTGTTCCGCTTTTATTAAAGATTGAATTCATTAAATGAAATGTAGCGGTTTTATCCACTCCAAACTCTATATGACCATCGATCACGCAAAATCCGGGGTAGAGTAGGCCAGCACATGCAGTGTTATGTCTCGTTTCGCCGAAAGTCTTTTACCAATTAATATGGTGTGACCGTCAGCAAGGGACTCTCGTAGCTTAGTCTAGCATTAATGGAAGCATGCCGTTAACCAGCCAGGTAGGCCAAGCATTCCAGTCAATCACTTAGCTTGCCATTTAGTCAAACCTTTAATCACTCAGTCATTTAGTATTAGCAGCAGTCATTGTTATTCCATAGACGCTACATCAGGCGTATCGATTTGGTTATATTATATTTACTTTGCGAACTGCTCACCGTTATCCTTAGTTCATTGTAAACAGTTGAACTAATAGTGGGAGAAATTGCTATTGAATCACCAAAGAAAATATGCAGTTCTAATGAGAAACCTTAGATTTAATAACTTCTCTCCTCCTAACACGTCATGACACGTTTGCTTTTACGTTAATTCAGTAAATCATTACAGCTTGTGCATACTAACAATACCACCTAACGCCACATAACATTTGCCTCGCTCGTCCGGCATGCATCATGGAGGAGGTAAATATATGGAGACGACGCAAGAGACCTTCACCACGCATTGAAGTGAAGCCGGGCGGAGAAGGAGTGGGGGGCTAGGCCGATCCCATACAGACGCGGAGTATATGTACAAAAACCTCAAGGGGACTCTAGGATAAACGTAACGCCGCAATCTGCTGATGGATTATTATGTAACTCGATGAGACAAATAAAAAATGAAGAATAAAAGTTTTTGATATCATGTTTAGTTTTAGAGATATTCTGTCTCAAACGTGAAATGTTTTTGGTTGAAATACAGTAGAAAAAATTGGTTAAAGTTAAATATGATGACGGATTCGTATTTAAAAAGACGAGACAAATAAAAAATAAAGAATAAAAATTTTCGATATCTCACCTAGTTCTCGAGATATACTGTATCAAAAGTGAGGTGTCTTGAGTTGAAAAGCAGAAGCAAAATTTCACAAAAGTCAAATTTAATGATCGATTCTTATGTAACACGACGATACAAATCGAAAATAAAAAAATAAAATTTTTCGATATCTTGCTTAGTTTTCTGGATATGCTGGGATTTCGTTGATATGCGGCCTGGACACACCCCTTTAAATCTCATTTTCAACACTCATTATAAAAGTAATGCTAGTCTATTATGTACAAAATAGCAAGGTATGCTGATTTTCTACACTACACCAACAAAAATTTGAGAACAAAGTCATCCCATTGAGAGCTAAGACTAAATATTTATAGACAGGCATCGAAATTTGCAATTCCTACCGCCCTCTTCAACAACGATAATTAGAATTCAACTTACTTATGAAATGATATTCCAGGTTCTTTCCTCTCTTGCCTATTTGTGCAACCGTATGCAACACAAGATGGCATTATAAAACACTTATACACATTACAAAATTAAATAATTACAGCATCTAATACAATGTGAACATCGCATTTGTTTGGGATCGCAATATTGCCGCAGTCGCCACTGCGCATGCGCGAGAGTTTAGAGCCTGCTTCACAGATTTAACGTCACTTCTCCTCCATATATTTCCTTCCTCTATGGCATGCATCTGCTGGTCAACACAATACCATGGAGGAAGGAAATATATGGAGACGACGCAAGAGACCTTCACCACGCATTGAAGTGAAGCAGGGTGAGGAGGAGTGGGGGGGCATGACCGGAGTGGAGGGGGTATGGCCGCTTCCATACAGACACGGGGAATATGTACAAAAACCTCAAGGGGACTCTAGGATAAAGGTGACGCCGCAATCTGGTGATGGATTATTATGTAACTCGATATGACAAATAAAAAATGAAGAATAAATTTTTTTGATATTCTGCTTAGTTTTCGAGATATTCCGTCCCAAATGTGAAATGGTTTTGGTTGAAATTCAGAAGAAAACATTGGTCAAAGTCAAATTTGATGATGGATTCTTATTTAAAAAGACGAGGCAAATGAAAAATAAAGAATAAAAATTTTCGATATCTCACCTAGTTCTAGAGATATACTGTATCAAAAGTGAGGTTGAAATGGAGAAGAAAAATTTCGCAAAAGTCAAATTTAATGATCGATTCTTATGTAACACGACGAGACAAATCGAAAATAAAGAATAAAATTATTCGATATCTTGCTTAGTTTTCGGGATATACTGGGAACATCGCAATTGTTTGGAAGCGCAATATCGCCGCTGCCGCCGCTGCCGCCACTGCGCATGCGAGCCAATTTAACGTCACTTCTCCTCCATATATTTCCTTCCTCCATGCACAATACTTTGTCGTCCCAAGATACTATTCAGGCATTCTTAAAGACTAAACTAAAGCTACCCTGATGACTAAAACACTCTACTATCAGTGAAAACCTTCGATATATATTTGAATACAAACATTTGTATAATAATACAGAGTCTTTATAAATTGTAAACAATTAAAATTACAATAATACATAGTCATAACGATAATAATTAAATAAGTAGCAAAAATGGGGAGGGAGGGGGTTGTAACAAATTTTACAACTTTTAGTGATCAATATACAAGAATCACACTTACTTGTATATATCAATTCTTAGAAAAGTTAAATATCAGTTAACCATCTAGCCTTATCTATCCTCTGTTCTCCAACCGTAACTAATGGTGGTGGTGTCATTAGTGGTGTTATTAGTGGTATATTAGTAGTCCAGAAAAAAGAAGAGATCAAACCTCAGGACAGAAGCCTTCCTGAAGCAAGAAGACATTTGAAAGATTAGCTGAATATGGAAAAATCTTTTAGGTTAGTCTCACTTCCAATCTATAGTCCTTCCACATCTTACTCACAGTTATAGGCCAAAAAACCGGTTGGCTTCTTACACGAGACTCCTGTAGGGAAAAATCATCATAAGACTTCTTTATCACAGTAATTTTAATAGTTACTTGAGAAAATGCTGACGTGTTGTCAGTTCATTTCGATGGTCATAAAGAGTTCCAAAATACTTTCGAATGTAACTTTCCTTACACTTTGGTTTAGTTTTCAAAAATTATCTTCCAATGTGATTAGTAACTTTGATTACAGAAATGTGTTCCGAACAAACATGGGACACCATGAATCATATCAACTTACCAGCACGTTTATAAGTATGATTGGTTTTTTGTTTCCAACAAAAGCATATCAGAAACATTAAACACGTTAATAAGAGAAGGGTCACACACTGGGGTATTTGACACAAAAACCCGATCAAAAGTCAAAAAGATTTTCAAGCAAATTCCAAATCTATCTGACTCGAGCCAAATGTCTATAGAACAACAGCCCACTATGTTTTTTAGATAAGCTTCATTACCCACCCCGTGAACAGTTGTCTTCTGAGCACATTGCAGGACGCACGTACTGTTGCCATGCAAATACAAGAAAATTATAAGCTGTACTATTTTAATTTGTGAGTGATTTTAAGTGAGTAGTGGTGATTTTAATCATGTATATTGTACAGCCAGGAATGTACAACTGAAATAACAGTAACATAAATCCAAAAGTATCGCACAAGTATTATACTTGTGCTTGGATCGGAGAAGGGTAGGGCTGAAATGAAATTTAAATAATATAAGACAAGAATTAATAAGGTTTTGAAAGAATTATAAGTATGAACATTTCTTTTACAAAATCGTGAAATTTTTGTATAAGAGATTTAAACAAGAAAAGAAAAAAAGATTAATTAAGGAGGAATTTTTTGAGAATAGAAACACCGTAGAAATTGATACCACAGTTAAAGATTTGAGCAAAAATAACAAATCAAGCTATAGGAAATGTTCAGACCTTGAAGATCAGTTATCATAACCAAGAGCTAATTCGCAAAATTCATAAGGTAATAAACTGTTAAAAGTAAATATTGTTGTGGACTGTAGAAATCATAGAGTTAAGAAGAAAGTGGAAATTTCGGTATTAATTTTCAGATTTCCATAGCGCCCTACACTCAAGAAAAGTAAAAAAAAAAAAAAACATAATAGCGAAGAACAATAAGTATTTTTCTGAAATTTTCGTTGCTTAGAATAATTTATGAATTAATGTACAAAAATTTGACAGTAATAGACGTTAGTTCAAATGAAACACTACTATTCTGGAAATAACATATGTAGAATATGTCGACTGAAAGGAGATTATTCCAAAAGGAACTCTAATGTAATATGCAGTTGTCTATATAAGACACTCACTCATGTGCTTGGCATCCCCACACTTCGCGCCGGGGAGCCGACCGGAGTGGACCTACCTGCAGGAATCAGCAAAAGTAGCAGCGGGCCCCCAACCTCGGGAAGCGGCCTCACCACCTCCACTTCTCAGAGGAGCGGCCTGCGTCTACGGTGTTGATTAGTGGTTGTTGGGTTCCTCACGGTGATAACGAATGGTCAGATCAACACATTCGATAACAACCCAAGCACCGACCTTGAGATCACTGTACAGACCTTGGGCTCCACCCTAACTTCCGCAGCAGGAATCTCCCGTTCTTTATATGGTAACTAGCGGGTACCCACGACTTCGTTCGTGATTGTATAGAATTCATATTGACATCTATAGACATCTAACCACCATAGTGCATGATGGGAGACTCGATACTATTACCACACACAAATACCAGTCTTCTGCGCTATGTAGTTCCGGCAGCAAAGTAAAATTTACGGATACACACAAGTCTTTGGATGAAATACGAAAATATTCATGATCGATCAATTTCAAACACCATATCTCACACACTCCCACAGTTACCGAATTTCGGCCAACGTTGTGATCAATGGGAGACTCTGTGTTACTACCACACACAAACGCCAGTGATCTGCGATTGATAGTGTTCACTTAAAAGTGATACACCGTGACACATGCGTCTTTGGCAGAAATATGAAATTGCCGCAGGTCGACCATTTTCATCCCCCATATCTTCCACACCCCCATAGCTACAGACATCTAACAACCATAGTGCACGACAACAGACACGATTATACTACCACACATAAACACCAATGCTCTATGCTATGTAGTCGTGGCAGAAAAGTGAAATCTGCGGAGACACATGCCTTTCGTTGAAATACGAAAATATCCTTGGTCGGGCACTTACAACCACCATATCTCCCACACAACCACAGTTTCTGAAATTCGGCCGCTGTTGTGATCGAAAGGTGACTCTGTGTTACTACCACACACAAACGCCAGAGATCTGTGATCCATAGTTTTCGCTGAAAAGTGATTCACCATGACACTTTTGTCTTTGGCAGAAATATGAAATTGCCACACGTCGACCACTTTCAACCCCCATATCTACCACAGCTCCATAGCTACCGAAATCTAAAAACCATAGTGCACTACATGAGATACGATTCTACTACCAAACACAAACACCAATGCTCTATGCTATGTAGTTGTGGCAGAAAAGTGACATATGCGGAGACAGTCGAAATACGAAAATATCCTTGGTCGGCCACTTACAACCACCATATCTACCACAGTACCACAGTTTCTGAAATTCGGCCGCTGTTGTGATCGAAAGGTGACTCTGTGCTACTACTACACACAAACGCCAGTTATCTGTGATCAATAGTTTTCGCTGAAAAGTGATACACCATGACACTTTTGTCTTTGGCTGAAGTATGAAATTGCCACAGGTCGACCACTTTCAACCCCCATTTCTCCCACACCCCCATAGCTACCGACATCTAAAAACCATAGTGCACGACAGGAAAGATGATTCTACTACCAAACACAAACACCAATGCTCTATGCTATGTAGTTGGGGCAGAAAAGTGACATATGCGGAGACAGTCGAAATACGAAAATATCCTTGGTCGGCCACTTACAACCACCATATCTACCACAGTACCACAGTTTCTGAAATTCGGTCGCTGTTGTGATCGAAAGGTGACTCTGTGCTACTACTACACACAAACGCAAGTTATCTGTGATCTATAGTTTTCGCTGAAAAGTGATACACCATGCCACTTTTGTCATTGGCAGAAGTATGAAATTGCCACAGGTCGACCACTTTCAACCCCCATTTCTCCCACACCCCCATATCTACCGACATCTAACAACCATAGTGCACTACATGAGATACGATTCTACTACCAAACACAAACACCAATGCTCTATGCTATGTAGTTGGGGCAGAAAAGTGACATATGCGGAGACAGTCGAAATACGAAAATATCCTTGGTCGGCCACTTACAACCACCATATACCACAGTACCACAGTTTCTGAAATTCGGCCGCTGTTGTGATCGAAAGGTGACTCTGTGCTACTACTACACACAAACGCAAGTTATCTGTGATCTATAGTTTTCGCTGAAAAGTGATACACCATGCCACTTTTGTCATTGGCAGAAGTATGAAATTGCCACAGGTCGACCACTTTCAACCCCCATTTTTCCCACACCCCCATAGCTACCGACATCTAACAACCATAGTGCACGACAGGAAAGATGATTCTACTACCAAACACAAACACCAATGCTCTATGCTATGTAGTTGGGGCAGAAAAGTGACATATGCGGAGACAGTCGAAATACGAAAATATCCTTGGTCGGCCACTTACAACCACCATATCTACCACAGTACCACAGCTTCTGAAATTCGGCCGCTGTTGTGATCGAAAGGTGACTCTGTGCTACTACTACACACAAACGCTAGTTATCTGTGATCAATAGTTTTTGCTGAAAAGTGATACACCATGACACTTTTGTCTTTGGCAGAAGTATGAAATTGCCACACGTCGACCACTTTCAACCCCCATTTCTCCCACACCCCCATAGCTACCGACATCTAACAACCATAGTACACGACAGGAAAGATGATTCTACTACCACACACAAACACCAAAGGTCTATGCTATGTAGTTGTGGCAGGAAAGAGAAGTATACGGAGATACGAATTTTTGGTCGAAATATGAAAACGCCCTGCACTGACCAACTGTAATCATTATATCTGCCACATCCCCACAGCTATTGGCTTTCGGCCAACGTTGTGCACGGCAAGAAACTCCATGCTACTTCCACCCACAAACATCTGTGATTTGTGCTAGGTAGGGGTGGCTGAAAAGTGAAATATAGGAAAAAACACATCTATTTATATATAGATATATATAGATTGAGTACCAGCGGCCCCTTCACGTGGGATAACAGCACGTGCTCTAGGACTATTCTCTTCCTCCGCACTCTCTTGAGCCGATAGAAAATAAGACCCTTCTTCTTAGGGTAACTTCCTACGACTGTCTGCTTCCTGGAAAAACAATAGCTCGTCAGACAAAAAACAAAAGTCATCAGACGCAGGCAGTTGTTTCTCCCACCAGGACGGTAGACCGAGGCATGTCTGGTGGCCCGCAGACAAGCACACCACGGTGCGAGGACACTTAGCAGCATGGCTTTGCCATCACTGTACATGATACCCGAGCAGTTTCGGATCCAGGATTTTGGTTTGGGAGGGGTTTGTGCGGATTTTAGATGGGAGGGCTTGGGCTTGAGTGGATTTTGGTTTGGGGGTCTTGAGCGGATTTTGGTTTGGGGGCTTGAGTCGGAGAAGGGTAGGGTTGAAATAGGGGAGAGGGGTGTGTTCGACGACAGGTAAGCGCCATAAAATCAGTAGAGCAAAAAAATTATCGAAATTACAATGTCGGGGGTGAACCTAGATACTTTGGGGGGGGGGCTGAGCCCTCGAGCCCCTCCCCCCTAGATCCACCACTGTACCCAAGGGAAGCTTGAAGATGTTAGTGTGTTCTACACACTACACACCAGTCTTCTCAATTAAATGTACCAAAGGGGCAATCCTCAGTCCTGGAATTTAGACCGGCACATATGACGTAAAGGGCCTTCAGTTTAAACAAGCAGCAGCCGATGAGAGCACGAGCACGCACAAACCAGCTCAAATCAAAACACTGCCCAGGTAGCTACTACAACATTGTGATTGAGCATCCCTCGCCCCCCCCCTCCCTTTCGTGATTCGCAACCTCGGTGGTCTCCGTCGCATAAACTCTTCTTTTATCCAGAAATACAACCCATTGCAGTATCATACCAAGCTTGCAGGGCAGTATACGACACTCCACGTGTCAACGCATGAAGACGACAGAAACTCCTCAGTTACGTCGGAGAGTAGAAAATCGATAACCACATATTCAGGCTGGAAAGGGAAAAGACACAGCTGTATGTAGTCAGAGGAATACAGCTTACCACAAAGGATCTGCTGCCACTCTATTTGGTTGAGTTCCAAGACTCGGCCGGATTACTCATGTTTGAGAAGGACTTGTTCCTACTGTACATGATGATAAAAGTGGAGAAGTACGAGCGGTCAAGCGCGCACCGGCAGGTGCTGACACCCGGCTGGCTCGGCCGCCGTGCAGTTGTAAACACCGCCCCACCAGATGGGGGAGATGGATTGCAATTCAGGCCTACCTAATGCCAGTACTCCAAGCTACCCTACTACAGTTCAAAACCCGTTCCCTCAGATGGGTAGAAGTGGACTGTAATCCAGACTAGTCTTTTTTACGTCAAAAGACAGAATAATTCCAGACAACCCAACTCCTCTCAATAAGCGTATCCTCTTCTGGAATGCCTGCAGACTGAAAAGCAGAATTGGCGGCGTTTATGGAACGCTGTATTGCTCTCATGAACGAAAGACATCTCAAAGGAAAAGACAACTTTCATATGAGCTAATATCACATGTACTGTACTGATAGACAGAATGGCGAACGGGGTGGAGGTACGACCGTGATTATACGCACGAATGTAGAGCAAACAAACGTAGTGCTTCCTGAGCTAGAGAAGATCGAAGCCACAGCCGGTAAGAATCCAGTTTTGCGTGTCTTGCACTAATCTCTTTGCAGTCTACAATAGGACCAATAATATCAGCACGCGTGATACCAGTAGGCTGCTAAACACCACACCTAGAGTAATAGTCGCTGGGGATATCAATGCCCATTATATCCCGGGCCCTAAATTCCTAGAGCCGCCCCTGCCTGTAATTATATGGTGTTCAGACAATCATAAAACATCAATTGTATTGATGGCATTTAATTCATTTATGTGAACTAGCAATTCACCCAATTTGTTTGGTTACCCTATGATATTCTCAGGTAATAAATTAATCTCTTACACAATTTTTAATTTGGGTTTCTGAATATATTTTTAAACTAATTTCTGTTAAAACCCTCTGCCTAATGCTTGACCCTAATTTAAGAAAGGAGCTGCCCAAAACACAATTGACAACAGGAATCTTTTCATGAGAATTGGTGGGCCCAACTAAATGTCCTGCTATTAGATCTGAAAGAACCCCCTTCCCTCTACTATTGAGATGTAGGCCATGACTAGCATAACCCCATCTATCAATAGCATCGACAGGTACCAAGCACATGCCAGAGCCAATATCAGACAAGCCATTCCAGTTCCAGATTCACTCACCTCATAACAGAGTTCATATGTAGCCGATCATAGTGTCTCGTTTCTGACATCATACTGACTTGAGTGTGGCATGTTGCTTTTGCTATTTTATCCAGGTTATCTCTGATACTATAACTATCAGCCCTGACCAAACTATTCCTCAGTCTTCCCACTATCACTACATGATCCTGATCTGCAAAATCTTTACCTTCTATCACATGATCAAGACTAGCACTAGATTTGAAGAAGCTCATGATCTCGAAATGTGATCCTAATTTTTTCTGCACCAATGGTCCCACACCTCGTCCATGATTACTTTTTCCCTAATCCCTGCCAACCAGATTTAACTACAAAGTCTGCTGCTTTTTCCCTATACCTGCAGCCCAGAAGGATCATCGCTGCATAACTCTGGCAACAGGGCAAACCTATTTTCCACCCCAACAACTAAAGCATCAGAAGCCCTTCTTGTTCCGGTTGCCTTTTTCCCTGTTACCAGTTCCCAACCATCTCTGTTTCCCTCCCTCCATCGCCTATCCAACTCTTTTCTAGCGTCTATCAGTTAAGCCTCAAGGGCATCGATCCTTATTTCCCGCACTAATAGCTTCCAATTTTTGAAACAATCTGTACAGGACTAATAGAACTTTTAAATTCCTGGAGTCACTGCGATTTGAATCCGTTATCCTGAATTTTGAGAGCAAGCACCTTTAACTTTCTCTAGCTTGTCCTGCATGCTGGCCCTAACATAACAATAAGACATACTTTCTCCTATTTGATTTCTGATCCGAAATATTTTTAAACTTAATTGTCTGCTGCAAGTCCCAATTTGCTACAGCTGCATTATTATATTAATAATAAAATAATAGTTACTAATTGTCATTTTCCTTTCGTACTTAGAATTAAATCGTCTTACACGCATTGTCAAACATCGACTCGACCAGCTTCGACACTCACGATACCATTCGTACTTATCGAATTTACATTCCGGTGACCCAAGTCTGTGGCACGCAACCAAACGAGTACTGAGAGAGTACTCCCCGATGCCCCCGTTAAAGCTAGCCACCGACATGTACGTCAAAGATTAAGAAAAGAGTAACATTATGGCAGTTCACCTGAAAAAAAAGTTTCAGCTGAACGCGGATCCAAACGCGGATGATCCTGGCTTTTCTCAAACAAAACGCTGCTACTTTCCAACGTCCCATCAAGTACACGTCAGCAAGAGAGCTATCCTTACTAATAAAACGTCTTCGGATTAGGATATCACCAGGTATATATAATATCCCGAATCTGGTTTACAAAAATCTCCCACAAACCGGCCTCGAATTATTAGCAACATTATTTGACGCAATATTAAAACTTGGAAGCATGCAGTTATTACTTTTATTCACAAACCAGGCAAACCAAACACTCCCCGACAAGTTACAGGCCAATAAATCTACTAACAACTTGTTCTAAAGTACTGGAAAATACACTCCTGGAAATTGAAATAAGAACACCGTGAATTCATTGTCCCAGGAATGGGAAACTTTATATACACATTCCTGGGGTCAGATACAACACATGATCACACAGACAGAACCATAGGCATATAGACACAGGCAACAGAGCATGCACAATGTCGGCACTAGTACCGTGTATATCCTCCTTTCGCAGCAATGCAGGCTGCAATTCTCCCATGGAGACGATCGTAGAGGTGCTGTATGTAGTCCTGTGGAACGGCATGCCAAGCCATTTCCACCTGGCGCCTCAGCTGGACCAGCGTTCGTGGTGGACGTGCAGACCGCACGGTCTGCACGAGACGACGTTTCATCCAGTCCCAAACATGCTCAATGGCGGACAGATCCGGAGATCTCGCTGGCCAAGGTAGTTGACTTATACCTTCTAGAGCACGTTGGGTGGCACGGGATACATGTGGACGTGCATTGTCCTGTTGGAACAGCATGTTCCCTTGCCGGTCTAAGAATGGTAGAACGATGGGTTCGATGACGGTTTGAATGTACCGTGCACTGTTCAGTGTCCCCTCGACGATCACCAGAGGTGTACGGCCAGTGTAGGTGATCGATCCCCACACCATGATGCCGGGTGTTGGCCCTTTGTGCCTCGGTCGTATGCAGTCCTGATTGTGGCGCTCACCTGCACGGCGCCAAACACGCATACGACCATCATTGGCACCAAGGCAGAAGTGACTCTCATCACTGAAGACGACACGTCTCCATTCGTCCCTCCATACACGCCTGTCACGTCACATACTGGAGGCGGGCTGCACGATGTTGGGGGGTGAGAGGAAGACGACCTAACGGTGCGCGGGACCGTAGCCCAGCTTCATGGAGACGGTTGCGAATGATACCCCAGGATACCCCAGGAGCAATAATGTCCCTAATTTGCCGGGAAGTGGCGGTGCGGTCCTCTACGGCACTGCGTAGGATGCGACGGTCTTGGCGTGCGTCCGTGCGTCGCTGCTGTCTGGACCCAGGTCGACGGGAACGTGCACCTTCCGCCGACCACTGGCGACAACATCGATGTACTGTGGAGACCTCGCGCCCCACATGTTGAGCAATTCGGCGGTACGTCCACCCGGCCTCCCACATGCCCACTGTACACCCTCGCTCAAAGTCCGTCAACTGCACATACGGTTCACGTATACGCTGTCGCGGCATGCTACCAGTGTTAAGGACTGAGATGGAGCTCCGTATGCCACGGCAAACTGGCTGACACTGACTGCGGCGGTGCCCAACCGCTGCGCAGCTAGCGCCCTTCAACGGCCAACAATGCTGTTCCTGGTGTGTCCGCTGTGCAATGCGTGTGATCATTGCTTGTACAGCCCTCTTGTAGTGTCCAGAGAAAGTATGGTGGGTCTTACACACCGGCGTCAATGTGTTCTTATTTCAATTTCCAGGAGTGTATAATCAAGAGACGGCTTTTAAATTACTTAGACGCAATCTCCGCAATACCACCCTTCCAGTTCGGATTCAAAGCAAAACATTCGTGTGTTAATCAGCTACAACGCCTCTCTGAACATATCCTGAAAGCCTTCGATAGCAAGAGGCATACAGTAGCCCTCTTTGTTGACGTCACCAAAGCCTTCGACAGATTATGGCATCCCGGAATTCTCCACAAACTAAACAAGCTCGATACACCCCTGTACTTGCTTACCATCATTGAGAGCTTTCTCAAAAACCGTACCTTCTCTGTATGCATAGGCAATACATTATCTGCTAGAAAAACTGTACAAGCAGGTGTGCCACAAGGCTCCATCTTAGGACCCCTATTATTCAACTTATACATGGCAGACATCCCGACATTCCGCACTGTTTGTACCGCCATGTATGCCGACGACTCCGTGATTTTCACTTCACACACTGATATCGACGTAGTAGTAATAAAAATCCAACAGTCATTTAATATACTCTCCGACTGGCTGAAAAAATGGCACACTAAGCTGAATACTACCAAATGCGACGCCAAAATCTTCACACTCCGCCATCCGAGAAATCCCAAAAAAACTCAAAACCAACGACGATGAAATAGAGTGGCATCCAACAGATAAAGCAATAAAATATCTAGGACTATACTTGGATCGTAGACTTACATGGAACTAACACATTAATCAGAAACTGTCTGAAGCCTATATTCGCCTCTCCAAACTCTATCCTCTTCTGAATAAGAGAAGCTCATTTAAAGTCGAATGCGGTTTGTTACTCTACAAATCACTGATCCGACCCGCCATGTTATACGCATCACCCGTATGGTGCACAGCCTCTACATCCAAACCACAAAGAATACAGTCCCTACAAAACAAACTTCTCCGCACTATCTTAAAAGCACCATGGTTTATACGAAACTCACAAATTCACAGCGAAACTGGACTACAAATTATTAAAACGTATATTAAGAACTCTGCAAAAATCTTCATAAATAGCCTAGGAGCAACTCCTGGAGCACAGTACTACAATCGAGGCCGCAGATCAAAGACACAAGACATCTTAAGCGACGACGGGCAAGATGCCTTCCGACTCTCCCTTAACGCTGTATAAAGTTCTCATACCATTTTTCCTGTCATACTAGAAGTAAAAAAAATTTAAACTATATTACCATTATTATTATTATCAATATCTTAACTCATACCTGACTTTTTTTTACGTTATATAGTAATAATTCAGAGTCAGAGGAATCCAATTGGACTGACCTCAGGCTAGGGGATGTAATCAATCACTTTAAGATCACAAAACTGTATAGCAAAAATGTAATTGCTGGACGTTTTAAATAAAACATGGTTATCAAAAAAAGAAAAAAAGTTTGCTTCCTTATCTTTGGCCAACGATGTCATTTTACTCAATTTATTTAATTT
Organism: Vandiemenella viatica; assembly: GCA_031002005.1. NCBI lineage: Eukaryota > Metazoa > Arthropoda > Insecta > Orthoptera > Morabidae > Vandiemenella > Vandiemenella viatica. The sequence continues at coordinate 283,860,122 of JARYHS010008074.1, read as the reverse complement.
GAAAATGTTTCATCTTTGTATATAAGAGTCGTTGAACGGTTGTGCGCGTTTTCCGAAGTCTGTAAGTATGCGACGTGAGAAAGTTTATGTTGAAAACTGATATGTGTAATCGGTTGGGTCATTGTGTATGTGCTACTCGATTTTTTTGTGTAAGTTATTGCAATCTTTTGAACCAAGCATTTGTATTAAATTGAAACTTTTTTAAAAAAGAAGTACTTGTTAAGTTTCGATTGAAATGTCACTTGAGTTATAAATGAAAATGTGTTGTATTTATGATGTGAGTGCCTTAATATTTTTCCAATCGACTGTTTGATGTCAGTATACACACCGAAATAGCTTTTTATTTCTTACTTTTGTGAGCGATCTGTTATAAGAATATTCGGAACGAGCCCCTCTATTAATTATCATATGACGAGAATCTAAGCAACTTTCATAAGCTCTGGGTCACGTTGTGACGTCATGTATCGCGACGTAAACTGCTCCCGAACTCTTTAACATAGTTCCAAATTAATCGGCATTATGTTTTGTATCCTCTTCTGAGCTCGCATTTGCGTTGCTTATCGTGGGTTGTTGTTCTTCCTAGCATATAAGGTAGCCCATACTGTTACTGGACTTCATAATGTTGGAATTCGGATGGAGGTGACGAAGTTTGAAATTCTTTTATCTAATTTCTGTGGTTTGATATAATTCTTTGTAGCCTTATTTATAGCCTATATGTTTTTCTGGAAATTTATTCCTTAACATATCCCATAGAGCCAGTCTCTTATATTTGAATGATTGTATTGTATTGTACTGAAAATAATATTCATAAGCTTATGCAACACATGTGTGGAGAGACAGTCATAGAAGGAATTGTTCTATTGGTCTGAAAATTTATTTATTCATTTAAAGGTTTATTTAGCCTGGCAAGATTAGGACTGTCTAGCCCTCTCTTAAATCATACCACGTGTTTATAATAAACCATTTACACCTTACGCACACTAACGGTATTTAACAAACTAATAATAGGGAATGAAGAATAAATAGGTTGACACAGTATAAATCAATACAATTCAAATCTGAAATAAGTTATGCATGGAAAAAGAGATTGTTCCCCTAGTGCTTCAATCAGTAATTTTTTCTCAGAAGAATTTTAAATGGTCTGACTTTTTTGGCGGCTCTAATTTTCAGGGGCGATCATTCCACAATCTATCCACTGAAATGTGGGAACAGGCTAGGGTTTCCGAACTGTGGGAGTGGAAAATTAGTATGTTTGAGTTCAGAAATCTGGTATTAACATTATGGGAAAGTCCTTGGTATGAAATTTTGGAACAAAGGTAGGAGGGAGTTTTCAGATGTATGAGGTGATGGAGTTGTAGAGTGTGGAATCTGTTGCAAATGCGCAACCACTGTAAGCGATCATATGAAGGTGAGACATTGTCGTGAAGTTGCAGGAGGTCATAACAAGTTCAAGTTTTCTTATGTCTGCCAAACTCACATTTTGCTGCACAACGTCACAGTAGTCGAAATGGGGAAGCACAAGGGCCTGCACCAGTTTCTTTTTTAAATGAGTGGGGAAGAATTTCTTACATTTATACAGAGCATGAAGAGAAGGCTTCAGGGCTGCATTTAGGATCTGTAAGCCCCTAGACTATTCCTGTTATTCAGGCCCTTTACAATCTGTAGGCCTCCAGGTTATAACTGGTACATTTATACATATCTCGGAGGTATAGAACACTGTCACATTTCTCTAACTTTACGGGAGAACAGTTTGAAAAGTTTTATTTTTTTAAAAACATTTTATTTCCTTAACTATTTATTGAATTTTTTAACAAAATTTTGTAAGTATGTAGGTACATTCCTTTAAAATGTATTTAGTGTTATTTATTGTTTTTTAATGTTATTTGTCCACAGTAATTTTTTTTAACAGTTTTTATGGACATAGTGTTGTGTACCTCTGATAGGCTGTTATGTAAAATGGTGTTTCAGGATATTCAAGAGATAACTAATTATTAATTGTCTGTCTAAGTGCATACAGTGTATTTGAGAAAATAGAGGTAGTTACATAAAAGTTGTATTTATAAAAGTGGGGTAATATCAAGATGGGGATACCGCTGTGACCTCGTCTAGTAAACACACAGATCATGTGGTATATATGACATCATTGTGACTTATTCAGTCTGCACGTACCAACACAGTAGCAGCTATAGAAATGATCTGAAAATTGGATACCTGCAATATTGTGCATTATGGTTAGGTTCACTTTGGTCCAGGCTGCATTACAACCGAAACACATATTTATAAAATATGATTTCGCCAATCATTATTTGAGTTTATGTTGTAATGCAGTCTGGACCATACATCACAATGATGTCATATATACCACGTGATCTGTGTGTTTGGTTTTGACCATCGACATGCATTTTCAAATAAAGCATTCCAATATTTTTCTGTTGGCCTTGTAACTGTATACAGGTTGATAGCAAAACTGGCTGTTTGTCAACATCCTTCTCTCTATTTACAAGAGGTGGATTAGATTTTTTTTTGTCATAAAGTGTGTTGAAGTTTATGAAATCTTCAGGTTCCATTTTATAAACAGTAATTAAAATAAGGAAAAAGGAAACGGCCTTAGGCAGTATAAATTTCAAGGAAGAGGAAAATGACTTGTCACTTACCAAAGTTGAAAGCTGCGACGAGTGAAAAATGTATATGATGATCATAAGAATATGCAATATTTCGGTTTTACACCTTATTCATGCTGTAGGAAGTGAGTCATGTGATTCAGGAGGTGTGCACACGCCGAAGTTTAACCTATGACTGAGTGCATTATCGATATGTCGGGGGAGACTGAGATGTTAAATATAAATATGTATATTGCAGAAGGTGATAGAATTAGTAATATACCAAAAGGGTACAGAATTTAAAAATAAAAAAAGTAGGACTAACTAGTTATATGATGATAAAGATAATATTAATAATAATGAGTGGATTAAGGAAACTGCCGCGAGGCACTGAAAATAAGATAGGATAGGGAAAATAAACAGTTACCCGTCACTTACCACATCTTTCCCCCTGCCATATGTCTCGCCTCCCACATGACTAAGACTAAAGTCGAAATATTGTGCAATTCGTTTGTTTTTGTATTTTTATATGTCTCGCCCTCCTGCCTTCATCTGTGGTAAGTGACGGGTAACTGTTTATTTTCCCTATCCTATCTTATTATTAATAATAATGAGTGAGGCATCATGGGTGTCTGGTATCTAGGATGTTTTGGTATGGAAGTTCCTATCTCAACTTATTTATATATATCATCTCAGTCTCTCCAGGCGTATCGTTAATGCACAGTCATGTGTTAAACTTCGGCATGTGGATACCTCCTGAACCATGACTCACTTCCTACGGCATGAGTAAGGTGTAAAACCAAAATATTGTGTATTTTATATGTATATATATGTTTTTCACTCGTTGCAGCCTTCAACTTTGGTGAGTGACAAATAATTTTCCTTTTCTTGTAGGTTATATTATAAACAGTGTAATGTTTGGAAGTTTATCTTGCCAATTGTGCCAGTCCCAAGGAGTTAAGATAACTAATTTATTGAGTTTCTTTCTATTCCTTTCTATCAATGCATGTACGCAGTCAGCCTCCATATGGGTGTGACCTTTCAGTAAAAACTTTTGAGCTATGGTCTTAATTTGAGGTTACTTATTCTACGAGTCGGAGCGTGGAATGTTAGAAGTCTGAATAGGGCAGGTAGGTTAGAAAACTTAAAAAGGGAGATGGAACAACTTAAGTTAGATGTTATTGGGATTAGTGAGATTAAATGGAAGGACGCACAGGATTTCTGGTCTGGGGAACACAGGATAATTAGCACACAAGCTGTCAATGGAGTCACTGGTGTAGGATTTGTAATGAACAAGAAAGTAGGGAAACGGGTGAGTTATTATGAACAATTTAGTGACAGGATTATTTTGATGAGGTTAGAAACTAAGCCCGTCCCAACCACATTAGTACAAGTATATATGCCAACGTCACAGGAAGATGACGAAGAAATAGAAAAAATATACGCTGAAATTGAAGAATTAATCCAGTATGTGAAAGGGGAGGAAAATCTAATAATCATGGATGATTGGAATGCAATAGTGGGAGAAGGAAAGGAGGGGAATACTGTAGGAAGTTTTGGTCTAGGAGAAAGAAATGAGCGAGGAAGCAGGTTGCTAGAATTTTGTGAAAGATATAAGCTAGTAGTGGCGAACACACTGTTTAAGAACCATGCAAGAAGAATATACACCTGGAAACGTCCTGGGGATACAGGCAGATATCAGCTAGATTATATCATGGTCAAACAGAGATTCAGGAATCAAGTTCTAGACTGTAAAGCGTACCCAGGAGCAGACATAGACTCGGACCACAATTTGATAGTAATGAAGTGGTGCAGGCTGAAATTCAAGCGAATAAGGAAGCAGTATAAGCAGAACAGATTAGAAGTGAATAAACTGAAACAATCTAGCACAAGAGAAAAATTTTCAGAAATGGTAGACTTAGGTCTAAGAATTAACTGTGAAAGGAGCTCAACCGAGGATGAATGGAATGCATTAAAGACCGAAATAATGAAAGCTGGCAAAGAAACCTTAGGCTTTAGGGAACAAGCTGCCCGAAAACCTTGGATCACAGAAGAAATTTTGCAGCTGATGGATCAGAGAAGAAGGTACAAACATGCTCAGGATGAAGCAGGAAGAGAGCAGTACAGGCAATTTAGAAATCAAATAAATAGGAAATGCAAAATAGCAAAAGAAAAATGGCTACAAGAAAAGTGTGAAGAAGTAGAAAAGGAAATGGTTGTAGGAAAAGTAGATGTTGCATATAGAAAGATCAAACAGAATTTTGGAGAAATGAAGAAAAGAGGTATGAACATTAAAACTGCCGATGGGAAACCTCTTTTAAGCTCAGAAGATAGAGCTAACCGATGGAAGGAATACATTGAGAAACTGTATGATGAGGACGACTTGAACAATAGTGTATTGGAGAAGGAAGGCGATATCGACATTGATGACTTAGGAGATCCTGTTTTGAGGACAGAATTTAATAAAGCTCTGAATGACTTGAAAGCAAATAAGGCAGTTGGAATTGATGAGATCCCTGCAGAACTTCTTAAATCTCTAGGAGAGGAAGGAATCGAAAGATTATTCAAGCTGATATCAAAAAGTAATGAAACAGGAGAAATTCCAACTGATTTTAATAAAAATATCATCTTCACACTTCCAAAGAAAGCACAAGCCGACAAATGTGAGAATTATCGCACCACTAGTCTAACATCACATGCTTCAAAATTACTGACCAGAATAATATACAGAAGGATGGAAAGGGTAGTAGAAGAGATAGTAGGTGAAGATCAGTTTGGGTTTAGGAAAAATCGCGGTACAAGGGAAGCAATTCTATCTTTAAGATTAATACTTGAAGGGCGGATCAAGAAAAACAAAGATACTTTTATGGCATTTGTTGATTTAGAAAAAGCTTTTGATAATGTTAGGTGGGACAAGATGTTGAAAATTTTAAAGAAGTCAGGCCTAAAGTATCGAGATAGAAGAATACTCTATAAACTATATAAGAATCAAGTGGCTGTAATAAAAGTAGAGAATCACGAGAGACATGCATCAGTTAAAAAGGGTGTGAGACAAGGTTGTAGTCTATCCCCATTAATATTCAACTTGTATGTAGAAGAAGCAATGAAGAAAGTCAAAGAAAAATTTCCATGTGGCATAAGTTTTCAGGGACAAAAAATCAGTATGCTACGATTTGCTGACGACATTGTCTTATTAGCAGAGAGGGCTGAGGATATTGAGAAGTTATTGAATGGCATGAACAAAATACTGAAGGAAGACTTTGGACTGAATATAAATCAAAGTAAAACAAAAGTGATGAAATGTAGCAGAAATGATACCAATACTAGCAGATTAAATATAAAAATAGGATCTGATGCAGTAGGAGAAGTGAGCGAGTTCTGTTACTTGGGAAGCAAAATTACAACCGATGGCCGAAGCAGGAATGATGTTAAAAGCAGAATAGCACTAGCAAAAAGAGCCTTCATGAAAAAGAGAAACCTTTTAGTTTCAAATATTGATCTAGGAATTAGAAAGAACTTCTTGAAACTCTATGTGTGGAGCACAGCACTTTACGGTAGCGAAACATGGACTTTAGGAATACCGGAAAGAAAGAAACTTGAAGCATTTGAAATGTGGTGCTACAGAAGAATGCTGAAAATTAGGTGGACAGACAAAGTAAGAAATGAAAGAGTTTTGGAAATGATGGGTGAGAAAAGAAGTTTATGGAAGAAGCTTACGGAAAGAAGAGACAGTCTGGTAGGTCATATTTTGAGACATGCTGGATTGGTTAATTTGTTAGTGGAGGGAACAGTAGAAGGTAAGAACTGTAGAGGTAGAAAGAGATTAGAATATATGAAGCAGATAATTGAGGACGTGGGTTGTAACGGGTATGTAGAAATGAAGAGGTTAGCACAGGATAGGAAGGGATGGAGGATTGCATCAAACCAGTCTAAAGACTGATGACAGCAAAAAAAAATGGAGTATCCAATAAAAGATGCTCAAATTTTTATTTTTGCCATAACAGTTGTCCAACCAAAATTTGATTTCACTGCCAGGAATCCCACTATATGTCCATCTCAAAATTGATGATGCAATTCATTTCCGCCATGAGCTCCTTTTATTTCATTCCACAAATTACAGTGAACTGAGTAATCTGATGCATGATACAAGGTAAAATTAAGGTCCAAATTTTCCTTTTATAGAAACTAATGCAGTTTGTTGTGAGTTGTGATGGCAATCATTTCTGCAGATCACCAGTTAATACTTTGTATTTTGGTGAATCTTTGGCCATTTTGTGTCAAAAGTTTTTAAGTTGTGTCTGATTTTTGATTCACTGAGATGTGCATGATCAGCCTTAATAGATTCTTTTTCTTCTTAAGTCAGATTATTTTTCAGTTTAACATGGAACAAATCACAGGTATCTATTTCAGATCATTTAACTGACAACTTGAACTGTTTATTAAAGATATCAAAGTTCAGCCATTTTTAGCTCTTAATTATGGATAATTTTTTTAATTCAGTCATCTAGGTACAGTTCATACATTTTTTGTATGATTAGCTCTATTTCTAGACATTTCCTGTCACTTTTTTCTGTCTAGTGTAATGACTCATAATGTGGAAAAGAAGATTTTTGCATTTGCTATGATCTCATTAGGGGTTCTGAAGTAGCCGCCCGGGGCAAGAATCCCCTAGATCCGGCACTGCCTGGTGGTTTACTAAGTTTGCACCTTTATATTCACAAGAGTTAGTATCCATTTTGTTGAAAAACAAAAGTATAAATCTCAGACCAAAAGCAAACTGGCTGAACTCTTCTCTTAGTTCATGAAGAACCCACCAGGCGTATACAACATTATGACCAGAGGTTGTATTGCACCATCCAATTTTTTGTAGAGGTATACAAATTCAAGTCTACATGGTGTATTCCTCTGAATAAAAATCGGCTTGGTGTCCTTTTAAAAGCACATAACTCCTCTTACAATTGTTCTAGGACATAATGTTCTACACCTCTGTGTAAAGCAAAGAAAAGTTAAATAAAAAAGTGTAATAATTCTATATTTGTAAAAAATGTGCTCTGTACCTCTGAGGTGTGTGTGTGAGCAGGAAAATTCTTTAAGGCAATAAAAATAAGGAAGGATAGGGAAATGTGACCCAACATTTACCACAGATGAAGGTGGCCGGGACGAACATAAAACAAACACGAGAAGCACAATATTTCGGCATACAGCCTTATTCGTGCAGAAGTGAGACACCAGGTGGAGTCAGATGTTTTTTTGTTGATTTTTTGCATTTGGTGTGGGCCTGTAGGCTACAGCCTAGTTAGCCTATGCATAAATACAACCCTGGAAGGCTTTGCGACATACTGAAATGGTATTCTCTGACCAGTTTAAATTACCATCTACTAGGACTCCCAGATATTTTATAAAATCGCTATAATTTAACTCTGTTCCCTGAAGCTTTATTTTTGGGAGGTTTGATGTAAAGTTGCTGCTTGTTAGTTTTGGATTAGCAATAACAACAGCCCGATATTTAAGGGGATTCATTTTTAATCCAAGTCTCTTTGCCCAGTTAGAAAGATTCATAAGGTCAGCATTTATTTGCTTTACAATAGTGAGTACCTTGTCTGGTGATGCACTAAGGTATAGTTGTAGGTTGTCAGCATACAGATGGTAATAACAATAACGTAAGACAATAGTCACATTGTTGATATATGTAGAATGCAAACAATGGTGCCCCCCTGGGGGACACCACTGTTTGCATTCTCTCATGGTGATCTGTTTCCATTGACATCCGTAACACTGTTCTGATTGTTCCTCAAATATGAATCGAACCATTCAGCAGTGCCAATGGAAAAATTTAATCCTCTCAGTTTGGAAAGGAGAATGTCAAGGTCGACAGGGTCGAATGCCTTGCTGAAATCAAGAAGTCTCACTTTTGTTATTTTTCGTCTGTCCATAGCAAGTCTTCTTATTTGAGAATATTTATCATAGCCACCAAATGTATACTAACTGAGTAAAGTAGTTTGAAATATGGGCAGTTCCATGTAAGTTGCTATGCAAGAAATATCTGTTGAAGGTTACTGCAGATGTTTCTTAGGATTCATTTTTCAAGAAAAAACTACAGGGAGTACTGAAGATCAGAGATCCATGTGGGATTGGCATTATAATACTAAAGAATTCACACACCAGTCACTGTTAGAAAAACTTTGAGCAGTCAATTGGTGTTTTACTCATCCAGTTTTATTACAACCTGTTTATTGTTTAAATTATTCATCTGGTGATTGATTACTGCAGTGTTATGTCATTAGTTAGCGTGGAGGAATAGAGAGACAGTAACAGCACACAAGAAGTTTAGTAGTAAACAGTACTGAGCAGTAATAGTGGCATGTTGCACCAGAAACAATTGTATTGCCTACGATGTTAATAATCTAACATATGGTAGATGACCGACGCTACACTTGGAGCAAAACTGGTGCATGCTTAAACGTGATATCTCACACACTGATCATTGTTACAAGTCTTGTGACTAATGGCTGCGTTTTAGTATTTTTATTTTTTTGAAAACGAGCCCCAAAGCCCATAAAAATGACAGGTTTAACAGGGTGTTATGGTAATTTATTTCTCTGCAGTTGCTTAACTAAATAAAATTGTTATAAAATAAAGCTCATTGTTATTTATCGTCCCTTGTGCTGTAAAAAAACGCTTCAGTTGTCAACTTGTTCCAAGATGCATTTCAGCCCAACTCCACTAATATTGCCGCTAGAAAAGCAAAGCTTCAATCACGTGGGAATTAATACATTCCCTGTATTGCATGTCAGTGTCATCATGAATCGCGATATAAACTTGATCCCAAATCTTCACAGGTTCTTAGACCTTATTACCCGTGATGAAGATCGATGTTTTAACGGCTGACATGGTTTACATTGGCTGAAATAATGGCCCCAGTGAAAACGAAGGATGCCAAAAATAAATCTTAACAACTTACTCTATGCCACGAATAAAACTGATAATTAATATGCCAATTTAAAGGAAATACTTACTTTTCTTTAAGTGTTCTCACAATTAATTTATTAGAAATTGCTTAACTAAATAGAATTGTTATAAAATTCAATTTAATTCCTCGTGGCTTGCGATGTAACAAAAAGTTTCCGTTTTCATGTGCTACTACTCTAAACTTACCGCCAGAAAAACAATACTTCAATCTCGCACATATTAATACATGTACGGTATCACATTTTTGTGGCAATAATGCCTCGTTATATAAATTTGGGCTCTAGCATAATCACTGGGACTCGTAAAGAAATTGTCATTTTGGTCTGAAAATTGATACACGTTTGATAGGTTACATTGTTTAATGTGTTGCTCTTAGAGCTGTAAAATATATACATACCTCACAAACTTCACTCAAAAAGTGCCGTAACGCGAACGACTGGGAGAAGCTATATAGCGAAGTATAATGATCTTGCATACGTTCTTTGAACGATATTATTTGGGAATATGTTGCTATCACAGCCATCAAAAATGTAAATACGGAACAAAATGCACACAAAAAAACTGCAACAACTTTGAACCTTTAACGAATGAAGGAATTTAGTTTTTATAGTTGAAATGCAACCTGTACGAAAATGGTGTTTGGTCCTCGTTAAAGCATAATTTGCTAGAAATTTGGATTTATTAAACATTTTAATTATCATGGTTTTCGAACAGAATCATTAGCAGTGCCTGTGGATAGGTTGGAATGTAACCTGGACCGGCCTTTTTTGTTATGTGATTCAGATCAATAATACAACGTTTGAATAGCTGACATAGTTACATTTTGCAGAAATAATAAGCCTTAGTTATATTACTCAGTGAAAGCAAAGAAGATTAAAATCTTATAAACTTACGTTATGCCACGTAATATTTGTAGGCGGCACAGTTCGCGATCAGTGTGCAACTATTTCCATTCAAACGATTTAATAATTTCAATAATAGGGCACATTTTAAATTATTAAAAAAAAACCAACTAAATTATTCATGCCCTCTGCTGTAATTCTGCCCCATGCTAAGTAACAATCTAATCAAAGCTTTCACTAACATTGAAGTTCGAAAATTAAAACTTTTATCTTACATATCTATGGACAAAGAATTTAAGGAATACAGTATAGCTCCAATTTTCCAAATCAATTGGGACCGTACCCCATTCGGATAATTGGATTTTTTCTGAAAAATTAATTATTAATTAATTATTGGATGTATGTTGAAAATGGGAGAAAAACAGCTTTTAATTAATTAAATGAAAAGGCAACACTTTTGCATGTTAAGCGTACTTACAAGTGCTGTACATTACTGCACTGCAAATAAGTCATTGCTTACTGAAAATCTCTGTCAAAGTGAGCTATTTGACTGTACTCATCCGTTATTGGGCAGCCAAGTCGCGCAAACGCACACTCGGAGAGATACTCCATTAACATCAATGCTGATGGTCCCGTGTCTGCTTCAACTTCGATATTAAGGTCAACTTCTTCCTCGACACTTTCTTCTCTCACACTTTCAATAAGTTCATCATTTAGAATTTCATACCCACGGTCTGACGAATCTATAGCTTCAGCAATAACATATGAACATCTAGGAACTTTCAAAAGAATGTTTCTGAATTTTTCAAGTGTCACCTCATCCACATCTTCTCCTGTCTCTTCCATTTCTTTTTCTTGAGATTCTTTTCCTTCTCTTCCTCAGTATGTATGCCTTTCAACTTGTTCCAAGCACGTCTTAATGCGACTGCCTTAACCAAGCTCCAAGCTTCCGCCACCATGTAAGCGCAATCTTTCAAATTTCTTCGTCTTCGCCCTCCACCAAAAGTTTCCCTAAAGTTGCCTTCTGTAATGGCGTTTCATGACTTTGATAACAGACTTGTCCATTGATTGCAACAAACTTGTGACGCTTGGCGGTAAAAAGGTTGTTTTAAACTGGCCATTCCTTCTTTCCAAAACTTCTTCAGTGGCATGAGTTGGTGCATTATCAACAACCAAAAGCACTTTAGCACTTCCTTCTTTTCCAAGAAATTTTTTGTGCTTTTACACTTCAGGGATGAAAATTTCGCCGTACCGCTCGGTAAACAATGCTGCAGGCATCCAAGCTATGGGTTGGTTTTTATAAAAGAGGGGAAGATTTTCGCAGTATATTTCCATCTTAATTAAAAAATATGATTCGGATAATCAGCGATTCAGATAATCGGAGTTCGGAAAATTGGAGTTCTACTGTACTTCTATTTATCAAAAGAATAATACACAAATGTAAGCATCTAATGATTGATATGATGATTTAAGCACAATACATACTTTATTTTTCAGTGTTCTGTCAGTTAATTTATTCGTGAATGCTTAGAAATGTTATTAAATAACGTACATAACCAAGAAAAATGGTGTAAAGCCTGACATCATTGTGCGATGTCATGGCGTGACAGTTTACATCATACATGACAGACTTACTTATTATATGTATAGATAATGTTTTTAAAATTTACCAAACAAATAGTTGTTTTTCGTTATCCTTACAATCCAGTCTGTCATTTTCAAATAAAGTTTTATATATAGTATTTTTTGTATCAGGTACCCTATTATCTGAAATTGAGGCCCAATGGTATCTGGTCTTCCCACCACACCCTGTATTACGTTCGGCGGCCACCTAACTTAAAAAATATACCAACTCTCTAATGTTCCTAAACCACCCTACAGCTCCTTCCCTTGCTACAGATCTCATTGAAAAACATGCAATGTGTATCTACACCCCACAACCACCAACCTGTTGTAGCCCTACCATTGGTTAAACCTACCCCATCGTGGTCCATGCCACCTGTCCTACCTCCCATTTCATATACAAGCTCACCTCCCTCAGTTGACAAAGTTCTTACATCACTCTCACTTTGAATGCATTAAACACTAAAATGAATGGTTACAGTCACAGTTTACTTCAAAAATCTAGACCATATAGTTACCAAGCTATATAATCCTACAATTAACTGTTGTGTACTTGGCTGAACATTTAGCATTACTTCTCACTTTTCTTGTTGTATTCCCACCCTTTCTCATTTTATTATTTCAACAGCCTCATCAACCCCCATAGTGCATCTGTAACCAGTTTCCATTTCAGCATCTATTTTATCCATCAGCTGTACAGTTTTAACTCCATCAAAACTGGGACTCCTGAACAGCTTCAGAAAGTACCAATTTATATTTAGGTGTAGGCCATGCCTAGTGAACCATATCTACCATTGGTATCCACTGACACTAATCCCTTTATCAAACATCTCCTCCGTCTCCACATTCACCTCGCAGATTGGTTTGACAATTAAGAATCTTGTCAACTTAAGACCAGCATGAGTTTAACCTTTGTATATTATGCCTCCATCACACTCTATTCCAGTCGTTCCCAAGGAGGGTGGTACAACCCATTGGTGGGTGTGGAAGATATCATGGAGGAGGGGGGTTTCTGTTCGAAGGCAACCAACGGTCCCCGTTTCCCAGTATTATATCTTGCTGTGAGGGCTGCATTAAAGGAGCTTTTAATTGCATTTCCATGATCAAAAGAGGATTTAACACAGTCAGAAATTTTTAGCTAAGAAAAAACAGATTTTCAGCAGTGGATTGTGGCAATTTAAGTGTACAGTTGACATATAAGGCACCAATTATCAAAAAATTGGTGTCATTACACCAAGCTTAGAACTGTAATTGATACTTTTTTCACAATATATATTTGAAATCCATCCTTGTTTATGTATGATGTATACTTCATCTAAGAGGGGTGCCATCGAATCACTTTCAAAATGTGGGTTACAATAGTGGGTTTCATTATTTATTATTTTTTCTGTTGAAAAAGGGCATTAGGACATAAAAGGTTCGAAACCTATTCCTTATACTATCTCACATTTTTGTCAATAGTATTCCCTGTACCCTCCTCTATTTCTACCTTAGTTTTAATTTTTTTGTTGCTTATACCCTAACATTCCAGGTTCCAGTCTTTAAGGTATTTTCAATTTCAAATTGTTTCTTTAAACTTGTTTTAGTCTAGTCCTTTATATTTCCCTGTTTTTTTTTTGAGTATACAGAAATAATTATCTTATTGGATGTTACCCGTATCCTGCTGAAATAGTTGAATGGTGGGACTATCTATTCCAAGCATACCAACCTCATAGGTTTTCTTTCTTTGTCGAATTCCCCAGTTTTAAGGTAGCAGCGATTCACTTTGCTTATTCTCTCTCGTCTGCTACAGTGCTTTGTGGAGTGCAGTACCATGAGGTCACCTGTGTCTTTATGTGCATGGGAGGACAGTTCACTGACAGAGTTGTTAAGAAAATTAAGTTTTGTTGTCCTGAACTATCCATCTTGAACCAGCAGGATTCTGGATACTATGTCAGCCTTTGGCACCTATTTTAGTAATTTTGGACAGATTCAGTTCTTTGACATCTTGGGGTTTAGTGCGATTGATGCATGCTTTGTTTCTTTTGCACATGAATAAGGGTCCACTAAGGTAGTGTTTAATTGTCTTTGCCTTATTTATTTTTGTCATCTCATATCATAGATTGTGTATTCCCTGCAAATAGGTGGGTCCAAATTCTAGACTGGAATTCTGTAAAACGGTTCCTTTTCCTATAATATTCCAGTTGCAAATGATAACTTAATAACCTACTTGATTGTCACATATTTTGTATCTTTTATTGTTCACATATGTGCTTGCAATAATTTGTCATCAGCATAATTCTTAACTGTTTATAATAACTTGTTTGCTTTCCTATTTTCTTTTTCATTATAAATGAAAGCATAGGAATCTTGGGTGATGGCTTACATGCTTCTTACTTAACCTCACTAGACTCCAACATCTAAGTGAAGTCATTTCATGTCTGTTATTAACATATCTAACCTGACTAGGTACCTTATTTAGACCTATGTGCCAGACAATCTTCTGATTTGGTTTTGATTTTTTCTTCCTCAGCAGTTCCCACCCATATTTCTAACTGAACAATTTCTCTTTATCTTCAGAATATTTTATCCAGGTAGAAGCCTTTTCCAAGATGTGTGTATGGTGTAACAATTTTAATCTTTATGCATCCCATTATTACTGATTAATCCATGTTTATGGGATGTTTCCTACATCAACCACTATATTATTACTCTATGACCTGTTATTAGGAGGCAGTTAGCAAGCAGTGGGTGACTTTTTACTTAATCATTCACTTTCATTAATAGAAATATGGAAGGGAAAACATTTGGTGGGACAAGGTTCTCCTTCCAATTCTTGCAACTTATTAGCAGGAAAGTTTTAATAGCAAGTTGTGTAAGATGCTCTTTGCTTCTATATGTCTTTGCTGTGACGGTTACCAGTGTTCTTAAAATGTGTGGATATAGCTTCGTTTGAATGGGCATTGCATTGTTGTCGGTGCCAAACCGGCTGTAGCACACTACAACCAGGTGATGTCACCTATTTTGGAAGCTGTATATGCACAACTCTGCGCTGTCTCAGTGAGCCTGAGAATGCCCTATTGGACATAAAACATGGGAATGGACTCTATGCCCCAGATTGCCGATCAGAAGGTGCCTTTACCCCTGTATTCATAGATGATACTTACATCATTTTTTCACAGAGCTTGTGGCAATCTGCATCTTCTGCTTCATTTCTACAGTCACTACCATGGCTGTTAAATTCTCCAATAAGAGTGCCAAGTGTGGCACTGAAGGTAACACTCTCTAAAGACCTCGATGTTAAAAAGAGACGTAAAGCAGTGAAGGTAACACAAAGGATGGCTAACATTTGCTGGGTGATAGACATTAGCCACCTCCACATTACTGAGCGTGGTCGGTGAGCGGTAACGCTCTGGCTTCATATTTGCGAGGATGCACGCTTGAATCACCATCTGGGCGTCCAGATTTGGGTTTTCCATGGTTTCCCCAAATCACTCCAGGTCAATGTCGGGATGTTATCTTCAACAAAAGGCCATGGCCGAATTCCATTGTGTTCCTTGCCCAGTCTTTTCCCGCCTGTAATGACCTTGGCGAGGTGTAAAGCCATAATAAAAACAAACATTCACATGTTTTGTTTTTTACCCACCAGTGTCATCACATCAGTGTTTACTTAGATGCAACGATTATTCTTGCTAGATCACAGTGGGGTTATGTTGCAGTGTTGTCTGTGCTTAGGGTGTTTGATGATTGCTACTAAGGCATAATGATGGAGTTTTTTTTTTTTCATATGTGATGGAAGTCCAGTTCGTGTTGCATACAAGATTTGGGCAATTGATGAATTTTTTTTCTTTTTTTTTTCTTTTCAGAAAGTGTTTGTTTAATTTTCGATGTTTCTCAACCCATTTGAAGTAGTCCCCCTGTGATGATATGCACAAATGCCAATGTAGTTTTCAGTTTGAGAAGCACTGTTGTAGTGACTCTAGGTATAATTTTGAGCTCTGTTTGTGATTTTGCTTTTGACTCGCCCTTTGTTGAATAACATTTTCCTTTCAGTGTCCATTTGAATCTGCAAAATAGGAAAAAGTCACAGAGTGCCATGTCAAGAGAATAGGGTGATTGTGGCTTCATAAGAGTGTTATGGTTTACCAAAATCTGTTGGATAAGACAAGTGGTGCATTGTCCTGGTGCAAAATCCACGAGTTCTCTCCAAAATTTGGTTCATTTTGTTCTGGATGCTGTCACCCAAAATCCTTTGCACGAGCTGTACGACATTCATATTTCTTCAAAAACTTCTCTAATGGCAATTTTTCTGCTAACAAGTATAAGCTACTTAATTTTTTTCATAACTGGTGGATGTTTCTTTGAGGTCTTTTTGACATTGCTAAAAGCATTTGAGCCATTCATAAACTTGTGGTTGTGACATGCTATCATCAGCAAAGGTATTATTTAACATTTTGAATGCTTCTCTACACTTAATACCATTTATAACATGAACTTTCACATGAACTCTGCGATCCAACATTGTGCCATACAGAAAATTGCCTAACACACTAAAGCACCTCTTGCTCAACTGTGTGCCAAACACATATGAAACATTGCGGCTACCCAACGATTACCGTACATGTTACTGTCAATGCTACCAAACATGTACATAAAAACAATCAACTCAATAAACAATATTCTCTTTATTTTTGATCACACCTCTTATCTGTTTCTGCAATACAGCTACACCTTCTTTATATTGCTGCAAGTTCTTTGAGAGAATGTCACATTTTTTCTCTAGATATTTATTCCCTCAATGTTTAGTTGTAAGATTTGGTGGTCACTGCCTTTTTCGAGCCAGTTTCTCTTCATGGCATGGTTAAAAATTCTCATTCCTTTTTTTTTAATAAATGATATTACACGTTGACGAGTGTTTAGTTGCACTTAGTCACCATTTACACTGACTGTTTTAATTGTATTTATTTCTTTGCTAGCAAAAGTGTATTCACTTGAAATGCACTTGTGGAGGTCTCTCGCATGTCTCTGCTAATCCCATGAGATGCCTATTACATGGATTTCTTTAGACTGCATTCAAATCATTCCCTAAACTGTTCAACATATACAACAGCAGTGAACCTGGTAATTTCTTATCTTGAACTTAAAAACTGTTGTTAAGAATAAATTGTGGGGAGACTGGGATATCTTTATTATTACATTTCATTGTTGACACACAAATCTTCCAGTGTGGCTGCGGTCTTTAAGGAACTACCACACTGAGATACAACAAGGCCCCGTGTATTAGCTATCCTGATTACTTGCTTTAGGTAGTTTTACCACAAACGAGGCAAATGCTGGAATGGTCCCCAATCTCTGTCTCATAAAACACACATTATGCAAACAAAAAATACATTTAGTACATACAGAACATAGTTACACATTTTTCAGTGAGATAGCAACACATTCATTTCCCCACAAGACTAAGACTGGCCTAGCAAGCTGGTAGTTTGACTGATTAACATGCTTTCAAAATAACCACAAGCCTGTGGAAAGAGAAACTGCCAGGACTAACCTGTGAAAATGGATAAAGTCCATAAAAAAGTGATTATATTGACACAATTAATAAGTCATGAAAACAAAAAGATGCTGGATGCATGTTCCACAATGCCCAAGTTACCATTTTCTGGTGCTTGAGTTGTCTGAATTTTTGTACTGCAGTGCTGTGTGTTTAAAACTTGAAGCACTTTGTTACAAAATGACACTATAACCGCTTCTGCAAGTTACCTGCTTTCAGATTTGTATAATTCTGTTTGAGGCATCCTGTTCAATAATACATGAATGAAAAGGCTACAGGCAAAGATGATTTTAAACTTTTCTGACTAACATTCACAAAAAATTGATTCTTGATTGTCATCTAGCTTCCCTAAATTACTCCAGGTAAATGAATGGCTGGCTCCTTTGTAAAGGCAGTATCCATGGCTGATTTGCTTTCCACCCATAGTCAATAGTACAATCCCAGCACACTCCATGGCTTACTGCATGACTGATGAGTCATGTGGTAAGCCAAGGTATATGCACACCTCTTTTGCCAAATGGTCCGATCCTCCCTGCATAACAGGTTTTAAACAGAAACGGTGTATGTTTCTCGTGTGTTGTATACCCATTGCAGCCATCCAGCCTTCAACTTTGGTGAGTCATGGGTTATTTTCCCCAATTCTGTTATTTATATTGTCTAAAAGCTGTTTCCTTTTCTTTAGTAAGGTAATCTTTGTGTACCCACATATAATTTATAGGCTAGTCTTCCTTCACCAGTTACTGTTAATTCAAAAATTCATTCTTCGTGGATATGATTTAGATTTTGTTTCAGATATGGAAGAGAGAGACATTGAAAATCTAATTAAAAATGTCGACAAATAGAAAATCCAGGTGGGAATATTAGATTTGAACTACTTGTAGAATCAACAAGATTTGAATGTTTCCATTTGCTCTGCTAGTTAGAAATAATAGTTTGCTTGACAAAAAATGTTTTTATTTTCTGCAGTGAGCTATCACAAGACGGAATCAGCAGCATTGATATTGAAGAATGTGGGGCCAGGTTTCAGAGTTTACCGGGTGAAAGTTATAATACAAAAAGTATTTGTTCAAGTGCTGCGCCCTCAGAAGCAAACTCGTCAATTGGAGTTTTATCTCTGGACAAGTTATCTGGTAAGCAAAGTCTCTTTCATAAATAGTAACACTTAGTTAACCTTTAGTGCGTAACTGGGCATACAGTGAAAACCGTCTGAAAGAAAGGGGAGGGGATTTGTAGACAAAGAGCTTTGTGTTTCTCTTCAAGACTTTAACACTATAGATCAGGTATGGGCAACCTTTGCTTAGCTGAGGGCGTAATTTCGGGACTTAATCAGGCCGTGGACCGTAGGTAAGAAATAAGTAGGCAGTAGTGAATAAAAAGGCGATAAAAATTCACACATTTTTTTATTTTTTAGAATTACAATAGCATAATCAAACATACAAAAAGCAAATTAACAAAAACAGATAGAAAAATGAAATGAAAATTAATGAGAGACTTGAGTTTGAAGTTTATTTGAAATTTCTGAATCTCTCGTGGGCCGGATTGAAGCTGGCGGGGGGCTGGGGGTTGCCCATATATGCTATAGATGATGCAATAGCCAGTGCCATTCCCAGCAGCATACTCCAATTCTTGCTACTACTCATTTTATAACAGTCTGAAATATGTTAATACAAAGTAGGAATTTAACCCTCATCATTCAATCTGCAGCCAGCCACACTGCAGGCAAAAAAATGTTGCAAATGCTGAAATATTTTGTTACTTCCATAATTTAGTGCATTTAAATGCATTCACCCATTTTCAGTCCCCCCCTTACATATACATTCATAGAATTTAACTACAATTTCTGGAGCCTGAAACTGATTTCATGTTTTGCTGCAGATTGACAATTAAACATTTTCTGATTTATCTCCGACTAGCTACCCACATCAGTTTCTTTGCTCTTTGGTTTTCTTTCTCTCCACTTACTTTTAACATTGTAACTATTCAGAACACTAATTTTAATGTTTGAGAAATAAATGTTACCGAAGAGGAAGTGAAACATTAATATACTTGCCATACAAGGAACTAATAAGAAAAGGCTACATGTGGAATGGTGGTTTGTACGAGGATTGTGATTTGAAATGAAAAATTGTGGAGTTTTTACCTGTGGGGAAAAATTATTTGGCACGAACTGGAAGTTCTAGTCCACAAACCATTATCTTCATTCCTTTGTACACTCCCATTGCTTCTCACCATGCGAAATAATGTACTGTAAGATGTGTAACAAGTACCATGCTTCCACCACTTTCACCAAACCTGCCACTGTTTAAAGCTTTTCAGTCATAGGATATGCACCCTTGATGACTCCCATGCCAGATAGTAGTAAACAAGCAATCACTTTCTGGCTTCCTACATAGATCTGGCCTGTAATCAAAGAATAAGAGTGAATCAAATGATATTCACTCAGACTCTTGACCACCGAGTAGATGTTGTTGCTATTTCCCATGATAACAATAATTTCAATCCCTGCTTCACTGTCCATGCTAACAGAGTTCTCCAAAAAGCAGCAGCCCCTCTGAATTCATCATATGTGAACTGG
Organism: Vandiemenella viatica; assembly: GCA_031002005.1. Taxonomy (NCBI): domain Eukaryota; kingdom Metazoa; phylum Arthropoda; class Insecta; order Orthoptera; family Morabidae; genus Vandiemenella; species Vandiemenella viatica. The sequence goes on along the minus strand of JARYHS010008074.1, from coordinate 283,839,980 downwards.
TCTACCAGTACAAACAAGGCACCAGGTAACCACCAAGTTTCAGCTTAAGATAATACCTACAGTTGCTTTAGATTTTCCCTTTTCCCCAATTGTATTTTCCATCCCCTCCCACCTTTATTCTAATACCATCACTATCAAACACGAACCACTGCTCACCAGAGGTGATGCTGTTTTAATATAATAGGATTTAATTTATTTTTTCTATTATTATTTATTAATTATTCTAAGTTTTTTTTGTTCTCTTCAACTTATTAGTACCTGGGTGACCGATCTTCGCTCGGCATTTTTCGATTTTGGTTCAGTATGCAAGATTTCATCAAAATCCTTAGAGACGTTTGTGAGAAATCAATTTTATCGGGGACTGCACCACCTTCGAAACCGACGTGAAATTGGTAGTAACCTGTTGAAATTTGTTTTAATTGCTTCATCGTTATGTCCTCTTTGCGTTTTGGGCTCTTGCTTTGCGGAAAACTTGCCAGGAATTTAAAATGCCGAAATATGACGCACAGCTGTTGGATGCCGTCGGCGTTGAAAAATCGGTGATAGTCTCTTAAAATGTTGATTTAATCTTTTATTATAATGTTTTCTTGTAGTTTCAGCTTTTCTCCATTGGAAAAAGTCTCATTCAATTGACAATTCTTATCCGAGTTGTAATACGGTGATGCCCGTCATCTTATATAGAAACGAGCATTCAGAGAATGCTTCCATTGTAAGCAAATACACCATTTCCTATAGACGCCGCAAAACGTAAAATTGTGTAAAATTTTTCTCCTGGTTCAGGCTATATTTCAACCTAACCACGAAAACTATGACAAAACGAAACAGTTTAGGTTGATATAATCCCTGTGTTGATATTTTTTGTTATTTTTGCAGTGCTGATAGCATTTCGCAGTTGCTCAGCCTCATATTTCGGCATTTTTAATTTTTCTACCGACTTTTCCACACAGCAAGAGTGCAAAATGTGAAGAGGACATGTTGACGAAGCAATTAAACCAAATTTCAACAGGTTACCATTAATTTCGCTGAGGTTGCGAAAGTGGTACAGCCCCCATTTTATCTATTTTCAAGAGTTGTTCATATAATAGTATTAGATTGGATAGAAGGAAGTATATTAAGCAATTCTATCGGAGGTAGGACGGCCAATTCCTTTTATCTGGGACCTACAATTTAACGTAGAATCCCAAACAGAATGCCACACTGTAGTTCATATGGTTAAATACAAAACTTAAAAATTCTTGCTCCCACCGGTATTTGAACCCGGGATCGTAGCTAGAATTTTTTTAGAGCTAGTGCAGTAACCACTTTTTTCCCCCACTAATTACATATTTGTTATGCATTCAATATATTTCCTTCCTTCTTACTTAAGAATATCATGAATAATCATCAGGATTTTCTTCAATTGAGTCTTCACTGGGCGAAGTTCGAGTAACTTGGTTGATACGATTTTCTATTAGGTGTTCTTGAATGATTACCTTATAACTGCTAAGAAGTTTTTGTCAAATAAAATATCACTTCTGACAAAGTCAAATTTTAAATATCTTCTTCTGAAATGTTTTACAATTAAACATTCAGCACTAGTATTCCCTCGAGTCAGCTAGCATACAAGAAATATTCATTTAAATATGTAAGTTCCTTGAAACCAAAGAAAAAAATATTAGTTAGCTTCCTGGTACCTGAATCATCTACAAGATGGCGTTAGAGCCGTTTTCGAGATACCAAGAGCAAAAATTGTTCGTATTTTGTAATTTTTTTATTTTTTTTTTTTTTTCAGGGAGGAACACTATTTAGATAATCTTAAAAGCCAAAACGTTATCTAAATATGAAATTTTATCCAAATCATTGGCGCCGTTCCCGAGATCCAATATATATATATATATATATATAAGAATTGCTTGTTTAAAGATATGAGATATTTTCTCCTTCCCTCTTCTTTCATATTTGTACCTGTTCCGTCCCCCTCATTCATATTATTTGTTACAATTAAAGTACAGAACATACAACAAAATGTGAATATTTATTTCTGTCATTTAATTATCTCTGTATGTAATTTGACAGTCTGACAAGAGAAAACAATACAAAATGTCTTCTGGAATCAATAGGGAAAAATGCTGTGTGCCAGATGGGGAAAAGGGGGGGGAGGAGGTATAGGGGCAAAAACCATGTGACGCTACGTGGGGAGGGTTCACTGGAGGCCAAAGTGGAGCCACTATGGACACTACCTTGTGCGTGGCATGTTCATTTGCCAGAAGTATGATATATTTCAAAATATCAATGTTTCATGTGTGTTAGTATCTTTTTCATGTCTTAATGCTGTCCTGCCATCATGTATTGTAATCCGTTTACATAGCAACACGCTTTGTATTCTGTCGCTCAAAAAAACGTTATATTCATTCGATTATTCTCGCTTTAGTGAGTGAAATAGTTTACTACGGTGAATAGACTGACTTTTTAAAGCTTTTGAGTAATTATTTAACTACCAGTGCAACAACTACAATCTAAGTTCTACAGATAACATAATCTCCACCATGTTTGGTGGAGATTATGGACAAGGTGGCCCAATCGGCCTCCCTGTCGGTAGTGCAATTCACGAGATCGGTATGGGTTCCAACATAGGAGAGGTAGTCGGTGAAGCGTTGAACACAGTGTTAAACTTAGACAACTCCTCAAAAGTGCTACCATCATCAGAAGAAGAAATGCCTCTACAAAAGCAGCCCAACAAGCGCCTGCTCCGAGACATCGACAACACAACAGCTCTGAAAAACTTCCAAGGGTGGAAGTTGGCAGAAACCAACATCAGCATCTCATCGTAGCAACACCGGCAATAGGAAGCAACACTACCCCAGTATCGACTTCGGTAAGTGATCAACGACCAAGCACTGGCCCAGTGGTTAAAATAGCGAACAAATATGAATGGTATGACGGTGGCCCATATATTATTTTTGTAGAAAGCAAAGTGAGTAATGTTGGTAGACTACATCCCATGGCAATCGGCAAGCTGATCCACCATGAAGGCGAATTAGTAAGCAAAAACATAGTGAACATTACGAAGTCAGGCAGAAACCGTATTAGAATCGAGACAATTTCCGGTCCGAGTGCTAACGCCCTAGTTCAAAGCAAAATTTTCCCTATGCACAACATGGAAGCTTACATCCCCATTTCCTTAACAACCCGCCAAGGCATTATAAGAAATGTAGACACTTCACTAACGGAAGAGGAGATAATGGAAGTGATAAGATGTGACGTTCAAGTAGTACGAATAAGGCGATTCACCAAAAATACAAGTGATACTGATAGAGACCAGAGAAGACCCATCCCAGTTTGTGCAATTACTTTCAAAGCGCAACGCCGTCCGGAATACGTGATAATCCATGGAGTAAGATGCCCGGTAGAACCGTACATCCCTTCGGTCCTTCAATGTTTCCAATGTTTGAGGTACGGTCATAATAGTAAACAATGTCGGAGTCAACCTAGATGTAGCCATTGTTCTGGAAACCACCCTTTCAAAGAGTGTAAAAATTCAGGACCACCTACTTGTGCTCATTGTGACGGGCCCCATCTCTCCACTGATCGCAACTGCCCTCAGTACCAAAAACAACTACAGATAAATAGGAAAAGAGCTTACGAGGGAATATCTTACCAGGAGGCGCTAGCAAGCATCGAACAAAAAACTTATGCCACAATAACAGCCGAACATTTGACACAGAACAGAGAGAGAACATTTTATAATCAAGCAACCAACCCTTCTATGTTTAGAGCTACAAACAAAGTTATAAAAGTTCCAACCAAAGTTCAGAATACCCTGAATCCACCACCAACAGCCCCTCTAAAGATACAAAGTCGATCAGAAAGCCCTCCACCCCACCAACAGATACCAACGGTCAGAATAGACAGCAAGGGTAAAGATCATAACTGGCCACCTAGGGACACAACGAACTACCCACAGAAATGCTTCCCAGGTACCGCCAGAACTTCTTATGAGGGCACCAAACCAACCAGCATTCCCAATTATTAATAATCCCTATAGCCAAAACGCCCAAACAGCAAACGAATATCTAGTAGAAAAGATACGAAACTTGATCACAGTGATCTTACAAATGGCATTCTCTGGTAACTTACCACATAACATCAGAGACCTTATTGCCACTACGCTAATGGACTTCCCTCAGGGCCCTCCAATATCTCAGGAACAACATATAATAGAAGCTCAACCCCATCCTGGAACAACTCAACCTAACAACTAAAACAAAAGGAGCCCTTTAACATAATAATAAGAAAGTAACCAAAGAAGTAATAACAATGGATAAGAAAAATAACAACTCCACGGTATCCCAATATCTAAGTATCTTACATTGGAACGGAAGATCAGTTAAGGTGAACAGAGAAAGCCTAATTTCAGCACTCACTCAAATCAATATCGACATAGCCATATTGTGAGAAACATGGTTCAAACCAAATAGAGAGGTCAGTTTCAAATCCTACAAGGTGTACAGGAATGACAGACTGGACGGTAGAGGAGGAGTGGCGATATTGGTGCAACAGAATATTCGACACGAACCGATTAATCTCAATTTCAAGCAGTAGCAATACGGATACGAACCACCCAGTCAACAGTCAACATTTCCATTTACTGCTGCCCAAAAACAAAAATCACTCCAAACTACTGGACAAATCTTATCGGCCAAATAAACTCACCAATGATTCTGGCCGGCGATTTTAACGCACATAATCAGAGCTGGGGCTGTCACTACAACGACCTGAGAGGATCGACAATTAAGGATATGGCTGAAGACAACAATCGGGTAATAGTAAATGACGGCAGCCCAACAATGGTCCCATCACCAAGAAGACTCAACTCGGCAGTGGACCTAACTCTCTGCTCCCCCAATCTGGCAACCATAGTGACATGGAGAGTGCTCAATGATTCATTGGGATCGGACCACTATCCGATACTTTTAAATATCGGATGCCCACTAATCAAAGAAACTGCAGCTCATCCAACAATCAGATGGAACGTCAATAGAGCCGACTGGTCCCAATACAGGAGACGAATTGAACAAAATTCCAGAGATTTCACAGAACAATCTACGGGAAACGAGAGCTATAAAAAACTGACAAATGTGATTTCAGAGGCAGCAGACAAACCTATTCAACGAAAGGACTATCAAAACGCCAAGAAAAGTCGCCCACCAATATGGTGGAACCCAACATGTTCGAAAGTAATAGCCCAAAGAAGACTCGCTCTTAACTTATACAGAAAGAACCCCGACTTCCAACTCTATATGTCTTATTTACAAATTAACGCATGAACAAAAAGAACGCTCAAAACGCAAAAGCGTCAAAATTGGATCCAATTCTGTGAAACATTGGGAAAAGATTCGAATATCTCTTCTGTTTGGTCCACGATTAGGAAGTTTAAAAATAATGGTTTCAACAGCGAAACCCCTAAAATTAGTCTAACAACCCTTGAAGACATTGCAGACAAAATCGCTCCTCCCACAGTCCAGGAGGAGGACTCCAACTTTGCGCTAAACCCGCAAGAAGCATCGGACCACCAACTATGCACGCCATTTACCATGACAGAACTACACCAAGCTTTAAAGCGATCCTCCTACTCTTCGCCTGGAATAGATGGAATCCATTACGCAATGTTAACAAACATGCCTCCAGCTGGCTTGCAGAGACTTCTAAACATCTTTAACAAGATTTGGATGAAAGAACCTATTCCAGCGGAATGGAGAACCCAGGTTATCATTCCAATATTAAAACAAGGAAAAGACCCCACCAAAGCAACTTCGTACAGACTGATATCATTAATGTCATGTGTAGGAAAAACACTAGAACGTCTCATCAAGAACAGATTAGAATGGTGGGTGGAGGCGAACAACCTGATTCCCAACTCACAATCCGGATTTCGTAAGGGAAAAAGCACACTAGACAACCTAGCGATCTTGACATCGGACATTTACCTCTCATTCTGCAACAAGCAATATTTGGGTGTGGTCTTCCTAGACATCCAATCAGCTTACGACAACGTCAGAATCCCTCATTTGATGCACAAACTGTAGACATTAGGGGTACCGATGAAACTTGTGAAAGGACTCTACTCCCTATTATCGGAGAGGATAATCTATGTCAGCTCAAAGAAAAATCGAGTAGGGCCGCGTATTGTTAATCAAGGGTTACCTCAAGGAGCAATCCTCAGCCCACTCCTATTTTTACTATACATAAGTGATATAATCCACTCCATCCCTACGAAGATTATCTCACTCCAATTTGCAGACAACGTGGTTATATATGCCAACGATGTGTCACAACAGGAAGTCCATAACCTATTGAACAAGGCAATTACAGCTCTCATCAAATGGCTACACACCAATGGTTTTGAACTTTCACTGGAAAAATCATCAGTAGTCTACTTTTCAAAGAGAAAAATCACCCATGACTCGGACAGTATACAAATAGGTCCCTACAAACTGGCACTTAAGAAACAAGCACGGTTCTTGGGAATGTTGCTGGACAGCCGCCTTAGCTGGTCCCAGCATATCGATCAGCTGATAGCAAAATCGAATTCCCGACTAAATCTAATAAGAATGGTGTCAGGTACTTGGTGGGGCTCCCACCCAAAAACGCTCCTACTACTTTACCGAACACTAATTAGATCGCTATTAGAGTACGGTTCCATGTTTTACCAATATGCTAGAAAGGACGCTCTCAAAAAACTTCAAGCAGCTTGCCTAAGAGCTTGTGTCGGGGCAATACGCTCAACCCCAATAACGCCCTATTAGTGGAGGCAGGAGAACCTCCCCTTCATATACGACGATCACATCTTGAGGAAAAATTCATAATGGAAAAATTGGTACTTAATACCCACCCGCTCCACCATCGATTTGAAAGGATGCAAGCATTAGCGAACAAAGGAAAGAGCCAACTCAAGCTCCCGCTTTTAAATGCTTACAAACTTTGGTCTAAATATAAAGATAAAGTAGCTTCTTACGACATACACACCATCTTTCAAGAACCATATGAACTCCGACTAGAAGAAATCCACATTCACTTTCTGGAAGGAGACATAAATCCCATCTTAAACCAGAAACTAAATAGACTCCTCGCAGAGATAGGGAAAAACACAGTTAAAATATACACAGACGGCTCAAAGAATTCCGAGGAAAACAGAGTAAGAGCAGCTTTCTTCTGTCCCAACACTAATCATTCAGCTCAATTCTCGCTACATGAAGAAACATCTATTTTCACAGCTGAAGCGAAAGCCATACTGGAGGCGGTTAAGTATAGCCAAATGATCCAAGCGGACAAAAGCATCATATTAACGGACTCCATGAGTGTCTTAAAACGGCTACATAACAACACGTGGAATTATCACCTCCCGATGACGATCTTAGAAATTAGGAAACAAATAAAAAGCAGTAAAGAACGGGGAATCACTACCTACCTGCTTTGGGTTCCAGCTCACAAAGGTATAAAATACAATGAACAAGTGGATACTTTAGCAAAACAGGCCATCCTCAACGGATTTAAAGATGCTATGAACCTCCCGACGTCAGATATAATTCACACAATCAAAAAACGAGCCAAAGAAAAATGGCAAGAAGAATGGAGAACATCCCTAACCACTAAAGCTTCGCACTATGGAAGCATCCAACCAACTATTCCACCTCAACCTTGGTTTTATAAATGGATCACAAGCAGACGACTAACAACAATGATTTCCAGGCTGCGGTTCAACCACGGAAGATTCCCCAGTCACCTCTATCGACCAGGTCTGAGAGAATCTCCTCTCTGTGATTGTTCAGATCAGACTATAGGAGACACCAACCACATTATATTTTCCTGTAGAAAATTTAAACAGGCCCAGGATACCATGATCAAGGATTTAGTCAACATAGGAATCCCTCTTCCTACCAACCTAATCCTACTCCTAGTTAGTGATGACAAAGCAGTGTACAACAGCCTTATTAGATTCCTAAAAAATGGAAATATAGAAATCTAAGACCTCATCATCGAAAAATAAAAATGTCAATAAGCATAAAACGACTACAATGATTCTGTTTTATTCCTTAAAGATTACGAGTAGAAAAGTATGACTTAAAATTGTCATCAGTATAATAAAAACTGTAAGTAGCCTAAGTACAACTATAATTAGTATAAGCAAGATTGTAAATAGTATAATCAAACCTGTTAATAATTAAGTATAATGAATTATCTTACAATTCACGGATGTATGGTCATATAACCGAACGTGAACAAAAGAAAATAATTTAGACGCATGAATACCAATGTCGGTGTTGCCTCACGTATACCAGCAAAATGACTTCAAAACGAATTGTATCAACTGCTACTGCGATTCGGCTTTATACCTGAAAGACTTTAATTACGTTTAGATAAGTTCTATTTAAAATTGTAACCAATATAATCAAAATTGTAAGTAGCATAAGTATAACGATAATTAACAGATGCAATATAATAATGAGTATAATCAAACATGTAATTAGTTAACGATAATGAATCATGTTACAAGTAATGGCTGTATGGTTACATAACCGAATGTCAATAAATAAATAAATAAAAATAAAAAATGTATTGTAATCAGTGATTCGTTTCCTTATCTTAATTTCGGTTTTGCTGTATAACAACTTTTATATTTCCTTAAATGTGTAATAATAGGGAAGTTAATGACAGATGACGGTGTTAATACACAAAAAATACACTGCCTGACAAAATTCCTGACAGAAAAAGGTGAAGCACTCGGAAGGGATGGAGAAAATAAAATGAAACTTCGTGGGTTGGGAGGATATGTAATTTTATTTCAGTGATTACTAAATCGAGTCAAATTTACAAAGAAGTTAGGCAGTATAAACCCACTTATCAGTATGACTCTGCATCTCCTAGTCCTGATGCCTGCACTGATTCAGCTGGAAAGGTTATTAGAGCCATTGTATCCTCTCCAGAGGTAAGATGGCCCACAACTGTTATAACTGGTCCTTGAAGTCCTGGACATTGGCACTGGGACTGGTTGACGTACAAGCTGGTTCCACACATATTCTATTGGAGACTGATCTGAGGATTTTTCTGGCCATGGGAATACCTCAGCATTACACACGATTCATATAAATACATGTTACTGTGTGTGGATTGAGGATTGTTGTTGAAAAATGACACCACGAGATTGTTTCCTAGGAGGTAACACATGAAGATGCAAGATTTATTTACAAACGTTTCTCGGGAAACAAACCGAGTAATATTATTGTTGATGCACAATATTTCGGTGGCAATAATCTCCGTCGCCATCTTCAGGTGCAGTTGTAAGCGTTGAAGTCTGCCTTGAGCATGTTGTTTGAAAACTGGCATGGCGACAACAGAGGTTGTTATGTTGCCTAGCAGCATCTGTCATTAGACGCCCGCGGAACACAAAAAACAGAGCGTTGGTTACGAGCATCCTCAATAACAGGAATCCATGCATTACTTATCTGGAACCCACAATCCCTGTTAACTAAATCAGATGCGAGGCGAATTTCAAATACTTCTTTAATGACGCTGTCCCAGAAGCCTCTCGCATGTGTCAGCACCTTAGTCGCTTCGAAATCGAAACCATGTCCTTCTGCCAAACTATGTTCTGCCACTGCTGATTTGTCTTTTTGCCACAGTCGAACATGTTCCAAACAACGCTGTTGTACACACCGTATCGTATGGCCGATGTATTTCTTTCCACTTTCACACGGGGTGCAATAAACTCCGGGTGTACGAAGGGCAAGTTCATCTTCTGGAGAGCGCAAAATGTTTCTCAATTTTGGTGGTGGTAGGAAAATGGTCTTAATGCCATTTCTTGCCAGGACCCTCCCGACCCTAGATGTTGTGGCGCCAGAGTACGGCAAGAAGGCTAATTTATCATGTGGACCATTATTGTGGTTATTAGGCCTGCGTTTCGTTTCCTGGAATGCCAACTATCTGATGTTTATTGTACCCATTCTTCCTGAATGTATCGCATAGATGTTTTAACTCACTAGGAAGGCTGTCTTTATCACATATTGCCTGCACTCTGTGGACAAGAGTAGTTAGTACTGTCTTGTGCTGTGCCGGGTGATGATGACTGTGCGCGTTTAGGTACAGGTCCGTGTGCGTTGGATTTCTATACACCGTGTGTTCTAAAGTTCCATTGGCTTTCTTTAAATAAGAATGTCCAAAAAGGGCAGGCAGCCTTCCTTTTCAACCTCCATTGTGAACTCGATGTTTTTGTTGACACTGTTCAACTGAAGGAGAAACTTATCTAGGTTGTCTCTACCATGGGACCAAACAACAAATGTCATACACGTACCGAAAGAAGGCACTGGGCTTCATGGGGGCACTTTCCAACGCTTTCTTCTCAAAATGTCCCATAAAGAAATTAGCTATAACAGGTGACAGTGGACTGCCCATTGCAACTCCCTCGATCTGTTCATAGTAGTGCCCGTCATACAAGAAGTACGATGATTGTAATGTGTGGCGGAACAGCTCAATTAACCTGGGCTCGAAGTGCTGTTGTAGTAGAGCCAGCGTATCAGCCAGAGGAACCCAGGTGAAGAGGGAAACATCATCGAAGCTCACCATCAAATCCTGTTTACGCAGGTGAAGTTCTTTAACAATATTATTAAATTCCGCCGAGTTTTTCACATGGTGAACACATTTTCTCACAATTGGTAATAACAGCCCGGTCAAGTATCGAGCCAGATAATAAGTGGCCGATCCAATAGTACACACTATTGTCCGTAATGATGTTTCTTGTTTGTGAATTTTAGGTAATCAATAAAGTCTGGGTGGAACAGCTGCGCGGGGTTGTAACTGTTTAATAGTGTCTTCTGGTAGCCCTGAACATTTCAGCAGAGCTGTTGTTTTCTTCGCTACCACATTGGTTGGATCTTTCAACACCTTACGGTAAGAGGTGTCTACTAAACGTTCTTCTACTTTCCGTTGATGATCTGCCATTGTAAGAACCACCGAAGCGTTCCTGTTGTCTGCTAGTAGGACGATAATATCTTGGTTGTGGCGCAATGACCAAAGTGCTTTATGCTCAGCAGCTGTGGTGTTGGGCCGAGGCGGTTTGGCCCTGCTTAAGATTCGGCTGGTTTCTCGCCTTATCTCTTCAGCACCCTCATAGGGCCAGCTCGTCGCCAGTGAGAATTTCCCTGTATGGAATGGTCTTGGGTACTGGCACAAAATATAGCGCTTCAGATAGAACTGAAAAGGTGGCAGTTTAATTCACCACCACTGTCCTTCTACCAGGTGCAGAAGAGGCATTAAGTTTGCGGACAAGTCGGGCAAATTTCCCGCATTGCCGTGCCGTCGCACGGCGTTGAACTCTGTGGCCTCACGTCTGATTTAGTTAACAGGGATTGTGGGTTCCAGATAAATTATGCATGGATTCCTGTTATTTGAGGCTGCTCGTCACCAACGCTCTGCTTTTTGTGTTCCGCGGGCGTCTAATGACATCTGAGATGCTGCTAGGCAACATAACAACGTCTGTCGTTGCCATGTCAGTTTTCAAATACGCTCAAGGCAGACTTCAAAGCTTACAACTGCACCTGAAGATAGCAACAGAGATTATTGTCGCTGAAATATTGTGCATCAATAATAATATTACTCGGTTTGTTTCCTGAGAAACGTTTATAAATAAACAACGCCGAGAAAAATTGCATTTATTTATAAGATGCAAGATGTCTATGACATACTGTTATGCTGTCAGAATTCAATCGGTCATTATCAGCCCTGACCTGAAGTCATACCCGATGTCTTCCCACACTATGACAGAAGTAACACTGCTGTCTCTCTTCAAAACATTAGAAGCATGGGACCTCTCTTCAGGTCACTGTCATAACTCTCCAACAATGGTAATTTAAAGTAGTTCAGAACCACAACTCATCACTGAACACAGAGTAACACCATTCATCAACAATTCTTACTTCCCAATTATGGCACAACTCCAAATGCAGCATTTTGTGTTGTGTAATAACATCCTACACAAGGGGTGATAATTATCCAATCCAGCTGTTGCTAGGATATTGTGCGATGAAAGAATATTGCAGGGAGTTGATTACTTGTTCTTGAATATCAGGCACAGGTGTGAAGGGGTTGTGATGTGCTTGGTGCAGAAAACGGCGAGCTGCCCTTGTGGTGGTCAGGTATGATTGACTGAAACCTTGATGAGGAGTATGCCTGCATTCGCATTCCCATGCACTTCAACATCAGACCACTGTCACATCTGATTTCCCCACAAATCTGAATATTGCATGATTTGACCAACTGGCAAATGGAGACCCACAACGAGATCACTTTTCAATTGTCAGTTGCTGATAACGCTCTCACACAAGTATGCAGCATCTCAGTGTCCATCACAAATATCACTCGACTTTTTATCCTGGTTACGCCACTTATGTACCATATGAGGGTTGCTATTTATATTTCTGGCCTTGGCAACAATAAATGTTGTCAGGCACCATCTGACGTTTCCATTGGAAACATTGACATTGTTGAACATAGCCTTATTCATAACAATGTGTAATTTGAGCATGATTTGTTGTTTACAGTAACTTTAAAAATTCATGTCGGGTGAGAAATAGAATTAACTCGTGAACATTTCCATGCGATTATTTTTCACAACTTTCGATGTAGATTGTCAAGACGAGTGCATCGATGAACTTAATTCTTTGTATGGCAATAAAGCACCATCATATAGCACTGTAAAAAAACTGGTATAACAAATTCAGTCATGGCCGAAGTTCGCTTCAGGACGAATTCCGTAAGGGTCATCCAAAATCAGTTGTTGTGCCAGAAAACATTGATGCTGTGTGTGAACTGATAAAGCAAGATCGTCATATGATATACCATGAGATTGAAGCATCTTTGGGCATTAGTATGACATGCATCAATAAAATATTACTTTATCATTTGGCAAAAAAAAAAAAGTTTTGTTTACGTTGGATCCAGCATAATCTGACAAACGCTCAAAAGGAAGCTCGTGTCGATTGGTGCAACAAAGTGTTAAAAAAATATGTTGAAGGTGCATCGAAGGCTGTGTATAACATCTACATAGGTGGCGAATCATGAATCTATGCATATGACCCCGAAACAAAACAATCGACTGTATGAGTCTTCCAAGATGAGCCATATCCGACAAAAGTTGTTCATGGAAGAAGCACATCGAAGCAAATGGTTGCCTGTTTCTTCAGCATTACCGGTCAGTGACATTATAGCAACGTAGTACGGTCAACTCTGAATGGCACACGACCATTTATTTACCAGAAGTCTTTGGGAAAATTCAGTAAAAGTTGAAGAAGAGGCAAATAATTGAAACGTTTATTTTTTAAAGGGCACATGTCCATTTTTTAGCAAAAAGTATGTTTTTGCAGATTTGAGTTTGAGAAGTGTAGGCTTGTTTACTGTTGAAAGGGCACATTCTAAACTGAACTCTCTACAATGACGTTGCGGTTTGAGATCGGTTTTTGTTATTGAATATTCTCGTGTCCTCCTGTGCCCTTCCTCTGCAACACTGGTTGTATGTTGACAGTCGCACCGCTGGCGCTCTGTGCGGATTGTTACGCTTGTAGCCTATGTTTCTGAAAAGCTGTTAACACTACAGATTTTTTATAGTTTATAATTGTTACTAAACTTGTATGGCATTCCAAAAAGTTTTACTGCCTTAAAAGATGTAGGAAAGAAGCGTCAAAGCGAACCAAATACTTATGGAATTGTAGTAGATCTCGTGCAAAATTTGCCTTTGCCTCACATACCAGTGCAGGAAATATTCTATTATCGGCATCTGTGGGTTAGACGTTTTTGCGTTCGATTTGAAAACCAAAACAATCAAAATTTATACCTACCACGAAGGCACTGCGGAAAAGGAGGAAATGCGGTTTCCTCTTTCCTTAATCACTATACAGCACATTTCATCCCCCAAACTGCAAAAGAAACCCACCTTTTTTCAGACAGATATGCAGGGCAGAACATGAATTATACAGTTTTACGATTTCTATTTGGCCTTTCCCTGAAACATAAAGTAACAATCACGCAATATTTTCCAGTGAGTGGCCAGTTTTCTCCCATATGATCGTATCTTTGGTGTTATCAAGAGATGATTAAAAAGAGTGGACAGGTCTACACATCTGATCAATATTAAAAAATTATTAATGAATCATCTGCAAATGAAGGGAAAATTGAAACTGTTTTTGGAAGACAATGACATCCTAGAGTTTAAGTGGTGGCCCAAGCACTTTGAAAAGTATGTGCTCCCAAGTGAAGCTCGAAATCAAAAAATGCTGGGAAAGGAGGAACAACAGCGTGAGTTGTTTAAAATATCAGAATGCTATTATGAAATGAATGAGGGAGTCTATAGGTTATGACAAAATTGGAGGAATTAAGTTTTTGGAGAGTAACACAGGCATTGAGCTTCCTAATTCAAAAGTTTTTGCAGGCATGAATCCCATCATCATCATCATCCTCAGCAGTTTACAGCCTCTGGCCGGGTTTGCTTTATGCACAAGCCTCTCCATTTGCTTCCTTCATCCCACCACCTCTCTGTCGTTTGTCCATTGCTCCGTCCTTTCTGAGGCTCGTTTTTGTTTTGAAAGCAGAATCTATCCACTACCGGCTTGCTAGGCCTGTCTTAGCTTCACCTTGGCCGCCTTTTTTCAGGGTTCCTGTAGGGCCTTCACAGCTACCGTATCGGTCCCAGGATACACTAGGTCCCCACTGTACCTCACCCCCACAGGCAATCCCCTACTTTATGCCATTGCCCATCTCCCCCCACGCGGAGGAGGGGTTGGACTTTGGGATGAATCCCATCAATGCCAAAAAATAAAAATGATGACATTAGGAAAATGCTACAATATTTTCCTGAAGAACATATGCCATTCTATGGTGCTATAATGTTGTGGCCATCTACCGAGAATGACTCTGTGCTGATTAGTTGGGTAAAGTAAAATATATAAGCTGGTGGATTTTGTGCAAAACTGCAATAATTTCAATGGTAAATTAAATGTAATTTCATATAATGTATTTTTTTTAAACTTTTAGTTTACATGTACTGTTCAAAAAAACAAAATATCCATACATAATAAACAAAATGTGGAAAAAGTATTTATTTTTAAAAAAAATTTCCCTTAGTTTATTATTAAAAGGGCACATGTCCAGGTTACTTAAAAATCTATAGAGAGCACATAATGTACACAATAAATTCCAAATTTACGTCAAAAATCTATTCTATGTTACTTCATCAGCTGCAGTAAAAAAATGTTAAAAGATTTATTGTGTTTTTATTAATTCCTGTAAACTTTATGAAAATGTGCCCTTTCAAAACTAAGCGATACAGTTATTCATCACAACAATGTGAGCTGTCATATGTCGGCTCAAACAAAGGAATTTTTGACCAGTCAAAACATCGAATTGATGGGTCATCCACCGTACAGCCCTGATTTGGTACCCAATGACTTCTTTTTATTCCCGCACATCAAAAACAAATTATGTGGTCAATGATTTTCAACACCCGAAGAAACAGTTGATGCATTCAAGACGCATGTTCTGGAGTTACCTACATCGGAGTGGAAAAAGTGCTTCAAAAATTGGTTCAAACACATGCAAAAGTTTATTGATCTTCACAAAGAATATTTTGATAAACAATAAAACCAACTTCGATCATAAATATTTGTTTTTTCGTTATTAGGCCAGAAATATAAATAGCAACCCTCATACCAGGGGTGGGGACAGGTTAAAAATAGAGGGAAAAGATAAAGAAATATGCCTAAAATTTATAAACTCAATAAATAATAAAAAAAGCTATCATACATAAAACAGCCAATAAATAGATATTTCTATGAAAGAATTTGAATTACAGGGTTCCCACAGGCCTTAAAAAGGCCTTAATTTTCATTTTGATTTTTAAGGGCCCTTAAAAGACCCTAAAATTTGCTCAAAAGCCTTAAAATCTTTGAAAATGCCGATTTTTTTTTTTAACACCAAGATACGGTGTAATAAATTTCACTATCCAGCAACGCGGTAATCGGCAGATTTCTCTCTGGCTCGACCTTGCCAAGTGTGAGTCAAAATGCTTATATATCAAGCAAGTAGTAGAGTCTTTGCACAGAACCTCTATTATGTAATTCTGCTTCGTACATGCCTCTGTCTTACATGAAAGTTTAAACAACTTCTTACAAACTAAACAACTCGATGTCCATGTGCGAACTGGAATGAATGTTCAAACACAATTGAAACCTCATATTTAACTTCAGTTTTTATGGGCCGTGCCAAAGCTGAAGATTTGATTGAACATTTTTTGGAAGCAGTTGAGAAGTTCTCTCTCCAAAAAGTGATACAGGTTTCAATGGATGGTCCATTCGTAAATTTGAAATTTTTCAATATGTTGCAAAAGAAATTAAGAACTGGATTTAATTGTGAAATGTTGGATGTGGGAACATGAGGTTTACATGTTGTAAATAAAGCATTTAAACATGGTTGCCAAGCTTCTGGCTGGCATCTTGATTCAGTCCTAGTTTCCTTATTTTGGTTATTTAAAGATTCACACGCGAAAAGAAAGGATTTCCACTTGTAAAAAAATGCCCTCAAAATTTTGTTTGCACAGGTGGTTGGAAAATTTACCTGCAGCAGAAAGGGCATTAGGAATATGGTACAATGTTAAAAGCTACATACAGAATGTGGAAAAGGGCTCTTTGCCTAAACCTTTCAACAGGCATTGAAAGATAATCTTATTTGTTCAAAACTGAAATTTTTCATTTCAGTGTCTAAAATAACAACCCCATTCTTGGCTTTTTATCAGAGCACAAAACATCTCTTGTTATTTAAGGCAGAGGATATAAGAATATTTATTACAATTTGTATTGTTATCTTCATTGTTTTTAAGAAAACACATAAAAGTATTGACTAATGTACAAAAAGTGGCAACATTAGACCTGAGTGATGTGTCGAAGCTTTCCTGTGTTAGCAACATCAGTTTAGGAGTTGCAGGCGATCAACTTATCAAGGCTATGATATTCAACAAGAAAATGTCTGAAAAAGAAGTTTTCGAGATGAAAACGGAGATCAAAGACTTCATTTTTACGATGACTAAGCACATACTGGACAAATCTCCTATAAATTATTGAGTTGTATGAAGTATTACTTGCCTTGATCCTAGACAGATGGCGGTAAATAGTAGCAGCTGTTATGAAAAGATGAAATATCTTCTGATTCACTTGTCAAAAATAAATTTAATTGGAGACTGTGATGAAATTCTTATACAGTATCACAGTTTTTTATTACCTTCGAACCACTTCAGCTCATTTAATCCACATGATGAGCATTCACGATTAGATATCTTTTTAGAGAAGTATCTAGGCAAAGAAGATTATAACAGAGTACACAAAGTAGTAAAAATATTGTTGCTGTTATCACATGGACAAGCAGATGTTGAACGAGGCTTCTCTGTGAACAAGCAGTTGGAAGTTGAAAATCTTTAGTGCCTCAAAGATTAGTCAATCAACATTTCATAAACAGCAAAAATAAGTTGTTGATAGCTAAGTAGTTAAGGATGTACTCATCTGGTAAGTAAACATTACTCTTATAAGAAAATATTTGAGCAAATATGCCCAATAGGAACTACTGCTGTAACTCGAAAGATGTTGAAAAAGTTGTATTTAACCTATTTCTTAAACCTATGGAAAATGTTTCATCTTTAACGGGTCTTTTACATGTAGCTTTCAAAAAAAAAGGGGGGTGAGTCTTCCTCATTCAACATTATACCTGAAATCTAATAAGTAATTGAGCTGACAATTTGGCAGTCTTTCTCTGATGTAACTGCTAATGTGCTATAATGTATAAAAACAAATTAAGTTAAAATGTACATTTATATGTTTAGTAATTCTTATTACTAAGGTGGTAGTGTTTCTTTTTGCCCTTGTATCAGTTTTCTGGGATATAGTAGTTTTTTTTATTTTATGTTTAATACATGAAAAGAGAAAAAGTTTCAATATTCACTGTATTGTGTGAAAACAAAAGTAAATTTATTATTTATTAATTTATAAACTCGATTAAAGCTTATTTCATCATAATCGTAACATGCATATTTTAATTTCTTTGCTGTAAGTTGCATATCAATTTTTTCATAACATTTTAATATTTGTTAAACATAGCCTTAAAAAATATAAAAAATTGCCTTAAAAAGGCCTTAATTTTTCTTTTACCAAAAGAGTGGGAACCCTGAACTAGGAAATGTGTTGAAGAATGAGAAATAACTAATTTTAAAAAATATAAATTAAAAATAATCTCTGGTAATCGGTGGTTTATCCTGGAAGAAATAATATTGGGGGGGAGGGGTGGAAATGATATTAAAGGCAATGATAAGAAAAAGAAAAATTTAAAGGAATCTTGAAGGTGAAACCTTGGGCCCAGTTTGTACTTGTAGTTCAGTTCTCAACTTCTGAGTTAGATGGTCTGCCGCTATTTCGGAAGAGACTGATAACACAGATGTTGAAGCAGGCATTGAAATTACTGGTATCATGATGGGTGACATGAGCAGCTACGTGGTAGTCTAAATGAAAACTGTTTGTCTGTGACCATTTATTCTTATTGACAGTTGATTAATGACCTATACAGGAAGCTGAAAAATGGTATCTGACATGTGGCATGCCCTATGTTGGGAAAGATTTCACAGGTGACAGGATTAGTGGAGGTGACGTAAACTAATTATGGGATAGGAAGAGGCAAATATCCAGATGGTGGCAGTATCATGGAAGAAAAATTTAAATGTGCTGTGCAGTGTCAAGGCTTTTATTTGTTTTCTGGCATGATTATCACACATGACGTTAATTAGCAGATATTTGAATGCGGAATGATAGTTGACACTAGACACTTGGGACATTCCATTTTGGAGATTTTTCGTGAAGATCCACGGTGTCAAGAGTGTGGTGTCAATATGTCTAACATTATTTTCTGCCATGGAAAAGGCAGTGGCATATCACTTATACTTATAACAAAGACCTGCAGCATCTGCATTGAGCGGTGGGAGCTGGAATTATTTGCTCAGGAAGTGACAACATTGAAATTTTTCAGCAGATTACTGATCTTCATTATTGAAATGAAAGGTGCTTCCAAGAACAGTACAGAGTTGAAAAAAATCTCACAACTCCAAAATTTCCATGTGACTGTCTCATTCCATCTACATCTACATATATACTCTGCAATTCACAATATTGTGGGTGGCAGAGGGTGCTCAGCACCAAAGCTAATCTCTTTGTTGTGCATTCCAATCCCTAATGGTACAAGCGAAAAAAGAATTCATATAAGAATCATTGCGGCACCTTATTTCTCTAATCTTATATTTCCTGTCATTCCGGCTCAAATAGGTTGGCGGATGAAGTATTTCACTACACTCGTGAGTGAAAGTGGGAGTACACATGTTTACCAATAAGTTTAAACGAAAAGTGCGTCGTCTATCTGCCAGAGACTCCCAGCCTAGTATACTAATCAGTTCTGTGACGCTTTCATAAGGACTGTAGCAAGCGGTCACGAATCAAGCGGCTCTTCTCTGTACTTTCTCTATACTTTCGATCAACCCCTTACGAAACGGATCCCAAATGGCTCAACAATAGTCCAAATGTGGACGCACAAGAGATTTGTACGCTATCTACTTTGTTTGTTCATTACAATTTTTCAATATTCGACCTATGAATCGCAGCCTAGAATTAGCTCAACCTACTAACGAATTAATGTGTAAGTCCCATTTCATGTTCCTTTGTACTGTTACTCCCAAATATTTCATAGAATCGACCATATCAATAACTGTATTGTTTAACTCTTATTTCTGAACAATTGGATTCTTTTTGTTAGTTATGCTCATTGTCTTGAACTTTTTACAATTTAGCGTGAGTTGCCACTCAGCGCACCTTGCCAAAATAATATCCAGATCACGCTGAATTTCTAAGCAATCGGCCAAATTCCTTACTTCCCTATAAATAACTGCATCATCAGCAAACAATCTAAAAAGGCTTTTCACTTTGTCTCCGAGATCGTTTATAAAAATTAAAAAAAGAAGTGGTCCTATTACACTTCCTAGAGGTACTCCCAATGTAACATCTAGATTAGAAGAACTTTCTCCTTCAACGACGACATACTGCGACCGACCAGTTAGAAAATCCTTTATCCATTCACAAAGCTGATATGATATACCGTACGCTCGTAGCTTCGCTATGGACGATAGTTTCCAGGATCATTTCGATCACCTTTCTTGAAAATCGGAGTTACTTGCGCGATTTTCCAGTCTGAAGCTACTTTTCGCTCTTCTAATGATTTACTGAATATATCAGCCAGAAATGTCCCGATTTCTGCCACATATTCTGAAAATACTCTTACTGGAATTCCATCTGGGCCCGGTGCTTTCCCCCACTTCAGGAGCTCTAATTGCTTTATGATACATGCAGTATCTATTTGTAATGATTACATTACCAACTCGACACGGCGTGGGAAAACGGGAACACTATCCTATTTTCATCAGTAAATGAATTTTTGAATACAGTATTTAGTATGTTAGCTTTATCAGTGCTTTCATTAACCTCTGAACCTTCACGTATTAGTGCTGGAATATTGCTATTGGTACAATTGACTTTTTGTACATACGACCAAAATTTCTTTGGGTTTTCTGTGAGACTCTTAGAGAGAAAGTTGGAATGAAAATCGTTGAAGGCCTCACGCATTACATTCTTATGTCCTCTTAACTCGGCTAAGGTTTCTAAATCGCTGCGACACCCCTTCCTTCTTGAGCGTGCATGTATCCTCCTTTGTTTTTTGAGTAATGTTTTTACTTCGCATGTGTACCACGGTGGATCATACTCCCCATTTATTATCCGCTTCGGTATATGTATATCCATACCTTCCCTGACTATTCGTATAAATTGATGCCACATCTCTTCAACGGTATCCTTTTTTGACTTGAAGTTATGGTAATTATTCCTCAGGTAGGTTCTAAAACACTCCTTAGAGGCCTTACTGAATTTGTATACAATCCGCCATTTTCTCCTTTTTCGCTTGGTCATTAGTCTGATAGTTGCAATTACCGCTTTGTGATCACTTATGCCTTTGGTCGTTGAAATTTCGGTGAATAATTCTGTCCTGTTGGTAACCAGCAGATCTAAAATATTTTCACTACCATTATGACACTGCGTAGGTTCATTAACTAGCTGCTCGAGATGATTATCTGACAACAAATCCAGAATTACTTCAGAAGCTGCCTTATCCCTGCTACCTGTAATGTGAACGTAATCACGCCAGTCAAATAAGGCAGATTGAAGTCGCCTCCAAGAATCATAGCATGATCCTGAAAACGGCTAGCTGTACTGTTTACATTATTTCTTAACTCCTCGGCGATAGCTATGTCGGAATCGGGTGGACGGTAGAAGGCACCTATGATGAGTTTTGACCCAGCAACTTTGAGTTTAATCCATATGATTTCACAGATTGTATCGACTTCTATTTCATTACATGGGAGAGATTTACTCACAGCTATAAATACCTCACCTCCATGAGAATGTAATCTGTCTTTACGAAAAACATTCATGCTATCTTTAAAAATTTTGGCGGAACTTATTTCCGGTTTTAGCCAACTTTCTCTACCGATAACGATATCCGCTTCTGTGCTACAAATAATGCTATCAAGTTCCGGTTGTTTGTTACAAACGCTTCTACAGTTAATTACGAGAACTTTTAACTGTCGAAATTCTTTTACGCTCCTCCTACATTCCGGCGTTACATCTGATTGGGTTGCCCGTAACTGTATTCCGTGTTTTGGGTCTTCCTCCCTCAGCCTAAAAAAACCACCCAGTGCATTCCACACGGCCCCTGCCACCCGTGTAGCCGATTCATGTGTGTAGTGCACACCTGACCTATTAAGGGGAACCCTACATGACTCGACCCTATGGCGATCAAGGAATCTGCAGCCAATATCATCACAGAAACTTCATAGTCTGGTTCAGCCCCTCAATACGGCTCTGAACCAGAGGTCCACAATCAACTCTGTCTACAATGCTACAGATGGTTAGCTCTGCCGATATCTTGCGGCCACTGGCCACAGAGTTCACCCTTTCAGCCTGTGTGTACTGCCAGATTAAAGAAATGGTTTTGAAATTGGGCAAATCAATGATAAATACTTTAAAATTGACAAAAGGTAAAAAATGATTGATTAGCAAAAAATTGAGAAGTTTACCAACAGGCAGTGCGGGATTATCCTAATAGGCATTCCTAGCTACTAGCCTAAGGCCACCAATCGTCCAATATAAAGCAATTCAAGTAATATGGAAAGCATGAAAATTATTTTTGTTTGTTTTATTGTAGTGTAAAATAAATAAGTTATTTTCAAAATATCATAAGTTGTAACATTCGTTTATTTAATTGAATAAAAAATGTGATCAATTCAATAAGTCATCTGCAAAATCTTTTCTTTGTACTTACATATTTTTTTCCTCTGTAACAGAGGATCCAATACTTTCTTAATCTAGCAATGCTTACATGGCACAGCCACTGCTTTCGATAACTGCGACTGTTGTCATACTGTTTGTGACAGAGGAACACATTTCACTTGAGTCATGTTCAGCTACATGTATTTATGTACTTGTGTAATACTGTTTCAAAGGAACTAAGAAGTGGAAACAATATTGCCTCCTCGCAGTGGCAAAGATTCTGTGGGATGTGGTTGAATGTGACAAAAAAACTGCAGCTTCTGCTGTGCTTGACCAACAGTTATTAACTTTTTCAAGTTCCATACCATTGCAGAGCCTGCATCTGCCCACTGGCAGGAGATAGAACAGAGTAGTCCCAGTTCGCTAATTGCAGAGCGGTCTCTCTCCCTTCAAATTTTTAAAGAAGCTGCACAATTTGTGCATTTGAGTACCCTTCTCTAAGACTGAAATAGTTGATTGATGTAGCCAACAGGAGGTGGAAACAGAAATTATATGAATCACATGAGGCATTGAATGATTAGTCAAATATTATGAAATGTAGACAAGCAGTACGAATTAACTAACATTAAATAAAGGCATAACTTCTGTTTTACCATTACTGTGAGACATTGGGCTGCAAGACAAAATCTACCATGAGGGCAATGGACAAAGAAGCTACTCTTACCACCTTACATGTTGAGTTGAACAGAATAGGTTGATTCAATATGGCATCAAGCCTTTTATACACCAGACATGAGGTTGGAGTGCTCAAGTGTTGATGTTGTTCATGCTAGTGCTTCCCAAAGACTTGGAGCTGTAAGACAATCCTGTAATTCAGCATTTTGAATATGTGTGTAGCTTAGCATGTGCTTTCTACGAGTGACTTTTGATGCGTGTTTGTGTCCTACCGAATAAAATACTAAAAAATACCCTTTCTAAATCCTAATAAATATTTTCCCCATTACAGTGCCTCCAGTTTAATTACTGTTATATAGTATCTGAATTATTCCTGGGATGATGTTAGTTTGTTGTTATATTCCATCTTATTGGCGCTTTTTTTCTTTTAAACCAATATACAGTCCATTATTGCTCAGTTGTGTTTATGTTTTTAGTTTTTTCATGAGAGATATTTAATCCTGTTGTAGCTGTAGTTTTATTTTTAGGGTGTGCCATTATTTTAGTGTCTGTTTCCTTTTGGAAATTATTGCATCATCAGCAAAAGTAAAAAAAAAAATCTTTGTTTTCTAGGACCTACAGTGTTCTTCTCTTGTTGTTTTATCTTGCTCTTGTATAATCTTGTTTCCCATCAAAATTAAAAGGATTGGTGAGCGTCCATCACCTTATCAGACTCCTGTATTAATTTTAAAGCATTCAAAAATTTCACCAAAGAATTTTAACATTTGAAGTAATGTCAGTGAGAGTCTATTCATCCAAATTCCAGGGATTATCATCTATACCAAGTTCTGTTAATGTTAAGAAAGTAGTTAATCTGTGTATGGAGTTGGAGGATTTTATGAAATCAAAAAAGGCTACTATTGTGTTGAGGTTCTGGGATTCTCTGATTCTGAGGACTGTTTTCAGATTGAATATCTGTCCTGGACATGATCTGTTTTTCTTGAACCCATCTTGATATTCACCGATTGTGTGCCCCACTTGCTCTTCTATCTTACTTAAAAGTGCTTTGGAAAATATTTTGAATGAGATTGGCTGTAAAGAAATGCCTCTATAGTTGTTAGTACCTATCTAACTCATTTCTTGTGTAGTGGATAGATTAGTGCCTTTTTCTGGTATTTTTCTATTTTCCCAGCATTCTATGATAACTGTGCAGTGATCCAGGTGCCAATTTTCTGCTTAGTTTCCACATCTCAACTATTATACCACCTTCACATTTTGCTTTGTTGTCTTTCACCTGACTGATTAATGTTCTATCTCTCCCATGTGTTGCTGATCTGAAGGGTACTTCTCTTGTAGTGACTGTGTGAAGTGAAGACATTGTAATGGTCCTTCACAGTGTAGTAGATATTTCAAGCTTTCAGCTAACAACTCACGATTGTCCTTGTTGGTAATTAGCCTCCCTGTTGAATTCTTAAAATGGAGGCTCAAAGGTTTGTATCCTTTCAGTTCTTGTCTGAATGTATTGTAAAAGTTTCTAGTGTTCTTTTTGACATCTGTGTATTTCTTTATTTATTTTCATACTTACAGTTCACTGCTCTTATAATTTTGTATGAGTGTTTTCTGATTTCTGTGAACTGATTCCAGTTGTTTCTTGAATGCTCCACTTCTTCCATGGTTTTAGCCTACATTCAGTCATTTCATCACAAGTGTCATTCCACCATCTGTATTTGCATTTTATTGGTGGTTGTTTTCTTTTTTGTTTCTGTCATCTCCTCTCTGATCTTATTCTAATATATCTTTCTTTTATCAAGTTTTTGGTGAATTCTTTCTCAGAAAAAATTTTCACATCTATTCTACGAATTCTTTCAAGTTTAGGTTTTAGTCTGTTGGGCTGAAACTTTGCTTAAATCTCTCACAGAAAGTTATCAGAGTCTATGGTTAATCCTCTTTTGATTCTTATGTTCATTATTTCTTCATGATTCTATTTGTGTATTCCATTGTGATCTAATTGGTAAAGGCCTAATTGTTACGTGAAGACCAAGTCTTCCTCCTGCTTGGTAATTTGAAATTAGTTTTAGATCAAATTACCTATAAAATTTGATTAGCCTTTCATCATTCTTGTTGATGAATTTGCATGATGGAAATTTCTTACCATTGTTTTGTATTTATTTTCTTTCCAACCTGTGTGTTGGTGTGGTTTCTTCAATGTGTCACGTTTTACAAAATTTGTCTACTTTTTCAGGATTTTTTTTTTTCATTATTGATGGGTGCACGTGCATCAATAATTGTATAGCCTTTATTTCCTTTTTTAAATGAGAGGAGTGAGGTCCTTTCAGATGAGGTACAAAATATAATAGTCCATTAGATTTCATTTTACCATCAAACCTGTTTTGGGCATTGAAATATTCTGCTCATTTTTTATTTTGGTTTCCCTTTATAAATCCTGTAGCCTTTTGATTCAAATGGGTCCTCATCTATCTATTTGGTTTCCTATAGCACTAGTATTAGTATGCTGCATCTGTTTAAAATGTCTGAATAATTTAAATTTACCAGATGGCATTAGTGTATATTTCGTTTAATAGTGTATTGATTTTAAGCATGCCCAGCAGATGTTTTTGCTTAGGTCTTATTCAAGAAGTCCTCGGAAGCTCAGACTCTTACTTTTATGATGATTTGGACCATCCAGTCTTCATCGTCCCGGTTGCACCATTATTTCCAGTTGTGGAGGATATTTTACTTCCTGAAGTACTTATCCATTTAGTTTGTACCATTGTGTCTTGAATGAAGTTCATTTTGGGAAGATGGCTTTAATTATCTTTGAGAGATGTTACATCTGTGATTGAATCGTCAGAAAAATCTTAACAGGCCACCCAACAGAATAGGTAACATGCCACTGGATTTCACAGTTGCCACTTGTAATACAGATGCTTTTATGACCTTCTGTCTTATAGTAATCAGCCAAATGATCAACACTCATCCTTTCTCATACTTGGGTGTTTTTTATAAACAATTTTTTGATTTTTACATATTTATTTAATATGACTATATTTTCATACAAACAATTTCTTATCAGAACTTTTTTTCCTCATAGTTTCTTCAACTTGTTACCTCCTCATTCCAATTTTGTCCAGTTTTTAACCTGTCCCCATCCTTACCATCTGCTCAATTTCTGCAAATTTCAACAATTGTCCCTTGACACCTACCTTACACTCATAATGTTCTTGTGTTTATAAAGTGTATAAACCTGAAAATTTCAACATTTCGTGCTTGTTTGTAGATTTTTTTGTTACTCAATGCCATATCGATACTATGCTTCGGTTTTAAGGGTTGAACCTCTATCACATAAAAACTACCGCAGCAGATTAGTTGGTGTTTTCAAATTTTTAGAGCTAATGGTCCAGATTAAAAAGTAAAATTGGCAGAAATAGCTTATGACTTATATGTATTGAGGACTGGAACATTAAATTAAATTCATTTTGAATTTGAAAAAAATATGCGCACAGGTTACTCGCTATTTAAGGTGAGCGCTTTTTAGAAGAAACATTGATAAATGATTACACTATGATTGTACATAATGTTTTTTTAACTTTGATTATTTAGCTCTTTAGTTTTGTAATAACACTCTTAAAATGAGCAGTTTGATTGCAAATTGTCATTACCAATTCGCATTTTACTAACACCAAAGAACCTTCCATTTGTATTCGATATTGTTATCTTCACTCATTGCTTTTCACAGATACCGAATACTTTGGAAAGCAAGATCGTTATGACATATTCAATGATTGGTAGTATTTAAAAGTGCTAAAATTAATACTATTTGACTTCTGCAGTATGAAATATGAATCTGTTCTTAAATTTAATTTATTTTTTAAAGTCATATCTACGGAAAAAATAAAATGGTAATTATATATCGACTATCTTCTAAAACCTGTTGGAAGTGAAGGTTTGAATATAGCAGTTTGTTTTGCAATTGCTTAATTAAATACAGTTGTTGTTAAATAATGTATATAATCCTGATTTTATAATGTGTATTGTTATAATATTGGAAATTTCTTACATGCTATTTAGTTCGACAGACAATCTGGAACCAATGAAATTAAAAATTAACTAGGAATCCTTAAATCGTATGCTACATCATATCTATACTAATATTATAAATGCAAAGGTAACTCTGTCTGTCTGTTTGTTACATATCTTGGGCTAAACGGCTATTCTGATCGTGATGAAATTTCAGAAGGAGATGTGATTTGGAATTAGAATGGACATAGGATACTTTTTTCTGTATAAATGGTACATATTGTCATGTAATCTCAAAAAATTACTGAAACTAACGTAGATCGATCCTTAGGATCTGTAAAACACTGTAGTACCTTTTTCTATGTCGCCCTGGTAGCTGAGTGGTTAACACACTTGCTTACTACTGTACAGACCGTAGTTCCCGGTTCAAATCCCCATGGGGGTAAATATTTTTCAGAATTGTTTTTAATACTAAGAGCCATGCCTGGACGGCCAGTTTTTCAGATTCCATATTAAACTGTAGATATCACAAATTCAGGAATGAAATGCATGGCAAATTGTACACGATCTAACAATGCTGTAGGTGTACACTTTTTTTACGCTGTATTGATCACTCTACCGTTGTTTCTCTCGCAGTCTGTGTGTGTGATCTGCACTAATCTATACTGATATTATAAATGCGAAAGTAACTCTGTCTCTCTCTCTGCCTTTCTGTCTGTATGTCTGTTACGTTTCTTGGGCCAAACGGCTAATCTGATCATGATGAAATTTTGCAAGGAGATGCAATTTGGCATTAGAATGGACATAGGATACTTTTTCTGTATAAATAATACATTTTGTCATGTAATTTCAAAAATTACCGAAATGAACATAGACCAATGCTTCAGATGCGTAAAACTCTGTAGTAATTTATAGTCTAGCGGCCTGGTAGCTCAGTGGTTAGTGCGCTAGCTTACTAATGTTTGGTCTGTAGTTCCTGGTTCAAATCCCAATAGAGGCAAATATTTTTAAGAATTATTTTTCATCATTTGAGCCATGCCTGGACGGCCAGTTTTTCAGATTCCGTATTAAACTGTAGATATCACAAATTTAGGGATAAAATGCTTGACAAATTGTAAGCGGTCTAACAATGCTGTAGGTTTAATAGTTCCTATACTTTCTGCCTTGCAGTCTTTTTTGTTGCTTAGTGTCATTTTGTGGGTCCGACACTACTATACAGCATGGGTCTAGGAGTCGCATGTGAGATACACCCATGTTAACACATCGTCTGTTACCTGTGAAGAGTGTCTAGAACGCAAGCAATTTAGCGAGGGTGGGTAATATTGGGGTGCGACATCTGATTATTTTAGTGGTGGTTAGATTAGTCAGATTCCCACAAATTTGCTACATCCAAGTGCTTTTTCGCTTCTGCTAAAGGTGACTATTTGACTTAGCGTTGATTCCTTGTTACAAGATTTCTTGCCTGGTAAAATTTTGTTTACTAGCTTGTGGCTAGAAAGCACGTGGAAAAATGTGTCTACGATCATAACATCTTTGCCCGGCTCGAGATCAGGTAGTTAGCGCGGGTAGTGTCCAAGCCTAGTGACACTACGACCAGGTGTATCTGTTTTCCAGACAATTTTTGTGGTACTCTTTGATGGGGGAACATTCGAACCCGAGACCAAAGTAAAATGGAAGTGACTCACTGTTGTTGTTCAGCATTCTGCCTGGGGAGTTCCTAGTGCACCAGTTGACCCATTTGTAGGCGGCAATTGGGGCAGTGGCTCTGCTGCCTCAGGCTGCCTCTCCGTCAAATGCCCGCTCTCATGGGCACTGCGCTGCCCGATGTCCTCTGCGTCTGCAACGGTAGCAGGCAGCTTGACTGTCCACTGGGCCTGTTTCTGCTGCTCTGCTCGGGTCTGAGAGTTCTCAGCCTGTCGTCGATCGGTGAAGCTGTTTTCCCCAACATGTTCATTGTGCTACCAAGCAGTCGGTGGCATTCAGAATGGTGCTATGTGGCTGCTGTTGCGCTTATCCGAAGTCTGCTTCCTCTTCCGGCATGTGGTTGCTTGTAGTTCACATCAGCACATCTCTGGTAGTTCTTTCCCTGTTGTGTGCTGCGTATTCCAATTGGGTTATGCAAGCCACTTTACTAGCCATGACTATTTGATCTGCAGCGCGACCCTGCCAGTGTGCTGTTGCTGTTGGTATCAGGTGTCCCGCATGGGCTGCCTGTTCCTCGTTGGTGCTGGGTTGCCCTTGCTGCACTTCCTTGATGAGGTCGTTCCCTTATGCGAGACTAGTGGTTCGCTGCTGTAGTTTGAGGTCGCGGTGAATGTGCTGGCTGTAGGCGGCTTTAGGATTCAGGTTCAATGGAGTTCTCGGTTTAAGATAGATGGCTCAGCAATGAAGGCAGGCTATGGATATCCCTCGGACAATAGAGAGCTGGTACACGGATCCAGAGTATTAGACTCAGTATCACAATACACAATGACAGATAGTGGAGTGATGTTCACTTCCTGGTGGGCTGCTTCCTCTTCCTCTTTTTAAGTACCCACTTTGTTGTTATCTCAGTGGTCGCTGCGGCACTCATGCATAGCTCGCTGTGCCTGTGGTGCCATCTGGCAACGTAGGACGGTACTCCAGATCCGACACGTATATGTGCCAACTTTCGTGGAGATCAGTTAAGTGGTGTTAACTGTAGCTTTTGAAAAGTACAGTTAAAAAATTAATTGGGTGGAAAGGGGGAGAGGGGTTCAGTCTGTGCAAATGAAAAGTTGACAGTATTTTTGTCTGTTTTAAAGTAAAAGTGTGCATAGTTCCATTGAAATAAGATAAAAACTGTGGGGTTTTTATAAAAAATTAAGGCGTGTAATGGTGGAGAGAAGGTTGTTTTTAGATTTTTTTTGGTCGAAAACCTTCATCGTGAAAAAATACTTATAAGTCTCAACTTTCAAGTTTTATCGAAATTGGAAAAAATGTGGGTTTGTATAAAAATTAAGGGCTGTAAAGGGTTAGAGGGGGTGATTCTTAATGAAATTTATATGGGACCACTCTGAAGGTATACCCATTCCACTAAAAAAAATTCATTAACATCTGTTCAAAATTGGTGAAAATATTGCTGAACATACAGACATATTGATATCCTCCTTTTTTCTGATGTCTGTTAAAAAGAATAAGCAGGTGTTTGACGAGTTAAATGAGACATCTGTCTATCTCTTCGGAGCCAGAAGAAACTGAAGTGCTGATGGACGGGACTGATCCCATTCCTCGATAGTGACCGAAGACCCACCTGAACTGGGGCGGATGATGATCAACAGGTAGGATGGCTCTCTTGCTTCAGTGGGATATAAATGGTTTTATGGTTCATAAAGAGAAGTTACAACTCTTAGCACGGTCTGATCCTTTGTGTCTCTAAGAGAGACATTTCAGATCAATACACCAACCTGCGCTAAGAGGATATTACATATACCAAAAGGACGAAACCCAGGGTGATCAAGCGAAGAAAGTGAATGGCTATGTTTATCCGAAACACTGTCCACTCCGCTCCTTTAGCTATCATATCTCCCTTACAAGCAGTAGAGGTTACAATACATGGACCGGTACAACTGGCTGTATACTCCTTATATATACTGCCGGAATCAGCAGTTGATTTCGGTTAACTGGCTATCATGCGGCAATTTTCTCAGCCTTTTCTCCTGTTGGGAGACTTTAAAGTGCACAGTGCATTGTGGGGTTTGACCACCGATTGTCCCAGAGGTCAGAAAATTAGTAAATTGCTGGAGTGAGAGAAGTTATGCATCCTTAATATCGGCCAGGTACTGCTATCGATACATCCTCAGCCACTGATCTTTCTTTTTGCTCTCTTTCAATTGCAGACTCCATGTGTTGGGAGGTGGATCATGATCTTCATGGAAGTGACCACTTCCCAATATGGTTGTATGTAGAGTTCAAATGTGGAAAAAGAACTACGCAATGAAAATGGAATATCAGCAGAGCTGATTGGCAGCTCTACAGCCGTTCAGTCACTCTCCATCAGCATTGGACCATCGAGGAGAAGGTGAAACACTTGACAAAAGTGATTCACCGGGCAGCTGATATTTCCATGCCTAGCAGCTCCGGAGTGCTCCACGAATGTCTGTCACCTGGTGCAACGGTGAATGTTGTTCCACTAAGCAGGGTTGAAGATGGGCCTTGTGTGAATCAAGGCTGCAACCACCACCTGACAACCTTGCAGCGTTCCGCATTGCAAGAGCTATAGCGTGTTGTGCTATTAAGGAGAACAAAAGGAGGTCATGGAAAAACGTTGTGAGCACCATTAATCATTCCACAATGTCGTCAAAAGGTATGGGAGCCTATCTGGGAGGTACTATCGACCACCAGTATCTGGATTATTGAATCGGGCGTGTACTCACCGATGAGTGAAGTATAGCACAGAGTAATTCGCTGCCATTGCCTCATCTGCCGGATTGGACCGTCAGGTCCGGCAACAAAGAATTTCTGCAGAAGGAAAACTTTTAGCTTCGTCTCGTCAGGCATACAATAATAGCCCATTTTCATCTTGGGAGCTGGAGTTGGCACTGAACAGCGCTAAAGACACCTGATACAGTAGCAGATACTGGGGCATCTTAGCAAGGATGCT
This sequence comes from Vandiemenella viatica, assembly GCA_031002005.1. NCBI lineage: Eukaryota > Metazoa > Arthropoda > Insecta > Orthoptera > Morabidae > Vandiemenella > Vandiemenella viatica. The sequence continues at coordinate 283,808,267 of JARYHS010008074.1, read as the reverse complement.
AAAGAGTACCTCCTGGGTATTTTTTAATTGATATTTGGACTGTAGGACACTTGCTTAACTCGTGGAAAAAAGCAACAACGGTCCCTATTTTAAAACCTGTAAAGGACAAGTTGTTGCCAGGTAGCTATCATAGAATCACCTTAACGAGCTGTGTTGGAAAGACACTAGAGCAGATGGTCAACTGCCACCTTGTCTGGTGTCTAAGAGTCACGTAATCTGCTGAACCACTTGCAGAGTGGATTCAGGAAGTTATATTCCACCATGGATAACCTGATCTTACTGGAAGTGGCAGTACACTGCAGCCAACACCTTGCGGGTGTATTTTTTTATATATATATATAGAAAAGGCATACAATACTGGCTGGCAGCATGTTATCTTAAAACAATTATATGAATGGAGTTTCAGAGGAAATCTGCTTGGTTTTTTTAAATCATTTTTATCAGGACGTTGCTTACGGTACTGAGTCAATAGTGAAGTGTCACACCTTTTTATTCAGGAAAATGGTGTTCCTAAAGGGTCAGTTTTAAGCGTGACCCTTTTCACTGTTGCCATTAACAGGATTTCATTTGTTATAAGGAGGCCCATTTAGTACTCTTTATATGTTGATGACTTTTTAATTTTTTGTACTTCATCTAGCCTGAGAGTCACAGAGTGGCAGCTGCAACTTGCGCTAAACAGGCTGGATGAATGGTCAGTACACATCGACTTTCGTTTCTCAGCCGAGAAAACCTGGTGTGTACTTTTCACTCATAGCAGAAGTCTTTTACCAAAGTCTCGTCTTACCTTCAGGAACGCCGTTTTAAGTTTTAGTGAAAGCATTCGGTTTCTGGGCCACATTTTTGACAGTAAGTTAAGTTCGCTCCAACATCTGAAAGATGTGAAAGCCAGATCATGGGTTGCTGACTGCTACTGGCTTTTACAATTTTATAGTCTTTGTATAGCCATGGTTGGAGTATTGTTGCATTGTATATGATTTGGCATGGACCAGTTCTCTCCGTATTTTTTATAGTGTCCAGCATGCAGGAATTCGGCTTGCCACAGGTGCCCACTGCACCAGCTCGATACCCAGCATTTGTATCGAACTCACTTGGTTATTTTTATGATGGGTCTTCTCTAATCGAGTGAGCTGCGTAAGAATGATGAGCGAGAAATTTATGACAAAGATAATATACACCTCCCATATCACTACACATCATTCCAATGCGGTCATTACAGCTGTTCATTCTTCGACAGAGAGTATATTTGGATTACTGAACAATCGCCACCGAAATGTTGAACTATGGTGCACTGTCGATTTTTACTTTTTCATTAATACTGGTATAGCATAGTCTCCAGTCTTTAACTATCTGAATTTTCTTGAAATAATCATGTACAGTCTTATGAAATAACACAACTACATGGATAAAATAACAGTAAGAAGACACACAACACTCTTTAATTTTTCAGTTACTTGTATGGTGCGAGTGCTAATGTCACTTCGTCACCATGCAGGACGTAAATAATGGACTGATCCTACTGACTGGCTTAGCTTACATTCAGGCTAGGTCTTCTGTACTATATTTCTGGCATTTGGTTGGCAGAAGTGTTATTGGCAGTAATAAACCAAGCAAGCCTAGCCAGCATTCTAGTTAGAATATTGGACCCCTTGGAAATGCCAACCACTGTCTTTGTTGTGTGGAGAATATCTAATACCATTAGGACTATGGTTTACCAGCCTGGAAAATGTTTACTGTTAAGTTGACACAACAGAAATGAAAGCCTTTGTTTCACTTTATTTCATGAGCACTTTGCTACTTAGTTTTGTGAACTGTAACCTTTGAATGTTATTTCACACTATGTGGTACTTAATTATGATATATTAACACAAATATTGTTTCACTGAAATTACAGTTTTCAGAATATGTACTTACTCGCTTTTCTTTACGTCTGTTACCAATGAGGGGAACACCTCCACTGTTATCTATATTTCAAAATATTGGGAAGGAAAATATAATTTGTTCATGATGGATTGGTGGAAATCATCCCTTGATATCACAGTCGCTGATTTCCACCAATCCATCATGGACAAAATATTAAAATTTAATTTGTTTAATATATGTGACAAATTGTTATTAAATGACATTTCTTATTGTAAGTTGAATGCAGTTTCTTTAGCAGCTTCTGCCCTAATTTTGTATTTCTAGGGAGCATTAGCGAATAAAAGCAGATTTTTCATTATTATTTACTGTTTTCAGACTTAAGTTTTGTTAGCGAACCCGAAGCTAAACTACATGATTTGTGGACTGGTACTAAGGCTTCAAATCTAACAAATAAAATAAAAATGAGTCATGATGTGGAGTTTGATAAGAATGGTGAAAACATTGGAAATGACAGATCAAGAAATTATGACTTGGAATCTGATTTGCAGCTACGTATGCAGCGAAGTCTAGCTCAGAAAGTTCTGGAAAAATCTAATGCTTCACTAGCAGGTGAGTTGTTAATCCATTCTTTGCCCTTACAAGTTCGTTCTTGATTTTAGTGGCAGCTTAATTCATCTTGATTTTAAAGATTAGGATACATATTTTATTTTATAGTGGCGTGTTAAGTCGGAAAAAGATATGAATAAATAGGTAGTAAGTAACTTGGAATGAATTGAACTAATCCCATGATAACAGGCCAATTTTGTAATCCTTTGCCTCCTGAAATGTACATCAAAAAGTGACATCTAGTTAGTGAAGTTAATTTTTTTGGTTGAAATGATTTATCACACAAATAACAATTTAGGAAACCTTGAATTTAATACCGAGCGTGGCAGTGTAACGGTTAGCGTTCTCGCCTCGCATTCGGGAAGACGGCGGTTCGAATCCCCATCCGGGCATCCAGATTTGGGTTTTCCATGGTTTCCCAAATCACTCCAGGCAAATGCCGGGATGCTTCCTTCAAAAGGCCATGGCCAAATTCCTTCCCATGCCTTGCCCCCCATCCTTTCCCATCTCTAAAGACCTCGCAAATAAGAGATGTTAAAAAAAAAAAAAAAAAAAAAAAAAAAAAAAAGGCCAAGTTTCATGCTTGTACAGTGACAGAAAGTTATGGGATCTTGTTCTGAGCCAAGTCTACACTTTACAGAGTATATTCACTTAAATTTATGAAATAGATCGTTCATTTAAAATAATATAAAAATCTCTGGTGACTTGGCCACTATGCATACCATGTTTTCAAACTAATATGACTTATTGTAAGGCACATAATATGACCTAAGACTGAATATTTTGCATTTTATTATTAATTTAAAAATTGGTTTAGATTTTTTTTTTAAATGTCAATCTCTAAATATAATTAAGACAGGCTAAAAAAATTTACTGTCATTTTGCTGATTAAAATATTGTTAACTCTTAATTTTTATCATTTAACATAAAAATTGATATATTAATTCAATTAACAGACATTTATTATTTAATTTGTTAACACTTTAAATAACTATGTTCTAAAAACATGCCTTGAAAAACTATTATCGCCATTCCCGCAGGATTGGCTGCTCTTATTGCATTCATTCTTCTTCTAGATGGCAGATTTCTCTTTTTCTTGATGCTTTTACCTGAATAACTGATTGTTGTCATGATTAATTTCTTGATGATATCAATTAATTGTTGTTCTAAAATTGATTCCACTTAAAAGGGCACTGAAAAGCCAATTTTGTTTTTAAGCTAGCGTAGCAACAATTGACAACATAAGAACGAAGTTTCTCTCAACGTTGAGAATTTATGAAATTCTCTCAGGGTAATTAGTCGAGCTAAGGAAGTGTTATCGCACAATATTTTGGCAATCACATTCACTGTTGCCATCTTCTGGTGAATGTGATCACTGAAATATCATGTGATAACCCTTTCTTAACTCTGCTAGCATTTCATATTTAATTTGTAAGTTGGTCAATCTTTTACTCTCTTTTTGCAAGATTTGCCTCATTGATGGCATGGAATAATAACTTCTTTTGCAATAAATTGGTTCATTGATCCTTTTTATGGTCATCTTTGGCATAAGGGGTGGAAGTGTGTGTGTGTATATATATATTTGGGACAGTGTCTACACAGATCTCTTAGATCTTGACATTTTATGTACCTTGTGACGACTGTGTAATCTTTTACCGAAATTGCACAAAAAACAATGTGAACTCCACGTTGTTCTAGAAGAAATAGTCTCCTCACTGGTGGACTGACCTTGGCTACTTGGTGAATGGAGGTTTCATCTTGTGGGCTCGTCCCAAATTTGGGAGTGAATCCTGTCATTAATTATTTTCTGTGTATCTTTCCTTCAAAGTTTGGCTCATAGATCTTTTCCACGATCTCTCCTATTTCTATGACGTTTTCTTAGGGGGGCAGCTCACACTTAATTTCTTCATTTAATTACTTCTTGTTCATTATATTCTTCACATCTTTCTGTTATTGTCTCCACAATCACTGCATTTTTGTTGTTAGGTATTTAGAGAATTCTTATCTTTTGTGGGTTTTGTACAATTCTAGTCCATTTCTCAACAACTGAATTTGACTTTCTTCTATCCTAGAGGAGACGAATACTGCTCTTGTTGTAGAGGGTATCAGTTTTGGTTTAAGTAGTGAAGTAGCCATTGACACAGCCACAGAAGCATAAATTGGGGCAACTGTCGGGTTCTTTTGTCTTAACTCGTCAGTTTATTTCCTCAATATGGTGTTTTCCTTATGAAGTTCTTGCACTCTCCCAATGTGTGCTACAGGTATGAAATTTGCCAGCTTATCTGTTATTTTATTTAGATTTTGATTGTTTTAGTCCAGTTTTCTTGTTTGTGTTTTTGTAAAATTATTATGGACAGTATTTTTCTTTTTCTCTTTGTTTTAAAGTATACACATGCAAAGTTCCATCATAATCGGATTAAAATGTGGGTTTGTACAAAATTTAAAGGGTGTAAATGAGGAGAGTGGTTGGGTTTTGGATTTTTTTGGTCAGAAATCTTCTCCATGAAAAAATTCATATAGCTTCCAACTTTTATAGTTATTAATCCGTGTCAACTGTAGCTTCTTATAAACAACATTGACAAGAATTGAGAGAGTGTAAAGGGAGAGAGGGGTTGATTTTTTCCAAACAAATGTTGGCAGTATTTTTCTCTTTATTTCGGTTAAAAACTGTGGGTTTGCATAAAAAATTAAGGGGTGTAAAGGGGAGAGAGGGTGGTTTGGGATGTTTTGGCTTTTACAGACCAAATGTTGACAGTATTTTTCTCTTTATTTTAAGGTATACATGTGCAACGTTATATCGTATAAAAAATGTATAAATTTTAATGGGTGTAAAGGGAGAGAGTAGATTTTTTAAAAAAATTTGATTAGACACCTTCACCATGTAAATTACATGTAAGTGGCAACTTTCGGGGGGATTGGTTAAATGGTTTCAACTGTAGATTTGTGTAGAGAACATTGACAAAAAAAAGGGGTGGAAAGTGGGACAGGGGTTCAATTTTTACAAACAAAAAGTTGACAGTAATTTTCTCTTGGTTTTAAAACTAAAAGCGTGCCTTTTAAGAGGCGTAAAGGGGAAGAGTGGGTGGTTTTTTATTTTTTGTCCAGAAACCTTCCCCATGAAAAAATACATGTATATGCCAACTTTCACGGAGATCATTTAAGTGGTGTCAACTTTGGCTTTGCATAAATAACATTGACAAAAATTATGGGGGTGGAGAGGGGGAGAGGAGTTGGATTTCCGCAAACCGAATGTAAACAGTATTTTTCTCTTTATTTTAAATTATAAACGTCAAAAAGTTCCATCGAATTCAAATTAAAAAAATGTTGATTTGTACAAAAATTAAGGGGTAGAGGGAGTGGTTTCTCATTGAAATTTATATGTGACCCAGGACGGCGGTTTGATACCCGTCCGGGCATCCAGATTTGTCTGTTCCATCATTTCCCCAAATCACTCCAAGTGAATGCCGGGATGCTTCCTTCAAAAGGCCATGGCCGTATTCCTATCCTTTCCTTTCCTTTCCTTGCCCCCCCCCCCTTTCCCATCCCACCTCTAATGATTTCGACGAGGTGTAAAGCTATAAGTATATATATATATATATGGGACCACTTTGAAGGTATACCCTATCCACAAAAAAATTTCATTAAACTCTGTTCACAATTGACGAAGATTTCACTGAACACAAGAAAAAAGGACTAATTTGAGAACCTCCCTTTTTTGAAGTGAGTTAAAAATGGAATACACCCAGTGAAGTTCATTAAGAATTTGAAAAATTTCAACTTTTTAATGCCAGCCAAAAGATGATTGGTCCAGTTACATGATAAGGTATTTGAGAAAGACATGAACAGTGAAGAGGAGACAGGCTATGGAAGTATTTTATTGATAAGAGCAGATGTACTTTCAAATGAAAATGAGGTAAAATTGAAGATAACAAACAAAGAAAATGGCAAGAAAGAAGAGAAATTTGAGATGAAGAAAGACACTGGTGACCTGTGGGATTGAATGTTTGTAAAATACGATAGGAAGCTTTATAATGAAATTACCACTGAGGAGGAAATTCAAACAAATGAAGTTTCAAGATCCAAATTTGGGTTTTCCATGGTTTCCCCAAATCACTCCAGACTTATGCTGGAATGCTTCCTTAAAAAGGCCATGGACGGATTCGTTTTTGTTCCTTGTCTCCTATACAGCCTCTAATGACCTCGACATTGATGAGGCGTAAAGCCGTAAGTAAAAAAAAAGTGTCAAGAGAAAGCAACCCAGAAATTGTGCATAGAATCACAGTCTGCAAGGAGAAAGATAATAAATGAAGGCTGAGGCGGAAGTTATTGAGGTAGGCCCCCTGGATAGAATTTTTGAGTGAGACAACAAGAAAATTTACAGGGATATCGAGAAGGGAGAAATTGCAAGAGTATGAAATCATGAAGATTGCAGTTGAAGGATCGGTTACAGCAAAAACAAAAATATTGATGTTGGATTGTGTTGAAGTAGTAAGGGAGTCTTATAACAATAACAATACCTGTAAATGTGAGCACTATGGTAGCCCACCTGTATTTGGCAGTCGGGAGGGTAGAAGAGTTAATACCAGGACTCAATATAATTTCACGTCCATTGTGGCGAGCAACGCAACAGACGGACCTCTGACAGTGCATTCAAAGGAAGTGTGGGGGCCAATGAAGATGGTCAATGCCTTTTGATTGCAAAGGACAAGAAAAGTGAGGAGTGAGGCAATGTCCCACAGATGCACAAAGTAAAGCAGAAAATGGACCAGAAATCGATTAAATAGAAGTCAAAGGAGAATGAGATGCAATTAAAAGGGACACACATATGTGATGAAAAGATGGAAGTGGAAGGACAGCAAGCCGGGTGTTAGTGATGAGCCCTACAATAAAGAATGTAGAACGGGGAAATCTAGCTATCTGAACATTGTTTGATGTAAAGTGGGGGACACCCTGTCCCCCAATAATTCCTTCAACAGGAGGGTGCAATAGCAACCAATAATGCCATTCACATACTCGCTACACTGAGAAAACTTTGAACAGTGAAAGAGTTGACATTTGTTATACCTTTTTATCCAAGAAAAGCAGAGTCAAGTGTTGTGTGTACAGTGTGCGTTTACAGTTGCTTACAGTACTCTGAACAATGCAACAGGTTCCTGGAGCTGGTACGCAGCAGTCTTCAGTAACAAAACTTTAACTTAAGATTCACACCAGATAGCTGGCACAAACCATATTTGTGCTGTATGTGGTTTCTCTTTTCAGTGGTTGTTTTACTGACAGACTCAAGTGAGGGAACAAAGTCATCACTCCTAACGCGAACGAAGATACTATAAGCACCCCCCCCCCCCCCCAGTTATCTGTTCAGTTGCATTATAATTGTGTGAAGTGATTGTATTTGAACGGTTGGCCACCCAAATGTTTTAAGTATGTATTTTACTCTGAAGTTGTTTTAATGTATCATATTTTTGGAGGGGGAGTGTTTTCTTGTGATTTATCTGGTAAATTAAAAAAAAAAAAAAATTGTAGTAAATTATCACAGTTGGTTAGGGAGGAAATGTAACTTAACAGTAACCTTCCACCTGTGGAAGTCGTGCGATCTTGCAGTCATACCAAGAATGTAGTTAATGAAACTAAGGAAAAAGGAAGCAGCTTCTAGGCGATATAAATAAGGAAACAGTTAATTTACCGATGGCATAACAAAGTTGATGCAGCTGTGAAGCTCATTTCTCTACTATATGAAGAAGGTTAATACTGAAATATTGTATTTGTGTGTCCGCCTTACGTGTTTTCTCTCATTGCAACCATCAAGAATGTAGTTAGTCATGTGCGAACCTTACAGTGCCCTCGAGTGTGTGAGCACAGGTGCGTGGTTCGGGGCCCACTATAGCCCAATAGTGATTATGGTAATGTGGAGTGAAGATCAAATTGTGGACCAGTTTAGTTGCCTGTGATCAATGATACATGTCAACCAGCATCATACGCAAAATAAATAATGAAACATAGGTGTTTTGGACCATGGGAGTGCAAGATTGGTTTTCTTTTGTTTTGCTGGATGACTGTGCTAAACTGAACATGTAAAGTTTTAGTAGTAACTCACTTAGATGCAAGTGAACTCCATACTAATTTTCAACTCAAAGAATCTGCATCTTCTGGAGCTAGACGTTCTGATAGCTGGACTCGTATTTTTTGGTGTTGGCTAATTGGTTTCTGAATTTTAGTGTGTCAAGAAATAAACTAATAGATGAACAGCATTACATGTTTTTGAACTTGAGTGGCTTCATCACTACCAGGGGGCGACTTGTAAATCCACTTGGCGACTGTGGCATTATTGAACTTATTACCTAGAACTAATTAAGCATAGTCATAATGATTTTCCAAACTGACAAGAAGGGGCTTAAATGGCTTTAAATGGCTTACACACACACACTGAAAGCTGTTGGGAAAAATTCATTTTGATACTAGTTGTAAAGATAACTTTTCTTTTGAGAATTACTGATTTTAACATGTTTTAAATTTTTTAGGCTGTAGAAAGCCATCTATTTACAAACATATAATTTTTAGTCTCGTTTTTTAAAACCCTTTATGGTATTCTTGTGAAGTTAGGACATTATTAATAAGTTTTACAGAAAGCTTTAAAGTTAACATTATTGTGGACCAGCTGTATTCGCTAATATACCATTATAAATTGTTTGAGAAAAGCTCTAACAAGGTATACTTAATCTCCTTTATTATTATTATTATTATTTTTTGAAGTTGTGGATTAACATTCAAGATATGTTTGTTGATACTAATTCATTATTTTCAAATGTAAGTATTGACCTTCCTGCTCTCATCCTTTTTATTTCTTCCCGTTTGTTCTATCCAAACATTGCACTAAAATACACCAATAAATATTTTGGCTGTGTTATTCAGTTTCTTCAATATTTCATTTGATCTACAATCACACAAAATCTATTCATTTATTGCTTTCAGATTCATCCCTTGATGGTTGTTCAACTTCTCTGGAATCTCTTCATATTATGCCTACAAATAAAAAATTAGAAAAAAAGAATTATGAATCGTCGCAGGATCTAATTAATATTGTCAAAAGTGGCTCTGCGATGAGCAAGAAGGAATTGAATATTTCCGCCTCAAGTTTTGTGAGTACATAACAAATTGTTTTTGATCTGAATAAAAATGTAAAATTTCTCAGAATTGTGAAGCAAAGCCATTAAGAGTGTAAAAAATGTCTGGATGTTGGTGGGCAACAGTGTCTCCAGTTATTTCTCCCCCCCCCCCCCCTCCCACCAATATTTCTGAAGACAAGTATGGTTATTAGATTTTGTCCTCAAACTGTGGAATTCGTGCAATGAAGTCTTCACATGTGTACCACCAGATTGTGTTTTTCAAAACACCCGTGAATTCTTCATTGCATGTATACACTGGGAAAGTCTCCGTTCTTGTATGTGGAATTCATGTCATTTACTTTGGTTAAAGAAAGGTGTAAAAATCCAGTAAATATTAATTGACTCTGTAGTGTTGAAATACTCTGAATTTTGTGCTTTTATAATGGTGGGAAGATTTATATGTAATTTGTTAGGTTGTCAGGTAATTTAAACTATCACCAATGTATGTAGCTGAATTCCTTATGCTTTTCAACACATAATTTCTTGAGTAGCAACACAGTCAATATTTTTTTTACTGCTCTTTTATTATATCAAAACGCTCAGAAATACATACATGAACAAAACATCTGACCACTTCTCAATATTAAAGCACTTGATAAACAAATGACATAGCGTACCTGCTAGTACCTTTTTGAACGAGTTTTTTCACCCGAGATAATTGGGAGCTTACATATACAATGTAAAACTTGTGAGAGAACATTTGAAGAACTGCCCAACACTTTGGGTACTAGCAATTGCTCCAACAATAAAACACACAAAAACGATCAAAACTTACAAAAAATCACTTGAAATAACCGAGAAACATTTTTAATTGGTATTGGGAAATGTTTATAGATATTGAAACATCAATCTGACAAAATTAAACAATTCCAAATAGCCAAAATCCTATTCAAAACATTCTGGCTTACACTGCATTCTTAATTAGTCATTTAATTAACATTTCAGACACTGTACTGCTTTTAATCAAACCATTTTCATCCATTGAAACACTTCATATTCCTATGAAAAATATACAAATTTACAGTTGATGAATATCTCGTAGACATGAATGTAATGTAATTAATTTAATTAGTAGGTTGCTTGAAACCGAACGTGGTGGGTGAGCAGTAATGCTCTGAACCTACATTCAGGGGGATGTGTGTTTGGATCCCTGTCCAGGCATCCATGGTTTCCCCAAATCACTAGAGGTGAATTTTGGTATGCTTCTTTCAAATGGTCGAATTCCTTCTCATTCCTTGCCCCCATAGTTTCCCCGCCTCTAATGATGTCAATGAGGTTTACAGCCATAGGCAAAAAAGGGGAAGGGGTTTAGGACCTTTACAAACTCTCCCCAGGTTCAGGAAATTTTATTCATAAAAAATTGACTGAAGCCTTCATGAAGTTATAAAGGCATCTTGAATACCAGGTAAGTACTACTCTTAACTAATTACTTAAAGTATATAGCAAATCCATACAATTCACAATGTGCATTCAGTCATTCCATTCAACATTCACTTTGACAAATATCTTATTTTATAACAGCCATTTATTACTAGTCAATAAAACTATTTACAACTTTAATATCTCCTCCAGGTGATTATTTAACTAACTTCTTTGACCTAAACAGAAAATCATGTATTATTACCAACTACATATATTTTGTTGGTCTATGTCTCATAATATTTAATTTTTATTATGGCAATTTGGTCCCAACCTCAACATTGAAAAATCCCCAAAAGTCACTAAACAACGTAATTTAATATGTACTGCTTATGAAGATACCTCTTTACTTGTGAGAAAAGGATTACAAAAAATATGTAACATCAAACTATGCAGTATTAGGGCATCCCTTCCTGAGACAATAGTAAATGCCCGTATATCTAACAATATGAATGGGTTTCAGAACTCCCCGAAAATCTGAAACTAGTTAAATCTCCTTTTTTCTAACGTTCCAGTTTTCTTCCATTTTTATAACCACTTTCTTAAATCTTCTTGGCTTTCTGAGCCACTGAAAAAAAACACACACACACCAGTTGAACTTTGACGTTAGTATAGCAGAACACACTATCCTGTCTACAAATGACTTATCACCTCGTATCTTACTATCACATTGCACCCAAATCATTTTTTCATTTCTCCCAACTACTTCCTTATCATCCCATATTTGTTCCCACCACTGTGGATCCAACATTCGGCAGTTTCTGATTAAGAACCTCCATTTTGTACTTCCCTTTCCTTCTGCCTGTTTTGTTCATTAACTCAACGGTACTATCCCTTCGATCATATCCTTCACAGCCTCTTCCTCAGAATCCCCATCTCTTAACAGTGATCAGTCCTTGGGGCATTTTTGCTCGCTTTCTCTCTCTCTCTGCGCTACACTCATATTTCAAATAATGTTTGGTATACTACTCATGGGCACCCAGACGCTGTAACGATTCTTATTACTTTCATAGTCACAATTAAGTTAAGTGTTTGGGGAGGGAACCTAGCCCAAATTAAATCTATGAATTCTTCTCTATAAGGATGTACTAAGTACATTCATCATACCCAGCATTTGTGGCAAAAATCGTGGTGCGACCTCCTTCCCAGCCTATGGGGTCTACCATCCAAAGTTCCCTCGTCTCTTGTATTTTTATCCTTGTATACCAGAAATAATTAAGGAAATTCTCTCTCAACAGCTAGTAATTGTGTACTTACTGTCTCCCCAACACTCCGACATATGTTTTCATACCACTGTAGTGTTTCAATTGTCCAATAATGCATATCCTTGACTTCTCAAAATTACCTATAAATTCTGCAGGATACAATTTCCCACCGTCATTGTAAAATTCAAATTCTTCCTTCTCGTCTACACTCAGGGTATTACTATTGGTTATTGGCACAAGAATCTTATGTTCCCAAATCTGTTCTTTACCTACCCTTATATGTCTTTATATCTGCCATCTGCTTACCTATTGTTTTCATTTTTTTCCCCAACTGCTTTACTGCAAATTTTGTATCTTCAAACCCTTATGTAAGCTATTCCTGTTTTCCTGACAACTGTTCATGTCTCTGAATCAATATGCCAACATGTTGTCCCATTACATGCATTTCCTGTCTCATCTCATCTACTCATTGAGAACCTCCACTGGCTTTGACCCCTTATCCACTTGTATAAACTAACATATCTAGTAGTTCTCTCATCTATGTAATAAAAATGAAATGCTATCTGTTGGTAAATGCCTCACTTGAATGACCCGACCGATTTGGCTATTACTTTTAAATAATAGTCCGAATAAGGTTTTTAGGAAAAAAGAAAAATTGGAAAAGTTTTCCAGGAAATTGAAAACATTGTGAAAAACTGACTTTTCTAGGGACTGATTCGGATAATTTAAATGTTTGTATTAGTCCATATGAGATTTTTAGAAAAATAAAAATTGGAAAAGTTGCCTGGAAAGTTGGAAAATTCATTAATAAACTGAAAGTGCTTTTTTTGTATGGACTGATATTGTTATTTGTTAAAAAATGTTCATAATGGTCCCATAAAAGTTTTTAGAGAAAGAAAAATTGAAAAATATAAAAATTCAGGAAAAATTGAATGTGCTTTTTCTATTGGATTTTTATATGAACTCAAGACCATAACTCATGATTCGAACGATGGATATGCGTTGTTCCTTGTTTACTACTTATGATCCGGTGTTGAAAATAATTAAATATTAGACGACCCGTGCGAAAATTTCGCGAATAAAATGCGATGAATAGTGAGGTTGAATATAATGTCACCAAGTTCAGTCATTACTCTTCATACTCCTACTTCATTTATCGATTTTGGTTAGAAATCCAGGGAGATAAATGGCACGAAACACAAAAAACTTATTTTAGAAATATTGACATTTTTGCGCTTTATGGGTCGAATTACGAAAAATTCCTTTCTTAGAATATAATTTTACCACGGCGGAAACCTTAGTCTTTAATACGATATGTCATTTATCTATATCGATTAGATATCAAGGGAAATATAAGGCTCGTGACACAAAAATACGTTGTAGAACAATTTATATTTTTTCCCTTTAATAGTTGAATTCCAAACACTTCTTTCTTAAAATATGATGTCGGCAAAGCTGATACATTATTCCTCACAATCGTACTTAATGTATCGATTTTGGATAGATATCCAGGGAGATAAGTGGCTCGAGATACAAAAAACGCATTTTAGAAAAATTTACTTTTTTTGCCTTTTATGGGTCGAATTACGAAAAATTCCTTTCTTAAAATATAATTTTACCACGGCGGAGACCTTAATATTTAATATGATACCTCATTTATCTATATCAGTTAGATATTAAGGGAGACAAATGGCTCGTGACACAAAAACGAATTGCAAAAATATTGATACTTTTGCCCTTTAAGGGTTGAATTCCGAAACATTTCTGTCTTAATATATGACGTCACTAAAGCGGATATCTTAATCTTTAAAATGATACTTCATTAAACGATCTCAGATAGGTATCCAGGGAGATATTTGACTCATAACACAGAAAACAGCATTTTAGAAATATTGACATTTTCGCCCTTTAAGGGCCGGATTCCGAAAACTTCATTTCTTAAAATATGATGTGACCAAAGGGAAGACCATAAGCTTTAAAATGACACCTCATTCATTGATTTCGGTTAAGTATGAAGGAAGATACAGGCTTGTGACATAAAAATACCTTATAGAAATAATATATATGATTTTCTATTGAAAAAACTGGAGAAAAATCTGTAAAAATACATTCTAGCATAAATTAAAATAAAGTTACATTTGGTTTTTATTTTTGTGTTTCACGATCTCTCCAACAAATGTACTTATTTAAACTTTGTTCCATTAATATTAATTGAGGACATGTGTTTGATATTGAACAAGGTATTACCTCAATTATTCATGACAGCGCACAATTGTCCAATAGACGACAAATTTAATCAAGAGTTGAAATGTGAAAAATAATGATTGTGATACATTGAGATAACCAGTTTGAGCGAATCTTCTATTGTTGAATCGGTAGCAAAAATTTGCTCATGGAAGTTGTGAATGGATTTTCTTCTTGTATGCTCTACGTGTAATTGGAAAGTTTTTTTGATCTCATTGAATTTGGCAACTATTGGCTTGCAAAATGAAATTGCTTTTGCTTCATCCGGAATTGCAGCTACGTTGTTGGGAGGTGGTCGAACAACTCATTCACCATTCAAGTTGCCGTTGAAATGGTTGCAGCATTTCGAGACATTGTATGATGCCCAAATTTCTGCAGAATTGCAAACTGATTACTTGGGATGAATGTACGATGACACATAAAAAATCTTTGGTGGCATTGAACTGAACGATGCAAGATCTACCAAACAATCAAAACCGGTTTGGTGGTGCATTGATCGAAATGTAAATAAAACGCCTTGAGATTCATTAAGATTTCAAATTTAATGGATGAAAATAAATCATTTGTTTAACATTAAATTCTCACTTAATTTAACTGTGACTTAAACTTTTGAACAAAACCGCGTGATTCTATGTTGATCACATTCCAGCCACATCACTTATTTCCAACATTTCAGTGATGTTCTGTCAATAGAATACGTCTCGCGTGTAAAATTTCCCATTGGAATACTTTTGAATGTACTCCTCCTCAAATTGAATAACCATGGACACAATCATTAATAAATACAATGACCTCTCAGAAATATGTTTTTCTCATTTTTACTTTGTTTACACATTTTCAACAGCTTTTCACAAATTCACAAAATGATCACAAACAAATTTATTCAATTTTGGACAGAACGTCTGTCGGGTCAAACAGTATTATGTATAGAATGATGGTAAAATATTCCGCAGATAAAATAATCCCCCAATTGGATTTCTTGGTGGGAGTTGCTCAGGGAGGAGTCGTCAGAATGAATAGACACATTCTGAGTTGGAGCATCGAGTATTAGAAGTCTAAATAGGACAGGCAGATTAGAAAACTGAAAAAGGGAGATGGATGACGCAAGTTAAACATTGTTGGGATTAGTGAGATTATGTGGAATGATGTAAAGCATTCTGATCTGGGGAACGTAGAATAGCACAAAAGCTATCAGTGGAGTTACTTGTAAGTACCTAAGAATTTTGGTAACTTCTAGTTTCTTAGCTTCAAGTATAAGGGAGGAAGTAAATTCACAGTAAACATATAGTTTCCATTGCATGCATAGGTTATGGGAGAAACGTTTTATGTAGAAGCTGATACTGTAACCCAATGTGATAAACAAACCGAGTTAGAAACAGTAAAGCCACTCAACACACAATATAAGCATTAAGTAAACTTTGTTTAATAGTAAAGGAACTTTATACTAACCTGAAACAGGGTAATCCATTATTGTCTAACTTGTAAACAATAAAGTTTTGCTACGTGATCATTTCACTATTTATGAACACTTTTAAAGGCAGTTAAGTAATTTTAAAATAATAATAATAATTCAAAAGAAAGTTAAATTCACTAAAATTCCGTAGTTCGTGACCGTGTAAATAACATAAATAAAATTTTAAACACTCCCACTTTTAGCATTTTTTATCATATGTTTCCAATAATTTCCCAAACCAAAAAGTAGATTTTCTGAAAGAACTAAAAATCTAGTTTAACATATTTAAATTTCAGGACATTTTATGCAGTAGAACAGATTTTATATACATTTTAAAGATTATTTTGTCATTAAACACACGTGGTTCACTTGGGATTTATTTGTAATCAAACCAAGCCACTCCCACAAAAAAAAAAAAAAAAAAAAAATAACTTTTAAAACATGTAACTAAATTCAAAGAAAATTCTGATAATTTCACTTTTTCAATATAAACAATACTTTATGAATTATTAACGTAAAACCAAGTGACTTCTAAACAGTTACACTACCAAATTTTGTCTAAGCCGTAACTTCGCTATCTCGCCAAAGATTACGATAAAATTTACATCACTGAAATCAGGAATTTTTATAGAACATTTTGACACTAATTTTATTTAGATTAATTGTAATTCAGCAGGTAACCATAAAAAATGTTTAAATTTACTGGAATTTGGGAAACCCCTACTTAATTTCGGAGACTTTTATCACTACGCCGAGTGACTTGAAAGCAATCATTCAAAAATTCTAACTAAACAACTTTTACATATCTTGAAAATAAGAAAACGTACTATCAAAGTTTGAATACTTTCTATAATACCAATCATTTATACTTTTTGCATAAGCGTCTGTATAGAGGTGGTGTGCGGACGGAGACTATATAAGCGGAGGTTGTCTTGTGTCTTTTGTCTTTACTCCAGGAGTGTTGTGTAAGTTGAATCTGTGAGAGTTGTTTTGGTGTGGTTTGGGCAGTATCCAGAAACGGTCTGAGTTAGCCTGGGAACATATGTTGGCCATGATGAATTTTTCGGTACCATAGCGGGATCTTAACCACTACTAAGAACTTTTAAATTTTTAAAGGGGTTTTTCGGTCGGTTTTCTATTCTCTCCACAATCTGCAATTTTTCAGGAAACCTTTGTTCGATTGCCTACTCAACTACTCGATGCTAATTTTGAAAAATGTTACTTTTTAAATAAAGTCCAAATTTTAGTCCAGGTGAACTTTTTTGTGATTTCATAGTAAACTGAAATCCTTTTCTCAGCTTTGGGGTTACAAAGGCTGAGTGGCGACCATTAAACATTTTAGTTGAGTATTCCAGGCAGGCACATGGTCAATTTAAAATTATTTAGTCAAATTCAACAGAACTTTCATCTCAAGTGAACTTTCAGTTAAGGTACTAAGCCTATACTCCACCCCTAGTATAGTTTATGTCCTTACATACTGGTGTAGGAGTTATAATGAACAAGAGAGTAGGGAAATGGGTAAGTTATTTTGAACTGTTTATTGACTGGATAGAAATTAAGCCCACTCGAGCTATATTAGTACCACCATAAATGCCAATGTTACAAGGCAATGATGAGAAATATAGAAAATATATGATGAAATTAAATAATTAATCCAATATGTGAAGGTGGAGGAAAATTTAATAATCATAGGTGATTGCAATATGGTAGTGTGAGAAGGAAAAGAGGGGAATACTGAAGGGAGTTTTAGTCTAGGAGAAAGGAGTGAGGAAGCAGTTTGTTTGAATTTTGTGAAAAATATAAACTCATCGTCGTGAACACACTATCTAAGAATTGTGCACGAAGGTTATACACCTGGAAATGTCCAGGGTATCAGCTAGATTGTATCAGAGTCTGAGATTTAGGAATCAAATTGTAGACTTAAAGCATTACCAGGAGCTAACATTGACCATAATCCAATAGCTATGAAGTGTTGGCTGAAATTCAAGAGAATAAAGAAGCAATCTAATGCAATAGAAAAATTTAGAGAGATGGTAGACATGGTTCTAAGAAGTAACTCTGAAAGTAGAATACATAGAAGAGAGAAATAATCGAAGCTGGTAAAGAAACATTAGGCTTCAGAAAACAAGCCACCCGAAAAACTTGGATCACAGAGGATGTATCCGAGTTGATCGATCAGAGAAAGCACAAAAATCTGAGGATGAAGCAGAAAGAGAACAGTACAGACATTTTAGAAATCACAGCAAAAGCAAGAAAGCAAAATAAAAGTGGATACAATAAAAATGTGAGAAAGTAATAGGAATAACAACTACTATAATAATAATTATCTTAATTACTTATTACTCACTGCTCATTGTTCTCTGAATTTTAATTTAATTTAATTGCAATGGAGCACACACTCCGGTGGCAATTTCCGTACGCACCCAACTTCCTGCTATCCTTCTCTCACCTACATTTGCCCTCTACAAATTTTAACTTTAAATTCTTTTAACGTTTTTGGTAGGTTATTCATCATTCCCCTTGGTAACTCATTCCAATCCCTGACACCCTTACCTAAAAAAGAAAATCTTCCCACACCCTTCATATATACTGCCTTTTAAACACAGTTCCCACGAAATTTATTACTTTTTCTTTCCGTAGCATTTGTTTCCACCAAACTAAACACGCAATGTTAATAGTTTTTGTCATGACCAGTTAACTTTTTAAATCTCTGCTGAATTTTCAAAAGCAGTCAACTGTAGGAATATGTTAAAGTCATGGGAAAGTTCATAAAATTTGTCCTTCATTGTGACGAAACTCTTGTTTAAGGTCTTTGTCATTTAAAATTTATTAGTTTCTCGGGATCTTATTGTTAAACCATCCTGTTGCTTCCTCCCACCTCTCCACTACCTACTTGATTCTGCATTATTAAGAGAAATCCCCTGTGAAGTACTTAATGTCTTTGAGACATATTGAATTATTTTGTTTCAAGATGGGAAGGTGCTAGCAATTTCTTGTTTGAATGTTGCTGAGTGAAACAGCAAAACATCAAAAACTGCTATCATAGAAAATGTGAGAGTGGAGACATTCCCAGTGTACTGATGAAATATAACCATCTCGGTTGTTTGGCCAGATGATGTTATATAAACACATTTCAACAGATGCCTTTGCCATCTTCATCATGTCAGATAGCTTTAGATGTTGCAAGCTTTATATCACCACCTAGACAGGCTTAGCAGAGGACGTGACTGGTGCGATGGAAAGTAAATTGTGAATTGAGAGGCATATATTCATTGGTAATGTATATCAGGAGTAGAGCAGATGTTAATATTTTATGCTTGGCTTTTTCCCTTTTATTTTTTTAAAAATAATTTTGGCTCCCTAAAGTTGGAGATGGTACATCTGAATTTAGTTAAAACCCTTTATTTATATGGATAATTTTTGCTTAATATTATGTAGCTTTTGTTTAGTAACCAATTGTAATAGACAAATTGTCCAAAAAAAAATAAAGAAAGTAAAATAATCACGACAAAGCTAAACACCATCATGTTACAAATCAAAAGATTATCAATAATGGGACATGCACAAACTGCATTTGGGTGATTTTGCCTGAGTCCACTACAGCAGTAGCCCCTTATTAGTTTTTCTCTAGTATCATTTCAAGATAGAGTGCAACCTGGTTTTACCCCTTATAGCTGAAATGATAAACCAGTTTTTTTGTGATATAATAAATTTTATCTTTATAACAAATGTCAAATAAAAATCTACAATATATATATGTAGGTAACAATGAAAGGAAAGAAATGCCGTGAGGCAATATTTATATGGAAAGGACAGGTAAAATACACCCAATACTCACCAAAGTTGAAGGGAGGAGGGCAGCAGCAAAACAAAACAACAACACAAACAAAGAAAATACAATATTTCGTGTGAAAATCCCTTCTTCAAGTAAACAGAGGTAGATGGCTTGGCTTGGGCAAGACTATGTAGGAAGCCAGGCAGTGTTTGCAGGTTAGCTGGTATATTACGTGGGAGGTTTCACAGGTAGCGTGTCTTATGATAGGAACGTTCTCGCCAGTGATAGGGTTGGTGAAAGTGGTGGAGGCATGGTGAATGTTGGACATCTTACAACGGGGTCTGTTGCATGGGAAGGATCCTTGGGGCTGTCTGATGGGACGAGGATGGGGGTTTGTGGACTAGTAGCTGGCTGAGGTTGGGAAGCCTGGGAGGGCCAGGTAGGATTTTTTGAAGAATGGATCTCATTTCTGGGCAGCTTAGTAGGAAATCATAACCCTGCCGATGGATTCAAAGCCAGGGAAATATCGTGTAATCAGGACTGGTTTGTGGTTGATTTCTGGGTGTTTGGCTTAATCAATAGGTTGAGCAGGTTCCATTGTGACTCGTGAAAGTTGCTTGTGAACCAAAGCTGGGGGATAATTGCGGGATACCAATGCTTGTGAGATTTTGTTTGAATATTTCATTAGGGATTTCTGATTGAAGCATATACAACTGCCTCGAATGCCAAGACTGTAGGAGAGGGAACGTTTGGTATGATACAGATGGCAACTGTCGAAATGGAGGTACTGCTATGAGTTGGTGGGTTTGGTGTGGACTGAGTAGCTGAGGTGGCCATTAGAAAGGGACAGGTCCACATCCAAGAATGTAGCCTGGGTGTGGGAGTAGGTCCATGTGAAATTCAGCAAGTTATTAAAGGTATTAAGATTATCCAGAAAATTTAGAAGGGTGTTTTCTCCATGTGTCCAGATCATAAAAATGTCATCTCTGAACCTCAGCCACAGGATGGGTTTGAGGGGGACATTCTCCAAAAACATCTGTTCCAGGCGACCCATCAAGAGATTAGCATAAGAGGGGGCCACATGTGCAGTGTAGACAACTCATTGATTTTAAAGAAATGAGTGAAACATGATGCTAAATAAATTTGAGATTATGTACCGATTTTAATTTTGTGATCCATAAGTGTCCATTACTTGGTGGGCTTTTGGGACCATTAACTGAGGTACACTGCCTTTTCACGACGGGTCCTTGTGTACAGTTTTGCTTTATACTTGCTATTCATCATTGTTTTCCAGCCTGTGCTCTTCTACCCCCACCCTCACTTCCTTGCCATGTTGTTTTTCCCCCACCATGAGCCACCGACATTGTGGCTCATGCAGTTGGCTGCTGGCCGCTTGCGTGCAGCCATCTCACTTCTACTGAGGAAGAACCATGCTCAAAAATTCTATTCTTTGTGTGTTCGTGGTTTTTTTTTTTTTTTTTTTTTTTCGTGTACCAACGCCGCAGGAAACCCCTTCTTTGGTAAGCGGTGGTTTTTTATCCTATCCTAATGTTCAATATATATATATAAGATTACACGAAAAAATTTGGGAAATTCATAGGATATGAAAATGTTTATAGGGAGTTTCTGGGGTTGAGTTTGGGGGAAGTTCTGAGGTGAAATTTAAATATAATAATAAAAATAAATTTTTCTCGGTTTTCTAGCCACGTAAAAATGTCACACTTGTGGAACGTTTCGAAGGCGTCTATCTCAGCCCTTACTTTCAACCAAATGTCTACATGCTGCCGCGGAAACAGTGGAAGACAAAAACCAAAACAGCACATGACGTCATCCACTCTTCTGCTCGTTACCGAGGCAAAACTGTTTTAGCATTATAATAGCCAGGTTTCAGTGTCCCTGTTAACTAATGAATCAGTTGTTCAGATTTCTACAGCTTCTGTAATAATGCTGGCCCAAAAATCTTTGACTTGGGCTAGATAATGTTCAAAATCTGAGCGGTTTGCAAGGAAATTTTCCATGAAGCCACCACATGTTTCAGCGCGGACTATTGCCAACCTCTCAGACAGGACTTAATCCCGCTACAGCATCTGTTTAATTGAGGGGCCTCAACTTTGCCCCGGTATCTAAATCTGTGCCTTATCAGGGGATTATCAGTGGCGTGGAAAGTGCAGTTTGCACTCTACCTGCAGAAGCGAAGGAGATAAGACATGAAACATTCCAAGGGTTTTGTAAGGGTAAACTACCTAAATCAAACATCTCTGGTGAAGAGAGGCGTGCACTTCGTGAGTTGAAGTTCTTCTAGCATACAAAATAACTGCACAGTGGTTTTATGCAAGGTTGACTATCATGGTAGTAACAGTTTTTTAAAATTCAAATCTATGACATTCTTGCACACTGTTTTCGGCCACAGCAGACCACTTCTTGCCCAAGACGAACATGGTATAAACGGCCTTGACAAATTCCTGGCAGATTTGAATTCGATCCATGAAAGTATTCAGTTCACCATGGAATTTGAGGATGGTTGCATGCAGTTTCTAGATGTGTTTGTTATAAAGCATGCCGACTGTTCAATGGAACACTGAGTTTATCGGAAGCCTACCCAATCTGACTTATATTTAAATGCCAACAGCTGTCACCATCCTGCATAACACGACTCTACCTTGGTACACAGGGCACGAAGGATTTGTAACAAAGATATGCTTGCAGGTGAATTGGACTATCTCCAGAGAACATTCTCAAATAATGGTTATAAACAGAGGCAGATTAGTCATGTGTTTAAAAAGAAGGAATATCAACAGAAAGATCATAGTGATACCAAGAGCCTTCCTTGTCTTTCGGCCGTTTGTGGGTGTCTTAAACTCCAAAATAGGTAGACTGTTAACACAGAGTCAAGACAGTTTTCAGACCACCCACAAAAATTAAAAAATTGGTGGGCAGCTTTAAAGATGACCTAGGTTTACGAACCCCTGGTGTATATTGAATAAAATTTTCTTGGGTAACTAGCTGAGTTAGTCCATCGATTAAACACAACGTTAAGGCGGTCACAATCTCTGCTGCCATTGTCAAGTGACTGCTGCTGATAGGTTAAAGAGCCACTTATATATCACGCGTAGTCCATGCTACATCATCCTTTTTCCGATCGGCCAATAGCTAGTGACGGGAAACGTTGGCCACTAGCGGGAAGCTTTCCTATTACTGGAAGCCATTAGCTGCTGGCAGGTTCTGTTGATTGCTGGCTCACAAGAGAGGTGTGTGCTTTCCAGAAGTCCTGCTGCTGTATGATTTTCTGGATTGCTGGGCTCCTGCTGCTGTATGATTTTCTGGATTGCTGGGCTCCAAGCCTTAATAATTGAAATCCAGTATCTCTGCCAATGAGGCTCTTCGAGATACAGATTTTGATAGCTTAAGAGAAAATACTATCCCAATTACCTCTTGTACGCCCAAGAATTCTTGTTGCCTTGAAATTAAAGCCATCTTCCATGTCAATACTGTGCTCAGCAACTGCTGACTTGTCAGTCTGGCCCAGGCGGACGTTGCGCCCATGTTCGGCATACTTTTTATTAATATATTGTGTTGTCGGTCCGATTTGAGCCTTCGCGCATTCGCAAGGAATGCGATATGTGCCAGGTGTTCGTAAGGCTATATCATCCTTGGGTGACCACAATTATATTCTTAATTTTGGCTGGTGGTCGGTAAATGGTTTTAATGCCACATATACGTAAAATTCTGCCAATCTTGGCAGTAGTCATTCCCACATAAGGAAGGCAAAGTGGCTCGGGTCTTCCTGCTGGCGTACTTTCCTCCTTCTGCTCATCTGGAAACAGAGTTTATTAACGCCTCGTTGTAACCGTTCTTGCGGAAGGTTTCCCGTAAATGACACATTCCTGCCTGCAAACTATCCTTATCACATAGAGCTCGTGCCCTGTGCGCCAATTTTTCTTGTACTGATCTGCATTGGGTTGGATGGTGTTGGCTGCGTGCATTGAGATAGAGGTCCGTATGTGTTGGTTGCCAATACAAAGAATGACTTAGTGCCATTTGCCTTCTTTTCAATCAAAATATTCAAAAATGGAAGGTGACCATTCCTTTTTGTTAATCCCATTAAGATCTTGTAAAAATTCTTGTAGGCTGTTGATCCCATGAGTCCATACTACAAACATATTGTTGACATAATGAAAGAAACAGACTGGCTGTTTTGGAGCACTTGCTAGAGCATGTTCTTCGAAATGTTCCATATAAAAATTAGCTAGTGCTGGAGATAACGGAGAGCCCATAGCCACTCCATCAACCTGCTGATAATACTCCTCATCAAACTGAAAGTAGGTAGGCTGGAGCTTATGACTGAACAGTTCCACTTCCTTGGAAGCAAAGTGTTTCGCCAACACTACCAATGTGTCCACTATTGGCACCCCTGTAAAATGTAACAAGACATCAAAGCTCACCATGATGTCATCTGTCCCCAATTGAAGTCTTTTCAACATGTTGGAACTCGGCAGAGTTCCTCATATGGTGGGGACATTTTCCCATGAGTGGTGACAGTGTACTTGTTAGATATTGTGCTAGTTGGTAAGTAGCTGAGCCTATAGCACTCACTCTCAGGTGTAAAGTAGTACCATCCTTATGTATCTTTGGCAGCTCATACAACCTATTTAGAACCGGAGCTCATGACTGGAAGCGCTTGCTTATTTTGGCATCTATTCCCGATTCTTTCAACAGCTTTATAGTTTTCCTTTATAGTTTTACTAAAGTCTCCTATAGGCATCATCTAACATCTGCGAAAGCTTCTGCTTGTATTCAACACAGTTGAGAATGACGGTTGAATTTCCTTTATCTGCTGGGAGGATAATGATATACATATCCACTCAGAGCATTTGAACATGTTTAAATATTGGCCTTTGGAGGTTTAGCTCTGCATAATATCCTACAAGCTTCCCTCCTAATTTCCTCAGCAGTGTTGGATGGAAGACACTTGATGGCCTGCACAACAGAGCAAATGATTTTCTTTGTGCAAATCTCTTTGGTGCAAAGTTGAGGCCTTTGGATAACACAGATATCGTTGCGTCGTAAAGTTGTTTTTCAGACAGATTCACTACAGTTCTGAGCTCAGGCGAAGACTGAGAACATTGGCCCCCTGGAAGTTTTCCATATTTAGTGCATTGCCGCGCCTTCGCTCGTCATATGTGTATCTGGCTACGGGCTGTTGTAACACGGTCAACCCATTCCCAAGCATCACCAGACAGTATTCCTGTAAGGCGTAGATGGCATTGAAGAAGAACCTTGGAGGTTTTGTCCAGCTCAAACCACGTGAAGTGAACTCTTTCCCTAACAATGGAGGAACCTGCTCCCCAAAGAATCCTCTTGACCGCGGCTGATGTTATTGGGTGACGTATCTCTACGAAATGTGGCACGACATTGTTGTCTTGGCAATGCTGAAGCAATGTCAGCATAGAAGCAGCTCAGCCTTCTTCTTTCGAAGTTTTTCCAACAGCTGGACGCTGCGGAAGATATTCTCCCCATAAAGGTTATCTAAGACTGGAGTACAGCAGCAGGACTTCAGGAAGGCACGCACGTCTCTTGTGTGCCAATAATCAACGGTACCTGCCAGCAGCTAATGGCTTCCGCCAATAGGAAAGCTTCCCACTAGTGGCCAACATTTCCTGTCACTAGCCATTGGCCTACCGGAAAAGGATGATGCAGGGTCGACTTCGCTTTTATATATAAGCGCCCTATAACCTACCAGCCGCAGTTACTTGACAATAGCGGCAGAGATTGTGACTGCCGAAACGCGTCGGGTTTAATCGATGGACTAACTTGGCTAGTTATCTGAGAAAATTTTATTCATTGCAATGCCGAGAAAACCTCCAGTCTGACCCTGGTGTATATTATATACCATGTGAATGTGGCCGTGGTTCTATCGGACAAACGCAGCAGTATATTGTGCAGCGATGTGTTGAACACGTAAGAAATGTTCGTCTTGGGCAAGAAGTGGTCTGCTGTGGCCGAAAACAGTGTGCAAGAATGTCAGAGATTTGAATTTAAAAAGAGAAAAACTATATTTTTAGGCCGGATCAAAGATTTTTGTGCCTGCATTATTACAGTTGCTTTAGAAATTGGAACAACTGATTCATTGGTAACAGGGACACTGATTATCAACTCAGTGTGGCCTGGAAACGAACTATTAAAATCTGAAACAGTTTCACCTACGTAACGAGCAAAAGAGTAGATAATGTCGCTGCACTATGTTGACTTTTGTCTTCCACCGTTTTCGCAGCAGCATGTAAACACACAGTTAATCATTGACATTTGGTTGAAAATCAGGGCTGAGATAGACTCCATCGAAATGTCTCACAAGTGTGACATTTTACGCGGAAGCCCGGAAAGAGTTTATTACATAAAACACCATAAAAAACATTGATCTTAATAATAATAATAATTTTTGTATGTCAAATGAAGCCTAGCAGCCTCCAGATTTTCAAAATTTATCGATTTTCATCTTTTTTCATGATTTGGCGAAAAACCACAAGAAATAACAAACTTCCCCTTTAATTCTGTTTTTAATTTTAACTGTATTCATATTGGGAATATACTGTCAGGACTAGAGTTTGTGCCGTAGAGCAACAATGTATCAGAAAACCCATGTTCTCATTTTTTTCAGGTGCAGTACTATAGCCTTGAATCAGTGCAGAGTCCAGAGAAATTGTTGACAATGTAGTGTTACAGAATTTGCCTCAGTATAGCAAGTATAAATCACTCTCATTTAGCTGCAGTCTACTGAAGTCTCGGAACAGCATCATTCACAGCCAGCCTTTTATCAGATTTGTATAAAAGATGAGGCCGCTAATTTTAAAATTCAGATTCAGTTCATACTGTATGTAATGGCCTGAGATGTAATGTGGCAAAGCAATAACATGTGCTTCTTCACCATTGTCGAGAAAATCGGCATTGAAATATTCTGTTGTGTTCAAATTCTTTCTATATTAGGTAGATGTCAAGGGGTTCATGGCACAGTGAGTAAGCTCTCTACCTCATAAGCCCTTAGTCACTGGGTTGAATCTAACATTTTGCAACTTTTATTTATTCAATTGTGTATACCATAGGTGTCAAACTCACTTTTGCAGAGGGCTGTATATTAAATTTAGAATGTGTAGGCGTGCCAGATTCAAATAAAAAAATGTACTGAATTATTATAACATTTTATTTATTTAATTGTATAGTATATAATATAAAGTTGTTAAAAAATCATATCAAAATTATAAAAGAGGGTAATTATTTTGAGCTTGAGGATCCAGATACCTGATTCCTCTTGTTTTGGACAAGCTCATTGATGTCAGGTATCATTTGTTGTAATTATTTTAGGAATTGATTGGAGATGTTAATTCGTAAGTCTTGTGCAATGTTTGTTCTTATTTATTTTCATGATGGAAAATATCTGCTCACATAAATAGGTGCTACCAAACACGCTCAGAATGTGTGCTGCATGCTTTTTTTAATTCCGGGTAGTTATCCAAACTCTTGAAATATTGTGTATAAAATGTAAGAGCGTTAACTTCTTCAAATTTTTCTTTCAAAATACTGTCCAATTGAAGATCTATCAACTCCATTTGCAATTGAACTGGTGCCTGTGATTGGATTGTTGAAAATTGGGAATTCCATTTCATTCATTTTGTGAAAGTCTTCAAAACGATTGTTGAATTCCGTGATCAGATTTTGCAGAAGTTGAGAATATTGATCCATTTTTTTTTTTTTTTTTTTTTTTTTGTTCATTGTGCCAAATGATTTTAAATGAGGGAAATGATCCAAAGTTTGATTTTTTTTACCTGATTTTCCCACAGCCTCAACTTTGTTTCAAGTGCTTGAATACATGAATAAATTTGAGTGACAACCAGATTTTTACCCTGTAACGTTACATTCAGATCAGTCAACTGTTTATTCATATCTACCAAAAAGGCACAATCAACCCACCAGTCATTGTCATAATCAATTGGGTTGCCTTTTTCTAACATGCTTGAATAGGGTCACGTAATGCAAAAAATCTTTCTAAAACTACTCCTTGACTGAGCCGAAAAACTTTGGTGAAATAAGGGACTATTTTAATTATGGTTTGCATGACATGGTCCATTTTTAAATGTTTTGATGCCAATGATTCCTGATGATTTATACAGTGAAATCCCACAAAATTCCCTGATGTTTTCTGTTTTAAATTAGTTACAACGTCCGAATGTTTGCCAGCCATGGCAGGAGCGCCATCTGTAGTTGTGCTGCTAAGTATATTCCAGTCGAGTTCATTTTCTGCTATCAAATGCTCAATTGCAGAATAAATATCATTTGCTGTTGTAATACCTGTTAACGGAACACACTTTAATAGTTCTTCAGTTATTTTAAAGTTACTGTTAATACCTCGTATAAAAACAGCAAGTTGAGCTGTACCAACAGTATCAGTGCTCTCGTCAACAGCCAGTGAAAAGTTTGTAAATTCCTTAATTTTCCCATTCAATTGAAGAACCAAATTTTGAGATAAATCATTTATTCTTGAAGCAACAGTTTTTCTTGACAGAGAAATATTTTGAATTATTGACTTTTCAGATGGAAATGAAACATCGGCAACTTTCAACATACAGTCTTCAATAAAATGACCATCAGTGAAAGGTTATAATCTCTTCGCGATATATAATCTTATATATAAAAATTAATGTTTGTTTGTGGGTTTGTCCGTCTTCTATGCATTCCTATACCATTTATCAGATTGCAATGAAACTTTGGAGAGTTTTCAACTGTGCGTCTGTGAAGGTTCCTGTGAAAAAAAAATTCCAAAATGTCACCCCCTATTTCCCATAACACCCCATAATTTAGGCAAACCACATTTTTTATCCGATTTAGATAAGAATTTGTACACTTATACTTTAAAACAAACAGAAAAATACTGCCTACGTATGGTTTCCGAATATTCATCCCCTCTCCCCCTTTCCATCCCCATTACGTTTTCACCCCATAATTTAGACAAACCACATTTTTTATCCGATTTATATAGGAATTTGTACACTTATACTTTAAAACAAACAGAAAAATACTGCCAACATATGGTTTCCGAATATTCACCCCCTCTCCCCCTTTCCACCCCCATTACGTTTTCACCCCATAATTTAGGCAATACCACATTTTTTATCCGATTTAGATAGGAATTTGTACACTTATACTTTAAAACAAACAGAAAAATACTGCCAACATATGGTTTCTGAATATTCATCCCCTCTCCCCCTTTCCACCCCCATTATGTTTTTACCCCATAATTTAGGCAAACCACATTTTTTATCCGATTTAGATAAGAATTTGTACATTTATACTTTAAAACAAACAGAAAAATACTGCCAACGTATGGTTTCCGAATATTCATCCCCTCTCTCCTTTCCGACCCCATTACGTTTTTACCCCATAATTTAGGCAAACCACATTTTTTATCCGATTTAGATAACAATTTGAACGCTTATACTTTAAAACAAACATAAAAATGCTGCCTACGTATGATTTCCGAATATTCATCCCCTCTCCCCCTTTCCAACCTCATTACCTTTTACCCCATAATTTAGGCAAAACCACATTTTTTATCCGATTTAGATAATGATTGGTACGCTTATACTTTAAAACAAACAGAAAAATACTGCCTACGTATGGTTTCCGAATATTCATCCCCTCTCCCCCTTTCCACCCCCCATTATGTTTTTACCCCATAATTTAGGCAAACCACATTTTTTATCCGATTTAGATAAGAATTTGTACATTTATACTTTAAAACAAACAGTAAAATACTGACTACGTATGGTTTCCGAATATTCATCCCCTCTCCCCCTTTCCAACCCCATTACGTTTTTACCCAATAATTTAGGCAAACCACATTTTTTATCAGATTTAGATAAGAATTTGTACACTTATACTTTGAAACAAACAGAAAAATACTGCCTCCATATGTTTTCCAAAGCGCATCCCCTCTCACCCTTTCCAACTGAATATGAATGAAACAGCAGTTTAAAATTTATATGTAAATATTTTTTTATTTAATCTGTGTGTCTATTTAAGTCCAGCAATTGTGAAGCATTGCCGGGTCAGCTAGTGCAATAATAAAACTTGATTTCAGGGCATCTTCGCTCTCGGTATTAGCTTTAGTAAACATCGATTGTTGACCTTGAAGTTTAGATTTTAAAGATGACAATGTGTCCATTCTTATTTTTTCAGTGAAACAATCGAATTTTGATTTATGATTCGTATCATAGTGTCTCTTCAAGTTAAACTCCTTACAAACAGCAACTGTTTGATTGCAAATCAAACACAGTGGTTTAACTTTCCATTCTATGAAAAATATGCAATTTCCCATTTAGACTCAAAAACTCTGCACTCACTATCAACTTTACGTTTTTGTGACATTATGCCAAAATCGTAACAATTATGGAACTAGACACAATTATAGATATCGCACTGCGCACGACACAAATGCACAATACCTTCACAATCGACTCATCTGACTCACGTCGCGCCAACGCACTCCTTTTATATTGATGAGGAAGGTTCTAGTCTAGACTCGAAGTGCGTGGAAGATTCCACTTGTTGCTAAGAGATGGTATTACTGCCCGTTTCTTTTGCTTGTTTAGACACGCGCTGCCCTTGAAATTGCTTATAAACGTAGTTTGCGCATTTTGAAACTTCCGTAGAGGAATCGAGTGAAGTCTAAAAGCTCTAAAAAACATGATTCTTCTTTCTGTGTCACATTGCGATCGCGGGCCGTATCTTTGACATCACTGGTGTATATGCATTTTGCTGTGGAAAAATAGACGGCATCACGTTTTGACCCTCCTGTCCCCTTATGCAGGGAAAGAAATCTATCCTTTAATATGATTTTGTTTGTGTACAAGATAATGAAATACAAAGCGTGTTTTTTTTTTTTTTTTTTTTTTTTTTTGCTGCCACAACAGATGGCATTTAAAAAGGTTTTGTATGCTTAATAGTTGAAACTGATTGCTGGGAATTATCTGCATACACATTTGAGTAAATAAATAAATAAATAAACAAAAAAATGTTGCCAGCACCAAGATTCAATTCGGTGTTGATGGGCTTATGAAGTGGAGAGCTTCCTCACTGCACTAAACACCCCTTGAAATCTCCCTGACGTAGAAAGTATTTGAATGCAACAGAATATGTAAATTCCAATTTTCTCAACAATAGTGAAGAAGCACATTTTAGTGTTTTGCCATATTACTTGTCAGGCCATGAGCTTTTGTAACACGTAGTATGAATTGAATTTGAATTTTACATTTGGCAGCCTCCCATTTTTAGTTACATTTTGCACAGTGGAATTTGGCAAAATTCGCCACTAGTAACTAGCATTTTGAAAATTGTGATTCAGCTCATACATTCGTTTAGTCTGGTATTTTGTGATGCAGAGTAATGACTTACAATTTTACCTGCAAAACGTTTTTATTAAAAAAAAAAAATAGCTTCATAAGTAATTCGCTAACCCATACCTGGATCAACTGAACTTGTATAGCTCACATTCAGATAACATATTTAGTTGTCAGAAAGCAAAAAAAGAAGCAACCATCCAGAAATAATATTATCAAGAATGAATCAGATGATGATAATTGGGCAGGTCAGGCAACAGATAGCTCACTGATTAACCACTAAGGGCATTCTGAAACTACTGATCCAAAAGTTCTTTCAGAATTTGCAATAATATGTATACTGCTATTGTTTACAGGAAGACTGTAGTTATCTTTTTGGAGTTTATGGTTTTTACAAAATATCTAATGGTGTTTTCAACAAATTTGCCAATTTAGCACACACTTTAAAAAAAATCATGCGTTCAAAATTTATCTGAGCCCAACAATTTTTTCTACTGATTTTGTTTTGATTTATATATAATATTTTAAAGACAATTTCTCAAAACATATAATGAACTATCTTTAAAAACCAAATTTTATTGTTTTTAAAACAGTTATTCCTCCGTTTTAGTGAGTTTAATACATAATCTGTGTAAAGAATGCTCAGGGTATAGAAGTAGCTTGCATGTGAGTTTGTTTACTTTAATTTTAGTTGCCATCCTTTTTACACCAAACATGTCCTTTTTCCAGTTCTCTTAGAAAGTCAGTAGTCACCTGTAGGGTATGAATAATGATGATATTCCACAGTTAAAATATCTGGGCTAGTGGGAATATAGAGGGAGCAAGGAGAATAAGCAGATTAAGCCATTCAAGCGCTACCTGCCATGCTCTCACAAAACAGAGAGAGAGTATTAACAATTATTCGTTGTGTTTATATTATTATGTTGTGTGTGTGTTTTTAGTTTCAACTTGTTTTCCTTCCAGGAATCTTTTAGAATCGACAGACGTTCAGCTCAGTCTACACCTCATTTTGTGTATAGGAGGACATCTTCTAGGTAATCATTTGTACTGTTGGTTTAGATTATAAGTAGAATCTTAAGCTTTAGCATAAACTAAAGATCCGTAATCACTTGTCATTTGTATTAATTTTTTGCACTAATTATTAGAGCTATTGGTAGGAAGTAAAATGTTCGCACATTTGTGAAATAATAGAACAGCATGTCATTACCATTGCTTGCTTTTTCATCAATTTATCTCCTGCTTTTACACATAACATTAACTACAGAATTGCAGGTTGATCGGTTCATTTTTCTTTTTAAGTAAGTTGTAGCAGTGTGTTAATGTGAATTGTAGTTCGATACCTTTTTTTTACTGTATATTTAAAAATGAGTTTGTGCACTTTTAGCTGGAGATTAGAAGTAAGAAACATTGAATAAGCTTGGAATTATCTGTGTCATTCAAGCCAATGTGTACTGATCTCTTAAATTAAACGGTAATACTTATGAGTATTAAGTATATATTCTCAAGTTCAAATTTATTTTTGTTTCTCATTTTTTATGTCCGATTTCTGTTGCCACTAGCACATAGTGACACTGAAATTGAACTGGCTTAAAAATTTAATTAATGCAATTAGTGGTATGAGATGTCTGTGTAAATGCTACATGTGGAGAACATCATCTCAAATATTGTTTTCGACATTGAAGAAGAAAAAAAAAAACCACAACCTAATTGATATGTTTTATGTCAATAGAAAACGAACAACCGATGGATCTTTTAACATTACCAGTGAAACCAGTTGATAACTAAATTATACTCAAATTTTGATTATAAAACCAAATAATTTAATTCCCATTTTATTTTAGTCACCTGCACATTTCATGGAAATTTGGTTGTATAGTGAGACTGAATTTGATTATTTTAATATCATTTAATCATTTATTTATTTGGTTATTTTGATTGTGAAAGGAGAGAAAATAAATTTCCATGATGAAGAGGCTAGCGTGATGTTCGCTGACAAGTCTTAGTGTCACGTGACTAAAAGAAAAAAGATAGATCACATGTAATATACTCAGTATTAAAGTAAAATATAATTGTTAAAAAGATATTTAGATGTAGCCTGTGTATTGCCTACGCTGTGTTGGCCACACGTGTTGGACAGCCAAGCAGGCAGACGCGTTGGGGTGCAACGGTAATTTGGAATCAATAGACCGTATAGGAAGGCGCGCTACAGATAGGGTCAGATGCAGAGCATGGTCTGTTGGGGATAAATAGACCGTATAGGAAGGCGCGCTACCATCAGGGTCAGATGGAAAAGGAGTATCATGTAAATAAGAGTTTGTGTCACCCATTGGTTTTGTTTACAACCACACTGGTCGAGCAGGCGTACCGCTGTTCATGGTTAAATAAGATTCAGCCAAGTGACACGAGGTTAACTGTTTTGAACTAGTATAAAGGATCACGGAGACCACAGGTAGGGGCCAGTACCATCAAGTTGCTACGTAGTGCTGTACAGTTTGCATCGCTGTACTGCTGCATATTATTGCTGCCGTAGTTGACCAGCGGATCTGACTTAGGGAAGCAGTAACTCTCTCCTGCACCTAGCATTACCTAACAACGTATTTCAAACTGTCTGTAGACTAGTTTGAAGTTATTAAACTCCAATGTTCTGGAATTGGCTTTGTCATTTCTAGTGTGAGTTTGCCTGCCTACTTTCCATCCAAAATCCTGTGGCGAGAGCCGCTCCTTGCCTCAGGTATCGAACCCGTGTCCTCAATATTTCAGGTTGTGGACAAAAGTTAAGTGGCTTTCAATCTGGGATAGGACACACAGTTAGTCGTCAATAGATTGACATCTTGTGGAAACTGCTATGAAGATTTTCAGACTATAAAAACTAGACGGGATTGTTGCTGTGGAATCTAATTTTGTGATCATAAAAAAACAAAGTTGTTATTTTATTGAAGAAATATTCAGGATGTTCAGAATGTATAATGGGTGTTGATTTAATAAGTTTTGTTTCCATTAAAGGTAATTTTGTTATACCTGAGCTTACTTTCCTTCAAAAAGGAAAAAGGTATAAACCATTACATTGTGCTGTGCAATAATTGGTTTACTTATGCAGGTAGTTATTAAACTTAATATACTGACTATTGTAAGTTTTAAATAAACAGTAGTGCACGTTTTCGTGTTTCAAGAACGACTGACTTTATTTAATAACAGAGATCATAGAAGCACAAGCATAGCATAGATAATATTGTAGATGTACATTGTACATGGAACACAGATTATATTTAACAAATGTTGCTGCTAGTATAACTTAACATATTTTGATATATGACCAATACCCCCACTATATCAAAATAAACTAACAACTTTACTTTTCTTGTATTCCCAATAGCTTTAAAAGTTTACAATGCCTTACATGACATAAAGACTTTGTGAGTATGTCTGCAGGCATACTTGCTGTTTCTAAGTATTCTACTTTAACAATATTCTTATCAATACATTCTCGACCAAAATGATATTTTATGTCAATATGTTTTGATCTATTGTGAAAGACAGGATTATACAATAACTTATGAGCAGTCTGATTGTCATTAAAGATTACAATACACTGTGAATCACCAGTTATTTCCTTATTTAAATTTCTCAGATAAATGGCCTCCCTACAACATTCTGATATTCCTACATATTCAGCCTCAGTGCTTGATAATGTAATATTGTTTTGCTTTTTACTCCCCCAAGATATCACACCACCTGAGAGACTAAAACAGAATCCTGTGTAGGACTTCCTATCTAATATGTCATTAGCCCAGTCTGCATCTACATGACCAACTATCTCTTTGTTAACATCTGTCCCACAATATTTAATACAATAGTTTTTGGTTCCTTTGAGATATCTTAATATACGCTTAGCATGAGTCCAGTGCTCTTTATTATAACAATTATTAAATTGACTCAAGTACCCAACTGCGAATGAAATATCTGGACGGGTAAGTATTGCTAGATACATTAGACAGCCAATTAATTGTTGATAAGGCAATTTTTTATCACAATTCTCATCTTTAGCTAATTTCAATCCAGGTTCCATTGGCGTGTCAACAGACTTACAATTAACTAAATTAAATTTTAGTAACAACTGATCAATATAATTACTTTGATCCAAAGTTAAAATTCCTTTCTGTTTATCATAACAGACAGACATACCAAGACACTGCTTGATTTGCCCCAGATCCTTAATTTTAAATTGAGATCCTAATGCAGATTTTAGCTTATTTGTTTCAGTACAATTGTTTGAAAAAACAAAAAAATCATCAACATACAATGCAATTATGGTTATACTTTTACCATTATTCTTAATATATAAACAAGGTTCATATTTGGACTTTGAATATCCAATATTAATTAAACAAGTATTTACCTTATCATACCACATTCTTGATGACTGTTTTAGCCCATAAATGGCTTTCCTTAGTTTTAGAACTTTACCAGGATTTGAACAGTTAAATCCTTCAGGAATTTGCATGTAAATATTCTCGTTAAGATCGCCATTCAAGAATGCAGTAACTACATCTATATGCATAGTATCAAATCCAAGCTTCACAGACAAAGCAAATAGTAATCGTAAAGTACTATGTCTTACCACAGGCGAAAATGTTTCGTTATAGTCTATGCCAGGTTGTTGAGTAAAACCTTTAGCTACTAACCTTGCTCGAAAACGCACTTTATTGTCGCACTCAATCTTTTTCTTAAGCACCCACTTACACTGCACTATAGTAGAGTTACATGGAGGCTCTACTATCTCCCAAGCATCATTTTCTTCAAAGTTTTTTAACTCCTCCTGTATCGCCTGTAACCACTGATTTTTCTCAGGTCCTTCCAATGCCTGTTTAAATGTAAGTTCAGTCACATTGTCTAAATTACTCTCTGTATAACAAATACCACCAAAACCATATCTGTCTGGTGCACGTCTTTCTCTGACAGGCCTATGTGGTTCATCACCTGTACCCTGAGCATCCAAACATTCTTCATAGTCTGTTGGAACATAATCAGAATCTGATGAAGCTTTCAGTGACTCTTCAGTTAATGTCAAGTCTGTGATGTCCCCCACTGAATCTTGTAATGTCTTATTTTCTGTCATGTTCTCTTCAGTCATACATTCCTTTTCACTATCTGCAGATGCAATGTCTACCATTTCTGATGGCTTTTCCATAATGATCACATCTCTGCTTGTAAATATTTGTCTTTTTATTGGATCATATACTCTGTATCCTTTGATATTATCAGGAAATCCAAGAAGTATACACTCAACTGACTTTTTATCCCACTTAGATCTTTTTTCTTTATTGATATGAACCATAACAGGAGATCCAAAAATTCTCAAATTACTTAAATCTGGCTTAATTCCCATCCATAGCTCATATGGTGTTTTACCATCCAGAACTGACGATACAGTACGATTATGTAAGTATACAGCTGTGTTACATGCCTCAGCCCAAAACTTCTTACTTAAGTCAGCATCATACAGCATACATTTGGCCTTTTCAATAATCGTCCTATTCATTCGCTCACATAACCCATTTTGTTGCGGTGTATATGGATTTGTCGTCTGGTGTATTATTCCAAACTCCTTTAAGTAATTATCAAAATCTGAATTGCAGAATTCTCTCCCATTATCACTTCTGAAGACTTTCACTTTTCTATTAATTTGATTTTCAGCTAATGCCTTAAATTCTTTAAAGTATTTTAATGCTTCATTTTTATTTTTCAAAAAATAGATAAATGTCATCCGACTGAAGTCATCTACAAATAATAGAAAGTAGGATGAACCTCCTAGTGATTGCTGCTCCATCGGTCCACACAGATCACTGTGAACGATTTGTAATAATTCAGTACCTCTTGTACCACTACTTGCAAAAGGTAGCCGACATTGCTTTCCTTCACAACAAGTCTTACAAGATGATTTGTTTACATTGACTTTATCATCAAACTTCATTCCTTCTACTGCCTTCTTAGTTTTCATTAAGCAATCACTGTTCACGTGACCTAGTCTGCGATGCCAAGTGAGACCTGTAGTTGTCACAGCTGCAACCATCCTTTCTTGCAGGTTTAATTTATAAACACCATTCGTCAAAGAAGCAGTAGCAACTAATTCTCCACATTTATTGTAGATGTCACAACCATTTTCTGTGAAAATCACTTTGTTGCCTTTCTGAATTAACTTGCTAACTGAGATGAGATTTGTTGTTAAGTTTGGAACACAAAACACATCTTCGATGTTTATATCGATTGCACTGCCTTTAACTGAGGTTACTATCTTCACATCGCCAACACACGTAATCGAAACAGTTTCCTGATTTGCTACCATTATTTCTTGTTGCACTTCACGATATTTACTGGTGATCCAGTCCTGATTAGCCGTTAGATGAACACTAGCACCAGAATCAATATACCAGTCTCTTTTATTGAAACTTCCACTCAAAAACACTGCTGAGAATGCATTTGTTTTCATGTTGTTTGGGCATTGCGTTCTGTAGTGACCAAGCTGTTTGCACTTATAGCATTTGACATTTACAGTCTTTATGTTGGTACTACTTGACTTATTTGAACTGACATCTTTGTTGCCATATAATTGTTTCCTTTTATGTTGGCTATTCTTCGACACAACGAATGCACCCTCATCATTATGACTACTTTCTTTTCCGGTCTCCATGTCTAAAAGTTTGCTTTTAATAGCGTCCGATGTCACTTGAATCCCTGAGTGCTCGATGGCCATAATCATTGGCTCATATTTTTCAGGTAGTCCAGCTAGCAACAACGAACCAATCCATTCATCATTTATCGCAAATCCTGTTCCATTTAGCTTTTGACCCGTCTCAATTATCTGCGTAACATACGAGGTCATTGAACTGCTACTCTCCAATCGAATGGATATCAAATGCCGTAAAAGACTTATCCTTCTTGTAAAACCGGAATCGTCAAAGAGCGATTTGAGTTTTTCCCACTAGCTCTTTTGTAGTCTTGACAGTTTTTATGTGGACATATAGTGATGAGTCTATTGTAAGAATCAATTTCGCCTTTGTCTTGGCGTCATCAACAGCCGACACTGTAATTTCAGCACCACTTTCGTTTCTTTCGGGCTTGATACATTTCATCATGCCTTCAAGTATTAAAAAGTTCTCTGCGGCGAACACCCACTCGTCGTAGTTCTCTCTACCACGTAACTTAGGCACATTTACAATATAGTTCGTTGTCGCCATTTTTGTGAATTTAAACCAGCGGCAACCAAACACAAGAACAGTTCATGCACTACTACACAATATCTAAGCTAGCTACTGATTACTTCTCTTACTGCGAATAAAATAACTTATTTAAACTTTCGCGAGATAATCTGCTAAGCCTATCAGGCGCTCTGGGCCCATAACCTGTAAGTTTTAAATAAACAGTAGTGCACGTTTTCGTGTTTCAAGAACGACTGACTTTATTTAATAACAGAGATCATAGAAGCACAAGCATAGCATAGATAATATTGTAGATGTACATTGTACATGGAACACAGATTATATTTAACAAATGTTGCTGCTAGTATAACTTAACATATTTTGATATATGACCAATAACTATTGCTCATCAAAAGTTATTTATTACTGCTACTTTTCACTCATTGCCTAAGTATTTTGTTTTTCTTGAACTTTTGTAATAGGTATTTTCATGGCTGTTCATGTGCAGTTGTAGTCTGCATAATATTAGAGGAAACCACATTTGAGTATGGTAAAATGTATATGGATTTTCACTAAGTTTGAAGCCTTTATGTGAAACAAAATTTTGGTGGCTGGTATTTGCACTCAGCTTGCCAATGTGCTATTGGAAATCACATAGCTGGAATGTAAATTGAGTGGTTGCAGCAGATGTCAGAAAGGAGAACCTGCACCCACACTACCAAGTTGTTCTGGGTCAAATATTACATCCATTGCCTGTTCTGGGAAAGGGATGTGTGGTGTTACTAGCTTGTAGGCATGGGCATACTATACCTGGCTGCCAAGGCTGCATGTTGGCGAAACTGCTCAAATTAAGGGGACAGAAATCTAAGTTTGTAGCAAAACTCAATTTGTTTGATGTACTCTTGAAGCCTTAAACAGTTTCATTGTCATCAGAGTACAATGCCCCCACACCTATACTCTGCAATTCACAAAATATTGAGTGGGAGGGTCGTTCGCACCAAAACTAACTTCGTTGTATTCATTCTGGATGGCGCAAGGAACAAATAATTCATATAAGCATTGGGACAGCACATTATTTCTTTAATCTTATCTCTCCTGTCCTTTAAATAGATTAGTGGAAGAAGTATTTCTTTGCACTCTTAATTGAGGATGGATGTTTGCACATTCACCAATAAATTCAAACAAAATCTACATCTTTCTTCAAGAAAATCCCAGTCCAGTGTATGCATCAGTTCTATCACACTTAGTATGCGATTGGCAATCAGTCTCACATACAATGACTGTTCTCTTTACTTTCTCTATAGTGTAAATGTGATATGGATCCCAAATGGTACAATGGTACAACAGTAGTCCAAATATGGGTATATGAGAGTTTTGTATGCTTTATTTTTTTTGTATGCGTTACAATTCTTAAAATTCGACAAATGAATCACAGCCTAATGTTATTATTACTTAAATTTTAGCAGTATATAGCGTAGAACAATAGTGTAATCAAATAAACTGTAAAGAACGCGTTATTGCGAACAGCAATTCTTTATTACACGTTCGCACGCCAATGCGCAATACAACGGACAACAACATAGACCAGCGAGATTACAGACACTGCAAAGAATAATTTAACGTCTGTGCATTTCACTGATAATCTCCACAATCCCCCCCCTCGGAAGATCATTGACCTGTGGATGATCATTCCGCACTTTGGAGATTATGCCACCTGGACCTGCTCCACCAGCTGACTGCGATGCGACTCATGTAGTCTGTTACACAGCGCCTTCGTGAAGATGTCCGCAACATTTTGTTCACTTGGAACATATCGAAGTTCCACTGTCCTATCCATCACCTTTTCTCTTACAAAGTGATGCCTGATTGCAATGTGCTTTGTCCTGGACTTGTCAACATAATTTCTAGCATGTGCAATAGCTGCTTGACTATCACACCATAGGTTGCACTGTCACTTATTTCTTGGAAATTTAAGGACTTTAACAGTTCTTTTCCCCAAAACACTTCTCTTGCACAAGCTGCCAAGACCACATATTCTGCCTCCATTGTGCTAAGTGCAATCACAGTTTGTGAACTTTTCCAGATGATTGGAGCACCTGCAAGTATAAGCACATATCCACTTATGCTCTTGTGAGTTTTTGTACAACTAGACCAATCTGCATCAGCATACGCTACAAGACTTTCACTAGTTGGATAATATGTAATCCCATAGTCTTGAGTCTCTTTTAAATACCTAAGTACTCTTTTAGCTGCATTCCAATGACACTTGTTGAATTGTGAACAATACTGAGCCAACTTGCCTACTGAAAAGGCAATATCAGGTTTAGTTCTCTGCGATAAATATAACAGACCACCAATGAGTTCTCTGTAAGGAAGGTTTTTGAGGTCATCTTCATTACACTCGTCGAGAAACTCTGGTCTCTGCTCCATTGGGGTTTTAATTCCTTTGGCGTCTTGCAGTCCAAATTCATTCAACAGTTTGTTGACATATCCTTCTTGTGAAAGGGTGATGCTACCATCGTCTTTCATATTGAATTTTACTCCCAGTAGATTGGAAATCGTTCCTAGGTACTTAATATCAAAGCATCTCTCCAGAAGTTCTTTGACACTACTTCTCATTGATTTCTTTTCTGTCAATACAAGGATATCGTCCACATAAACAGCTAATATGGCCTTTCCTTTTCCTTTCTTGAACAGATATACACACGGATCGACTTTATTACGAATGAATCCAAAACTTTCTAATGTTTTGTTGAGATGTTCATTCCAGCACTTTCCACTTTGTTTCAAACCATATATCGATTTGTTCAACTTACAAACCAGTTTTTCTTTACCTCTTTGTATAAACCCTTCAGGTTGTTCCATATACAAAGTCTCCTTTAAATCACTATGAAGCTAAGCAGATTTGACATCATACTGGTCCATGAACCACTTTTTCTCAACACCAATAGCTACAAGTAACCTTAGAGTATCGAAGCCTGATACAGGTGCATACACTTCTTCATAATGCACTCCCTTCTTTTGAGAGAAACCCTTTGCAACCAAGCGTGTTTTGAAACGTTCTGTTTCACCTACTGCATTTAATGACATTTGCATTTGGAAGTTTTACAACCAATGACCAGGTGTTGTGCTTCTTCAATGATTCTATCTCTTCATTCATTTCTCCCAACCATTGCGTTGCTTCAGCAGAAATGATAGCCTCGTTGAATGAAGATGGTTCCACTATATTATTAGTATGAACCATATGAGATTGTGGTTCTATTTTATCATCTTTCTTTGATTTTATAGAACACCTTTCTCGAAGAATCATACTGTGTTGCTTTTGCAGGTTGATTGTCTTTCACTCTGTTCACCTTTGTCTGAAGTTTCTTCTTCTTCACTTTCTGTGTCTGGAAATCCTTTGAAGTCTTCTTCCTCGCTTGACAGATTTTCTTCAG
The DNA here is from genome assembly GCA_031002005.1 of Vandiemenella viatica. NCBI lineage: Eukaryota > Metazoa > Arthropoda > Insecta > Orthoptera > Morabidae > Vandiemenella > Vandiemenella viatica. Next base: position 283,766,522 of record JARYHS010008074.1, on the reverse strand, counting down.
AATTGATCATTACATTTTCTTCAGGATTACTGCCTGAAATTCCATCATTGCAGTCAAAAGTGATAGTTTCTTCTCTATCAAATTGTTTGAAGCTAGAATCTTCAGGTTTACTAATGTGTTCTGCTTCATCATTTGTATTCTCTTTGAATACACAGTCACGTGACTCCACAACTTGTTGAGTATCTGGCATCCAAATCCTATAACCATGTATATATATTGCATATCCAACCAAAATTCCTTTCTTGGCCCTTGCTGATAGTTTTGAGTGGCGTTTCTGTTTAGGAATATGCACAAACACTTCACATCCTATTGCCCGAAGGTGAGTGACACTTGGCTTCCTTACAACCCATAATTCATATGGAGTTTTAACTTCGTTATGACTGTTTGTGACTCTGTTCCTCATATATGCTGCAGTATATATCAATTCTGCCCAAGCTGCCTTAGGTAACCTACTACTGCTGATTTCACTTCTCACTAAATCCATCAGAGTTCTGTTGAATCTCTCTGCGATTCCATTTTACTGTGGTGTGTAAATCATTGTCTTTTCATGTACAATGCCATTACTCTCACAGAAGATATCCCAATTCTTTGAACAAAATTCAAGTCCATTATCTGTTCGAACTCGCTTTAAAGATTTGCCAGTTTGTTTTTCAACCTGGATCTTCCATGCTTTAAATTCAGCCAGTACACTTCCCTTTGTTTTAAGCAGTCTGATGAAAGCATATCTGCTAGCATCATCAACATATCTGTTGCCACCAAAGCTTTTCACATCTATTGGTCCCATGAGATCTGCATGAACAAGATTCAGAATCATTCCATCACTTTTCAAGTTGCTTGATGGATGTGTCACAAATGGCAATCTTGTCGCTTTTCCTGCTAAACAGTCATTACATGGTGTAGGAGTTGTCAACTCACAGTTTAAACCATTTACAGACTGTGTTTTGACCATTTTTATAATCTGATTCTTGCTAACATTCATTAGTCTTTGATGCCACAAATCCAATGTTTTTAACTTTCCATTTTCATAGTGTAATGAGCTTACTACACTCTTCTTTACATTAGGTTCTGTTCTCACCACATACAAGCGACCCATATTCTCTGCTTTCAGCAGTAAATTTCTACTGTCATCGTAAATGCAACATCCATTTTTATTAAAAACAACTTTCTTATTATTTTCAGTTAACTGTTTAACTGACAGAATTCCATGGCCAATGCCAGGTACCAAAAGAGTGTTTTTAATTTGTATATCACTATTTGCAGAATTATTACCTATAATCTTTGCATTTACAGTACCTTTTCCAATTGTAGGTGTTGTTGTGCCATTTGCTGTCACAACATTTTCAGTAGTCAGATTTTTACTAATCCAAGAAAAATACTTTTTCTCTGGAGACATGTGATGAGTAGCACCTGAGTCTATGACCCAAACATCGCTATTCAATATAGCCGATTCACATGTTGTCGATGCACTAAATGAGAGTTTACTGCTTGATTTATTTGGACATACATTTTTTTTTTAACAGTTTAACGTCCCTTTTTAACAACGTGGTCTTTCAGCAAAGAAATTATCGGTCATCGCCCACATGGAATATGTTATACAGTCAATTAACGTTTGCAGTTTATACTCGACCTCTTCACTAAAGCTCTACAGACCTACACCAGAGACAGAGATATTCACAACAAATACCACAGAAGTATTTTGTAACTTTCTTAATCTATTAAATAAACTGAACTAGACGACCACAACATGTTCTACTGACAATATTGCTTGTCAATAACTAATATATTACAAACAATGACAATTTTTCTGGGTTTTATTTAAACTTTGGTTATTTGCTGTTGTTAGTTAGCACGTATGACAATTCTAGTTTTTATTTGAAACCTGTTTCTTTGCTGTGGCTGGTTAATGCATGCAAGTTTTAATCTGATAGAAGCCGAGTGCAGTGACTGTTGTGCAGTTTTCATATGACTAAGTGATATAATTAGATTCTGTCTAAATTTTTATTATTTGCTGCAGACATGTGGTACCTCTGACAGTTGTCTCAGGTGGAGGCTGAGTACAGTAACCACAGTCTGCTTCAAAAGTGTCCACTGTGCCATATTTAGATTTAATTAAATTTTTTTTTTAACAGTTTAACGTCCCTTTTTAACAATGTGGTCTTTAGAGACGGGAAAGGATGGGGGCAAGGAATGGGAAGGAATTCGGCCATGGCCTTTTGAAGGAAGCATCCCGGCATTCACCTGGAGTGATTTGGGGAAACCATGGAAAACTCAAATCTGGATGCCCGGACGGGGATTCGAACCGCCGTCCTCCCGAATGCGAGGCCAGAACGCTATCCGTTACACCACCACGCTCGGTGACATACATTTGCAAAATGACCGATTTCTTTACAGATAAAGCATTTGCCTTTTCGTGATCCTTTCTTACAGTGTTTGGCATCTCCGCTGCTAGATTTGACATCTTTGCAATTAGATTTGACGTCCATAATTTTCGTGTTAACTTTCTCCTAATGCAGACTGTTTCGTGCTATCGTTTTCTTGTCATCTTGTATCTTCGGCAAGAAGACAGTCTTTTCACTGTAGCACATGTAAACACGCTTTCAGGTAGGTTACACAAAGCTGTTACAACAGAATCCCATTACTCGGAAAGTCCGCACAAAATCGTCATAGCTAAATCTGCATCTTCTATGGCGTTGCCAACACTAGAAAGATCTGCAATAGTTCTGTTTATCTGTCCCAAGTATAATTCCATTGAATTATAATCACTCAGTTTCAACGAATACAATTTTCGCCTGAGTTGCACAATACGAAATTTGCAGTCACGCGGTGCATACAACCGTTCCTGCTCGTTCCATGCTGCCTTAGCATTTGTTAAGTGCTGAATATACATCTGCTGTTCGTCGCACACAGAAAGTGCGATCTTTGCATAAGCTTTATTTTGTCTCGATGCGTAATTACGTTTTACAGTTGTATCTGCGTCGGTTCTTCTTCACCTGGATCAACAACTGTCCATAAATCATTTTCCATCATTACCATTTTCATTTGGTAACTCCAGGATGCGTAATTTATACCATTAAATTTGGTTATAGTCGTAGACCGGTGATCAGACATGTTAAACTGAATTAAATAACTTTTGTCTGTCGTAACCTTCACGCTAAAAATCGTTAGCCAACTTTTTCGAAATCGACGCTACAACTTAACGATTGCGCAATCAATTTTACAGTTTATAACACTTCTGCGCTGTAACTGGGCCCATAACCAATGTTATTATTACTTAAATTTTAGCAGTATATAGCGTAGAACAGTAGTGTAATCAAATAAACTGTAAAGAACGCGTTATTGCGAACAGCAATTCTTTATTACACGTTCACACGCCATTGCGCAATACAACGGGCAACAACATAGACCAGCGAGATTACAGACACTGCAAAGAATAATTTAACGTCTGTGCATTTCACTGATAATCTCCACAGCCTAGAATTAGTTATATCTACAAGCAACATTATATGCAAGTCCCATTTCAAGCGGCTTTGTACTGTTTTGCTAAGATATTTCAGTGAATTAACCATTTAAATAATTAAACTGTTTACTTTGTATTCTGTACTCTTGAACAAGTGGATTCTTTTTGTTAGTTATGCACATTGCCTTGCACTTTCTACAATGTAGTGTTAATTTCCATTCATTAGGGAGCGTGCATAAACCACGTAGCTCCATTTTGGCCTCCCATGAACCCTTCCCCCCTCCCCCACCCCCACGTAGCCTTACATGACTTTTGCTTCTACCCTTCCCCCCCCCCTCCCCCACGTAGCACATAGCTTTTTTGATTCTGGAAGACATTTTTAACCGTTTTCTCTTGTTAGACGATTGTAAATTACATAAGACGATACTTAACTGAGGGAAATAAATATTCACATGCTGTTGTGTATTCTGTTCCTCATTTTAACTGTAAAAAATGTTATGAAAGAGGAAAGCTACGTGGTCTGGCTCGGAACCCCCCCCCTCCCCCCACGTAGCCCTCCAGCCAACCCCCCCCCCCCCTGGACTGAGCCTTTTAGTTTGTGCACGCTCCCTTATACCTTAAATTTCATTCATATCACAGTGAACGATCTTCAGAATTCCTTACTTCACTATAGATTACTAAATCATCAGTGAATAAACTCAAACTTCTATTAATATTATCTCTGGGATTGTTTATTAAAATTAAAAAGAGTTGTATTGCGTTTCATTTTGTGGGATGCCCAATACAAGAAGATTAGAAGACAATGACAAAATTCTGAAACTAACCAGTTATAAAATTTTATATCCAATCACACATCTGATATATGTACTATACACCCAAATCATCCCTAAAAGATGAAAATTTAAAAAAATAAAAAAATAAACTAAAACCAATTCAATTTATGAATTTGAATCAATAACTTTAAAGTCGTGAGTAAATAAGTCTAGCTGTGTTTCACAAGATATGTTCTTTCTAAATCCTTGTTTGCTTCGTAAACATAATGTTTTTCAGTAGGATCTCAAAATGTTTGAACATATTACTCACTCCAGAACTGTGTTGCAGACAGATGGCACAGATATAAGTCAATGGTTCTTGGGACTCTTTGTCTCGTTTCTGCAAAATGGAAACTACCCAATTGATTTTCCAGTCGGATATTATATTTTTCTGTTCCAAGGATTTACATTAAATATCTGAGCAAAATAGATCAGCGTGCACCACATACTCGGAAAATACTCGTGCTGAGTTACTATCTGGACCCACTGCTTTATCCAGCTTTAGGAGTTCTAATTGCTTTGCAATACTTGAATTATCTATTTGTAGTGAATGCACTTCTAACACCACACAAAATGGAAAAATGAATATGTAATCCATATTTTCATTAATGAATGAATTTTTAAGTTCGAAATAAAATTCACTACCTTTGTCACGATTGAGTAACTTCACATCCACCATGTATTAATACTGGCCCACTGTTGTTACTATAACTGACTTGCCTTATGTATGAACAAAATTTCTTCAGGTTTTCCATGAGCCTTTTTTAAAGCAAATTGCAACAGAAGTCATTGAAGATCTCTTGTATCACATTTTTGACACATCATTTTAACTCAACTATGTTTTCTAAGGTATTATAGTATTCCATATTTCTAGAGCATGTATGTATCCTTTGCTTTTTGAATAATCCTGTAACTTCATGTGCCATGGTAGTTCATTCCTATCTTCAATTTTGTGTTTCAGTATACATATGTTATCTTTCCTCAATGTAAACATGCCACATCTTTGAATGGTGCCTAATGTATTCTCTATCATGCCATCCGACTCGCCGAACGTGCAAGCGTTGCGTGGCGCGCAATTCAATCAACCCAAATGTCGTGAACTACCAATGTAATGGACGAAAGTTAATGGAAGTTCAATTTAACGGAAGTTAAGAAGACCATTAATGATTTTTAGGTTGACTTAGAAGTTAAATTATTGTAATTTTGCTAACTTTGTTCATTAACGATTAATGGATTAACGGTTTTCTGCCCTACTGTGTGTATATTCTACTAACAGAGATTCACGTGAATTATTATCATCAATTTTAATTGCGATGGAGCTAATGCTCCGGTGGCGGTTCCCCTAGTCATCTAATTACATCTTTATATATAATATTCTTTTATAATTGGAATGTTAAATTCCTTCCCCATTTACTTTTCCGATTCAGAAATTTTAACTTCAAGTTCCTTAAGCGTTTTTGGTGAATTACTCATCACTTCACTTGGTAATTTGTTCCAATCCCTGACACCCTTACCAACAAAAGAAAATTTTCCCACCCCCTTATGCATGAAATCAAGCACAAACTTGTGGTTATGGTTGCCTTTTCCCTTCCATGCACTATTCCTAATTCTTTGACCAATATTCCCTCCATGCCCCATCACCAATATTCCCAGCACTCTCTTCACCCTCCTTCTTTCCTCCGAGTCCCTATCCAGCTCCTTTATCATATCAGTTACTGACCTGGTCATGCGATAATTTTGACAAACAAATCTAGCTGCCCTTCTTTGCACACCCTCCAACTCCTGTATTTGATAACCAAAATGTGGGTCCCAAACTACACCACCATATTCAACCAATGGTCTGACCAGAGTTTTGTAACCCAACTCCCTAACTTCTCTGGTATATCCTCTCATCAGCCTCTCATGTAAATGAAGGATTTTGTAACCTTTTCCTATCACCTACCCAATGTACTCTCACCAGTTGAGTTTGTTATCAAACATTATGTAAAGATATTTACACTTCAAGCTTTCAACAAGCAATTCTGCCCGCATCCTGTAATCATAATTAACCATTAGTTTATCTGTGTACCTAATAAGCTGACTCTTCTTGGCATTTATCTTCATTCCATACTGACCTACCTGTTTAGATATTATATCCAGATCACCCCGCAGCTGTTCAGTCTTCACCTATTTTGATGGTCTGCAAAATACCGAGATTGTGACCGTAACCCATCAACACAGTAAGTCATTAGAATAATGAACAGCAATGGTCCCAATACACTACCCTATCGCACTCCCATTTTTACTTGCACCTCTTTTGATAATGTATTTCCTACTATAACACTTTGCTTTCTGGCTTTTAAGATTTCCTCTACGCAGCAAGTAACCTTTTCATCAGTTTATTTAACCCTGCAGTAGTCGCCCTCTGAAAAGTCCCATTAGAAATGGCTTGAGTGGACTACATATGTAATCCACGCGACCACTGCAGGGTTAAATTCATTTCATGGCTCACTCTATCAAATGCCTTGGAAAGATCTAGTGCCACACTATCAACTTGGCCTCTCTTGTCCAATTCATCTTAAATATCTTGCATATAGCCCACACTCTGAGATTAATATGAATATCCTTGTTTAATCCATCTTAAAGCCAGTTTCTTTCCTTACAGAAATTGCTGATATAGTTGCATATCATTCTCTCCATCATTTTCCCTATCACTGATGTCAAACTAATTGGCCTGTAATTTTCAACCCTATATGTAACCCTTTCTTTATGAACCAGTACCACTATCACTCTTTTCCAATCCTCTGGTAAGCAGCAATAATCCAAACTAATTTTATATAAAATTTCAAGGTAAGATACATCATCATATCCCACAATTTTAAATAAATCTGTACTAATATTATCTACACCAGCCCTATTACTCTTTTTTTTTAATCGCTTACTCTTGTGATTATTGAAATCTCTGACTAGTTCTTGTCCATTTGTAAATATAAAATCTAAATGTTTTAGTCGCTTTTTTGGTTTAGGAACTAGCTTCTAAAGTTGTTGATCTGACAATAAGTTCAGAGTGATTTCACAAGCTATTTTATCTCTGCCACCAGTAACATGAACATAACTACTACAGGCAAGCTGTAGTCACCTCTGTGCTTTCACAGTCCATGTGTTAAAAAAATATATATTTTTTAAACATTCCTTTTAATATTAGCATCACATATTTTAGCAATTGGATAATGATTACTAGGATGTATTGAATTGAAAACATAAGTAACTACAGCCTAGCACAAGAATCTACCCATTTTTTAATTGTTATGACACTAGTTCAGTGACATCACACTATTTTAATTTAATCAACATGAAAATAGAACAAATTCACTATAACTGAATAATATTGAAAGCATGGGATATTAAAATAAAATTAAACTCATTGTGTATGTGTTAAATTGTTTGATTTCACTTTCAATGTTGAGTTCGTTACCTGAATCAAACAATGTATTTTGCAAATATTGAAGTATGCTGTACAGTGCCAGCTGTCCCAAGGTCGTGTTGTTTTGTGTACATAGAAACCAGCATTATGTCAATGCATTCATGATAGCTCTGTAGGCTATCAGTGCTTCTCCCAAAAGTAGACTTTAGGCCGCAAGTGTTATTCAGCTAGCTTAACAGTCTTCAAACTGCAGTTCCAAAGTTAGCTCTCTGCCAAATGCCCATGAATGATTATTTGCTGATCAGGTCCTGCTGGTAGTCCCATAGGCTTGTGCGTAAGAAAAATATATGGACATTTACATGGATCTTTTAACTACTTGCAGCTTACTTGGGACCACATTTTTAATTTTGCTATTGTCGTTACAATTTCTTTTACACTGGAATCCTGCACCTTCGCATCAGTAGTCGTGGCTTGGTCCAGATATGGCTTATTACTTTAAGCCCCCATCATTCATGTAGGCCAAATTGCCTTCAGGACCTGGCTATGCGAATACTACACCCCCTATTATTATTGCATGATACTGAAATTAACAAGCTACATTATTTCTCAGGAACAGTTATGTAAGCATCTGATTGATGTAAGCATCTAATTGACAGTGGAAGTCACCTGTCACAAATTTAATCCTGATTGCACTGAATCTATCACATATTAATTTCACAGACTGTATTGACACCTATTTCATTACACAGGTGATCTGTAATGATCGTTATAAATATATCACATCCATGGGAATGTAATCTATTCTGAGGAAAAACCTTCACATTGCTATAAAAAATTATGCACAATTATATCTGATTTTAACCAATTTATTTACTAATTACATCTGCTGTGCTAGTAATAATGCTCCATAGCTTGAGCGGTTTCTTATCAATACTTACACAGTTAGCTATGAGAATTTGTTACATAAACATTCTCCTGACCTATTTTTAAAATGCAGTGTTGAATTTATTAGGAGTCACTGCAACTATTTCAAACCCTTGTCTTCCTCCCTCAATCTAAAAAACCTTGCAATGCACTCTATACAGTCCCTGATCTCCTTATTCAAGAGTTTCCTCCAAGATTCATTCATAGGGCAAAGTGAATTATTTTCTACAGCTAAGATTATCACAGAAGTGTCAGTCTCTAATTCAGATACTCAATATGACTGAATCAGAGGTCCACAGTCAGTTCTGTCAATGATGCTGAAGGCAGTTAGCTTTGCCAATATCTTTGTGAACATTGGTGGCAGAGTTCACCCTTTCACCCAGCCACCAGAAGGAATAGAGGATAATGTTTCACATCTCAGATCAGGCCACCTGGAATATACCGGTACATTGAATGGCTACTGGATTTCTTCCCAACAGTGGCATTTTCCTAAAGGACTTGGTAAACTGCCTAACATTGAAGCTTCCAACCATCAGAATCCTCTTCTACAGTTGCTCAGACGTAGCACTCTGAGCCTACAACTACCAGGATGACTATTATGGAACTTGGTCACTATCTGAAAATATCTCAAAGAATTGGTATAGTGGTACAAGCCGATCTCCCTTGCATCTAAGCTTGCAAGTCTGCCCCTTCATGAGGCTTCAATCCACAGAAAATATACTTGCCACCAGCAGGCAATTGCTGCACAGCATCCATCTTTTCTTCCTGTTTTGCAAATGCGATGATTAACGGAGGAGAACGTGAGTGGCCTAGCTACATCAGGGTCATTTGTTGCAACCTCTTATGGTAGCTTCCAGCTGTCATTTTTCTCAGCAAAGCTGAAAACTATCTGCACAGATCAACCTCCTTGGCCTGCTACACAGCAACCATGTCCCTACACATTCTATCCTTTTAAAATAGGACCCCAAGGTGAATGAAATAGCAAATTATCGATGTCTTAAACACTACACTGATCTTGCTTGCTAATCTCAAAGACCACAGATGAAATGCGTTAACCAACCTCAACCAATAACTGAGGTTTAAATTAAACCACCGAGCGTGGTGGTGTAACGGATAGCGTTCTGGCCTCGCATTCGGGAGGACGGCGGTTCGAATCCCCGTCCGGGCATCCAGATTTGGGTTTTCCATGGTTTCCCCAAATCACTCCAGGTGAATGCCGGGATGCTTCCTTCAAAAGGCCATGGCCGAATTCCTTCCCATTCCTTGCCCCCATCCTTTCCCGTCTCTAAAGACCACGTTGTTAAAAAGGGACGTTAAACTGTTTAAAAAAAAAAAATTAAATTAAATCTAAATATGGCACAGTGGACACTTTTGAAGCAGACTGTGGTTACTGTACTCAGCCTCCACCTGAGACAACTGTCAGAGGTACCACATATCTGCAGCAAATAATAAAAATTTAGACAGAATCTAATTATATCACTTAGTCATATGAAAACTGCACAACAGTCACTGCACTCGGCTTCTATCAGATTAAAACTTGCATGCATTAACCAGCCACAGCAAAGAAACAGGTTTCAAATAAAAACTAGAATTGTCATACGTGCTAACTAACAACAGCAAATAACCAAAGTTTAAATAAAACCCAGAAAAAGTTGTCATTGTTTGTAATATATTAGTTATTGACAAGCAATATTGTCAGTAGAACATGTTGTGGTCGTCTAGTTCAGTTTATTTAATAGATTAAGAAAGTTACAAAATACTTCTGTGGTATTTGTTGTGAATATCTCTGTCTCTGGTGTAGGTCTGTAGAGCTTTTGTGAAGAGGTCGAGTATAAACTGCAAAAGTTAATTGACTGTATAACATATTCCATGTGCGGGATGACCGATAATTTCTTTGCTGAATTATGGAGTTCTCGGATATTTAATAAACTCACGGGGAAACTTGGGTAAAAGCACCAGCACTTTACTATCATATTGCAACTGTAACTTGGTAAATAAAAGTTTTTATATTTAACTGTACGAGGGTGGATTTATAAATGTGACTTTTGAAATAATTGGTGTGAAAATTTCGTATTCATTCTTGCTCTAAAGTTATAATTTTGTTCTTTGTATTCTCATTTGAATTCACTGTCATCTATCACAACATTGTTGAGAATGTCTGATGAAACAGGTGTGTAGCTTAATGAAAATGCAGAAAAGTGAATTTTGAGTTCCAATAAAGAACAATTAAGCAAACAGGAGGAAAGCTGAGAAAATATTATTGAAACTTTTCTCTGGCACATGGTATGACACACAAATGATTTACAGAAGTTCATTCTGGCTGTTAGAGTGCAAGTGAAGGCGAGTGCTCAGGCCAGCTGGTTGTGATGACAGCTGTAGAAATAGTGAACAAAATTCATGATATTGTGTTGAGTGAAAATATGCAAGATAGCGAAAATCATAAATATCTCGAGTGGAATGTTAAATAATATTTTGCACAAACATTTACATATGAGAAATTTCACAGTATGAAAGGTGTCATCACTGCCAATAGTTAATAAGCAGAAACAAGTCTAAATGGATTAAAGAACAATGCAAATTAATTTTTGCAGCATTATATCACAGTTGATGAAATATTGATCCATTACTTTCAACCTGAGACCAAACTGTGATTTAAACAGTGAATTTCCTGTAAACTAAAGTCCCCAAAAAGAAGGAAAAAATTGTTCCATTGTTGGAAAAAGTCATGGAAGCCATTTTCTTGTATTTGTGTGGTGTGATCATCATTGATTATCTACATCACAGATGTAAACTGATGCAACATCAAAAAGCTAAGAAATTGAGGTAAGCTGCCACCTATTAGTATCCATTTAAAGGTTAAGTTGATTCTTGCAGTTGAAATGTTTATCATGATTTCAGGGAATGAATTGAATCATTATTTGAAGAAATTCAGTTACAGTGTGTTGTGAAGATCCTTCATACAAAAAGAATTTGCTGTTAGCTACAGGGCCCATGGGTCATGTAGCTCTTAATGATGTTAGTTTAAAAGGTGTCCATATATTAATGGTCCACTTCAGTAAAATTGTGTGCAACAGGTAATTGTGGAGAACCTCTCCTAGAGTATCAACAACCTCAAATATAATGAGGAGGACTGTGACTTTTAGATTTGGTTATTACTGTTCTTAAGAGTATTGCAGCAATTGGGCATGGATATTAAACAAACATGACTGGTTGATTTTTATGAAGTTATTAAATGGTCATTTGTTTCCATTTCTGATGAGTGAAATATGTTTTGAACAAATATATATGTAGTAAGTTTAAAATACAGATGCATCAGGGGAAATAAGGCACACCAAAGTTGGTGGGTATTTCCATCCCCCATGCCATAAAGTCCACACCCTAGGGAAAGCAGGTGAAATGAGGGAGGGAGGGAGGGGGTAAAGGTTTTTGTTTTTCTACAAAGTTCAATGTTTAAAAAAAAACATAGACTGCTACCTATGATTTTATGAACTAGAGTGAAGTTTGACTTTCAGTTTGATGTTTATGGCTGTAAGTACAGCATATAATCTGTTATCTAGAAATGTGATAGCCATTACTGAAATAACTTGGATAGAGAGCAGTAGTTTCTTGAACTTCACTGCCATTGTCTTTTATGGTCTGGAAGTGGCAAGGAGGACAATATTTAAAGAGTGCCACTTTTGCAGTGCCACTTTTGATTTAGAAATTGTAATGGTAAGTTAGATGTCATTGGGATTAATAAGATTAAGGGAAGAATGCACAGGATTTCTGGTCTGGGGAACTCAGAATAATTAACACAAAAGCTGTCAGTGGTGTTACTGGTGTAGAATTTGTAATGCACAAGAGAGTAGGGAAACGGATGAATTATTATGAACAGTTTAGTGAGAGGATTATTTTGATAGGGTTAGAAACTAAGTCTGCCTCAACCATGTTAGTGCAAGTGTATATGCCAACATCACAGGAAGAGGATGAAGAAATAGATAAAATATACACTGAAATTGAAGAATTAATCCAATACTTGAAGGGAGAGTAAAGTGTAATTATTATGGGGATTAGAATGCAGTAGTGGGAGAAGGAAAAAGAGGGAATACTGTAGTGAGCTTTGGTCTAGGTGAAAGAAATGAGCAAGGAAGCAGGCTGTTACAATTTTTTGAAAGATATAAACTAGTTGTGGCAAACCCGCTATTTAAGAATCATGCAAGAAGGATATACACCTGGAAATGTCCAGGGGATACAGGTAGATATCAGCTAGATTATATCATGGTCAAACAGAGATTCAAGAGAGAGTGTAAAGCATACCTAGGAGCAGACATAAACTCTGTTTATATTATGATAAGTCATGAAGTGAAGGCTGAAATTCATAATAATAAAGATGTAATACAAGCAGAATAGACTGGAAGTTAATAAATTGAAACACTTCAACACGAGAGAAAATTTTTTCAGAAATAACGGACGTGAGTCTAAGAAGTGACTATGAAAGGAGCTCTATTGGGGAACCGAGCGTGGTGGTGTAACGGATAGCGTTCTGGCCTCGCATTCGGGAGGACGGCGGTTCGAATCCCCGTCCGGGCATCCAGATTTGGGTTTTCCATGGTTTCCCCAAATCACTCCAGGTGAATGCCGGGATGCTTCCTTCAAAAGGCCATGGCCGAATTCCTTCCCAAAAAAAAAAAAAAAAAAAAAAAAAAATCTATTGGGGAGTAATAAAATCCGTTGAAGAGAGAAATATTGAAAGCTGGTAAACAAATATTAGGCCTTAGGGAACAAGCCACCCATAAACCTTGGATCACAGAAGAAATTTTACAGGTGATGGATCAGAGGAGAAGGCACAAACATTCTTCAGATGAAGCAGGAAGAGAACAACAATACAGACAATTTGGAATTCAAATAAAAATGAAATGCAAAAAAGTGAAAGGAAAATGGTTGCAAGAAAAGTGTTACTACTAAGAAAAAGAAATGGTTGTGGGTAAAGTAGATGTGGTATATAGGAAGATTAAACAAAATTTTGGAGAAATAAAGAAAACAGGGTTCCCACGGGCCTTAAAAAACCTTAAAAAGGCCTTAATTTTCATTTTGATTTTTAAGGGCCCTTAAAAGGCCCTAAAATGTGCTCAAAAGCCTTAATCTTTGAAAAATCCTGATTTTTTTTTTTTTTTTTTTTTTAAAAAAAAAAAAAAAAAACACCGAGATACAGCGTAATAAATTTCACTATCCCAGCGACGCGCCGATCGGCAGATTTCTCTCTGGCTCAACCTTGACAAAGTGTGAGTCAAAGTGCATATATTTCAAGCAAGTAGTAGAGTCTTTGCACAGAACATCTCTTATGTAGTTCTGCTTCGTACATGCCTGCATCTTACATTTCTTGGCAATTTCTCACTAGTTTAATTTAATTTAATTTAATTTAATTGCAATGGAGCACATGCTCCGGTGGCAATTTCCCTACATACCCAACTTCCCCCTATCCTGCACTCACCTACATTTGCCCTCTACAAATTTTAACTTTAAATTCTTTTAACGTTTTCGGTAGGTTATTCATCATTCCCCTTGGTAACTCATTCCAATCCCTGACACCCTTAGCTAAAAAGAAAATATTCCCACCCCCTTGTGCCTGAAATCGAGTGCCAGCTTATAGTCAATGTCATCTTTTCCATTCCATGAACTACTTTTCATATCTACTGCAATATCTTTCCATGCCTCATCACCAGTATACACTCCCATTACCCTCCTCATCCTCCTCTTGTCTCGCAATGAATCCCATTCCAGCTCCTTTATCATATCTGTCACTGATTGCATTCTGTGATAATTTTCAGAAACAAATCTAGCAGCCCTTCTTTGCACCTTCTCCAACTCCGGTATTTGATACTCGAAATGTGGGTCCCATACTGCACTACCATATTCGAGCAATGGTCTTACCAAAGTTTTGTAACCCAATTCCCTTACTAGATTCTTATGTATATATTGTTTTATTGTATATTACAGTTTAATTTATGTTAACTATTTTTTTTTGTATTATTTACTATGGGAAATTGTACATTTAATATATTATGGTTAAAAAGAAGTTTACGCGATGAAAATGGAGGTCAAAGACTTCATTTTTTCGATGATTAAGCACATACTGGACAAATCTCCTATAAATTATAGAGTTGTCAGAAGTATGACTTGCCTTGATCCTAGACAGATGGTGCTAAATAGTAGCAACTGTTATGAAAAGATGAAATATCTTCTGATTCACTTGTCAAAAATAAATTTAATTGGAGAAGGAGACCGTGATGAATTTCCTATACAGTATCACAGATTTTTATCACAAGTTGCTTCAAATGCTTCGATCCACTTCAGCTCATTTAGTCCACATGATGAGCATTCACAATTAGATATTTTTTTAGAGAAGTATCTAGGCAAAGAAGATTATAACAGAGTACACAAAGTAGTAAAAATATTGGTGCTGTTTTCACATGGACAATCACATGTTGAACGATGCTTCTCTGTGAACAAGCAGTTGGAAGTTGAAAATTTAAAAGAAGAGTCTTTAGTGGCTCAAGATTAGTCAGTCAACATTTCAAAACCAGCAAAAATAAGTTGTTAGTAACAAAGGAGTTAAGAATGTATGCAGCTATGGCTCGTCAAAAGTATATTGCGTACCTGGAAGAGAAAAAAATTCAAAGAATACCGGGATTCAGGGAGTGAAATGCAAATCTATTTTAGCAGATTTGGAAGATTTGAAATATAAAAAGGCACATCTAAAAACTGCAATTAAAGATCTTGAAGATAATGCAGATAAAGCTGAGGTTATAGGGGATGTTAAGTAAATCACACAGTCCAATAGTTTTGGACGAACCGCTAATGTTAAAAAAGCTGAATTTGAGGATGTTGAAAGTAAAATTAAGGCTCTATTGAAAGATTTAAAAGAGAATTGACCTTTGTTTTTAAACAATGTGAAAAAAAAATTATCATTTAAAATAGTGTATATTTTTTTATTTAACCTGCATGCATATTAACAACTCTTACCAGTATGTTTTATGTTTACCCTTGTTGTAGCTCATCTTGTAAGTAAACATTACTCATATAAGAAAATATTTGATCAAATATGCCCAATAGGAACTACTGCTGTAACTCGAAAGATGTTGAAAAAGTTGTATTTAACCTATTTCTTAAACCTATGGAAAATGTTTCATCTTTAACGGGTCTTTTACATGTAGCTTTCAAAAAAAAAAGGGGGGGGGGTGAGTCTTCCTCATTCAACATTATACCTGAAATCTAATAAGTAATTGAGCTGACAATTTGGCAGTCTTTCTCTGATGTAACTGCTAATGTGCTATAATGTATAAAAACAAATTAAGTTAAAATATGTATTTATATGTTAATAATTCTTATTACTAAGGTGGTAATGTTTCTTTTTGCCCTTGTCAGTTTTCTGGGGTATAGTAGTTTTTTTTTTGTTGTATGTTTAATATATGAAAAGGGAAAACGTTTCAATATTCACTGTATTGTGTGAAATCAAAAGTAAATTTATTAGAAATTTATTAATTTATGAACTCAATTAATGCTTATTTCATCATAATCTTAACTTGCATATTTTCATTTCTTTGCTGTAAGTTGCATATTAGTTTTTCATAACATTTTAATATACGTTAAATATAGCCAAAAATATGAAAAATTGCCTTAAAAAGCCTCATAAAGGCCTTAATTTTTCTTTTGATGAAAGAGTGGGAACCCTGGAAAAGCTATATAAACTTTAAAACTGCTAATAAGAAACCTAGTTTGGAAGATGGAGGTAACTGATGGAAGGAATACATTGAGAAACTCTATGAGAAGTAGGAGTTCAAAGGTTATTCAACCTGATATCACAAAGTTATGAAACAGGTGAAATCCAAACTGATTTTAATATAATTACCATCTTCACACTTCGATAGAAAGTACAAGACAACAAATGTGAGAATTATAGCACTTTAAATCTTACATCACATGCTTCAAAATCACTGAGCAGAATAAAATACAGAAGCATGGAAAGGGTAATAAAAGAGATAATAAGTGAAGCTCGGTTTGAGTTTAGGAAAAAACTGCAGTACAAGGGAAACAATTCTGGCCTTAAAATTAATACTTGAAGGACAATTTAGAAAAAGCTTTTGATAATGTTAGATGGGACAAAAGGTTCAAATTTTTTAAATAAGTCAGGTCTAAAATATCTAGATAGAATAATACTTTGTACCTTATATAAGAATAAAGTTGCTATAATAAAAGTAGAGAACCATGAGAGACATACATCAGTTTAAAAGGGTGTGAAAGAAGGTTGTCTTTCCCCACTAATATCAAAATTGTATGTAGAGAAGTAAAACAAAAATTTGAATGTGGCATAAATGTTCAAGGAGAAAAAATTGGTATGCTACGATTTGCTGATGACACGGTCTCATTAGCAGAAGAGACTGAGGATGTGGCTTAAAAAAATACTGAAGGAAGATTTTGAACTAAATATAAACCAAAGCAAGACAAAAGTTCTGAAATTTGACTGAAATTATACCAATAATAGTATATTAAATATTAAAATAGGATTTGAAGCGATAGGAGAAGTGAATTCTGTCACTTGGAAAGTAAAATTACAACTGATAGTAAAAGCAGGAATGTGGAAAGCAAAATAGTACCAGCAAAAAGAACCTTCTTGAAAAAGAGAAATCTCTTAGTTTCAAATATTGATTTAAGACTTATACAGAAAAGTTCTTTCTATGGAGCTCAACACTTAATTGTAGCAAAGTATTGACTTGGTGAATACCAAGAGGAAGGAAAATTGAAGCATGCTACATGATCCTTTGTTATGGTCTTGGTTTATGCAATAGATTGTCCCATCCAGGTCTTTGTCTTCTACATCTGAGCCAGTCAAAATTTTCTGTGCATTCTCTTCAGTAGCATTGTTTAAAATGTTGACAACAGCCAGTCGTGCCCTGTGTCAAAAGCACAGTGTCAGGCACGAAGGCCGAAGCATACCAAGTTTTACTATTACGCATGATTCATTAAATGTTATTTATTTATTTGTACGCCAATCGGCTTTGTACATAAAGAAATACTTCTTAACATCAACATATAACATAATTCGTAAACGTCTTTTAATGTTGGATATTAGCCCAGTATGAGATCCTCCAAAGAAGTTGATGTTGGTAGCACTTAACTTAACCAGACTTACTATTCTATGGTATGGTCCAAAAGCAACATATTTTTTGTTGGGTTTTACAGCATCCAGCAGTTTTCTTGTTGGAAGATCTGTCCTAAACAGTTAAAACTGAATTGCTTGAGTATTTCGGGTGACTCAATAAGACTGTTGACAACTTTGTAGAAAAGGCATAGATCTGTCAATTGCCTCCATCTTCACAGGCTGTTAATGTTATAATAGTGATACACATCACACACGTCTGTAAAGTTTTTACCATGAGGATAGCGTAACAGGCACTTGCAGAACTTACGCTGAACTTTTCCGACACAGCTAAGTTGTTGATCTGTAAATGGTTACCAGACAATACCATATTGCAGTAATGGTTTGACAAAGGCAGAGAAAAGTCGAAACGGTGTATTAACGTTTTCGGATTCTTTCCCAGATCTACATATGAATTCAAGGACACGAAATGCTCACAGAGTTATGTAGTTAATATGATCAGAGAAAGTAAGTCTATAATCATTCCCAAGTCTTTTATTGAGTTAACTATTTCCACATTTTGACCACATTATGAGTAGTTGACTATGATAGCACATTTTTTTTTATGTTAAGGTGCAACTTATTTACCGGACACTATACCTCTAACTTGGAAATGTCTCGTTGAAGAATATCAATGTCAAGATCACTGTTTATTACTCTGAAAAATTTAATGTTGTACATGATGCTCTACTGCAAACCCTGTCCCTCCTGCTCCAACTGTTTGTGACGAAAAAAGGTTCTTTTCCTTGAAAGGCTCAGTTTTTTCGGTTGATAATTTAGTTGTTAGCTGTGCAATTTTTCTCAATTATTTTGTACAAATTTAACCAACACCGCAATTTCCATGTTACCTGTTTCTTCTTTGGTAGTTTTAAATTTATGGTTCTTTAATACATTGTGATCTACATCTACATATACAGGGTGCGTCACCAAAATCCGGACAAATCGAAGAGTTTTTTGAAACAATTTTTTTTTCACAAAATATTAAATATAACAAAAATACTTTTGCATGGTTTATCAGGGACCTCTATAGAAAATAATTATTCAATATATCCCCCTTTAGCTTCAATAACTGCCTCCAGTCTCGGCCTGAAGCGGTCGCATGCTCGACGTAATGCAGCCGAGTCCATGGCGGCGAATGCTGCTTCAATGGCGGATCTCAATGATGCGACGTTTGGATGCCGAGACTTGTTGGACATCCTTTCAACTACGCTCCAAACGTAGTAATCCAGAGGATTTAAATTGGGACTGTTTGGAGGCCAAAATTCCTTTGACCAAAATATGTCCAAATTATCGGACATCTAGTTTTGAACCAAATGGCTCGTGTGGGCTGGTGCACCGTCTTGCTAACGACGAATATTTTGCTACAAAATCATAAACTGTCGATTTTGGGTACTTGAAAAACCGAATTATTTCAACTGCTGAGCGCCCAGCGCGAAGACCTTCGACAATCGCGGCTCTTTTATCATACTCCGCACTTCGCTTCAACATCATGGCCATTTTGAGGTTATCACTGTTTACTTAGACACTGCAGAGCGCCAAACACGACCTCTGGCGGAAGAAAAATGTGGCGGGAAATTTAAATTTAAAATTGTCCGGATTTTGGTGACGCACCCTGTATACTCTGCAATTCACAAAATTGAGGGTGGCAGAGGGTGCTCAGCACCAAAGCTAATCTCTTTGTTGTGCGTTCCAATCCCTAATGGTACGAGGGGAAAAAAGAATTCATATAAGAATCGGTGTGGCACCTTATTTCTCAAATCTTATCTTTCCTGTCATTCAGGCTCAAATAGGTTTGTGGAAGAAGTATTTCACTACACTCGTAAGTGAAAGTGGGAGTACACATGTTTACCAATAAGTTTAAACAAAACATGCGTCTTCTATCTGCCAGAGACTCCCAGCCTAGTCTACTAATCAGTTCTGTGACACTTTCATAAAGACTTTAGCAAGCGGTCAAGAATCGAGCGGCTCTTCTCTGTACTTTCTCTATACTTTCGATCAACTCTTTATGAAACTTATCCCAAATGGCACAACAATAGTCCATGTGGATGCAGAAGAGATTTGTACGCTATCTCCTTTGTTTTTTCATTACAATTCCGACCTATGAATCGTAGCCTAGAATTAGCTCTACCTACTAATGAATTAATGTGTATGTCCCCTTTCATGTTCCTTTGTACTGTTACTCCCAAATATTTCTTAGAATCGACCATATAAATAATTGAATTGTTTGACTCGTATTTCTGAACAATTGGATTCTTTTTGTTAGTTATGCTCATTGTCTTGCACTTTTTACAATTTAGTGTAAATTGCCATTCAGCACACCATGCCAAAATAATATTCAGATCACACTGAATTTCTAAACAATCGGCCAAATTCCTTACTTCCATATAAATAACTGCATCATCAGCAAACAATCTAAAAATGCTTTTTACTTTGTCTCCGAGATCGTTTATAAAAATAAATCATCAGGAAACTTCATGAAACTAAACTTAAAAAGAAATTTTGCAGCCCGATGCTTGAAAAATGGCAGAACCATTGTTAAACTGAAACACTCAAACCTGCATTAGGGATGACATGGGTTAAAATATTCATGATCCACTGCAAGCACAAATGACGGAATGGTTTCTACAAGATGCCATTGCCTCATCCCTTCCCGTATCTTTCCCTCAGTCCTTTCCCACTTTTAATGACCTTGAGATTGATGAGGTATGAAGCTGTTAGCATAAAAAAAACTTTGCAAATAGAAATTTTTTGGACATTTTGCCTAATTTATAAAGATAAAAATACTGGCAGAATACTGTTTTGGCTATTTCAATTTAATTGTGATGGTGTGCATGCTCTGATGGCAATTTCCCTTTCTGATTAGGTTTTTTTAGTTAGTCTTTTACTGTAAGTTTTCCCCTCTCCCACTAACCTAGTTATTCCATTTATATATTTTTATTTTACCCCTTTTAGAATTTTAGATAAATTAACTTCTTTCCTTAGTAATTTATTCTAATCCCTGGCTCGTTGAAATAACAGGTACTATGTAGTGAAATAGAAGGGAGAGGGAAAATAAAATTCCGCCAGAAGTTGAATACCAGCTTGTGTTTATTGGTTCATGAACAACTCTCTTAATTCTTCCACCAATATCATTGACCCCCCCCCCTGTCTTTTGATGAATCCGAGCTCCTTTATCATATAACAATGATTGTGTACCATGATAATTACCATAAACAAATCTAGCTGCCCTCCTTTGCAACCCTCCAAATTTGTGTATTTAATACTTGAAATGGGGATCCCAAACTACACCACCACATTCAAGCAATGTTCTTAACACAGTTTGTTAACGAGTTGCATCACTTCTCCGATACATCCTCTCATTGCCCTTTCAAATAAATGTGGCATTTTGTAACCTTTTACTACCCTCTGCTAAATTGTCATGCCCAGCTAAATTTATTATAAAATGTTACACTGAGATATTTACATTTAGTCGCCAATTTGTAATTATGTACTCATGATCATAAACAACATTCAGCTTTTGATCTGTGTACCCAATAAGTGGACTTTTCTTGGCATTTATCTTCATTCAATGTCAACCTACCCAGTTAGGTACCCAGATTTTCTTCTCCCATTTTTAATCCTTTTATTCAGGGTAGCATCAGAAAATAGTATGTGCTACTGAATTTCTGTCAAACGGAGTACTGGAGGAGGGTCGGACAACCTGGGCGTCTAGGTCCGAAGAGACTGATATTTTTTCCTGTCGCCTGTGGGCAAGTGGAGAGTAAGCATGTCGATTTCCATGAACCTCTGTTTAGAAGTGTCATTGCGACCCAAGATCAAGAAAAATCTCGAACGGCGCTATGCCATCAAATTCTACGTCAAACTTGGGAAAACCCCAACGGAGACCCTCAGAATAATGAAGGGTGCCTACAGGGATGCTGTCATGAGCCTCTCAACAGTGTTAAAGTGGCATAAGCTGTTCCGGGAGGGGCGGGAGCTCGTCAGCTTCAAGGATTGATGAAAATGTGATCAAAGTGAAGGCGATCCTGGATTCCAACTACCGCACAAACATTCGTCTGATTGTTGATGAGATATGGATTTTGTACAGTAACATCCAAAAAATTAATGCTGAGGATTTGGCCATGCGAAAAGTGACTGCCAAGTTTGTGACAAGAGTCCTGAGTGATGAACAAAAAGTGAATCGTGTGCAAATTTCCCAGGAAATTCAGAACTGTGTCCAAGAAAACCCAAAATCCCTTGACAATGTGATTACCGGTGACGAAACTTGGTGTTTTGAGTATAACCTGGAGACTAGACGCCAGAGCACCGAGTGGCTCACCAAGTCCCCACATCCGAAGAAAGCTAAAACTAGCAAGTCAAGGGTTAAATCCATGCTCATCTGCTTTTTTGACCGTCGTGGTGTGGTTCACAGGGAGTTAGTACCCCCTGTACATACTGTGAATGCCAGTTTTTACGTGGACATGCTTGACAGGTTGTGCATACCTGACATCCACGTGCGGCCAGACATCACCGATTCTTCAAAGCTTCACCATGCCTTACCACACTCTTCGTGAGGGAGTTTCTGGCCAAGCACAGGGTTGCCAAGTTTCCTCACTCCCCTACAGTCCAGATCTGGCACTGCCAGACATCTTCCTCTTTCCTCAGCTCAAGTGGGACCTCTAGGGAAACCAATACAGTTCGTTAGAAGACGTCCAAGAGGCCGTGACAGCATCTTCGAAGGGGATCCCAGAAAGCGAGTTCCAGAAGGTGTTAGCACAGTGGGAATCACATTATACGTGTTCTGTTGAAGCACATGGGTGCTATTTCGAGGACTACTAGGAATTTGTAACGTTTAGTTCAATAAAAAAAGAAAATTAATTGAGTCCTTCTACTTTCTGATCCTACCCTATACACCATTATGCTAACTGCAAAGTACTTCTGACTGTAAATCAGCACAATCATTCATTAGAATAATGAATAGCAATTGTCCTAATTCACTATACTACGCTGCAAAACTGCCAAATTTGCTTAACCTTTTTTTGATACTGCATTTCTTATTCTAATTGTCAGAAACCTTGGACAAGTCTAGTGCTGTACATTCACAAACCAGTTTCTTCTCTCCCAGAAATTTCTGATGTTTTATATCATTCTCTACATCCATGTATGCCTACCCTTTACTTCCTTCGCAAAATCTATAACCTGGCAATCTGGAACGCCCCATCGTTGTGACTTATGGATCTCTTACTGAACAAATCTCTGCATTGGTGGACTAGTGCCTACAACCTATAGTCTATCAACTCCCCTCCCATATCAAGGACATGCAACACTTCCTTTTCTGTATTTCCACTATGCCCACACCACTTCCTTCCTACCACATCCTGGTAACCATTGATGTTACATCACTGTACACACACATTCCACATTGCCATGGCCTAGTGCCATGGAACATTTTCTGAATAAGCACCCTCCGAACAGCTGCCCCAGTACGTCATTCCTTACCACCTTGGCAGAACTGATACTTAACAACTACTTCTCCTTTGAAGCCAATATCTACCAACTAACCTATGGCACTGCCATGAGTACTCGCTTGGTTCCCCTCTTATGCTAATCTCTTCATGGGCCACCTGAAACAGACATTTTTGGAGAACATCCCTCTCAAGCCCCTCTTGTGGCTTAGGTTGATTCATGATATTTTGATGATCTGGACCCATGGTGAAAACGCCCTTCTAAATTTTCTGGATGACCCCTTAATACCTTTAATAACTGAATTTCACATGGACCTACTCCCACAATTAAGCCACATTCTTGGATGTGAATTTGTCCATCTCCAATGGCCATTTCAGCTAAATCTACACCAAACCCACCAACTTACAGCAGTACCTGCATTTTGACAGTTGCCATTCATATCATACCAAACATTCCCTTCCCTGAAGTCTTGGCATTCGAGGCAGTCATATATGCTCCAACCAGAAACCCCCAATAGAGTATTTAAATATCTCACAAGAATTGGTATCCCACAACTATCCCCCAACTATCTCTCAGATTTGGTTTACAAGCAACTTTCTCGAGCCACATTGCAACCTTCTCAGACTATTAACTACCCCAAACCCCCAAAAACCAACCATAGTCAAGTCCTGGTTACAAAATACTTACCTCCTTCAGCAAGGGTACAATTTCCTACTAATCTATCAAGAAATTAGATCCATTCTTCCAAAAATCCTCCCTGGCCCTCCCAGAACTTTTTTCAGCAGGCATCACAACATCGGCCATTTCTAGTTTACAAACACAGACTTCCTCGTCCCATCAGACAACCCCAAAGCTCTTTCCCATGCAATAGACCCTGCTGTAAGATGTGCAACATAACTTTCACCAACCCTGCTGAGAGCTTCCCTATCATAGGACACGCCACCTACGAAACCTCCCATGTAAAATATCAGCTAACCTGCAAACATTGCTTGGCTTCCTGTAAAGGCTTGACTACCAATCCATTAGCCATGATAATGAATGGCCACTGACAGACAGTATTCACGTGCAATCCAAAACATCCAGTAGCTGTCCATGCCATCTCCCATGATGCCTATAATTTCAATTCTTGTTTCACGGTCCATGCTGCCAGGCTCCTCTCAAACAACAGCAGCTCCTCTGAAATCGGAAGGTTGGAGCTTGCCTACCAATACAAACTGGGCATAGGGCAACCTCTTGGTTTCAATTTGAGATAATACCCAGTCAGTACTCTTCCTTCCGTCTATCCTCTCCTTGCCTCCATCCCCACTGTCTAAATTGAACCACCACATACCAGAGGTGATGTTTAATTGCATAGATTCTGTTATTTTATCTTTATTTTATTTTTTCCTTTTTTAAATTTCATTTTGTTTATTTATTTACTTTTGCATACTCAGATTTGTGTTGTGAAGATTTTAAACTATTATTCTGCTCTTTTTGCATCATTTTGCATTGCTTAGTTAATAGCTCCAATTCACTATCCCCCCCTCCCCCTGTACTCTGTTTGAATTTACGCCCACCATGTTCCTGACTAACAGTCATTCTGTGAGATGGTATCCTACACCACCCACCCTCAATGCATCGAGCAGTGACCATCAGTCTGTCTGCCACCTCCGTCGCACACTGTGCCTTGGTTCTGGTGTTTGCAGAGTGGCTTCAGTGCTTCTACAGATAAGTGGATGACACGTTTGTTGTTTGGTTCCATGGAAAAGAAGAATTTCAATCTTTTCTGCAACACCTGAACTCCATCCACAGCCAGATACAATTCACCATGGAGGTGGAACAGAACGTCCAACTACCCTTTTTGGATGTGCTGGTAAAGAGAAGATCGGACGTCACATTAGGGCATAGTGTTTACCGTAAGGCTAATCGCACGAATCAATATTTACATGCCACCAGCTGCCACTACCTGTCACAGATGGAAGGAGTGCTAAATACACTGATCCACAGAGCACGTATGATTTATGACAAGGACAGTCGTCAGTCTGCTGAACTAATACACTTCAAGAACGTGCTCCATAGTAAAGGCTACGACAACCACCAAATTCAGTGCACCTTTAGGCAGAAGACCACTTGAATCAACTGACGAGGAGGACAAGCCAAGAGCCACAGCCTTCATCCCGTACGTCGGCAATTTACCAAGCAAGATTGGTAGAATTTTACGCCGACAAAACATGAAGTCGGCTTACCGCCCACCAGCCAAGATTTAAGCACTACTTGGCTCGGTTAAAGATGATCTGGGCTGTAGGAAATCTGGCATGTATCACATACCGTGTGAGTGCGGAAAAGCAAACATCGGGCAGACCATTCGCACGATCGAAGAACAGAGCAGAGAACATAAACGTCACACCGAGCTACAGCAGCCGTCAAAATCAGCAATTGTGGAACATTGTTTATACACATGGCATAGTATTAAATAGGACACCGAAGTTCTGAGAAACCCATCTCACTTTTGGAACTGTGTATACAAGAAAGCCATTGAGATCCAACTGCAGAGCAACCTCATAAACAAAGATAATGTGTTCCAACTAAGCCAGGCTTGGAACCCAGCACTGAAGCCACTCCGCAAACACCAGAGCCAAGGCACAGTGCTCGACAGAGCTGGTATTCAGACTGATGGTCACTGCTATACGCGGTGGAAGTGGAGGGGACAGGTCGAAGGGTATAAATTCAGACTTGACGGGTTCAGCCCAACAGTAGCGTCAAGAACTGCACTCCTCACACCGGCCAACAGACCCAACCTGAAGATGATGGCATGTTATGCCCTTGAAAATTCATTCATCCACGATCAATTGATCCGGCCGCATGCCCGAGAGATCTTAAAGCAATTTTGCCAATGTCAAGTGATCTTTGGTCAAATGGTATAAGAGGCATACATAAAGTTTATATAAGAAGAAAAAATGCAGAAAGCTAAAATTTATATATAATATATGTTAGAAATATATTAATTGCGTGTATGTGTGTGTGAAATCGGATTGGATTGGAGCCAAATATCTGACTTGTATTTCTGGCATTAAGATACTTAGTCTTGCTAAAAGTAAATTGCACTGGTAGTTAAAAAATAAAAAAATAAAGTTAGTACATTTTATTATTTAAAATGTTAAAGTTTCGTCAGTGGCCTTTTAAATTAAACACTGTCTAATCTTAATTTCATTCCTTTTTTACATTCAGGTATTTGTGTCTACTTCAATTATGCCTCGACATAGTACATTGACAGGTTGGAGGATGAGACAGAAGGAATAAGTATTCGCGTAAAATTCAAAATGATGATAGACAAAATTTAAATAGTGAAAATAGTACAGAAAGTGATGAAATGATTTTGATGGTCACATTTAAATGTGCACTAAATGTCATTCCAACGAATTTTAATAGTTTCAATTGTGGATTAATCCATTTACAATGCAGGTTTTGCTAAGCTTGAATCAGAAGTCACCTCAGTTGAAAGGACTGCATTCATTTCATGTAAAGTGGTATTACCGGCCTTAAGTAAATTCAAATGAACCATCGGTAAAAAGATAGTCAAAAAATTATTTTGAAAACATTCGTAATTTCATCATTTGCTATGTTCAGTTCAGAAGCTAAAATTTCAGATACAGTCACACGTGGAGTGTATCATTTTAAAATACATGATGTTTTCTATCATAGATCAGGTCCAATGACTGCTGCATATGGCCACTCACCATGTTATGCGCAATTATGTTTTTATGATGTAGATGCTGCTGTCAATTATAAATTACGTGAAGATTCTAATCAAAATTGCAATAACAATATAATGCGTGAGATCTCTCCTGAGTTGGAACACATTAATCATTTTGTTCAGTCATTCATTGCAATCAAAGATCATTGTCAGGGAGTGAAAATCAAAATAAAGAAATGTGTATGCTCATTAAAGTAAATTGTGATTTAGATATACGACATTACAATGGTGCAATTCAAACTGATGTAGTTGTAATATTCAGTACAATTGATGGTGAGCCACCATTTGAACGATATATGGTTTCGTTTTCAAAAGTTAATGGCACCATTGAAAATGTGTCTGTTTTCGATTCATCATTAGACCCATTAGTGTATCCATTACTTTTTCCAAATGGTGATGCAGGGTGGCGTGTCAGTATTTCTCATCATGTAACACCTACATTTAATTCAAGAACGCCAAGAAATAAATTAACAATGCTTCAATATGCAGCTTATTGACTTGCAATTAGAAACAATTTTAGCATGTTGCACCATTCACAAAAATTATTTCTGCAGTGTATAGTTGATATGTATGTGAGAATAGAGGGCACACGGTTACATTTCAGTCAACAAAATCAAACAACTCTTAGGTCTCAAGTTTACAACAATTTAACAGATTATTTAGAATCGAACCAAAATGTTAATAATGTTGGCCGCAGAGTAATTTTACCATCTTCGTTCAATGTATCTCCAAGAAATATGTATCAGAATTCTTTAGATGCAATGCCAATTCTACAACATTTTGGAAAGCCTTCTTTGTTTATTACAATGACTTGCAATCCAAATTGGCCTGAAATAGTTAGGAACCTAAAATTTGAAATAACTAATTAATGCAGGAAGTCACATTAAACCTGTTACCACTAGTTGTAGAAAGCATCCTCTAGAATGTTTTGAGCATAAAATTAATTAATTAAAGGAAACAATAAGTAGGATCATATATATTATTTCTATAAGCCATTATCTCCCTTCATACTTAACCAAAATCAATGAATGAATTATTATTTTAAAGATTATGGTCTCCACATTGGCCACGTCATATTTTAAGAAAGAATTTTTTTTGGAATTCGACCCTTAAAGAGCAAAAATGCCAATATTTCTAAAATGCGCTATTTGTGTCTCGAGCCATTTATCTCGCCGGATACCTAACTGAAATTGATAAATGAAGTAGGATTATGAAGAGTAATGTCTCAGCTTTGTTGGAATTATATATTAAGAAAGATTTTTTTTTTAGAATTCAGCACTTAAAAGTAACGATTGTTACAATGCGTTTTTGTCACGAGCCATTTATCTCTATTAATATCTAACCAAAATCTATAAATGAAGTATCATTCTAAAGATTAAGATCTCCACTGTGGTCATATCATATTTTAATAAAGGGATTTTTCATAATCTGACCCTTAAAGGGCATAAAAATCAAAATTTCTAAAATGCGTTTTTTGTGACTCGAGCCATTTATCTCCCTGGATACTTAATGAAAATCAATAAATGAAGTAGGATTACAAAGAGTAATGTCTCCGCTTTGGTGACATCATATGTTAACAAAGATTTTTTTGGAAATCAACCCTTAAAAGGAAATAGTATCATAACATATTTTTGTGTCACAAGCCATTTATCTCCATTAATATCTAACCAAAATCTGTAAATGAAGTATCATTCTAAAGATTAAGGTCTCTGCTGTGGTCACATAATATTTTAAGAAAGGGATTTTTTTGTAATCCGACCCTTAAAGGGCAAAAATATCAGTATTTATAAAATGCATTTTTTGTGTCCAGAGTCAAGTCTCTCCCTTGATAATTAAACAAAATTGATAAACAGGGTGGTATTTTAAAGAGCGAGATCTTTCTTAAGATCTTCGGTTTTGTTACACCATATTTTAAGAAAGAAACTTTTCAAAATTGGACCCTTAAAGGGTAAAAGTATTAATATTTCTATAACGCATTGTTCTGTCACGAACCATTTATCTCCCTTGATACCTAACTGAAATCGATAAATGAGGTATCATTGTAAAGATTAAGTATCCATTTTGGTTACATCATATTTTAAGAAGGAGCTTTCTCCAATTTCAACCCTTAAGGAGAAAAAATATCATTTCTAAAAAAAAAAATAAAAAAAAAAATCCGCTCGCTTGATGCCTATCCGAATTTAGAAATGAGGTATCATTTTAAAGACCAAGTTGTCCGCTTTAGTCACACTATATTTTATAATAGGAATTTTTTGTAATTCGACCCTTAAAAAGCATCGTTTTAAAGATTAAGGTCTCCAATTATGTAAATTCGTTCTTAATTTATATTAAGAAAGAATTTTTGGGAATTTGATGCTTAAAGGGGTCGCACAGATGAGACAGGTCAGAGCCAAGTCCTTGGATTGCAATAGCATATATTACACAGATGTCAACAAACTGTTTTTATGCAATAAGTAGCTTTTTGGTTATTTTTTTCTGTTACGGAAACATTTTTGTTTTGCTATAGAATTCTGATGTAAACATTTTATTTATGCAGCAAAACATATCACAGTTGTTATGCTGTGTGCATTTTATTCAGGTTGGTTTTATTCTGTTAAAGTCAGTGATGATTTGTCGTAGATACAATGTGTTTTAAAATTTTCCTAACTGTTTCGTAATATGTTGTGTTTTGATGCATACCCATTAAACTAAACAAATAAATAATTTGCTACAAAAGTGCAGTTCTACTTTTCGTTATATAAAAATATTCAACCTCATTATTCACCTTATTTTATTAGCGAAATTTTCGCACAGGTCATCTTTAATTAAAAGAAAACGTCAAAATTGAAAATAAAGAAGACAGAGGTAGGAAATGAAGGTCAAAATTATATATAAGTTTCATTAGATAGTTAGAAACTTTGACAAGACAAATTAGATTTTTGAAATATATTGTCAGTGATTTTTGGAAAAAGTGGGAGGAGTGATGATGGATAGAATTTAATAGAAGTCTTTCTGTAGAGTAAGCTGAGCTAAAACAGATAGAATAGGCTACACAAAGGCACATGTGTTAATTATAATTCAGAATACCAAGCACTTATTTAGATATTAGTTTTTGAAGTTTTAAGCTGATGTCAAAAGGTCAAATAATTTGATAAAAGGAGGCCAGCCATCTTGTTTTGAGTCGGTCTTTTCTAGCATTTAACTCAAGGCTGCTCTGCACGTAAGCTCCATTATGATAAAGTACTGCATCCATCCTACTAAGGGGGCTAGGGTGAGAGTTTGTCTTCTCTTGTGTGTGTTGAACTTGTAATTATCAAAAGGAATCGTTAGTCTGATAGCCTTATCTGCAAGTTTAGAATTCTGGTACCAAAATTATATAAGAGAACTTTTCTGAAGATTGTAACTTTTTCATGGGACTCTTAATTGTTTAGTGCACTTTATTTATATTTACCTTTCACGTTTGATGAACTTTTCAATCGTATGGTAACCACAGGAATAAGAATAATACTAGACGACCCGTGCGAAAATTTCACTCATAAAATGCGATGAATAGTGAGGTTGAATGCTTGTAATATAATGAAAAGTAGAACTGTAGTTTATTAGCAATTTTTTTTAGTGTAATAGGTATGCATCAAAATACTTACAACATATTACGAAACCATTAGGAAAATTTAAAACCCTCTGTATTTACGACAAACTATCACTGACCTTAACAGAATACAACCAACCTGAACAAAATGCACACAACAAACATATCAACAAGTCTGTGATATTTGTTGGTGTGCGAATAAAATGTTTACATTGGAATTGTATAGTAAAACGAAAGTGTCCAATATCCAAAAAGCTACTTATTGAATTAAAAAAAGTTTATTGACATCTCTGTGATATCTGCTGCTGCAATCTAGGGACTTTGCTCTGAACTTTCTCATACGCGCTACCAAATTTCGAAAAATTCTTTCTTAATTTTTGATTTTATCTAATTGGAGACCTGAATCTTTAAAACGATATGATATTTATCGATTTCGACTACGTATCATAGAAGATAAATGGCTTGTAATTGAAAAAAAAAAACTCTCTGTAGAAATAATATTGATACTTGTTAGGGGATAAGCGTCATACCGGGGTTAGTATCGGCTTGTCCACCTAAGCTTGAAGTCATCCAAAAAGTTGTCAAAGCTCGGAAAAAGTTCTATAACCGTGTAAAACCTTGTAGAATGCTAACTGTAATAATTAATGCGGTCGCCACTTACAGATTAACCTCCTGTAAGAAAGGTACTAAAGTAGAAATGAAAGTCTGCATCCAGATAACCGAAGTATATATTCTTAAAAATTTTCACAGAAGTTACAAAAGTCACAGTTATCAATGGCAATCGGAGAAAATCATTTGCCGAAGATCACATGTCATGAAACAGAACAGACCGCACCACCCCGAATGAGATTGAAGGTTAAAATGAACACATGTCGGAAAGTTTTAGAGTTCTGGTTTGGCCATGCCCTTTTAGAAATGGCACCGGTCCGCCATACTATTATGGTCCGCCCTACCCATAAGCCACCGCGACCCCGGGCCTTCTCAAACTTAAGAAACCATAAGATACGTGTGGTCGCTTCAAACCGATCTGATGAACTGCCTGTCCTATCCTGTCATGGTTGACTTTTATCAAAATGACCTACTGACCTAGACAATGGTCTATCTGGAAAAAGAATCTGTAACCTGAGTGCTGCCGGAAAATCACAAGATAAAGAGCGTAATGAGAAAAGTGTAGTGGTGTGTTTGGTTTTGTTTTTAGAGCTTCCAGACCGGTGAAAATGAATTTTGAAAGTTGGTTAATTTAAAAGCACATTTGTTTACAGTATTGCGATACGTCATCATACGTCACATGAAAAATGTGACCCCGCAAAGCTTAAAAATCTCAAGTTAATATTATTTTCAAAGTGTTCCCCAGCTCCTGCAGAGTCCAGTGGTATAAAAATCTTTTAAATCGGTTAAGGCTATCAGAAGTTACAGAATTTCTAAATTTTACTGTTTTCCCAGATTGTGCAACCGAAACTTCACTTTTTATTTAAAGTCTATTGTGGCCTGAAACTAAATTTAAATGGAACCTTTATTTAATTTAAGCACTTTAGAAAAGTTTTTAGTCCGTGAAATATGTTAGTTGGGGAGAAATTAAATTTTAAAAGTTCGTTGCTATGACGCCATCACAAAGTGGACTTTTATTTACTTATATTTTCTTTTTATTAGTTGATGACTATTGGAAACTTAAAGAATATTGACTGGCCAGTTATTTTACGTCGTTAAATCTACTTTTAAAGCTCTTAA
Source organism: Vandiemenella viatica (assembly GCA_031002005.1). Classification (NCBI taxonomy): domain Eukaryota; kingdom Metazoa; phylum Arthropoda; class Insecta; order Orthoptera; family Morabidae; genus Vandiemenella; species Vandiemenella viatica. The sequence goes on along the minus strand of JARYHS010008074.1, from coordinate 283,734,277 downwards.
ACTATTTAGATGTGGTGGAATTAAATGTTGAACTAAATCCCATGTGGAGATGTTTTAAAATCATATTTACTGTTTTAAATTGGTCTGGAACTGCGAGTTATTAGTGAATTTAATATCAGATGGTGAAATTATAATTATTAGAGTGCTTTACTGTGGTCAAATTAGTGGAATATTAGTGCTATGGTTGTGTAAACAAACTTGTGTATTTTGCTTCAGAATTATTATGGATTATGCTCATTTAGGTAAGTTTATGGTTTATATTTTACTAGAAACTTCTTATTTATGGTTGTTATGTGTGGTTTATTTACTTTTCTGAACTTAAAATGTTATCTCGATTTGAAACTATGGTATCGTGTACTGAATGTTAACCTCAAACTTCACCGGATCGTGACTGAATTTCGAAAATAGAGAGTAAGGTAGCTTACATACTTTTGCCCTTTATGGGTCGAATTCAAATTTTTTTTATATAAAATATGGTTTGACAAAAGCAGCTACCTTGGTCTTTAAAATGATACCTCATTTATCGATTTTGGTTAGTTATCAAGCGAGCTAAAACAAAAAAAGTTCTAGAAATGATGATATTTTTGCCCCTTAAGGGTTGAATTTTGGAAAAGTTTTTTCTTAAAATATGATGTGACTAAAGCGGATAATTTAATATTTAAAACGATACCTCATTTATTACTTACCATTAGGTATCAAGGGAAATAAATAGCTCGAGAGAGAAAAATGGGTTTTAGAAATATTAATACTGTTTCCCTCTAAGGTTAGAATTTTGAAAAATTTCTTTCTTAAAATGTGACGGAACGGAATCTAAGTCCTTTCAAAGAGCTCAATCTATAAAATGATACGTCGTCTTCAATTTTGTTTAATTATCAAGCTAGATAAATGACTCGAGACACAAAAACACATTTTAGAAACACTGATATTTATGCCCTTTAAGAGTTCGATTCAGAAAAAGTCATTTCTTAAAATGTGATGTTACCACAGCGGAAACATTAATTTTTAGAATGATACCACATTTATCTATTTCAGTTAGATATTAATGAAGATAAATGGTTCGTGACACAAAAATGTGTTGTACAACCATTTATACTTTTTCCCATTAAGGGATAAATTCACAAAAAAAAGTTCTTAATAAATGATGTCACCAAAGCTGAGTAATTACTCTTCATATTCCTACTTTATTTATCACTTTTGGTTAGATATCCAGGGAGATAAATGGCTCGAAACACAAAAAACACATTTTAGAAATATTGACATTTTTGCCCTTTAAGGATCGAATTATGAAAAATTTCTTTCTTAAAATATAATGTTACCACAGTGGAAACCTTAGTCTTTAATATGATACCTCATTTATCTGTATCGGTTAGATATGAAGTGAGATAAATCGCTCGTGACACAAAAACGCATTGCAAAAATATCGATACATTTGAGCTTTAAGTGTTGAATTCCGAAAAAATTTTGTCTTAGTATATGACGCCACTAAAGCAGAGATCTTAATCTTTAAAATGATACTTCATTAAACGATTTCAGATAGGTATCCAGGGAGATAAATGACTTGTAAAACAGAAAAAGCATTTTAGACATATTGACATTTTTGCCCTTTTAGGGTCCAATTCCGAAAAGTTTCTTTCTTAAAATATGATGCGACTAAAGTGGCGACCATAAGCTTTAAAACGACACCGCTTTCATTGATTTCGGTTAAGTATGAAGAAAGATCCAGGCTTGTGACAAAAAAATACCTTATAGAAATATTATATATAATGGTACCAGAGGCACTTGTCATTGTTAGGTTCAGACTGTGTGTTAGCTCAACCCCCAGCTTCATACTGTTTTAACAAAAGGAATTTACCACTAGTACATATGGTACATCCAAATTAATAACTAATGATAGTAATATTGTATTGGTGGTATTGTTACCACATCTGGAATGAATATTTGTTTCAGAAGAATTTCTAAGACCCACATTATTTTTCATATATCTGCAACATTTGCACAATTGAAATAATTTTTGGGATATTACTGATGTTGACTCCTTACACTAGCAATGTTTCATCAGTAACAGTCTTGAGTGATTAACATTTGCCTGGCATTTGGGAAGCTTAATTCCTGGTCCAATTATATAGGTTTTCTCAATTCCAGGATTTATATATATATATACATGTGATAAACTCATTATTCAACTTTTACTTTTTATTGTTCTTATTTTCATTAGATTTTAAAGTGAGCATAACACATTTTTTACAGGAATCATGATCCTGAAACTTCTGAAAGTGGACAAGTTGATAATTCTGAAGAATTCATGGATGCAGGTATTACTAAAAAAAATTATTTTATCTTATCTTTTTGATATCAGTTTTAATATAATGAGCATGGTTGGTGAGTGCCTCCCATTTAAGAGGATGTGGGTTCGAAACCCTAGCCATCCAGATTTCCATTTTACATGGTTTCCCGAAAATCATTCCAGGATATGATGGTATGGTTCCTTAAAAATGTCATTGCCAAATTTCTTCCTGTACCTTGTTCCTCGTCCTTCCTGTCAAATTCTGTCCTTACACAGGATCTCCTAAATCATCACACATTAGTCTTCTTTTTCCAGTAAGCTGTTGCACAAATCTTCCTCACCATGCAGTATGTCTATTTATTCCTTATAGATAACAATGAAAGGAAAGAACTGCTGCAAGGCAATATTTATATGGAAAGGACAGATAAAATACTCCCAACACTCACCAAAGTTGAAGGGAGGAGGTCAGCAGCAACACCACACAACAAACAAACAAACAAAGATAATACAATATTTCGGGATAAAACCCTTTTTCAAGTTAACAGAAGTAAGTGGCTGGGCTTGCGCAAGTATTGCGTTCGACGCAGCCGCTCATGTAATGAAATTGACCGTCGGAGGTGGTGGGGGGAGCAACGAAAATATAACCGCGAATATAAATCATAAAGATTAAAATTGGAGATGATAATAATGATTGAAAAAATAATAATAGTAATAAAAATATAAATAAATAAATGAAAATATAATTGAAACATGTTGAAATAAGGTCCATAAATATATATGAATCTATTGTGCTGGCCAGTGATGGGTGTATAGGTTGAATATGGAAGAATTTAATGGAAATTAAGGCCTGGGCGATGTCTAGTCTGCAGGATGTGTTGATTTGCCAATTCCCACCTGCGGAGTTCAGATTGGGGTGTAGTGTCTGGAAGTACTATAATGGCTCTGAATGTGAAGCAATTATTAAAGTCGCAGATGTTGTGAGTACTGGCATGGTGAGCAACAGGGAGATCCAGGCTTTTGGAGTAAATTGTTTGTCTGTGACCATTCATTCTGATGGATAATGAGTTTGAGGTAAGGACAATGTAAGAACTTGGACAGTGGGGGCAGGTGAGCTGGTATACGAGATGGGTGGTTGTACAAGTGGCATGACCTATTATTGGGTAGTTTTCACCAGTAGCAGGGTTGCTATAGGTAGTGGTAGGTGGATGCATACCACGAGTTTTGCAACAGGGTCTCTTACAAGGGAAGGATCCAAATGGTGGTTTAGGAGCATCAGAGGGTTGATATTTATGTACAAGAATGTTTCATTAGATTAGGCGATCTGCTGAAGGTGATTCGGGGTGTGGTGGGAAGGATAGTAGGAAGAATGCGGCGCATTTCTGGAAAAGATCTGAGAAAGTCATAGCCCAAACGAAGAGTTTGGTTTAGCGATTCCCGGCCAGGGAAAACTGGGAGAGAAAAATAGGGTTCTGGTTGGTTTTAGGTTGTTTGTGTCAGTGTCCTGACTATTGATAGCTGTTTTTGAACTGGTTGTGGAGGATAATTGCTGTTTACGAGTGTCTGGGTCAGGTTATTGGTATACAGAGTAAAGGATTGGTGATCAGAGCAGATGCGTTTGCCTGGAATGGCTAGGCTGTATGGGATGGAATGTTTTGTTTATGAATGGCAGCTATCAAAGTAGAGATATTGTTGTAGGTTAGTGGGTTTTATGTGGACATAGGTGTGTAAGTGACCATTCTGTACAGAGATGTCTACATGCAGAAAAGTGATGTCAGTCTGAGAGTGGGATCAGGTGAAGTTTAAGGAGGAGAAGTTATTCAGTGTGTCCAAGAAGACGAGGAGGTTTTCACTGTGGGTCCAGATCATAAATGTCATCTACATACCTGAACCACCTTTTGAAGAAAACGTGCCTCACATCCCAGAGGTGCTTCCTCAGCAGGGATCCATGAAACAAGACTGATAAATAAAATAAATAAATAGCCATGAAAAGGTTGGCATAGGAAGGTGTCATGCGAGTGCCCATAGCAGTGCCTCATATCTGATGGTAAACCTGTGACTGGAAGGAAAAGAAATTTTTATTAAGGATGAATTGAGCCAAAGAAGTGAGGAAATGAGTGGTAGGGAAGGTGTGTGTGTGTGTGGGGGGGGGGGGGGGTTGGGGGGAGGGGGTGACTGTTGAGGTAATGAATGCTCTATGGCTCAGGCCCTAGCCATGAGGGATGTTAGTGTAGAGCGATGATGCATCAATAGTTACCAGGAAGGAACCTGTTGTTGAGGGTGTAGGGGCTGTTGAAATACGTTCTAAAAAGTGGGGATTGTCTCTGACATAACATGGATGGGCCTGGATGTAAGGTTGTAGGTGCTCGTCAACGAATGCAGAAATGCGTTCTGTGGGAGGCCCAAAGACAGCGACTATAGTACGTACAGGATTGCCCGCCTTATGTATCTTGGACAGAAGATACAGGGTGGGTGTCCGGCGGGTCTTAGGAGTCATAAGGAAATGGAATGGTGGGAAGATCCTGTGATGGACCTTGGAAGCTGAGGAAAGAGCGGATTTCTGTGGAGATTGAATTAGTGGTATGAGTTAAGTAAGTGAAGGTGTCTGAGAGCTGCCCGATAGCTTCAGCTATGTAGTCGCTTCGATCCATGACCACAGTGGTCGAGCCCTTATCAGCTAGGAGGATTATGATGTTTTTATTTTTTGAGAGTTCAATCATATCCCACATTTCAGTACAGCTCAGATTGTAGGAGTGATGGATTGAGTTTAGGAAGGAAGGCGATGAGAGGGTTGACATGAGGAATTCCTGGAATAGGTGTAGGGGATGGTTTTGAGGTAGGTGCAATTGATTTTTTTTGCGTTGGACTGTGACCATTATTCAATCCAATAGTTCTACGTATTTCCGTGCCGAATTACCACGCTCCTTTCGTATTTTATTTGGTTATGAAATTTCTTATTTTATTCTCTGTGTTCCTCTTACGAAATATACTGTTGTTCGCTTTTTATCCTTTATATTTCAACTGATGAGTTGTCCATAGCAAAAGCTGACCTAACATAACCTTTCACTTCCTGCCGTTTTTACTACTCGGCTTTTGGTGAGCCACAAAAACTATTTTCCTTGTTGCCATATTCACTTCTTTGCCTCTTCCCTTTTTTTTTTAAACCTGTTTAATTCCTTCATCCGCCTGTGACCATTATTCAGCCCAGGTTACATTTTTCTGTGCCATTTTACTGTGCTACTTTGGTAACTCATTTGTTATTTTTTCTTATTCTCCTTACAACATATATATTTTTTGTTCACCTCTTATCCCTTATATTCCATAGCACTAATTATCTACTTTATATATACGTCCCTCCTCCCAGCTTTCCTGCCGTTCTGACCGCCCCATACTCCTCTGTTTACATTTTTGTCATCTTTCTCGCTCATGGTAGTTTCCCCCCTCCCCCCTACCCATCATGTGTCTATTTCAGCGTTACCTTTCCCTCTTTGTGCACCATGCTACTCATCTTGCTAAACTGAGATCTCACATTTTATTCCTCCAATCCTGCCTTTCTCTTAACATACCACCAAATGGCCTTACCATAAAACTTCCTGTTTCTGGATGCCCCCCACAACTTCATCCTACACTCCACTCATTCTGCTTTCAACAGTCCTTGGCACTTACTCACCTAGTTTCCCAGCAGTATATCATGAAAGCCCAACAACACTCATCCCACCTAATTTCCTTACACAAAATTCTTCTCCTTGCATTTCCTGGTTGCAATCATTTTTTACATAACATCCTTAATAATTGCAAACATTTGTTAACCAAACAAGCACAAAAACATCTTTCAAAGATCTCTTCCCTTTGCAAAAGCTATTTTTTTTGGGGGCCTTCATCTCCCCAACCCACATTACAGGCAACACGTTACCCCTCGAACACTTATTGCCATACGCTATGTATTTCCCATATTCTCAAGTTTACCCACCCAGCACCTCTTTCACCCACTCCCATCACCCTCACCCCTACCCATACCCATTCCCCACCACTGGAGAAATAAAAAATCCCTATTGTAAATCTTTCTTCCCCCCACCCTCTCCGAACCTGAACAAACAGTTCTTTCAAAAGGTCTTACTTTCTCTCCCACCCATAAATTTCATTGGATTACTCTGATTAAGGACTCCCTTCATTCTGCCGCAATCACAACTGGCGCTATTATTTCAACACTACAGGCATGGGAGACAGTCGATGTGATAACTTGGAACCCAGCCCCCAACAATTCCTACCTCCATCCCAGTTAGATCCACCTCCCTTCCCTCGAAATCATCCCCTACTCCTATTCCAGGAATTCCTCATGTCAACCCTCTCATCGCCTTCCTTCCTAAGTTCAATCCCCCACTCCAACAATCTGACCCATATTGAAATTCGGGTGGTGAGTGAACTCTTAAAAAATAAAAACATCATAATCCTCTCAGCTGATAATGGCTCGACCACTGTGGTCATTGATCAAAGCGACTACATGGCTGAAGCCACCAGGCAGCTCTCTGATACCTTCACTTACTTACCTGATACCACTAATTCAATCTACACAGAAATCCGCTCTTTCCTCATCCTCCAAGGTCCTTTACTGCGTCTTTCACACTATTCCATTTGCCTTCTGACTCCTAAGACCTCCCCGGATCCCCACCCTGTATCTTCTGCCCAAGGTACGTAAGGCGGGCAATCATGGATGTCCTATAGTTGCTGCCTTTGGGTCTCCCAGAACGCATTTCTGCCTTCGTTGACGAGCACCTACAACCTTTTGTCCAGGCCCTTTCATCTGAGAGACCCTCAACATTTTAGAGTGTCTGTCAATAGTACCTGCACCACTACCAACAGGTTGCTTCATGGTCATTTTTGATTTATCATCACTATACACCAACATCCCTCATGGCCAGGGCCTCAGTGCCATAGAGAATTACCTCGACAGTCCCCCCTCCCCCCCCCCCCCCCCACACACACACATACACACCCTCCCTACCACTCGTTTCCCCACTTCTTTGGCTAGTTCATCCTTACCAAAAATTTCTTTTCCTTCTAGTCTCAGGTTTACCATCAGATACGAGGCACTGCAGTTACACACCTATGTCCACATGTATGCCAAAAGTAACATTTGCAACATATCGCAAGTGAGCTGTCTAAAAGTCAATGAAGTGGAAATAATTACTGCCAAACTCAACAATTTAACTGTTGCATCAGTTTACAAACCACCTCTTTCCAACTGGCCAACTCCACCACTGCCCTCACTACCAAAACCTTGCATATATATAGGAGACTTTAACAGCCGACATACATCCTGGGGTTACTCAAATTCTGATGAAAACGGAGAGAAACTCACTGTGTGGTGCTAAAGTAAAGACCTGTATCTCAGCTATGATGCTAAAGAAAAAAAAAACATTCCACTCTGCTAGATGGCAATCTGACACCAATCCTGATCTGGTCTTTGTTTCCATAGATGAAAGAAAACCTTTAGACCACACAAGAAAAGTCCTTCAGCATTTTCCCAGAAGCCAACACAGGCCCACACTAATCAGTGTTGGTATCACAATACCTGTTATCAGATCAATTCATAAACCAAGGTGGAATTTAAAGAGGGCAAACTGGGACAATTATAGCTCCGAGGTAGATAATAACCTGCGATGGATACCCCCAAAAGTGAAAAACTACAAGAGATTTGTAGGTATTGTTTTTGCTGCAGCTAGACGAAACATCCCTCGAGGGTACAGGAAACAATACATTCCATGCTGGGACAAATCTACGCAAACTTTATATGAAAATTATCAAAAAACTGGTGACCCTGAAACAGGAAAAAGAATATTAGAAAAACTGAATGAAGGGAGGAAACAGAAATAGAAAGAGCTAACTTCTCAAATGAGCTTTACTCACTCGAGTAGAAATGCATGGACTCTCCTTAGAAAACTGGGTGCAGCCTCAAACATGTGCAAAGAGAAGCCAGGAATTACACCAGCTGAAATGGCATTGCACATTAAAACAAGAGCTGACAAAGTCCCAATAGATCCTGCCATGAAGAAACAGATGGAGAAAGAGATGATTGAAATGGATAACAACCTTATAAATAATCCTATCCTTTCTAATCCATTTAGTCATGAAGAAGTTGAGAAAGCCATCAGAATGCTAAAAATGAGGAAGGCTGCAGGGTTAGATAGCATTTTCCCAGAATTTATAAGATATCTCGGCAAGCAGGGAAGAACTTGGCTCAAGAACTTCTTCAGTGATATCCTGGACACTGGGATAGTCCCCCCAGAATTTAAGATGGCTCACACCTTGACGATCCTCAAACCAGGCAAACCAGCAGATGTTGCTTCAAGCTATTGACCTATTGCTCTACTCAGTGTTTGCTATAAGGTTCTAGAACGCCTCATCCTTAACCGCATACAAGGAATAATAAATATCATAACACCAACATATCAGGCAGGTTTCAAACTAAAACGGCGCTGTTGTGAGCAAGTATTAGCACTGACATCATACATTGAGGCTGGATTTCAGGAGAAGTTAAAAACACCAGTAGCCTTCGTCGATCTAACAGCGGCATATGATACAGTTTGGCTGGATGGACTGCTACTTAAACTTAAAAAACATATACCCTGCAGGAAACTAACATCACTCCTGAGGAATATGCTGACCAACCGATATTTTAAGGTCACCGTCGGACATAAGACAAGTAAGCCATTCACAATAAAAAATGGATTACCTCAAGGGTCAGTACTAGCTCCATTGCTCTTCAACTTGTACACCAGTGACATGCCAGAAACAACCGGCAATAAATTCTGCTACGCTGACGACTTAGCTATTGCCGTCCAAACTGCCACATTAGAGGAAGGTGATAGCATTCTCTCTAACGACTTAGAAACCTTGAACACATATTATAGAATGTGGAGACTTTGTCCGAACCCAATGAAAACAGAAGTATGCACATTCCACTTGAGCAATAGAATAGCACATCAGCAGCTCAAAGTAAACTTCTGCCACCAGAGGGTGAAACATAATTTCTATCCTAAGTATCTTGGCATCACCTTAGACCGCTCCTTAACATTCAAAAAACACCTCGAAAACACTAGTCAGAAACTGAAAACACGAAACATCATGAAGAAGCTAGCTGGTACTTCGTGGGGAGCTGATGCGAACACACTATGAACTACCGCTCTCACCATGGTTTACCCTGTTGCTGAGTACTGTGTTCCAGTGTGGCAATGTAGTACTCATACTAGAAAAATCGAGGTCCACCTGAATGAGTGTATGAGAGTAATAACTGGCTCCCTAAAATCCACCCCAGTCCCCTGGTTGTACCTGATCAGCAAAATACCACCTCCAGAGATAAGACGCCAAGAAGCAATGGCACGTGAGTGGATAAAACTACACCATCCTGATCATCCACAGAATCTCCCAATCCACGAGGTTCTAAATAACTTACCACCCACTCGTCTTAAATCAAGAAATCCGGTATGGCAAGATGTATTTGACTTTGATGTCATGGAAAAATGGCGACAAAGCTGGAACTCCGCATCTGTAAAACATTCAGATATTAAAGATCCCACAACTGGACTTCCAGGATTCCATCTAACTAGTGACCAGTGGGTCAAACTAAATCGCCTAAAGAACAGGCCATGCGAAATGCAACGCCATGCTTTATAAGTGGGGTCTTCAGGATTCTCCTGCATGTGACTGCGGTGCTCCTTCCCAGAGTGTGGAGCATATTATCACGGAATGCCCTCTACGGAAGTATGATGGATGATATGAAGATGTTTTTGGAGCTACAAGTTCCTTCTTAGAATGGCTGGAAGAATTGGACATCAGCTTGTGAACGCTACCAACGTTCTTGTCATTGTATATATTTATTATTGTATTAGTTGCTTGACAAATAAATAAATAACCCACTAACCTACAACAATATCTCCACTTTGATAGCTGCCATCCATATCATACACAACGTTCCATCTTATACGGCCTAGCCATTCGAGGCAAATGTATCTGATCTGATCACGAATCATTTACTCCCTACACCAACAACCTGACCCAGGCACTCATAAACAGCAATTATCCTCCAGAACCAATTCAAAAACAGCTATCAAGACATTGACACAAACAACCTAAAACCAACCAGAACCCTTTTTTTCACCCAGATTTTCCCTGGCCTGGAATCGCTAAACCAAATTCTTTGTTGGGGCTATGACTTTCTCAGATCCTTTCCAGAAATGTGCCGCATTCTTCCTACTATCCTTCCCACCACACCCAGAGTCACCTTCGGCAGCTCGCCTAATCTAATGAAATATTCTTGTACATAAATATCAACCCTATGATGCTCCTAAACCACCATTTGGATCCTTCCTTTGTAAGAGACCCTGTTGCAAAACTTGTGGTTTGCATCAACCTACCACTACCTATAGCAACCCTGCTACTGGTGAAACCTACCTTATAATAGGTCATGCCACTTGTACAACCACCCATCTCGTATACCAGCTCACCTGCCCCCACTGTCCAAGTTCCTACATTGTCCTTACCTCAAACTCATTACCCATCAGTATGAATGGTCACACACAAACAGTTTACTCCAAAAACCTATACCTCCCTTTTGCTCACCATGCCAGTACTCGCAACATCCGCGACTTTAATAATTGCTTCACAGTCAGAGCCATTATAGTACTTCCAGACACTAAGTCCCAATCTGAACTCCGCATGTGAGAATTGGCATATCAACACTAGACATTCCCCAGGCCTTAATTTCCATTGATATCTTCCATCTTCACCCTAAACACCCATCACTGGCCAGTACAATAGATTCATATATATGTATGGACCTTATTTCAAAATGTTTCAATTATATTTTTATTACTATTATTTTTTCAATCATTATTATCATCTCCCATTGTAATGTTTCTTATAATTTATATTCGCGGGAATATTTTCGTTTCTCCTCCCACCACTTACTTCTGTTATCTCGAAAAAGAGTGTTTACCTGAAATATTGTTATTCTTTGTTTGTTTGTTGTGTGATGTTGCTGCTGCCCTCCTCCCTTCAACTTTGGTGAGTGTTGGTTGTATTTTATCTGTCGTTTCCATATAAATAATCCTTATGTTGGTTAGATTTTTCTTTGATAGAAAGAGGCTCCCCTTCAACAAGTTTAATGTATATACATTTTTTCTTAATCTCTGTAAACTCTGTAAATCATCCTTTTGGTCACACCTACCTATGACTATTTCCTTTTCTAATTCTTTGCATTTTTCTTGCTATCCCTTTTCTTTCTTGTATTGCCGGTTTATTTTATTTCTGAACTACTTGCTTCTTCCTCAACATTTTTGTGCTATCTTTTCTGATCCATCAACTCCAAAGTTTCTTCATGATTCGTGGTTTCTAGGCAGTTTTGATCATTTCCATGTTTAGTACATTCCATTGTTCCTCTATGATACCTTTCAGAGTTAGTTCTTAGATCCCCATCTACCATGTCTGACCATAATCTCAATGAAGTGCAGAATGTAATTTAATAAAAAGAATTGAAGAGTACTAAGTATGCTTTAAAGTCTAGAACTTGCTTTCTGAATCAGTGTTTAGCTATTATATAACCTAGCTGATGTCTGTCTGTATCTTCTGTATGTTTACAGGTATATACCTTCTTGAATGATTCTTAAGTGTTTAACATGATGAGATTGTATATTTCAGAAATTTTTAACTATCTTCTCCCTCACTCATGTCTTTCTCATAGGCCTGTTTCCAACAGTATTCCTCTCTTTTTCCTTTATCACCCATAATCATGAGATTCCCATTTTACATAATAATTTCGTTCTTCAATTTTGTCATGAATGTTCTCTAGTTCATCATCTTCCTGTGACGTTGGCATATATAGTTTTACTAATATGGTTGACGAAGGCTTAGATTCTACTCTCGTCAAAATAATCCTCTCACAAATCTGTTCATAATTAAACTAAGGAAAAAGGAAACTGCTTTAGGCAATATAATTGTAAGGACAGGGAAAATGACTCATCACTCACCAAAGTTGACGGCAGCGATGAGAGGAGTACATATATAAACACACAAATAAACTCAATATTTCGGTTAAACCTTAATCATGATGGAAAAAATGAGTCATGAGGCTTGGGAGGTGTGCACATGCCGAGGGTTGCTACATGACTAGGTGGATTATCAATATGGCGGTGGGACTGAGATATTGTATATAAATACGTAAATCACAGATGGTGGTACAACTAACGCTAGGGGAAAAAAGGGGGGGGGGGAAATAAAGTAAATAAATATGAACGGCTAAATTTTGAAAAATAAAATAAGGTAATTAAATAAATGACAATAATGCTACTTCTAATCCTACTAATAATGAGTGATGTGTCAAGGAAAGGAATTTTATCTGTGGTTGAGGCCGGGTGGGTGTCTGGTATCTAGGATGTTTTGGTAAGCAAGTTCCCATCTGCGAAGTTCTGAGGCAGCGGTAGTTTCGGGGAAAACTCTGATTGCTGTCACAGTGAAACAGTCATTGAAGTTGTTGGAGTTGTGATAATTAGCATGTTCTGGTACGGGAAGATATAAATTGTGGGTGTGAACTGTTTGTCGATTGCCATTCATTCTGGTCGAGAGTTGTTGTGTAGTCAGGCCTATGTAAGAACTAGTGCAATGGCGACAAGCTAGCTGGTATATGATGTGCGTAGTGGAGCATGTCCCGTGATGGGAAAGGTTTCCCCTGTGACAGGGTTGGAAAATGTAGTAGTGGGAGGATGCATGCTGCAGGTTTTGCAGCGGGGTCTATTACAGGGAAAAGATCGATAGGGTGTTTTTGGAGAGTCAGATGGAGGGTATTTGTGCACCAAGATGTTTTTGAGGTTAGGTGGTCTTCTGAAGCAAGTACGGGGGACAGTTGGCAGAATTTTTGGCAAGAGAGTGCGCATTTCTGGAAAGGACCGAAGGAAGTCATGCCCCTGTTGAAGGATTCGATTGATGGATTCGAGACCAGGCGAGAACTGGGTGACAAAGACAGGGCTATGGTTGGATGCTAGAGGCGGCGGAGTCTATCAATAATAGGTTTGGTTTTAATAAGTTGTCTGACTAGGGAGTGGTAGATCCCAAATTGAAATATAATTTTGACTTTTATTTTCAGTCTGAATGGACTAGGAGTAGGTTTCACAGGGAACCTAGTTTCTGTGCATATTTTCTAAAAATTTGAATGAAACATGATATGAGGCTAAGTACAGTTCAGGTTGTAACATCTGGAAGCTACCTGACACCTGATGAAGCCAGCATAACTAGTGGTTGAATGTTGCATTTCTACAACACTATCTGGCTGGATACCCAAGAAGATTATTTTTTCAATCACCTTTATTCTGTGCTTCACTTAAGGATTTGGATTCCACATGAAACTGTAGTTCTCCTCTAATTCAATTGTGATGGATAGTAGGCTACAGTGGCAATTTTCCTACTAACTGCTTTTGTAATTCATGCTTTTCTTCTGTTTTAATCTTGAAATTCATTACTTGCAATATCATCACTCAACTAATTTTTACCAGTACGAATTTTATCTTAAAATTTGTTCAGTGTTTCTGGTAAATTGTTCATTAGTTCCCTTGCTAATTTGTTTGTTCTTTACTACCTTATCTAAAAAAATATTTTTCCCCACTCCCTTTCATGAAATCAAGTGTCAGATTGTAGTCATGGTCATATATTCCCTTCCATGAGCTACTACTGATTCTTCTATTATCACTAATAGACACCTTACACATTTCCAGCACTCTTTTTACCCACCTTCTGTGATTCTCAACCCAGCTCCTCTGTCATATCAGTTACTGATTAAGCTGTGTAATAATTTCTACAAACAGCTGCCCTTCTTTGCACCCCCTTTAATTCTCTTGTATTTCATGCCCAAAATGTGGATCTTAAGTTGCAACTCCATATTCAGAGGTGGGTCAAAGGTTTTCAAATCCCTTACTTCTCTGGTACATCCGACCATCACCTCTCCATCGTATGAAACCTTTCTTTACATCACCAAACGTGTTGCCAATTGAGTTTACCATGAAATGTTTTAAGATATTTACCCCCAATATCTTAAACAACTCCCCTCCCCCCAACCTTTTAATAATAAAACAAAACTATTTTTACCTTTTTTGTTTGTATATTTAAGGAACATTTTTGATATTTTACTTTGCTCCATGTTTATCTACCCAGCTAGATATCATGCCCAGATCTCTGTGACTGTTGAGTCAACTGTTTTAATCTTTTTATGATACTAACATTTACCCATTGCTTCACCCGTGTGGGTCTTGGTATGTATAGAAATACTCTACCATTTTTTTTTAGTACCAACTTTTTTGGGAGAGGCTACACTAGCCTTTTCCAACCAAATGTCAACCTCTCCTTCACATGGTGCACCCTGTTTGCACGGACGAGGCTCTGGCGACTGAAAGATTCCCGGTATAAGGAATCGCCCACTACTTGCCAACGGCCTCCGAAAGGAGGGCGGAAGAGCGGGGAGCATTTCAGGGCACCCTCTTGCTCTTGGGGTTGGAAACTGCCCCTAAAGGCGGATGAATCAGAAATGATCAACGGCATGGGGATGCAGAAGGCAACGGGAAACCACTGCATCAAAGACCCAAAGGGTATCCCGAGTACATGTAATTCTCTCAAATTACATTTATCATGATGGCTTCTTCTTGGGTAAAATATTCCGGAGGTAAAATAGTCACCCAATCAGATCTCCGGGTGGGGACTGCTCAGGGAGGAGTCATCAGAGTGGATAGAAACAACACCAACTTTTAAATTGAATAATCAAACAATATAAATTACATTAAAAAAAATTCCTTCCTTTTACTTATTACCATAGATTCGGTTTTCATAGTATAGTTCAAACTTTTTTTTTGTTATGCTTACATTTTAACAAAATATAATATATAAAAAATAATAAATTAAAGTTACGTGAAACATTATTGTTAACTGTCCAATAAGGATGTACCTAGAATCAGTTGACCTTTTGACAAGAAATTTGGAACACTCTTTCCTGAGGATAAAAAGTGCAAAAAAAAAAAAAAAAAGTATCCTAGACATAAGGCAACACAAGTTACTGTCTGCAATGACTTTGGTAGTACAGTCAACAGCCATTTATAAAAATAGCTTTGCCTCCAACAATAGAATTTACAATGACGAATCTAAAATTGCTGGCAAGTCGTCGTAATATCATATGTATACATTCCTATGCTGTGGATAAAAATGTGCATTTTTTGCTTATAACTTGTTCGTATCTACCCAAATTTTCGGCCTTCTTTCTTCATCGTATTTCTTGAACCAGAAACAAATGTCACGAAAGCTACATAGGCTGGACTTGTACAGTGGTTGTTTTCGGGAGTACACGTTGTCACTAGGGATGTAATGGAAATCTGCAACCGCAAGTGTGGAACTTTCGCGTCAAATCCTACATCGAAGTTCGCATCCAAAATTTTTAATGCGTATATATAGCAGATGTTTTGTTTATTTGAAATATATGTTATTCTTTTTTTCTTTACACTAGATTCTGCCCTTCGTCACTTAGCTAATAATGTGATTTTTTTACTATCTTACAATAAAAGTAACGATGAACTGAATGATGTTATTAGCTAAGTGACTAATTTACAAGTTTGAACTTGCATGTAAAGTGGCAGATTCATGGTCCATCTTATAGGACATTCATGTAGAACTACCATAAACTGCACTCGCCTGTTCATGCTAATAGAAGGGGTCCAACAAAATGTTCCACTCATATTTTCTCGCGGCACACCAGTGTCCTTATCGCACACTAGTAGGATATTTCTTCCAATAGCTTTCTCCAATATCTATAGCTTGTTGGATGGTTAGGAGCAGTGTTGGTTGTCTGGGGGTCCAACAACATGCAATACGTCCTACATGTAGTTCTGTATCTGTTTTCACGGCTCATCAAGAGTAATTTATCGAAAATCAGATCATCGTATGTCCTACAAGTAGGACTGTGAATGCACCACTAGAGCGGGGGAACGGCGGTTGGCGAGCACGCAACCGAGCTTTGTGGATGAGCAGTAATGCTCTGGCCTCGCATTCAGAAGGATGCAGGTTTGGATTCCTGTCCAGGATCCAAATTTGGGTTTTCCATGGTTTCCCCAAATTACTCCAGGTGACTAATGCCTTTGAAAGGCCATGCCAAAATTCCTGAATTTCTTCGCGTTCCTTTTGAGCCTCTAATGACGTCAACACCAATGAGGTGTACAGTCTCGTGCATAATTTTTTTTAAAAAAAAGGATAATACGTTGATGTGCAATGGCGTGGACTTGTCCTTGGCGCTTGAATTAGTCTAGTTAAGCCACGAACTCTGCAAAGTTCATATGACGTGTGCGTTACTATGTAAATAATTTAATCCACTTGTGAAATCATCCCATGTTTGTTGAAAGATCAGGCAAAAATAAACCAATATGTCAGTATTAGATGTAAATAATAAACTTTACTTATGAAAAAAGATTGGCATAAAATATATACTTATTTTGATTTTAAATTTATTTTTCATAAAATATTAAAATATAAATAATTATAATTTTATTTTGTCACATTGGCTTCCGCAAAACATCAGCATCCGCAGAGATGATCTCCGTTACAACCCTAGTTGCCTAGTGCAGAGTTAGCTTAGGAAATAGTAGGTTTTCTGGTAAATTTGAATGAAGTAAAGATTTAAGTCACGTTCTGAGGTGCGTGACCGTCCAGCGATCAGCACGAGAGGTGGCTGTGGTCGTTGCCATGCATCAGCTATTTTTATGACACATTTCGCGCCGGCAGGGCAATGCCGCGTGAACGATCTGGTAGTATCGCGTGTGACGGACATGCGCCGCAACGTGACTGGGCCCTATATTAACCCCGGTTTCCGACACCTCTGCCTCAAAAGTTCGAGAGTTGATCGCTCTGCCTCTGTGGTGGTCAGCGTCTCATTTAGCCGCCTCCATCAAGTTAGCCAGCCGCCCGCAACCCGTAAGCTAATTTGTAATTGGTTGGTATCTACTGCCGTGGACTCTGCTCGAAGCACCCCAAGTCTGTAACTTGGCACAGCTTGGATGTAATAAACGGCTAAGTGTTCACCTGAACTATTTGTTATTATAGAACCTGCCTGGTCTAATGGGTAGAATAAGTCAGAGCTGAGATACTAACATTACAGCTGGTGTCTGGAGACGCGTAGTTGCAGTACGGTGACGCAATTCTAACCATGTAAGTCTAATAGTACCTCCGGCCTACCATTCGTTCATCCTGGCAAGCGGCTATGAATGTGGCAATCGGAACAATAATTAGTCTTGAACTCCTGACTTAACCCTCGACCACATCGCAGACATCACACATAGCACTCATTAAAGTGACTTAACAATAATTGAATTCCACATGCCTTTTATTGTTTCAAAAAAAAATTGACCTAACCACTTCAACCTGCTTCAAAAATCGAATTATGTGGATAACCAAAATGCATTAAACCTATCACTTAATACACTTTTGCTAATGACAACATTGTCTATTTCAGGATCCAAAGTACGCATAGCATAAATTATAATAAGTAATTTCATAAAGAAAGCTCAGTTTGAAGTGCCAAAGAACTAAAACGCGTGCAATAATACATTGACTAAATTTTATTCTTTTTTTTCTTCCTATCGGTTATGATTAGGTCGAAATGCGGTCTACAATAGATTGAAAATGTCGCCAAAGGTACAGGGAACTATAAATATAACTTATTTTTGACCTCCAATGAGCGATATATCACAAAATTTTATTCTTAACTACTAGATATTGAGTACAAAACTACTTACCAAAAATATTACAATTCCGCTCTCCTTATTGAAGAGCTAATATATTATATAGTGTTTTGAGTAACAAATTCAGTTTAATTATATTCATAAAAATTCATAAAATCGGGAGCATATAACCAAATACGAATATAATATAAACAATCCAGAGATCAATAAATTCATCTTTGGTCAAACTCTTCGAACACATTATTTTTACAGTAAATTAATATTAGTAGTGCTTATTACATCTAATTCAGGTAATTTATTTACTGCATTCAAGAAAACTGAAAAAAAAACAACAACTAAATATTCAAAGTCAAAATACTAAATAGGCTTCCAAATTAAGTAGTATGTTTATTTTTATTTATTTTTTTCAGTTTTTTTGTGTAAGGTGTGAACCCCTTAATTACATTGTGATCTGTGGCTAGTAATTTTGTCAAGAAATGAAATTATTTCCTCCGTCCCTTGGTACAAAAAAACTACAAGGTTGATCAGCATGGGGAGGTGGTGCTAAGCATTATCTCTCAGCAGGAACTTAATCCTGTAAGAACCCTCATACAGCACTTTAAACTTCCTTCTCATTCTTTACGCGGGATGACTTAAAATGCGTCTGCACCAGAAAAAGGTCTCCCACTTCATATGTCATAGCCTTTCCACTCTAAACATGTCTTGCTTTATTCTTCGCCACTGCTTTCTTCAGGGTTTTTTCAGGCATTATTATTTTCTCTTCATAATCAAAAAGTAGTCTCGGGGAATTCAATGAGTTGATTTACTATCCTTGCCATAGGTTAATGGAACATTATCATGGGGGGTATCAGTGAAGTGGCATCGTGAGTTAGGTTTTTATGAATGTACTCCCACTTGTCTATGGTTAGGGGGTAACACTTACAGTTATTATCACATGTAGTGTGGAACCACAGCCCCATGTCCCTCATTATATGCTCACAGGGATTTTCCTGTGGTTGATAGTATGATGTAGTCATTACCTCCATCCCTTCCTTCTGTAGCCTTTCTGTCCAGTTCCTACTTTTGAATTGGGGAACATTGTCGGACAAGATTTTCTCTGGCTTTCCCACCTCCCAGAAAAACCCTTCCACTACCTTGTTGGCCAACACCGTCGCTGTGGCTTTCTTCAATAGGTATAATTTGATGTACTTTGAAAAAAAAAAAAAAAAAAAAAAACATCCATGATAACAAGGATTTGGGTAGCTACAACTCTTGAGACAGGGAGTGGACCGAGTATGTTGACCGCTACCAATTCCCTTGCCTTACAGGGTAATGTATTCATGTTTTCCCTGTGCAAGATCCTTCACCCTTTGGCAAATATCACATACTGATAGCAACCTGGCAACCCTACATGCCATGTTACTGAAGTGACAGATCTCCTTTAGAACTCGGTAACATTTACTAGACCCGTAGTGTCCGTACCTCATGTGATGTTGTAGTACCAATTTATCTACACACCTTCGGTACCCCAAATTTATGTTTTCTTGGCTGTTTTCCAGGTTGCATTGAAATATCACACCATTATGTAGACAGTAAAATTGTGTCAACTTCCCCTGGTAACCAGCGTCTTGCAAATGGTCCTTTACCATCTCGATCATCAAATCTTTTTCTTGGAATTACTAAAGTAATTCTCCCACTCATCCTCATATTGCACTTGTTTTATAAAATTAAGCTGAACCTAGTCTTGAGCTTCTTCTCCATCCTCCTTCTCTTCCAGTTCCACAGGCAACCTTGATAGACAGTCTGCCACCTGGTTCTCCTTCCCCAGCAGATATTTCACTTCGAATTCAAATTCTTGCATAAATAACACCCAACGGGCCAATCTCCCATGTGTTAGTCAGCAACTCATTAAAATGGACAGTATCTTGTGGTCCATGTAAAGTGTTGTCCTCCTGCCCATAAAGGTGTGCCTGAATATCTGGAAACTCCACACAATCAAAATGCATTCTTTCTCCATTGTAATTTTTTCCCTTCATCCTGCTTGTGAAGGAAATCATCCAATGTTCAACTTCTCCATCTTTCACCACTTCCTGGAAAACTTCAACCCCTCGCCTGTAGGATGAGTTATCTGCTGAAAAGTACAAATCTTGATTCCATTCTGGGTGTGACAACCCTCCGACACTTGGTTAATCTGCATAAAATCATCCTTGCACTCTGACGTCCACTACAATGTCGTCTTGGTATTCTCCAGTTTGCTTGGATGCTGTTCATGACCTGCCCTTTCATAAACTTCCTATAGTAGCCACATAAACTGTGGAAGCTCTTCAACTAAGCCTTGTTCTTTGGCAGAGGAAACTTTCCTATCACCTCCAACTTCAACTCATCTGTCACACCCTGTAGGTTCTCACATAACTGAGTAAATTTAACCATTCTCTCAGAAAAACACATTTCTTCTTCCTACGCATCATAACCTCCCCCCCCTCCCCCATTTCTCAGGGCCATTAGAATGTGTCTGTCTTCCTATGATCCTTAAGTGTTCCTGAAACTATCACCATATCGTCTATATAGTGTTACTTCATTTCGCAGGCTACTTCCAAGCACATGATCCAAAGCCCTTATAAAGCTCGCTACAGCATTATTTAATCCAAATGGCAACACACAAAATTGGTAGCACTTCATGGCAGAAAGCTATATATGTTCCTGACTCCTTATCCAATGGAACTTGCAAATAGCTTGAAGTGATATCCAGTGATGTCATATATTTAGCGTCATAAAATCTTCTTAGCTCATCCACCAGTTGCGGGTGGTCACTTTCAGTATGAGTGTTCTGTTGAGTACTCGTGTATCTTCAACCCGCCTCACAGACTTGTCCACCTTCTGAACAGCTAGTAGAGGGTTTATGTATACTCTTCGATTTTTCAATTACTCCTGTCATTTCCATACAGTCTAATGCTTCGTGCACTTTTGCCCATTGTGCTGGCATCGTTGGGTACGATTTCACCACAATGGTAAGGCCCTCTTTGACTTTCAACTTACAACTGTTACCTTGAATGTGCCCAGGCACATCCAAAGACATGTTGGAGAACTTGTCATGTCCTGAGGGACTGTGATTTATTTCCAAACTCAGGCATTCCTTTCTGTGTCTAATTGACAAGGCGTCTCCCTATGAGATCACCCGTATTCCACTTGATTCCTCTTCCCTGACTAGTGTCTGCTTCTTCAGTTTAAGCTTGATACATTTTCCTCTGTTAGTAAATGTCAGCGTCCCCTCCTTCAAATCAAGAATTGCTTCCACCTCCGAGAGCCAGTCAATCCCAGGATGAAGTCTACAACTGCACTTGCCTCTAGTGGCAGTCGCAAGCAGGCTTGCTCAAATTATAGATGTAGACGTAATTCACAAATGTTTCTACCACTCGTGCAACTTTGCATCCCATTTTGGCAATAATCATTGAAATTCAAGATGCAGGGGTTGCAGATAACTGTTCAGTGGAACACTAGTTACATTCTGTGTTGTGTACTCGTCAGTTTGGAATATACTGCAGTAAACCAGAACTTTTCTAGTAGCTACTGTATTCATTATATATAACCTACTAATCCGTATCAGACCAACAACACTCGGGTCAATACGAACTCAATGCAGCCTACTTTCAATGTATAACATCTTTAATAGACTTTGGTTGCCTTCAGCAGCTAATCATCTATGCAGTTTGTTAATTTTGCAATATTTCAAGATTCTCTGGTGTCAACAACAGATCATCATCCTCACAAGAAGAAACGCCAAGAAGTCACTATTGATCAGGTTAGTCTTACCGCACACATTAGACAATTAATCAATAACCACTTGGCCACCCAACGAACTTTGGTGTTATCGGTAGTACTCAAACCCTTGCACTACATGCACCAAAGAATTCCATTACAGGTTCCATCTCCACTTGGTTTCCCACAATTTCTCCTTCCACTTGTATCACATATTTAACAATTTCCATCTTTTGTCCCATAGCAGCAGTAGCCATCATTCCATCCACTGGCTGCTTACCTATCTTCTGCTCTGCTGTAATTCTCTTATACAGCCTCTCTGAAAAATGTGATTACCACTGCCGAACTGCCTCTGTTTCCTGGCTTGTTAACTTTTCCATTACTCTAGGAGAATATGGTTCCCTTCATTCTAGTTTATTGCCTTCTTGCAGCAACAGTTCTCATAAGTCCTTGCTGTAGATGTATCCAATGTACCCACTCAGCTGTTGTAAATTGCTAATGTTTTCATTCGCAACTATGGTCATGCCGCCACAGTCGGCTGTTGCGCGCCCATTATCACATCTTTGCGTGTGGTTACCAACTTTTCATTTGTGCCGCTGCCATAACTCAGCTCCTCTTTCTATGTCTTCCTTAACCTTAATTTCCAGTCTACTTAGTGACTTACTCAGATTCTTCCGAAAACAATATTTCCATTCAGACATATACCACTCGGCTGCCCATCAGCTTCAGCTCAGTTTTATCACAGAGGTTTTCTAACTTGCCGGCAATCGCCTGTTAAATTACACAGTTTATTCAATTTGTTCTCTCCTTAGTCCATTATCTCCAACCATTAGTCTTCCATTATCTCCCAACATTAGCTCTGATAAAATTTTCTCTGCTAGTGCTACTTCTTTTGGTTCTTTGTTCTTCCTTAGAATAGACCCTTCCGTTGTTTTGACCTCTCGTGTGGGTTCTGCATAAGGTAGCCTCATGTCGTCTCCTGTCTCCACTGAGGCTGAAGCAGTGACACACTAGTTTACTTGGTGCCCACTCTCTCAACTGCTACTTGTGCCAAAGGTATCGACACTTCCTACCAGCAATTTGATCTTGGTATGCATCTCTATATATGCTGGCTCTGCCTCTGCGACCATATTCTAATCCGTGCCTCTGTTCTCTGATATTGTAGCCACCGCGATTCTGGTTATCAAAATGATGGTAGCTCTCTTGTGGTTGCTGGGAGTTACCTCTCTCCCCTTTCAAGGCATTTCCTTCCATTTGTTCTTTGTGCGTGAATTGTGCTGGCTCTCTCTTCCCATACTCTTTTGCTCTCAGGCTCTTTTGTTGTTCATCCAACCTACCCAACATCTTTACTGCCTAATCGATTGTACATCATGGCTAACAAACACCACCTGTGTTGGCAAACCTGCATTGATCACTCACACAAATTCCCCTCTCTGAAAGGAGAGCTTAAATGCTGCAAGAATTCACGCACTTCAAGAAAAAATTCTGTTGTGTGCCACTACCTGATGAATACGCACTGCAATATATATGTCTATGGACTAGAAATGTTTTAAGAAAGCTAGCTTAAACTATGCAAACATTTCGCAGTTATCCGCAAACTGCTCTCCCTACATTCGGACATCCTCTTTGATGTGTTTGCCAATCATTTCAATCTTGTTTCTCTCTGTAGCCCTACAAAAATGTCCAAATTCTCTAATCTCTTTATAAAATTGAAAGGGTGTGTTCCACCATTGTCGCAAAAGTTATCCCAGCCCACCTTTCCTTCTACCATGAATGTTGTGAACACATTTATGTTTGGCAGACTCTTTCCTCACAACGTCTGGGACTCAGTTTCAGACTTTTCTCAATTTCCTTCTTCACCATAATTGGTATTTGCACCTGCAATCATTCATCCACTAAGTGGAAGAGTGGAAAAGAGAAAGATAAAGAACACAGGTAAAGTGCTTCCTACCATATAAATTCAGTCACTGAGAAGATAGGTAGAGTTTTGACCCATGTTAATATATTCAGCACATTTTCAATTGTAATAATACAATCATCAGCTACTTAATACAGTAGAACTCCAATTATCCGAAATAATTGGGACTGGTTTCCATTCGGATAATCAAAAATTCAGATAATTGGATTTTTTCTGAAAAATTGTCTATTTTAATTAATTACTATATGCATGTTGAAAATGGGAGAAAAAATTTATTTTTTTAACAAAATAAAAGGGCTTTTAATTAATTAAATGAAAAACTTTTACATGTTAAGCGTACTTAGAGTGCTGTACATTAGTACAGTATGTACATACCATACTGTAAATAAGTCATTGCTTGCTAAACATTGGTAAAAGTAAGCTGTTTGACTGTATTCATCAGTTTTTGGGCTGCCAAGTCACACATCCGCTTGCCAGTGAGAAGTTGCATATGATCAGACTTGGGCTGATGCTCCATCCACTTCAATGCATTTTCAAGGCCGGCAAATACTTAACTAACTGATGGTCCCGTGTCTGCTTCAACTTCGACATTAAGGTCATCTTCTTCCTTGACACTTTGTTCTCTCACACTTTCAATATTCATCATCACACGTCATCCACTCTCCTATAGCTTCAGCACTAACTTATGAACATCCATGAATTTTAATTAAAAAAGCGATTTAGATATTTAGCGATTCGAATAGTCTGAGTTCGGACCTCCTTTCAACCCCTCCACTTCCTATTTTTGATAACCAAAATGTGGGTCCCATTCTGTACCACCATACTCGAGCAATGGCCTGACTGTAGTTTTGAAACCAAAATCCCTCAATTCTCTATTACGTCCCCTCATTACCCTCTCTGGTAGCTGTAAAATTTTCAAACCTTTTTCTACCACATCCTCAATGACTCCTCCTCATTCGAGTTTATTATCAAATACGAGGGTTTTCCAGAAAGTAAATTACATTTGGAAATAAAAAAACTCGCCAAACAAGAAAAAGAAAATTTGTTGTTTATTTTTGAAAGGGACAGTCTTAAAATATTGTGTAAAGTCTTCATTTTAATTGATGCGCTTATCATAACGCTGCACAAGATATCAATTCTGTCTCTGTAGAAATCTGCTGCCTTAGATTTCAACCACAGGTTGACAATAGCTTGAAATTCTATGTCACTGTCAAAGTACTATGTTGTGAGCCAGAAGTTTATTGCTGGAAAGAGGTTTTAAATGCTTAGTGCCAGATACACTTTGAATGGTAGGAGATAAACACCTCCCATCCAAGAGTTGTGTGAATGTGTGTTGTTGTGAAAAAACATATAATTTGATCTCGATTATCCCCAATGCCTTAGTTTTGTCAATGTTTCACAATACCTTTCTGAGTCAATTGTTACACAACGTTCAAGGAAATAAACCAGAAACACTCCTTCAGTGTCCCAAAACACAATTGCTGTATTCTTTCTCGCTGACAATGTTTGCAAACATTTTACTAATTTTCTAGAAGACCTTGTGTGTTTCCATTCCAAGGACGGGCTTAGTCTCACAATTAATATACTTTACCATGTCTTATCTCCTATTACAACAAGTTCGAAAAGTGTATTATTATCCTTGTCATAGGCTTCGAGGAAATTCAACAATGCAACAAAATGCTGTTTGTTGTGGTCTTGTGACGTTTTTAGCACCCTTCTTGCACAGAACTTGTAATAACCAAGCTTCTTCAGTACAATTTCATTTCGTAAACTTCGTGAAATTTGAGGGAAATGAAGTGAAAGTTCCGTAATTGTAAAGTGGCAATTTTCACAAATTTTGTTGTTGATTTTCATCATCAGTTCATTCATAAGGCTAGGCTGATAACTGCAGTTCTCACAGTGAGGCCATTTTTAAATTGAATGCTCTCATTATTCCATCTCTGTACACCTCACAAATTAGCTGATGAGTTTCAATCATTTTAAGGTTCTTCACAGGTAAAATCTAATCACTGATCACTACTCTTGGGATTTTCTTTTGAAGTGTACATTCCAATATTTCACAATGAACAAAGTAGAAAAGCCATGGTCCACATGCTACGCAGCATGATGCTTACTGAATGTAGAAATATTTTGACTCCAAGATGGCTGGCTCCAATTCCACCCATCTCCATGCTAGGCACAAATCTAAGTTACTTTCTGGACAGCTTTTGTATTATGCCAAAATATTTATGCTTCAGAAGTTCAACAATCAATTCTTTACCTAATAGTTATAAAGAGCCTTTTGTTTTTGTAAACATATATCTGACTGTTTTGAATGTGATAAAATAATTACTAATGCTTTTATTGTCTGATTATCTGTTTATCTTTCCTTGTGTAATTAAGTTTAACTCTTCTTTCTTCTTTAAACCCGCAGACAAGTTTCAAGAGAAGTTATTGGCTGATGAACTCTCTTGGCAGAAGAAGTATGCAATACTACCTGTCAGCAATACTGGAAAGAGAGAATCAGATGAGGTTTCAAGCTTGTCTGGGCTTAGCGGTGATGCAGAAATAAGTGTTGGGTAATATTTTATGTATAATTATTCAGTTGATATGTGTGAAATACCTTGTTTGTTGCAAATTTAAAACAATGTTTGGTAATATACAGAATAATTCAAGAGGAGTGGTAAATATAGCAGGAGGTGGTGGTTTGAACGATATTGAGTAAAAAAAGTCCAGATAAATGTATCTGATTTCCATTCGCTTTGGAGATACAAGTGTTGAAATGTTATGCATAAAATAAACCTCAGAAAATGATCAAGAGTACACAAATAACTTATTGTAGTAGTTAATTCATGCAAAAACACATGCATATTTACAAAAGTTAAAATTAAGTGATCAAAAATCCAACTATTAACTTCAATACACTTGGCAGCTCTCTTCACAACAGTACATGTAGCTCTTCTGAGTATGTCTTGGTGTACTTTTATGAGAGTAGCAGTGTTTACAATGCAAGTGAGTAATTCGTCTCTTGTGTTTACATTTTCTTTGTACCCTTCATTTTGCAACCATCCCCACACAAACAATATAAAGATAAGGTCCGGCAACCTGGGAGGTTCCAGAACATATATGTCCAAAACGGATGAAAATTGGACACGTTATATGAACCTTTTTACTTAATATTGTTCATATTACTATCTCCTTCAGTATTTACCATTCCTCCTGAATCACCCTACAATGAGAGAGAAGACATTGAAAATAAGGAAGAGTAGGAGAAATAATCCCAACACTGATCATTAATGAGGGCAGCTGACTAGTGAAGACCACAAAAATGCAATCAAGAAGAATGTGTAATATTTTGGTGGTGAACTTCCGTTTTGTAAGTAGGTGAGACACATGGTGAGGAGATCTTTTATTAATAAAAGGTTTTGTAACAAAGCATTAAATGTGCTGAAATCAGTTCAATGGACGATCTAATAACATAGAATTTTCGGAGTTGTTAATCTTGGGACAAAGGTACAAGGTATGGGCATTCTGCGATCTACGGATGTGCATGGTTTTTGGTGAGAGGCATTGTACAGAGTCTTGAAGGACAGAAAGTATGTAAATCCTTTAGATTGAAGTAGTATGATCAGTAGGTGGTGGGATGCTGGTATCAGAGAGCTGTCTCAAAACCTCAGCTTTGTAGTCACCGCAGTTGATGACTAGGTTGGTTCAGACCTTGTCAGCTGGGATGATGATGATCTTATCCTTGAATATTTCTTCCATTTCTTGGGTTTCAGTGGAACTAAGACTGTTGGAGTATGGAATGGAGTTCAGGAAAGAGGTGGGAAACTGGGTGGATGTGAAGAAAAACTGAACTGAAGGAGGGTATGGATTTGGGTATTGAGCACTTGAACTCATCATACCAAATTGTCACTCTCTTCTGTGGTAGCAAAGAGAACAGAGGGCATTGATGTGAAAAGATACCCCCCATTTTCTCAAACATCTGTACAGAGTCTTTGTTCCTCTTTTTTATGTCCATTGAAGTCACTTTCTTACATACTACCATCCCCCACTGTCAGACTCTGTCAAGGAACACTGCCTGGAAATGTGGTCCCCTACAATCTCTTCAGCAGATGCTTCCTAATTTACTTGCTTCACTTCATTCTTTTAAAAATCTTAATCTCATTTATAGTGATGCCTAATGTATTTTAATAGTTTGTTGCTTTATTTAATGAAACGATTGTGTTCCTTTTAAAGTCCTGTCTTGTGCTTCCTAAGTGATGGGAGTTGGTTATTAAGCAGGCACAGTATCCGATTTGTCAGTAACTATAATAAACTTGCAGCTAAGGTTGCTAGCAGGGTATAAAAGTAAAAAATACACATATTTGATCTACTTAATCAAGGTACACAGTAATTTATGTAGAAATATTCCATTTTCAATAAGGAATTTGCTTTGAACCAACACACATTACACATAAGTAATAAATTCTGTTAAAGTGATCCTGGAAAATAATTAACGACCAGTGATTGAAATTTGCTACCCAAATATGAAAAGCTCTTTCAGTAATGATTTAGCACTAGAGTGAAATTGCCTTAGTTCTCTTTTATGTTGTTAAAAAATTTCCCCAATTTATGTGTGAATATAAAGCTGTTCATTGCCATTTGTGAGACAACAATGGCCGATCTATATCATACACCTTTCCTAATCAAGTCCTTAAAACAAAATTAAATTTTCTCCTCTCTCATAAAACTTGAATGTGAAGGTATCGATTCTCTTTCATGACCATTTCACACAAGAAAATTCACTAAATAGGTTGTAAAACAGAAATGGTCAAACATGGGAGCTTTCAAAAATGGTGGCTTGCAAAATACACTGAATAGCCAAAGAAACTGGTATAGGCATGCATATGCAAACACAGAGATATGTAAACATTCAGAGTACGGCACTGCAGTCGGCAATGCCTATATAAGACAACAGGTGTCTGGCGCAGGCATTAGATCGGTTACTGCTGCTTCAATGGCAGGTTATCATGATTTAAGTGAGTTTGAATGTGGTGTTATAGTCGGCGCACAATAGATGGGACACATCTTCGAGGTAGCGACGAGGTAAGGATTTTCCCGTACGACCATTTCACGAGTGCACCGTGAATATGTGAAATCCGACATCGCTGTGGCCGGAAAAAGATCCTGCAAGAATGGGACCAACGACGACTGAAGAGAATCCTTCAACATGACAGAAGTGCGACCCTTATGCAAATTGCTGCAGATTATAATGTTGGGCCATTAAGTGTCAGCATGCAAACCATTCAATGAAACGGAGCCGAAGGCCTACTCATGTACCCTTGCTGAGTGCACAACACAAAGCTTTACGCCTCGCCTGGGCCAGTCAACACCGACATAGTATTGTCGATGATTGGAAACATGTTGCCTGGTCTGAGGAGTCTCATTTCCAATTGTATCGAGCAGATGGATGTGTACGGGTATGGAGATAACCTCATGAATTCATGGACCCTGCATGTCAGCAGGGGACTGTTCAAGCTGGTGGAGGCTCTGTGATGGTGTGGGGCGTGTGTAGTTGAAGTGATATGGGACCCCTGATACTTCTAGATACAACTGTGACAAGTGACATGTACATACTCATCCTGGCTGATCACCTGCATCCATTCATGTCCATTGTGCATTCTGAAGGACTTTTGCATTTCCAGAAGGGCAATGTGAAACCCCACATGTCCAGAATTGCTACAGAGTGTCTCCAGGACCACTCTTCTGAGTTTAAACACCTCCGCTGGCAACCAAACTCCCCAGACATGAACATTATTGAGCATATCTGGGATCCCTTGCAACGTGCCGTTCGGAAGAGATCTCCGCCCCTCGTACTCTTACGGATTCCTGGACAGTGGTGCAGGATGCTTGGTGTCAATTCCCTCCAGCATTACTTCAAACATTAGTTCAGTCCATGCCATGTCGTGTTGCTTGCGGGGCCCTACACGATATTAGGCAGGTGTACCAATTTCTTTGGCTCTTCAGTGTACTTAATACTTGAGCTAAAACTGAGACAACTAGTAATGTAAGTGGGGGTCATGTGATAGTACTGGCCAATGAGATTCAGCTTATATCACAATAAAAATTAGTGTCCTCCACAGAAAGCACTGCAAGTTGGTTTGACCAATCATTTTATTGTCTTGAAATTATTAATTTTTATTATGTGGCACATAGAAAAATTTAATGACTGTTGACTGTTACATGATCAATAGCATAGTGATAAATTGATCATGGCATGTGCAAAAATTTTGAGATATTGTGCTGCAACCTAGTGGTAATGTAATCACTCCTTATCCATGTTAGCAAAGGCAAGCAACTTGACTCTGAACTATTTAATACATGTGACTTTGATTGTTCATAATTTTGCCAAATACTGGTTGAATTTCAGAAAATTCCTTTAATTTATGACATTACCAAAGTGAAAAACTTGGCAAAACTTGTTAAATGAGGTATCATTTTAAAGTTTAAGTTTGAGGGAGAAAGCTGGCTCGTCACATAAAAACACCTTTTTAGAAATAATACTTATCATCCTCAGGTTTGGTTATTTTAGGGCAAAATACTGACAAAATTTTACTACTTCGTAGTCCAAAATACTTGGATATCAAATCAATGTTTCTATTTCCATATCTTAGCAAAGAAAATTGTTAGGAGTATTTTAGGAGTAGTTTATTGGAGCAGAATAGTTTGTTTTGGTTTTATAAAAGAAATAGGCTTGGTTCAGGAACGAGGTTCCATTACAAAAAAAAAATAAAAAGAAATTAGGACACCTTCAATTCTAAAGTTTATTTCCAGGCACTGCCATAGTCAAACCTATTGCTGTGGAAACCTATTGCTGGACCCTTTGGAGCAACAAATCCTAAACAAAATCTCGCTCAAACCTTGTGTGCAATTCAGTTACATAGTTGATACATTTATGATCTGGTCCACCACCTCCTAGTCTCTCAGTTCCGTTAATTATAGCCAGTAAACCAACTGCATCTGAACTTATTGACACAAACATATTTCCTTTCTTGATGGTGGCCTACCTCTAAAATTTACAATACCTACATTTTGACAATTATCATCCCTTCCATACCAGTCATTCTGACTGAGCGTGGTGGGTGAACAGTTAACATTCTGGCCTCGCATTCGGGAGGACTCCAGTTCGAATTCCCGTCCGGGCATCCAGATTTGGGTTTTCCATGGTTTCCCCAGATCACTCCAGGTGAATGCCGGGATGCTTCCTTCAAACAGGCCATGGCCGAATTCCTTCCCGTTCCTTG
The DNA here is from genome assembly GCA_031002005.1 of Vandiemenella viatica. Classification (NCBI taxonomy): domain Eukaryota; kingdom Metazoa; phylum Arthropoda; class Insecta; order Orthoptera; family Morabidae; genus Vandiemenella; species Vandiemenella viatica. The sequence goes on along the minus strand of JARYHS010008074.1, from coordinate 283,703,320 downwards.
TCCCCCATCCCATCCCGCCTCTAATGACCACGCTGTCAATGAGGCGTTAAGCCCAAGGGGGAAAAAAAAGTCGTCGTTCTGAAGCTAATAACCTATTGGAGAAGTATCATTTTCCAGGTACTCACAAAACATATGATAAACTCTCATTTCCTGCTGCGACTTCCTGAACTTGTACAGATACAAATTTCTCGTGCTACAGCCCATCTTTCCTACAACTATTCCAATCTCACATCTCTAAAAACTTACCTTAGCACCATATAAATCACACACTTTTCCCCTGGTCCAGTGTTCACTAATATAATCCTTCGTCATGGGTATGACTTCCTACATTCCTTCCCAGAAATGCACAGCCTTCTCCACAAAATACTGCACACTGCCCCTTGCACATGCTCGGGTAGGATGCCCAATCTCTTGCTTCACTAATACACAACTTGTGATTTTCCAAAACTGGCACTGTCTCATAGACCACTGCACAAATTGAAGCATGTGTTCCACTATGACCATCCACTGCAATACGATCACGGGGAAATTTTTTTCCCATCATTCTACATGTGACATGCACCACAGCACACTTCATATACCAACTTGTTTCCGTTTGTTGTACTATTTGATACCTAGGTGTCACTGCTAACCAAGTTTCCATCAGAATGAATGGTTACAGGTAAACAGTTTATACCAGCAAACTAGACAATTCAATGAAACCACATTCTAGTGCTCTTATTTTGAGCAACTTAAGCAACTGTTTTATGGTGAGGGTTGTCCCTGGAAACAATACTGTGTGAACTCTGCAGATGGGAATTAGCTTACCAACATATCCTTGGTTCACGACTTTCCCTGGCCTCAACTCCCTTCTAGTAAATTCAGCACTAATTTTTATTCCTTCACATACAAATATAATTGCTAATTTTATTATTTTATTCATATTTATACGATTATGGTTCAATATTTTTGTGATGTTCACCCACTTCCACTAATTATCAGTTCAGTATTTTCCCAGCTTTTCCCCCCTCTCTTTGGTCCCCATTCATGTGATGTTTCTTGAAGTGATCACTTCCAATCTCCACACCATGTCTCATCTAATTCTAATGTTCACAACTGAAATATTTTTGATGTTCATTCTTAGTGTTTTTCACATATGCTAAGTGTTGGATTTTGCTTTTCTTGTCCTCCTTTATTTTCACCACATATATTTGTCATTCTCTGGAACATTTAAACTATGATTTGTTATTTATTGAACAGTAACAGTATACTGCTTATTTACACATATATATTTATTTGACAATTTTCCATTTCAGTACATTGGAGTTATTTTTTGTGTCATTATTCTTGGAGGAAAGAAATTCTATTGATATTTCCTGACATTGAGATTGTGGTACATACTGAACACTTTCTTGTCCATCTTCAAAAGCTTTACTTAATTTATTTGCATTGATATCTGACAATGTTTCCAAATTTACTTTTAAGCCTTTCATAAAACTTCGATTTTTATTTTCACTTGCAAAAAAATTAATAGCAATGCTATGTGCTTTTGCTGAACTTGTTAAACAATGATGTAAAACAGGTTACTTGTTTATACATTAGGAAGTGATACAAACTTTGACTTTTTTTCAGTTGTAAATTTAAATTGTAATTTAAATTACTCCCATAATTAAGCTGTTTTTTTATTTTCCTTAGTGTGATTTCAGATTTATTATTGAACTGTTTATTCGCTAATACATTGGATGCTTCAATTACAGCTCTACTTTGCTGGGATCTGGTGCAGGAAGAATAAAATTAACTGCAGATGATTATTTTAAACTGAAAACTTGTAGTGTTGGTAGTTTAGAGTTCAAGGAGAGAACAAATCAGGTAAGATCCATTGTTTCATTATCAGTTTCAATATATCATAACATAGTAGTTAATTATGTATTATTGGTATCCTAGGAATAAAGTTTTCATGATACAATCTCACATTACTTTTTTCCATGCTATTCATTTTCTGTTCCTGAGCTTATAGCTTAAAATAATGGGGCACCATAAGGTAAAGAGAGAACATTTGTTCTGTCGATTTGCTGAACAGCTGGTTTTCAAATTATAATAATCGAAAGCTGCCATGGGCAGAGTAAATATTTTCGATGCTCCCTGGCTGGTGACCTCGTATTTAATTCTAGAGCAGAGCTGCATTGAAATGTGCTTGTGTTCATTGTTCTGGAAGGTTTGAGTGGTCTGGCCAATCAGGAGTGTGTAGCTTTTTCATAGTTGGTTAAGTAGCAGAAGGGTGAAGTCATGAGTTTTTCTCTTCACAGCGAGGCCACTTTTTGATTTACTATCATCTAGATTATTATCAATTTTCCATTTTAATCATTTTTATTTTCTCTTGTAAATTATATATATTTTCATATACCTTTCCCTTTACCATTTCCATGCTTTCCACCTTCATAAATTCATTCTGTTCCTTCCATACTGCCTTTCACAGAGTATGCCACAATATGGTGTTACTATTAAAAATTCCTGTGTCTAGATGCCACCCACGACTTTGGTCTACATTCCACTTGTTCCTCTTCCAACAGTCCTTAGCACTCTTCCTCTTAGTACTTCAGCAGTATGTCCTAAAAATCCACCAACACTCATCACACCTCATTACTTACATAAAATCCTTCTCCTTGTATTTTGTATTTTCTGTCATTGTTCATCGACGACATACAATTTTTAGCAATCAGAACTATAAACTAATCAAACAAGCACAAAAACATCTCTCCAAACTGTCTTCCCATTGCAAGAGCTATTTGATTTTGGGCCTGCGTCTTCTCAACCCACACAAATTTATTTTATTTAATTTCAATGGAGCACACGCTCCAGTGGCAATTTCCCTACACACCAAACTTCCCCCTATACTGCACCCACCTACATTTGCCCTCTAGAAATTTCAACTTTAAATACTTTTAATGTTTTCAGTAAGTTATTCATCATTCCCCTTGGTAACTCATTCCAATCCCTGACACCCTTACCCAAAAAAGAAAATCTTCCCACACCATTGTGCCTGAAATCGAGTGCCAGCTTGTGGTCATGGTCATCTTTTCCCTTCCATGAATTACTTTTCATACCTACTGCAATATCTTTCCATGCCTCATCGCCAGTATACGCCCTGTACACTCCCATCACTCTCCTCATCCTCCTCCTGTCTTGCAATGAATCCCATTCCAGCTCCTTTATCATATCCGTCACTGATTGCATTCTGCGATAAATTCCAGAAACAAATCTAGCAGCCCTTCTTTGCATCTTCTCAAACTCCTGCATTTGATATTCAAAATGTGGGTCCCATACTACACTACCATATTCGAGCAATGGTATGACCAAAGTTTTGTAACCCAATTTCTTTACTTCTCTCGTGCATCCCCTCATCACTCTCTCCAACAAACATATTACCTTTCCTCCACTTTTTTCCAAACCCCATGCTTTTCTCATATAAACAACATTCTCATCACGCACCTTTCGTCACTCATTCTCATCATACATATTGCTATCCATTTTCTACTCCTGGTCAGGGCCGGCTTAAGGTATTTCAGAGCCCCCTTTCGAAGTTTGATTTTGGGGCCCCCTACTGCTTTTCTGGATGTACATTTGCCTACACTTTTGATAATTTTCGATACTTTATACACACACACACACACACACACACACACACACACACACACACACACACACACACACATATAATAACAATGTTCGTCGTCCCAGTTACCTTCATCTGTGGTAAGTGTTGGGTCATATTTCCCTATCGTTCCTTAGTTTTATATATGTATACAGGGTGTTACAAAAAGGTACGGCCAAACTTTCAGGAAACATTCCTCACACACAAACAAAGAAAATATGTTATGTGGACATGTGTCCGGAAATGCTTACTTTCCATGTTAGAGCTCATTTTATTACTTCTCTTCAAATCATATTAAACATGGAATGGAAACACACAGCAACAGAACGTACCAGCGTGACTTCAAACACTTTGTTACAGGAAATGTTCAAAATGTCCTCCGTTAGCGAGGATACATGCGTCCACCCTCCGTCGCATGGAATCCCTGATGCGCTGATGCAGCCCTGGAGAATGGCGTATTGTATCACAGCACATACTAACGAAACTAAAATGAGCTCTAACATTGAAAATAAGCGTTTCCGGACACATGTCCACATAACATATTTTCTTTGTTTGTGTGTGAGGAATGTTTCCTGAAAGTTTGGCCGTACCTTTTTGTAACACCCTGTATATATACATACACGGTCTACATTCTTTTATATCACAATGTACATTCGTAGAAACACTGGTAGTTCGATTTAAAAATTTATTTAATGAATCCTTTTGCCGCAACAGCTTTTTTTTTAGGATATCACACCTATGTTTTCTTTTTTTAGCACCTGACAAGTATTTTTGATCCATTCTACACTCTTGTGCGAAACAAATCACAGGTTCTGATACCACCAGACATATACACACAAACTGTGTTCGTGCTTCACACCTGACTGGTTTGCCGAACCAAGGTACGTTTGGGGTCTGTTATTTGAACGCGCTTGTCTCTATTAACAGCAGAAATCCCAAACAACCAGGAGGAATTGTGAGCAAACGTTTCTGGTATTTCTGGTAACCGACGGGAACAGAAATGGAAAACTATATTGTCGTTGGTTCGAGAGAAGGCCGACAATCGTGGTATTCACTAAATCTGTCCTGTTTGTGGGAAAATAGGATCAACAATGAAGGTGCTCTCGACACTAGGACTATTGTGAACGAAGCTTGTTAACATTCTAAATTTGTAGATTATTTAGTTTATCAGAAAAATTGTCGTTAACTAAAGACAAATTTTGAAGGGGATCTTGGCGGGGCCCCCTAAGGCTTGGGGCCCCCCGCGACTGCAGTTCTTGCGGTAGCCTTAAACCAGCCCTGATCCTGGAAAATCAAAAATCCTAGTTGTGATGCTTTCTTTCACCTCACTCTCCTAACCTTGGCTTTCTTTTCTCTCCAAGGGACTCGCTTTCTCTCCCTCCCCTATATTTCAATCAGACTAATCATATTAAGGACACTCTTTCATTATGCCACATCCTCTGCTGGTGGTATTATTTTAATATTAGAGACAATAGTGAAAACCAGTGTAATAACCTGAAACCTTGCCTTCATCAGCTCTTATCTCCATCTCAGTAAGGGTCACCTCCAATCTCCCAAACTCATCCCTCTCTCCTATTACCAAGTGGTAATGCTGTGCCCTCGCATTCTTTAGGATGTTTTGTTTTTCCATGGTTTCCCCAAATCACTCCAGTCGCATGCTGGGATGCTTCCTTCAAAATGCCATGGCTTAAAGATCAAAGGAAAAAAAAGCCCTTCTATTCCAAGAATTCCTCACCTCTATCCTCTTGTTACATTCCTTCCTAAATTCAATCTTTAACACCAATAATTCGTATTACACCAAATCGAGGGCCATGATAGAACTTTCAAAACTCAAAACACCTTAATTCTCCCACCCCATCCGGGCATCCAGATTTGGGTTTTCCATGGTTTCCCAAATCACCCCAGGCAAATGTCGGGATGCTTCCTCCCCATTCCTTGCCCTCCATCCTTTCCCGTCTCTAAACACCTCGCTGTTAAGAGACGTTACGCAGTTTAAAAAACATTAATTCTCTCAGTTGATAGGGCTTGACCACTGTGGTCATGGATCAGAACAATTACGTGGCTGAAACCCTTAGACATCTTTCCAACACCTTGATTTACCAACCTCAGAACACTGACACCACTAACAAGATCTGCCTAGAAACTAGTTCTTTCCTCAAACTCCAAAGTTCCTTGAAAGATCTCTCGCACAACTCCATTTCCCTTCTTACTCCTAAGACTCCTCTGACCTCCACCCTTTATCTTCTTCCCAAGATACATAAGCTAGGCAATAGTGAATTCCCCCCAGTCTCTACCAATGGGTCTCCCAAGGAGTACATTCTGCAGTTGTTCACCAACACCTACAACCTTTCGTCCAGGCCCTTTCTTCATATGTCAGAAACCACACCTATTTCTTAAAGTATCTGTCAAAAGTTTCAACAACTCTACCTATAGATTCCTTCCTTGTTGCCATAGAAATCACTACACTTTACACCAATATCTCCAATTGTCAGGGCCTCGAAGACCTTGTACATTATCTTGAGAGGCACCTTTTACACATTTTCCATACCACTACCTTCCTTACTTTACTGACCAATTTCATCCTAACCAAAAATTTCTTAACCTTCCAATCGCATGTATACCTTCAGATACGAGGCACTACTATGGCCACTCACATTGCATCCTCCTATGCCGTCCTTTTCCTGGGCAGATAAAAATCTTCTATTCAAAAGTTTATTTTAGAAACCACTGTGTATTTTAGATATATAGATGTGATTATTATGTCCGGAACCCACGTTGAAATCCTCCTACCGAGCATGGTGGGTGAGTGGTTAATGCACTGGCCTCACATTCGGGAGGATGCTGGTTCAAATCCCCGTCCGGGCATCCAGATTTAGATTTTCCATGGTTTCCCCAAATCACTCGAGGTGAATGCTGGGATGCTTCCTTCAAAAAGTCCATGGTCGAATTCCTTCCCACTCCTTGTTCCCAGTTCCATCCCACCTCTAATGACCGTGATGTTGACAAGGTGTAAAGCCATAAGTAAAAAACAAATCCTCCTCCTTGAATCCCTGAAAGTCTTTGAACATCGTCTAATCCATAAACTACACTTGGTCCTACTTTTTTTTATCAACATCACTTTCTTGGACATAACTGGTGCGCCTCTGTCCATATGAAACCCGCAACAGTATCTCCACTTTAATAGCTGCCGTCCATATCATGCAAAACATTCTAGCCTATCAATCGGAGGTAGTCATATGCTCCAACCGAGAATCTTGCACTGAACTCCAACAACCTGACAAGCCCTTATATCTTGTAATTTACTAAATTGATCCACAAACGGACATCCTGAACTAAAAACTGTCCACCACCCTAAAACACACAATCCTGTCTTTCTCATCCAGTTCTCTCCTGGCCTGGAATTCCTGAACCAAATCCTACATTGTGGTTAAGTCATTCTTAGATCTATACCTGAAATGCATTGCATTCCGCCCTCTCACAACACCCTACATACCTTCAATAGACCATCTAACTTCAAAATATGCTGGTGCACAAATACAAATCCTATAGAGCTCCCTCTGGCAAAACCCACTCCTTCATAAGCCATACCACCTGTACCACATCCCATGTACCAGATTACCTGCCTCCCTTGCCATAAAAATTACATTGGCCCCATTTCAAACCAGTTATCCATTAGAATTAATGGTTACAGAAAAACAATTTACTCCTAAAATCTCAACCATTCTCTTTCTTTCCATGCCTGCTCTCACCACTCTTGAGACTACAATAACTGTCTCACAATCAAAGCCCAGAAACCACATGCCCATCTGAACCCCAGAAATGTGAATTGGCCTGCCAACACATTCTGGATACCAGGCACCCCTGAGCCTTGATCTTCTATAAAATCCACCAGTTTCACCCTGGTATACCCATCACTTGCTGGTATGATTAATATATATAGCCTTTACTTCAATATTTTTTCCTACTTCATTATTAAAAAAAAGGTTCACCTCCTTCGCATGTACATTTTATTCTCTTATTTTGATTAATTTCTCTCCTGCATTTATGATTTCCACTGATATTATAGTTGCTCCCCTGCTGCCTCCAATTGTTATAACCATTATTCATATGGCTGTTGACTATGGGCACTTGCGTGAACTCAGTCACATGTTTCTATTTTCTTTAAAAAGTGCACAAAATATTCTGTTTGTGTGTGTAAAATCAAAGTTAATCACACTTTATACTAACGTGTCATAGTTAGCTGGTAGAGTTAAATGTAGTTTTGTTTTTCCTAGTTTGACCTGTAGTTACAGATTGTGTAATGCTTGCAGTGTTTACACTGCAGCATATGGTGAGGCCTTTATTTATTTATTTGTCGTATGGCAAGCATTTAATACAATAATAAATATATACAATGACAAGAACGTTGGTAGCGTTCACAAGCTGATGTCCAATTCTTCCAGCCATTCTAAGAAGGAACTTGTAACTCCAATAACATCTTCATATGGTCCATCATACTTCCGTAGAAGGCATTCCCTGATAATATGCTCCACACTCTGGGAAGGAGCACCGCAGTCACATGCAGGAGAATCCTGAAGACCCCACTTATAAAGCATGGCGTTGCATTTCGCATGGCCTGTTCTTAGGCGATTTAGTTTGACCCACTGGTCTCTAGTTAGATGGAATCCTGGAAGTCCAGTTGTGGGATCTTTAATATATGAATGTTTTACAGATACAGAGTTCCAGCTTTATCGCCATTTTTGCATGACATCAAAGTCAAATACATCTTGCCATACCGGATTTCCTGATTTAAGACGAGTGGGTGGTAAGTTATTTAGAACCTCGTGGATTGGGAGATTCTGTGGATGATCAGGATGGTGTAGTTTTATCCACTCACGTGCCATTGCTTCTTGGCGTCTTATCTCTGGAGGTGGTATTTTACTGATCAGGTGCAACCAGGGGACTGGGGTGGATTTTAGGGTGCCAGTTACTACTCTCATACACTCATTCAGGTGGACGTCGATTTTTCTAGTATGAGTACTACGTTGCCACACTGGAGCACAGTACTCAGCAACAGGGTAAACCATGGTGAGAGCGGTAGTTCGTAGTGTGTTCGAATCAGCTCCCCACGAAGTACCAGCTAGCTTCTTCATGATGTTTCGTGTTTTCAGTTTCTGACTAGTGTTTTCGAGGTGTTTTTTGAATGTTAAGGAGCGGTCTAAGGTGATGCCAAGATACTTAGGATAGAAATTATGTTTCACTCTCTGGTGGCAGAAGTTTACTTTGAGCTGCTGGTGTGCTATTCTATTGCTCAAGTGGAATGCGCATACTTCTGTTTTCATTGGGTTCGGACAATGTCTCCACTTTCTATAATATGTGTTCAAGGTTTCTAAGTCGTTAGAGAGAATGCTCTCACCTTCCTCTAATGTGGCAGTTTGGACGGCGATAGCTAAGTCGTCAGCGTAGCAGAATTTATTGCCGGTTGTTTCTGGCATGTCACTGGTGTACAAGTTGAAGAGCAATGGAGCTAGTACTGACCCTTGAGGTAATCCATTTTTTATTGTGAATGACTTACTTGTCTTATGTCCGACGGTGACCTTAAAATATCGGTTGGTCAGCATATTCCTCAGGAGTGATGTTAGTTTCCTGCAGGGTATATGTTTTTTAAGTTTAAGTAGCAGTCCATCCAGCCAAACTGTATCATATGCCGCTGTTAGATCGACAAAGGCTACTGGTGTTTTTAACTTCTCCTGAAATCCAGCCTCAATGTATGATGTCAGTGCTAATACTTGCCCACAACAGCTCCGTTTTAGTCTGAAACCTGCCTGATATGTTGGTGTTATGATATTTATTATTCCTTGTATGCGGTTAAGGATGAGGCGTTCTAGAACCTTATAGCAAACACTGAGTAGAGCAATAGGTCGATAGCTTGAAGCATCATCTGCTGGTTTGCCTGGTTTGAGGATCGTCAAGGTGTGAGCCATCTTAAATTCTGGGGGGACTATCCCAGTGTCCAGGATATCACTGAAGAAGTTCTTGAGCCAAGTTCTTACCTGCTTGCCGAGATATCTTATAAATTCAGGGAATATGCCATCTAACCCTGCAGCCTTCCTCATTTTTAGCATTCTGATGTCTTTCTCAACTTCTTCATGACTAAATGGATTAGAAAGGATAGGATTATTTATAAGGTTGTTATCCATTGCAATCATCTCTTTCTCCATCTGTTTCTTCATGGCAGGATCTATTGGGACTTTGTCAGCTCTTGTTTTGATGTGCAATGCCATTTCAGCTGGTATAATTCCTGGCTCCTCTTTGCACTTGTTTGAGGCTGCACCCAGTTTTCTAAGGAGAGTCCATGCATTTCTACTGGAGTAAGTAAAGTTCATTTGAGAAGTTGGCTCTTTTCATTTCTGTTTCCTCCCTTCATTCAGTTTTTCTAATATTCTTTTTCCTGTTTCAGGGTCACCAGTTTTTTGATAATTTTCATATAAAGTTTGCGTAGATTTGTCCCAGCATGGAATGTATTGTTTCCTGTACCCTTGAGGGATGTTTCGTCTAGCTGCAGCAATAACAATACCTACAAATCTCTTGTAGTTTTTCACTTTTGGGGGTATCCATCGCAGGTTATTATCTACCTCGGAGCTATAATTGTCCCAGTTTGCCCTCTTTAAATTCCACCTTGGTTTATGAATCGATCTGATAACAGGTATTGTGATACCAACACTGATTAGTGTGGGCCTGTGTTGGCTTCTGGGAAAATGCTGAAGGACTTTTCTTATGTGGTCTAAAGGTTTTCTTTCATCTGTGGAAACAAATACCAGATCAGGATTGGTGTCAGATTGCCATCTAGCAGAGTGGAATGTTTTCTTTTCTTTAGCATTATAGCTGAGATACAGGTCTTTACTTTAGCACCACACAGTGAGTTTCTCTCCTTTTTCATCTGAATTTGAGTAACCCCAGGATGTATATCGGCTGTTAAAGTCTCCTACATATATGCAAGGTTTTGGTAGTGAGGGCAGTGATGGAGTTGGCCAGTTGGAAAGAGGTGGTTTGTAAACTGATGCAACAGTTAAATTGTTGAGTTTGGCAGTAATTATTTCCACTTCATTGACTTTTTGACACCTCACTTCCGAGATGTTGCAAATGTTACTTTTGGCATACATGGCTGATCTGTGTATAGGAGAGGGAATTCTCGATATCATTCTGTATCCTGCAATCTTGCCCCTGCTTTCCAAATCTTTTTTCAGTCATGTGGGTCTCTTGAACAGCTAAGATGTCGATTTTGAGGTCAGTAGCTAGTTTACTAAGGTATTCACATTTAGCAATTGTTAATCCTTCTGCATTTATTTGAAGAATCTGAGCGCTGTGTCCAAACGTTCTGGTCAGTTGGCTCTGACAAGTGCCGTTGTTCAATTTCATCTTCAGATTTTTCATCTTCTGATGTTGCTTTGTGTGACTGTGAGAGATACGGGATCTAGTTCGGTCGCCTATTGTGTAGATTATCAGCCGTCCTGCATCAGCAGTCCGTTGTCCAGGGTACACCAAGAAGAGGTTATCTACACGTCGTACCCCAGTGAGGCCTTGATTAACAGCTATAATCCCTTCCAGTATTTTAGTCATGAGACAAAATCATCAATACCCGATGATTTCCCATTGGTTTTAATTGAAAATTAATTTCTTCAACTCTTTCCTGCAACCATAGTACGTTAATACTGCAAATTAATCCCTTTTTAAAACTATTAAAATATAATGTGTTTATTATAATTGTTACATAAATTAATAAAATGAATTGCTCGTGATATCAGTTTTTAAGTATCAGATTTCAATAGGAGGACAATTGTCCTCACTTAGGAGTATTTGACAGCTGACCTAAAAAAGTGTGGGTGCCCCTCTTAAAATGTTCTTAAAAACTGTAAGGACTTTTCACTTAATAAATCTGCAGTTCTGACAATTACATTATTTATTACAATAAGGGGAGTCAATATGTTATTTTTCTGGAAAGGCGGCGGTGAGTAATTTTTTTTTCATAAAGGTAGCAGTAGACCGAAAAAGCTTGCCAACCTTGGGGTGGTGCCAGTTGATGTCTATTGTGACCAGATAGAAATCAATGAGTTGACTTGATTTATGGAGATTAAACTTTTTGAAAACATGTAGATTCTCCAAGTTTGTATTACATTGCAGTTTTCACTTGTATTTGCTGCTAAAATTAGTGTTAATCAGTCATCATGTTTAAAACAAAACAAAAAAGTTTTTTTTCTTTAGTATTATAAATGTCTTCTTGTGCATTTTCTTCCAATATTGGAGATTTCTTGAGGTAAATATGAGGGTTGTTTCAAAAATAAGGTTCCCACAAATTTTTTTGAATTTTATTTGAAGCAAACGATTACACCATTGAAAATGTTGATCTTTAAGCTATTTTCCCACATAGTCCCCATATTTTTTCTATTCATTTTTTCTGTCGAGTAATCCACTTTTGCATTCCCACCTCAAAGAAGTCCGCCGCCAACCCGTTGAGAAACTTGGAAACTTCCTCTTGCAACTCCTCGTCCGTCTGAAATCGTAGACCGCCTTGGTACTCCTTCAATTTCGGAAACAGATGGTAATCGCTGGGTGACAAATTGGGGCTGTAAGGGGGGTGGTCAATGACATCCCAGCCAAATTTGTTGATTAACTCCTTCGTTTGTTGCGACACATGTGGATGGGCATTGTCGTGGTGCCTTTGCTGAGTTTTCCCCTACGACGATTTTGAATTGCCCGTCTGAGCTTTTTCAAGTCTCACAATAACCTGTGGAGTCTATGGTGGTCCCTCTAGGCGTGAAATCGATGAGCAGTACACCACGCCGGTCCCAAAACACCGATGTCATGATTTTTCCTGCTGACATCTGCTACTATCCGGTGTGTTTCCATTGGCGTGATTGTTGTTTTGTTTCAGGAGTAACGTAATGGCACCATGATTCTCCCCTGTAACAATGGAATCAAGGAAGTCTTCGTTATTCTCGTCGCATTCACTGGAGAACTTCCAAGCACAGTCGATGCGCTGCTGTTTGTGGACTTCTGTGCGCGCACATCTTGTGGTAGCCTAGCTTTTCATTCAATATCCTGTCAGTTGAAGCTTCAGAAGCCTCAGGAATTTGAGCAGCCAGTTGCCGGATGATGATTCGCCGATCTCGAGTAGGATTTGTTCAACTTTCGCTACAACGTCGTCGGGGATCGACGGCCTCCCGCTTCGTTGTTCGTCTTGGACGTCTGTACGGCCGTTGGCAAACTCCCTACACCATTTGTGGACATGTTGAATGCTTATACACACTTCCCCATACACTTCACTCAATTGCCGATGAATTTCTGCAGGTGGTAACTTTCTTGAGTGCAAAAATCGCATGACCGCACGAATTTCACACCTGGCGATGACGGGCTCCATCACTTTTGGCTGTCAGGCCGGTACTGACCCTTGTAGAGCCACGCAGGTCATTGGAATCGGTGGTGGGGGATCCAGCGAATACGGTGGTGTTGCCAGATTTCGCATTGCACCATTCACGGTAAGGGTACAGAGTTGGGAACCTTACTTTTGAAACAACCCTCGTATTACCCTCCTTATGTAATTCTGACAAAGTTATTGACAAATTTATCCATTGCTGCTTTGTAACACCAGTTACTTCTTTGTCTCTCTTCACACTATGAATTCCTGTTTTTTACGTGTTATCTTTGGAAATCATTGCTTACCTCAGAATGTGGTCCTTAAGTCTTCATTGAATCTTTATAAATCTGTTTATCTTTGACAGATTTTATTTTGAGATTTGATATCACCCATCATTTCTCTTTCTTTTACTCAATTTAGCAATAGACTTTGCATTTCTCTGAAAAGTTAATCTATGATTCGACCTTTAATTACCCTAGCAACCTTAGCCATCATAATTTCCTTTTTCTCAGCCAAAATTATTGATGTTTGAACTGAGTCTGGTAGGTGAATGTCAACACTCAGGCCTGGCGTTTGGATGGTTGTGGGCTTAAATCCCCTCCTGGCCATCCAGATTTCGGTTTAAGGTGCTTTACTGAAATCATTCCAATTGAATGATTGAATCATTCCTTTAAAAGGCCATAGATGAATTCTTTCTCGTTACTTTCACCCCAAATCCTTCCTGCCTCTAATGACCTTGATGTCAATGAGGAGTAAAGCCCAAAGGAAAGAAGAAAAATTTGGTACTGCATTAAGACTTGTTTCATAAATTTGAGATAGCTGCACAATTTTCATATACTCATGAAGCTTTGATATTTTTCTTCTTCTGCTTAGTAGAAATTCCTCTTTGCCTCCCCCTTATGTGAGATGTAATTTTGGACTTATCATGTCAACTAGTAGAAAAGTAAAAAAAGAAATTCATATTTTTTAAAAAAGGAAATATTATTACAGAACGTAAAACAAGGGATAATAGCATATCGCCATATTAAAATAAAAGTAGTTTATTATTTTTAGTCAAAATAGTTGGGCAGACTGTCCAAATTTCAATAAATTTGTTTGCAATCGTTTTATGAATTTGTGAAAAGCTGTTGAAAATGAGTAAAAATGAGGGGAAAAAACATATTTATGAGTGTTTGTTGTATTTATCAACGATTGTGTCCATGGTTATTCAATATGAGTAGTAGTACCTTCAGAAGTATGCCTTTGGGAAATTTTACATGCGAGATAAGTTCTATCAGCAGTACGAGGTGTGTACAGAAATAAACCAAACTAATTAAATGGCGCGCCAACGGCTGCAGATAAAATTCTCTGACTTCTGTGCACACTAGTGACATCTCTCGGCAAGAGATTGCCTCTTGTCGCACTACGGTCGCTGCATTTGTTTACGCCAGTTGAGTGAGGTCGTGCGCAGAGTGCTCGTCGGATTTGTGAGAAAGCAAGAATGAAGGAATTGGAGGAGCAATGCGCTTGTGTGAAATTTTGTGTTACACTTGCGAAAACTTTTATAGAGACACTTCAAATGCTTAAACAAGCATACGGGGATGACTGCATGAGCCGAACACAGTGCTATGAATATCGCCGTTTGACTGTCCGTGAGGTTGCTGAAGAAGTTGGCATAAGTGTAGGCTCTTGCAATTACATCCCGAGAGAAAAACTTGGAATGCATCGTGTTAGTGCAAAACTGGTGCCGCGCTTGTCGACGGACGAGCAGAAGGAGAATCGAGCTAGGATCTCTAAGGAGTTGCTTGAAAAAGCAAATGAGTACTAAAACTTCCTCAAGAACATCATTACAGGGGATGAAACATGGGTTTATGGGTACGATGTGGAAACGAAGAGGCAGTCTTCAGAATGGGTGGGGAAAGGATCTCCTCAACCAAAGAAAGCGCGGATGAGTCGGTCGAACATCTAGGTGGTGATGGTCGTGTTTTTTGATTGCAAAGGAGTTGTGCACCATGAATTTGTACCACGTGGTCAAGCGGTAAACAAGGAAGTCTACCAGAAAATTCTGACACGATTGAGAGATGCTGTGTGTAGGAAAAGGCCTGAACTGTGGGAGAATGTCGTGGATGTTGCACCATGACAACTCACCTGCTCACGCATCGTTGTTTGTCACTAATTGTCTGGCAAAACATAGCACTCCCGTTGTGCCTCAGCCACCCTATTCTCCCGACTTGGCTCCAGCAGACTTTTTTCTCTTCCCAAAACTGAAAAGCACTTTGAAAGGACGTCGTTTCCAGACCATACAAGAAATTCAAGGCAATGCGACGAGAGAACTGCGAGCCATCGGAGAAATTGCATTCCAGGAGGCGTTCCAAAACTTGAAAAAATGATGGCAAAGGTGTATTGATAGTGAAGTACAGTACTTTGAAGGGGACAGTGTGTAAAAGTTAGTATGATGAGCAATAAAGCAATTACAGCAGAAGTTCGGTTTATTTTTGTACACACCTCGTACACCACACAAACACTCGAAATGTGTGATGTTCCTGGAATGTGATTGACTGGGAGCCATGCAATTTTTTTTGCAAAATTTAAGTCACAGTTAAGTTAGAATTTCATTTATTCCATTGATTTATTTTCTTCCATTAAATTTGAAATCTCGATGAATCTGTAGTTGGTTTATTTACATTTCGATTACCGAGCCACCAAATTGGTTTTGACTGTTTTGCAGATCTTGCATCGTTCGGTCTAATGCGTTCACAGACTTTTTGTGTGTCATAGTATATTCATCTGAAACATTTAATTGGCAGTGCTGCAGAACATTGGCCATTGCACAGTTCTTCGAAAGGTTTGTTGTTGGAGTTTCATTGATTTGCATATTCAATGGCAACTTGAATGCTGAATGAACTGTCTGACTGCCTTCCAATAACGTAGCTGCAATTCCTGATGAAGCAAGTGCAATTCATTTCAACTGATTCTCTCAGCTTATCATAATCCTATTGTTTTTTATTTTTTCAACTCTTGATTAAATGTCTCTTGCATCAGATGTTTGGATGCTGTTATGACTATTTGAGGTAGTACCTTGTTCGATATCATCAAGCACATGTCCTGAAGTATTAATATCAGTGGAACAGAATTAAAATATCTACATTTCTTGGACAGATTGCGAAACAACGCAAAAATAAAAACAAAGGTTTTCTCCATTTGAGCTGTTTCCATACCAGGAGCATAAGGAACAACACAATAAAAGAATTATGCAGATCCATTGTTCGAATCAAAATTTATAGTCTTGAGACCGTACAATAATCGAATAGAAAGAAGCACTTTTGGTTTTTCCTCAATTTTCCCAGCAACTTTCCCAATTTTTCATTTCCTCAAAACCTTATTCAAACAATTACAAACAATCCTTTTAAAAAATTAACCAAAATTCGTCCATATAAAAAGCACATTCGGTTTTTTCCAAGTTTTCTAGGGAACTTTTCCAATTTTTCTTTCTGTAAAAACCTTATTCGGACTATTACCAAATTTTTTATAAAAAAAAAAAATAGCCAAATGGTGTCGTAGAAAAAAAGTATTTTGTTTTTCTTGAATTTTCTGGGCAACATATGTAATTTTTCTTCTCCTAAAAAACTTATTTGGACTATTATGAACATTTATTTTTTAAAAAATTAGTCAAAATGGTCCATACAAAAAATTTTCAATTTTCATGGCAACTTTTTCAATTTTTCTTTCTCTAAAAGACTTATTTGCATTGTTACAAACGTTTTTTTTTAAAAGTTAGCCATATTTATCCATAGGAAAAGTACTTTCTTTTTCCAGAATTTTCCAATCTTCTGGGTAGCTTTTCTAATTTTTTTTCTCTTAGAACCTTATTCATACTATTATAAACATTTTATTTTTGAAAAAAAAAATTAATTAAAAAATTGGTGCATAGCAAAAAGCACTTTTCAGTTTTACCCCAAATTTTCCAATTTTCTGGTTCTTTTTCCAATTTTTCTTTCTCTAAAAACTTTATTCAGACTATTATGAACATTTTTAAAAAAAATTAAACAAATCGGTCCAACTGTTCTCAAGTGATGCGGTTACCAACAAACAGTATTTCATGCATATATAGATTACGTCTTTTGATGGCAAACCAACAACAGCACACAGTTGCCTGTTTACTGTCCACATGAACCAGCACATTAAAAATAAATGCTATTTCCGTTAAAAGTAAACACTTTTATAACCTCAAATTTTAAAATGAAACATAATACACTTGCTGCAAGAAAACAATGATCTTAAAAATTTAACAGCTGGTTATTATATATCAAACATAACTGAGCTTTTACAGCTATGCCTCATGGTCGCTCTGTGTTCAACGATGGCTTACTGATTTTTTGTTTCTTTCTTTCAGGTTTAAATATTCAAACTGTGTTAACCAAAATCTTTGTGAATGGCTGGATATTGTGGAACATTTTCCTCAATTCCAGATAATAATTTTAAATGTGTGATAAATAATTACTGTGATTTTTTGCTCATTTCTCTGTTTACCAGATTTGTTTCAATTCAGTCACAGAAGTGTGTTCACCAGTTTTTCTGTTAACTGTGTGTACATATCATATGGTTTTGTTATTACATTTTGTAGATCAAAGTGATGCTATAAATTACGATGTACTTAATTCTCCATTTACATTGATTTTTATTCACACCTTGCTCCTGGCATTGGTGTTTTTAACTTAGTTTTTGTTAATTCTAGCTTTTTGTATATTTATTACAAAATCTTTCACTAAACTGCTCTGTATCATTTTCTAACAGCTGGTATATATTTGTTTACTTTTAGAATGTACAGGGTCTAGCAGGAAAATGTTAGGTTTTTGATATGGGTCTACTATATGTGGTAGGGGGACTGATTGTTGCGCATTAGGTGATATATGTTATTTATTGTTAGCCATTTCAGTAGCCATGGAGCCGTGAACGATTGAACAACGCGTTTTTGTTTACGACACCTTTCTGCAACTGGTCA
Source organism: Vandiemenella viatica (assembly GCA_031002005.1). Taxonomy (NCBI): domain Eukaryota; kingdom Metazoa; phylum Arthropoda; class Insecta; order Orthoptera; family Morabidae; genus Vandiemenella; species Vandiemenella viatica. The sequence goes on along the minus strand of JARYHS010008074.1, from coordinate 283,685,314 downwards.
TTCTGTAGGGCAGACAGTAAACATTTCAAACTCATGTTGGTCGACATGGTGCCGCTCCATCTCACCCAACAATATTGAAATGGTTTAACAACTTCAGAACGAGAGGAACTGTGACACATGGAACAGCTCGTGGAGGTGATCGGATCGTTAGAACATCAGAAAACATCGAAAGATTACAACAGGCAGTGGATGCCAGCCCTCGGTGTTCAGCGGTATGACACACTCATGCATTGCATATGTCGGACAGATCAGTTTGCCAAATTTTGAACTTAGACCTCCACTTTCACCCTTTCAAAATCATATTGCTTCAAGAACTGAAAAACAATGACTATATACGATGCTCAAAACCTTGGAAAATGACAGTATTCTGATATTCAGTGACGAAGCTCATTTTCATTTGAAAGGTGCTGTAAACAAACAGAATTGTCAGTACTGGTCGGGCAATAATCCACGGGAAGTCCATCAAAGACCCCTACATTCTTAGAGGCTAACTGTATGGTGCGGAATGGCTCAATGTGGCATAATAGGACCCTACGTTTTTCAAGAAAACGGAAGGTCTGTGATGGTCAACTCACAACGTTACCTGACGATGTTGAGAGAATTTTTGATGCCCGAATTAAGAAGACATCGGATTGCCTTAGATAGGGTTTGGTTTCAACAAGATGGGGCAATTTGTCACACTTCAAGACAATCCATGGTTTTTTTGAGGGACAATTTTCCAGGGCACCTCATTTCATTGCGCGGGAATGTGGAGTGGCCTCCTCAATCGCCAGATCTTTCACCATGTGATTATTTCTTATGGGGCTACCTGAAAGCCCAGGTTTACATTGAAAAACCATGGACTCTAGAAGATCTGTCAGATGTCATAACTCGAAAAATTTGAGCAATTCCACGCTGTCTGCTTGAAAGGTGTATGGCCAATTTTTTCACCCGCCTCCAACAATGCATGGACAAGACCGGTCGCCACTTGGATGACGTCATTTTTCACACGTGAATTGCAATCTGTTATTGTTGTGCAATTACGTCTTAATGGCCATCATGTTTGTAAACCATGGAGACAATAAAAATTGAAATTTGTTCAAAAACATCTGCATAACAATATTTTGAAAAACGTAACACCTCCCTGCTGGACGCTGTATAACGCTGTGTGATGTTGTTGTTTTGTGATTCTCTTCTCTTTGTTTTGTGGCACATGTCATGATGTAGTTTTCTTGGAATGTTTATTGTTATTTGCGGTGAGCATTTGCATGCCTCTGTCAATAGTTTTTGATTGGTGGCTGTGATCTTGCAAGTGTTCAGCAAGTGTAGAGTGATTATTGTATTTTAGTGCTCTTTGGTCTAAACATCGAAAATGTGGGGCCATAAGAGACTGCTATATTGCATTTTATTGCAATTGTTTGAGCAAGAGTGAAATTGCTGTGGTCTATAGTTCAATCTCTTCAGTCTGATGGGATGGTGATGAAATTCTAATGGTTCCTTGTCATGTGCAAATCCAGGCAAATGGGGCCAGAGGTAAAACTGCTAGTTTGACTTGCTACAATTTAAGTATAGACTTACCATTATGAAAATCTATCCTTGATTTGGCTCTGAGAAAAACATTCCTGGCAAAGGCAGTGGTTGGGAGCTGAGCAGAATAAGCTCTCTTTGGTCAAACCTGTCATGGGCAGCTCCTTCCAGCTGGTCAGAAGGAATTAAGATCAATTTATTTTTACTAAAGATAAGGAAATTTCTGCTTAGCTTTTGCTGTCCATTTTACGCGAGATTAGAGAAATATATGACTTTGATCAATTAGTATTTCTTTTAGTATGAATGTGTGTTTACCATTGTTACATAAAATTCTTGACAGCCACAGAGTTCCAAATAAAGGCTTCAATTACCTATTTGTAGGACTGTCAGGCTTCTTGTTCTAAGATCAAACAGAATCTGCAAAATCTGTGGTTTAAATGTTAGTTTTTTTTTTTTTTTTTTTTTTTTTTTTTTTTTTTTTTTTTTTTTTTTTATCCAGATCTGAATCCAGTAGCATACAAAAACAAGTGCATCACCTGAGTCTATAGATTTAGGTGCTACATGCCAAATTATTGCGATATTGTTAATATCTATCATGTGATTACATTCATTAAGTACAAATCAGCTAACATTGTTATAAAATTTGGAATACAAGAGTTATCTGCTGTTGAGATTAACTTCAGAATTGGGTGTGTATGAAGATGTATGTATGGGTGGGGTTAAGATATCCAAAAAAATTTCAGTAAAGAAACTTTAGATTCAAGATAAAACTGATGATAGTTTCCCTTAAACTGCCTATACTGGGTACAACATGGGGAGATATGAAAACATCATTAAAGTAGATAAATTTCACTATTAATGGAATTGCTACAAAACTTGCAAAGCTGGTTTCACTGCTGTGAACATTTTGCTGTCAAGAAGTTTATTAAAATTGCATGGTTTGGTAAAAAAAAAAAAACCATTGTGCATAACCATTTCCAAAGATCTTAGTATAAAAGGGCGAATTTTTATGCCACTGTTGTGCCTGAGGAAAACTGGTGCCATTATTACAAACTAGGGATGTAACGGATATCCACATCAGCAAGTGTGGAACTTTCGCTTGAAATCCTACATCCGCAATTTTTAATGCCGATGTCTAGTGGATGTTTTGTTTACATTGCAATAAATATTATTCTTTTCTCTTTATTAGAGATTCTGCCCATTGTCGCTCAACTAACAAAAAAGTGATTGTTTCTGACGATCTTGCAATAAAAGTAACAATGATCTAAACGGTGTTATTACTTAAGCGACAAATTTGCAAGTTTGAACTTGTATGTAAAGTAAAAGTTGGACTACAATAGACCGCACAGAGCCCTCACTGTTACCAAGCAACACTTTTCTTATTGTTGTCGCTCACTAGACTGAAGTGAGTTCGAAGGACACCCACCGTCATTACGAGGGTGATCTGAAAAGTTTCCGACCTAAATGTGAAGATGGCAGCACTCATAAATAAAAGTTAGTGAATTTCATTGTTTATCTGATGACAGTTACTCACCAAAGTTTCAGCCACTCGCAGTTGTTATGTAACAGTCGTTTGAGTGAGTTGATGTGAGTGTTTTTGTGAAAATGGACAAAATCGAGTATCGAGCTGTCATTAAAAATTTGTTTTTGAAAGGCAATACGCCTACGTAAATAAAAGATGAGTTGGATTCTGTGTATGGTGACTCTGCACCATCACTTATCACAGTGAAATTTTGGGCTGCTGAATTTAAATGTGGTGGTAAGAGCTTGGGAGGCGATGAACGTTCGGGACGTCAAAAAACTGCAACTACCAACAGAAACATCGCCAAAGTTCACCAATTGGTGCTAGACGACTGCCAAATTAAAGTGAGATAGGTAGCAGAGGTTATGAACTTTTCAAAGGAACGTGTTTGTTACATATTAAATCTACATTTAGGTATGACAAAGCTGTCCGCACGTTGGGTGCTGCGTTTGCTCACATTAGACCAAAAACGCGTTCGAATGAACATTTCTAACGCTCTTTTGGCGCAATTTAGGTACAATAAATCTGAGTTTTGGTGCTGATTAATTACTGTAGATAAAACTTGGATACACGATTATACGCCCGAAACTGCAAAGGGGGAACCGACTCCAAAAAAGCAAAAACTGTTTTTTTTTTTCGACTGGGAAAGTGCTGGCGACTGTTTTTTGGGATAGTCATGGAGTTATTTTAATCGATTATCTTCAAAAAGGAAAAACCATTACAGGAGCAGACTACGCATCATTACTTGACAAGCTGAAGGCAGAATTTGCAGAAAAATGACCACATTTGCAGAAAAAGAAAATCCTGTTTCAAGACAACGCACCGTCTCACACCTCTGCGGTTGCCATGGCGCAAATTCATGAATTACGGTTTGAACTGCTTGACCATCCGACTTACTCACCAGATCTAGCCCCAAGAGACTTCTTTTTGTTCCCTCATCTAAAACTTGCGCTCGGAGGACAGAGATTTTCTTCAAATGAAGAGGCAGTCGCCTTCGTGAACAATTATTTTGCAGAGAAAAACGCCGAGATCTATTTGGACGGGTTACAGAGATGGGAGCATCACGGGGCGAAGTGTGTGAGTGTTGAAAAATAAAAAAAACAAATTCAGAAAAAATGTCTGGTATCTTTGTTAGGTCGGAAACTTTTCAGACCACCCTCGTAGTTTGGTTTAATTTTTGACAGTGTGGGCCGGTGTTGGGCTGATCGATATAGAGAAGTGTATACGAAGAGTTCTGAAATTTCTGGTCCTTTACGACTAAATGTAGACTTAGCGTTACTGATTGCTTTAGAAAAGTGCCCTTTCTTTCAGCCTTACCTTAGGTTTATCAGATGTTTGTAAAATGTAGGTAGAGTCCTTGCATGTTTGCATTAACAAATCAAAGCTTTGGCAGACAAAGTCGATTTTAAGGCCTGTAAAAATTGCATCCAAGACCTGGATTTTGAACAGGGGACCTTCCATATCTCAATCACATGCCGCAAGCATCTAAATTTAGACGTACTGAAAAATATGTATTCAATCATATAAAAGTACATTTGTGTTTTGGGATAGCAAAAATAAATGATATAGGAAAAAAAATTGTTGATTTGACTATGTTTGAATATTTATGTGTCATTACATCCAGATTTGCCTCTTGACTCAGATGGATACAGCGTATGATTAGGGTACTTAAAGTTCCTGGTTCAAATCCCTCTCTCAGCTGTAATTTTCATGGGTCTTAAAATTGACAGTCATCTCTGACAAAGTTTTGATTTGTTAGTGTTAAGATGCTGTGATGCTACGTTTTCGAATTTCACGTTAATCTGTAGGTCTAAAAGGTTGAAAACAGGTAACAACGATAGAGGTGCACTGCGCGTCTGATAAGAAACTCTGTGACTGAAATTTTTAGATCACATTAAACTATTATTATTTTGCAGAATCTTTGCAGTCTGTATTTAAATTAAAATGTATAACATTCTTATTTTTTGTTAAAAAAAATAGAGTGAATTGAAAGGAACCTATAACTGCTTTCATGGACCATCAAAAGTTCTTTTATCGTAAATCAGATCTCATAGATCCTACAAGTTGTACTGTGAATGTGCCACTAGAGCAGTGGGAAGGTGGGTGGCGAGTACGGAACTGAGCATGGCAGGTAGGTAGTAACAGCCATGCCTCATTCGGGAGGACGCTGGTTCGAATCCCTGTCTGGAAATCCAGATTTGGGTTTTCCATGGATTCCCTAAATCGCTCCAGGTGAACGCTTCCTTTAAAAGACCAAATTTCATATGACGAAGACTGGTTTTTAGACGCGTGCTTAGTTATGTAAATAATTTAATTCGCTGAAGCTGTGGCACATAAACTTTTTTTTTAAACACAAATTAGTAATTCTTTTTGCACATTAATTTTTATTTCTTTCATTGTATTGTATTAACCAATCTATTGCTAGTAGGCTGACGACCACATAGTCCTGTTACAATGAATATGATGTAGCTTCAGAAAAGTTATGGACTGATTTATTGTTCCTTCTCCATTTGAAACAAACTATCATAGGTGTTCTCTAGCATGGGGTTGTAATGGGACTATTTGTTTAATTTTTATACCTGTAAAGACCATCAGTTTATGGTAAATTACTTAATGGAGAATAACTATGGTGAATGTGTATTGGGTTTTCTTTTGTCTTCTAGAAACATTGCACTAGAGAATTAGGAACCATTTGGGTTATTCAGCAGGTGTTCATGAACAATGCTATCTGGATCAATGAAACAAAAAAGAAAGAAAACAACTGAGAGAAAAATGTAATTTGCTACAGTGAATTATAAGTATGCACCATGAGGCCAAGACAATCCGAAGTGTATCACCTGGGGGTAACCATTTGTTCCTACTATAATTCTGCAAAATTGTGTCTTTTGGACAGTCACTTGATGACTTGTGTGCCATTTTTTTTTGTAAATAATGTGAATTAACTCTTCACTCTGTTACCAGAGTCACATATTCTGTTGACATCCCTTGTCGCCATTTTTGGTTTATTGTACTGAAAATAATGCTAATGAGCAAAATTTGATGCTCTTGTTGTGCTCATTTTCAAGAGAAAACTGCTCGAAATCTTTTGTTAGTGATGAGACTATTGGGGAAAATGTATTGCATCCTAAGTAGAATACTTTGAATGGTTTAGGGTTCAGCTCACAAATCCTGGTGATGAATATAGGTTCATAAACCCTGTCCGACTATCCGGATTTGAGTTTTCCATGTTTCTTCAGAATCACTCGTGGTAAATTGGAATGTTTCCTTCAAAAGGCCATCGATACATTCCTTGCCACCATTCTCTCCTAGCTCAAATATTGTTGATACCAACAGCCATAAGTCACAAAGATGTATTGTTTCACGGTCCATGCTATCAGAGTCCTCTCAATCAACAGCAGCAGCTCCTCTGAACTCAGAAAGTGGGAACTTGCCTACCAATGTATTGCTCTTTACTGAATATCAGATACTTCTTGAATGAAACTTTCATTTGAACTCAGTTTGGAGAACAGCTATTTTGTATGTATTCTAGCTTGAATTAATTTCTAGCTTGAATTAAATGACAGAAATTAGTGATCTGTATCAAAGTGTGACTGTTATCAAAGGATTCGTAGGACTCAGGCAATCGGAAATGACTAACACCGGCACTTGCAGTTTGCAAGCCCTTCACAGAAGAGTTTAAGTTTAGATTGTGTGCAGAATACAATTTCGAATAATATGAATCTAAAGGAATAAAAGATTAAGGTTCAGAGAGATAGTGAGCAAGTCTAATTCACCAATCGGAACCAGCACCTATGATCTACCCAAACTATACTGCATTCTGCTTCAAATGAAGGAACTGGTGAGACTTCAGCAACTGAACGAAATGACTCTACCAGTCAGCTTGTATCTTCTATTTACAAGCAGGCACAGTGAAGCCTTACAAGTACCCTACACCATGAGGGTTGGGTGCATTTGATGCTAGTTGGTGAAGTTTGCATTTCTTGTGCACCTCTTAACTCTGCATGGCTGGGACTTGCTATTTATAAAAGTTGCATGAATCAACAGGCTTGCTAAAAAAAAATAATTCTGGGGCCCTGATCTTCATACAAAAACATCATCAGTAAGTAACGCAAAGAAATCGCCTCTTAATCTGCATGTGCAACTTGCACAAACAGTACACCTTCTTGCTAGCACATGCCAGCAGTCTGCCTGTATCTAATGCAATAACTTTGAATCTAATGTAATTCTTAGGCCGGGATGATTCATTCAAAAGGCTTTGGCTGAATTCCTTCCCCTTCCTTGCCCTCAATACTCTCCCAACCTCATGCCACATTATGCATATATATATAAAGAGATAGCGAAATGAAACACCATTGGTATCATGGGGTTAACACACAAATAAACACAAAACACAGGAAAAACAATGAATATTTTGAGACTTGGCTCTTCGTCAACAGGAGAAATATAATGATAATAATAATAAAAGAATCTTTCACCAACCCTATCACTGGTGAGAACTTTCCTATCATAGGACACGCCACCTGTGAAACCTCCCACCAAATATACCAACTAACCTGCAAACAATACCTTGCTTGCTACATAGGTTTTACTACCAATCCGTTAGCCATTAAAATGCATGGCCACCGTCGGACAGTTTTCACTCGGAATCCAAAATATCCAGTAGTCATCCATGCCACCTCCCATGACACTAATAATTTCAATTCTTGTTTCACGGACTTTGCTATCACAGTCCTCCCAAATAACAGCAGCTCCTCTGAACTGAGAAAGTGGGAACTTGCCTACCAATAGAAATTAGGCACAAGGCAACCTTCTGGTCTCAATTTGAGATAATACCCAGTTAGTATTTTTCCTTACCTCTATCCTCTACTTGCCTCCATGCCCACTGTCTACAGTATATTGAACCACCACATACCAGAGGTGATGTTTAACTACATAGATTCTTTTATTATTATCATTATATGTTTTCAATTTTATTTTGTTTACTTATTTACTTTCTCAAATTTATGTTATGACCATTTTAATATATTTTGCTGAATTTTTTGTAACATTTTGCATTATCAGGTACTAGCTCCAATTCACTGTCCCCCTCTCCCTGTCCTCTGTTTGAATTTACTCCCACCATGTTCCTGACTAATGGTCACTCCGTGAAACGGTCTCCTACACCACCCTCACTCCTTGATTTTCTCCTGTTGACGAAGAGCCAAGACTCAAAATACTCATTTTTTTCCCCTGTGTTTTGTGCTTATTTATGTGTTCACCCCATGATACCATCATATAAGGTAAGTGGTGGTTCATTTCACTATCCTTTTTTTTTTTTTTTTTTTTTTTTTTTGTAAATCGCTAATTAGCTCCTCTTATTTCCTGGTAACTATATATATACATATATACACGAAGGCTGACATGCGTAGGTGACATTCTCTTGAATATCTAAATGCAATGTTGAAACAACAAAGAATAGGGAAACTGGCACAAGGGCAGTGAGAAACTACAAAGACAAACACATTTTACAATATTTAAAATCTTATTGAGACAGGTGGCAAGATGCTCATACACTGAAGTTCACCAAATTAGTTGGTGTGCACGCATCTGTGTATTGTCTCTGTGCATAAATCAATTTCTTACCGAAATATTGAAAAATTTGTTCATCATTCTTCCCACGCTTGCATCAGTGGTAAGTGATGAGTATACTTTACACACCCTTTCTTGTTTTAACCACCTAAATGTTTTTCTTTGAATTATAATCGTAAGTATAAGATTGGAACTTATTGAGGCAAGTGCAATGATTTAGAATATCTCATTTCAGCCACTTTTAATTATATTTTTAAATTATAAGATTGCTTTGGTTTGTTTGTACTGACTAACTAGCATCAGACTAATATTGTTTTTGATCTTGGTGATTTATGTAGTTAATGTTAATTTCAGCCCTACTTTGGATGTAAAGCACTCAGCCCAGATCGGAATCCTCTGCCTACTCCACTTGTAGAGAGTGTTTCATTCACAGGTAAAACAGTTCATTTAAATTTATAGTTCAAAGCCCAACATTTTTTATGTGCTACAGTTATTTTGAGTTTTGGATTGTCTCCTTTATACTACTGTAATTGCATTTTGAACTAATCTATGCTGAAATAGGCTCTCATATTGCCAGAAGCTGGAGTATTGAAATAAGGGAGAAAGCTATTAGTTACAATTATTCTTCAATTTTAGAACTTACGAGTGATATGTATTTGGAAAACTGGTACTGTAAGTGAAAACGTAATTAGTTTCCATTAAATGGATGCTAGCACTCGGTCGGAACATTGTAAGAGTCACCACTTTAAGTCTGGTCTCAAGCGAGGATGGTTTCTTTACTTTATCCATAATAAATGGACTTATGAAAGTCTGTAACTGTTTTTGATTGATTGGTAAGCAAATAAATTTACTGCAACACTGTTACTTTTGATGACGGTTTAATTTATGCTTTGCGTGATGCGTTTCGAGAATTGATTCTCATTTTCAAACACAATATTGGTACATTTTTAATGTGTGAAGTGTTTGTGTCGGTTTCTGCTGGACATTAGTAAAACGTTTGGAGTTTTCCTGGAAATACAAATGTGGAGTGTTGTACTAAATCAAGAATTTGCATCTAGGTAGATGTGGAATAAATATCTAATCAAACTCACATTTTTTAAGGTTTCTTAAAACACGCCACCACAGAAACTCACACGTACATATTCTCATAACATTAAATATAGGTATTATGTGATGTGATGTATACAATGTTTGAAAGTTAACGTTAAATAAACAAAGCAAAGATGATTCAGTACATCTAACATTGAAAAAACAAAGATAATACATGACAAGATTCAGCAGAGATTCTTTATGACTTTGCAGATGTGATTGATATCTAATGAACAAAATTACATATATGTTGGGACTTAGCAGATGATGGTACATAATTTATAATAAAGTGTCAAAACATTTGAAAAATGTCGTAGAATCACTATCTAATTTTTCATTTAGTATCATATCTTTAGATAATTTATGATGAAAATAAATTTCACATTCTTCCATCAAGTCCATATGATGGCTTTTATTTAGGTGGTGGAGTACCTTCAAATCTTTGTCAATGTCAGTGAAAGGGTGGCCAGTGTTGTGTATATGGGTTGCAATAGCTGATTTTGTGTGTTGTCCATTTTTGAAGGCTTTAATCTGTTCCAGGTATCTTATTTGGAAATTCCTGCCAGTTTGCCCTAAATAGATTTTTGAACATAGTTCACATATTATTTTATAAATACCTGACTCTAGGTATGGGTCTGCATTAGTGTTAATATTGTGAATTAATTTTGTGTTGCATCTTGTTTTTGGTTCTAAACCCTATGTCTATTTTGTACGATCTGAGTACATTAGCAATTTTTTGAGATACTGTGCCCACATAAGGGATGCTAGTAATGAATTTTGCTGTCTGTTTTTCATCTTTATTGAGTTTAGTAAATTTATTATTCTTATTTATTTTCATTTCAATTTTTTTCTATCGTATGGCTAGGATATTGATTTTCTAAAGCTATCTGTTTTATTGTATGTAGCTCATAATCATAGTTTACATTGCTTGAGGGGATATTATTGGCCCCGTGCACCATGGACAAGTAGGCTGCTTGTTTATGCATATTGGGGTGGCAAGATGCTGACGGTATTGTGCAATCAATCATTGTGTTTTAACTATGAATTGTGAAGTTGTGTTTATTATTGAGGTTTGAGATACATATGTCTAGGAAGTTTATACTCTTTTCTTTTCTAACTCTGCTGTAAAATTTAATTTGGGGTGTATGATATTGAAGATATTCCCCCCCGCAAGATATTATTAGTATCACGACTTCATAAAAACCAACAAACATTTTTGTTTGGACGATTATACTCGGCGTTTTAGACGTTGCAAGATCCCCCCTAGTGATAAGCTATCGGTAGAATTGTAATTTTACTTTTTCTTTTTGTGACTGACCCTTATCTTTTTAACCAAATATGCTACTTTCAGAAATCTATCTGTCCAGTTACCATTTCCACGCCTCACATTTGGCCAAACTAAATTCTCACATTCTGTTTCTTCAGTCTTGCCTCTCTCTAAATATTCCGCCAAAAATGGTTTAACTATTAAACTTCCAGTTTCTGGCTGCCATCCAAAAATTCACCCATCACTTAATGCTTTCCGTTTCCCACAATCCCTTTCTCTCACCCAGCTGGTTCTTCAACAGTATATTCACATGGCAAATCAACATTCCTCTCAGCTTGTCTCACTCCACAAAATCCTCTGCCTTTCATTCCCTCACCTCATTCATCATATGCAACAGATCCTGTCGGAGTGTAGACAATTGCAGGCCCAACATGCACAAAAACATCTTCACAAGCTTTCAACTCTTGTTAGGAGCTATTTATCTCTAGGCCTGTCCCTCCCCTATAAACATTTCACTGCTCTAAATCACACACCAACTCCACCCCTAGTTGCAAAGACTCCATGCTTGGCTCACCTCCTCAATCTACCCCATCCAAACCCTTTACCACCTCCAGTTACACCTAAACAGTCTGTGATTAATCTCTCATCCACCCCCCTGACTGAACCTCAAATATCGGTCCTATCCAAAGGACTCACTTTTTCTCCGACCCCCAAGTTCATCCATGCTGCTTTGGTCTGGGACTCATTGGCGTTCTGCCGCTCTCTTCTCTGGCAGTACCATTTTACCATCACAGGAGAACACACCAGTCGACAGAGCGAGATTGAGCCCAGTCTACAACAGTTTAAACCTGCATCTTCTCTGGATCCTCCGCGGCTCTCACAAAACCATCCCCTTATTCTATTCCAGGAATTCCTCACATCCTCTCTTTCCTCACCTTCTTTCCTAAACTCCATCCCACACTCTAAAAACCTCAGCAATATGGAAACTCGAGCTATGAGAGAACTGTCCAAAAACCAGAACATCATCATCCTCCCTGCTGACAAAGGCTCAACCACAGTAGTGATGGACCGCAATGACTATGTGGCTGAGGCCCTAAGGCAACTGACTGACACTAACACCTACCTTCCACAAACTACAGATCCCACTACCTCCATATGCCAGGAAATAAAAAATCTTCTTGACCTACAAGGCCCCCTGCAAGGCCTCTCTCCTCAGTCCATCTCCCTCCTGACTCCCCAGAATCCCCGCACTCCCACACTGTATCTTCTTCCTAAGATCCACAAGACTGGTAATCCTGGGAGACCTATAGTTGCGGCATATGGATCGCCCACTGAAAGGATTTCAGCTTTTGTGGATCAACATCTCCAACCCTTTGTCCAAAATCTTCCCTCCTTCGTGAAAGACACTCCACATTTCCTTGAACGCCTATCCACAATCCACACACCTCTACCTCCAGACTCCTTCCTGGTTTCAATTGATGTAACTTCCCTTTATACCAACATTCCACATAGTCAGGGCCTCAGTGCCCTAGAATACTACCTACACCTATGACCGCCACAAAGCCTGCCTAGTACATACTTCATTTCAACCTTGGCCCATATAGTTCTCTCCAAAAATTTCTTTACTGTCAATTCTGTAGTATATCACCAAATCCGTGGTACCGCCATGGGCACCCGCATGGCCCCATCCTATGCCAACTTATTCCTTGGTCGTCAGGAGGAACGTTTCCTGAACAACACTCCCTTTAAACCCACTGTGTGGTTCAGATACATAGATTACATATTTATGATCTGGACCCACAGCGAAAACCACCTCCTTGAATTCCTCCACTCCCTTAACAATAGCAACAATTCCATCAATTTCACTTGGAGTTACTCCCGCTCACACATCACATTCCTCGATGTTGACATCATTACTTCATACTGCAGTCCACATCAAACCCACTAATTTACAGTAGTATCTACACTTTGATAGCTGCCATCCATTCCATACCAAACGTTCCCTCCCATACAGTCTTGCCATCCGTGGAAGTCGCATTTGCTCTGATGCTCATTCACTCGATCAATACTCACAAAACCTATCCCAAGCCCTTATTTCCAATTGTTACCCCAGGGATCTTGTACATAAACAGATCTCCCGTGCGATGAACCACCCTCCACGTAACCACTCTCACTTGTCTTCTACAAAAACCAACCATAGCCCTGCCTTTGTCACTCAGTTCTCTCCTGGCCTCGAGTTCATCAACCATATCTTGCAACAGGGGTATGACTTCCTTCGCTCATTTCCGGAAATGCGTACTCTCCTACCCAAAATTCCACCCAATGTCCCTCATGCATGTTTTAGCAGACCACCCAATCTTAAGAACATCTTAGTCCACAAATACCCTCCATTAGACTCTCCAAAAGCACCCTATGGATCTTATCCTTGCAATAGACCTTCAGCATGCTTCCACCCACCACTACATATTCCAATCCCACCACAGGGGAAACTTTCCCCATTATTGGACATGCCACCTGTTCAATCACTCATCTTATATACCAACTAACTTGCCGCTATTGCACCAGTTCTTACATAGGCCTCACCACACAGCAACTCTCTGTTAGAATGAATGGCCACAGACAAACAGTCCACACCCGCAACCTGTACCTTCCAATACCAGAACATGCCAATAGCCATGATTCCAACAACCTTTACTGTGAGAGCAGTCAGAGTTTTCCCTGACAGCACCACTGCAGCAGAACTCCGGAGATGGGAACTAGCGTACCAGAATATCCTGGATATGAGACACCCTCCTGGACTTAACCACCGTTAAAATCCAGTTAACCCATCACTACGTTTTTTTTTTTTTTCCCTTTTTTGTCTTTATACAGTACCCTTACTACATATGCTCATTTTACAATCTCTTGCAATATATTATCTCAGACATTTCATACCGATATCGATAGTCCACTCCTTAGCCGTTCCCCCACACTCCCCCAATACTCGGTTAGTCATTAGGTAACGTTTGTTGTGTACACACGTTCCGAGCCTAATGGCCTGTTTTTCTACATGTGAACAAGGCAGATGCCGAAATATTGTGTAGTTGTTTGTCAGCATAAGTGTTCCCTCTCATCGCATCCGTCCACTTTGGTATGTGGTGGGTTAATTTCCCTTTCTTTTCTTATTTATGTCGCCTAGAAACCGCTTCCATTTTCCTTAGTTGCATCATGAAGATATTAAGAATTTCTTATCATTTGTGTTACAATGAATTAGCATTAGTGTATCATCTACATAATGTTTATGATACAGGATCTTTTAATACGTGGGTCAGGGTTGCTTAAGATTTTCTGTTAAATATGGGTTATATAGATGTCAGCAAATTGCGGAGCCCATAGGAAGGCCATCAGGATGTTGGAAGATTTTGCCATTATAGGTGAAATAATTGTAATTTAGAGCCAACTGGAGTAAATCAATGAGCTCAACTATCTCTGCTTGTGAGCATTTTTGGTGAATTATTAGGTTATTTTTAGTAACTTCCAGGGCTTCCTGTATGGGGACATTGGTATAAAGTTTAGTTATATCAGAGGAAACAAACTGAGAGCTTATTGTCATATTTATGTCTTTTAGTATATTTGCCAATTCAGAGCTATTTTTGATGGAATTTACAGTTTCATATGTAAATTTTTTTTTCCAATAAATCATCTAGATTTTTTGTTAGCCTGTATGCAGGAATATTCATTGAATTTACTTATTGGTCTGATAGGACTTCCTTCTTTATGTATTTTAGGCTGTGATTGTAGATGGGAGGCTTTGGGATTTGTGAAGAGGAGGAATTTCTTTTCAGTCTCTGTTAGTTTCCTACTAACAGAGACTGAAAAGAAACTCCAAATGTTTTACTAATGTCCAGCAGAAATTGACACAAACACTTCACACATTAAAAATGAATTATAAATGTACCAATATTGTGTTTGAAAATGAGAATCGATTGTCAAAACGTGTCACACACAGTGTAAATTAAAACATTAAAAGTAACTGTGTTGCAGTAAAATTATTTGCTTACCAGTCAATGGATGGTTTCATTAAAGTGTTGTGTTTGTCTTATGTTGTTTTCACTATATGGTTCTCCAATTGGATGCATCTTTCTCTTGGTGGACCAACATCTACAAGTCAGCCAGTTTCCATCACCCATCAGAGACAAATCTTGGTAAAGGTTGATATGACATCCTTATACACTAACATTCCACACTGCTATGATTTAGTGCCATTGAACATTTTCTAGAACATAGCCCTCCCAACAGCCTTCCTAGAACATATTTCCTTGTCACCTTGGGGCACATGATAGTAAGCAATAACTTTTTCTCTTTTGAAGCCAAAATTTACAATCACATTTGCGGCACAGCCATGGGTACCCATATGGACCCCTCTTACGCAAACCACTTCCTAGGCCGACTGTAATCATCATTTCTGGATGAGGTCCATCAAAAACCCCTCTTGTGGCTCAGATTCATAGACATTTTTATGATCTCAACCCATGGGGAAAACAACCTTCTCATTTTCCTTAACAGTCTCAATATCTTTAATGCCCTGAACTTCACATGGACATATACTCATAGCCATGCAACTTCTTGTAGAAGTGAATTTGTCTCTCTCTAATGGACACCATAGTTCATCGGTCCACACCAAACCCGCCAAGCTACAACAGTATCTTCACTTTGACAGCTGCCATCCTTATCACACTAAATGCACTCTCCTCTACAGCTTTGCTTTTGTGGAAGTTATAATGCCCTAATCCTGCCCTCGCCCTTTATTCCAATAATATCTTCCATGCTCTGATATCCCACAACTTCTCTCCAAGTTTGCTCAGAAACAACTTTCATATGCCATTATCACAAACTTCTCAGCCTATTAACCATCCTAAAACCTCTATACCAACCACAGCTTATTCCTGGTCACACAGTAGTTTCCAGTCCAGAATCAATTAAGCAAGTCATTTGTGAAAGTATTAATTTCCTTTGAATCTGCCCAGAAATTAGTTCCCTTCTTTACAAGATTCTCCCATATCCTCCCAGTACATGTTTCAGTGAACCTCCTAACAAACATGGTCTTCTCAATCTCACTAGACAACGCTTTTCATGCAATATATCCTGCTGAGACATGTGTCCCCACTACCTTCACCATACCAGGAAGGGGGGAAATCTTCCACATCATAGGTGATGCTACCTGTGAAACCTCCCTTGCAATGTACCAGCTAACCTGCAACCATTGTCAAGCTTCCTACATAGGTTTGACCATCAATCCATTTGTATCATGCATTGTGGCATGAACAAATGGCAAACATTATTAGTTCCTGCATCACCATCCCTGCTATTAGAGGCCTCCTAAATTGAAGCAGCTTCTCTGAACTCAGTAGGTGGTAACTGGCTGCCCAGCACAAACTGGGTGTCAGGCAGCCATCAGATCTCAACTTACATTACCACCAAGCCATTTTCCTTTTTCATCCCCTATCAACACCACCATCTTCTCTTCCCAATATGAACCACCACTCACCATAGCTGTTTTTAGAATTAGTATATTATACCTATGAATTTGCTATTTCAATTCAAGTTTCTTTACGGTTTGTCTTATTTACTGTGCGCAATAATTTCTGGTACAGCATTTGCTCTGGTGACTCATTCGGGAGGATGTGGGCTTGAATCCCCATCCGGGCAGCTAGATTTGGGTTTTCCATGGTTTCTCCAAAACACTCCATGCGAATGCCGAAATGCTTCCTACAAAAGGCCATGGCCAAATTCCTTCCTGTTCCTTGTCCCCCACCCTTTCCGGTCTCTAATGACCTCAAAGCGGTTTTTTTAAATAAAGGTATTTGCTGCCATTTTCTTCCTCTGATCTGGATGTGTTTTCATTATGTAGTTTCCAGTTTTACAATACTCAAGTTTATGCTTTTCAATACCCAATCCACATTCTGCTATATTAATTTTTCTCCTACCACGGCAACAACCAACAGGGTAAGCCTCCAGTTACCTGCTAGTTGCTATCATTCAGCAGCCATCTCATTCACCTAAGGGACATAAACCTGTAATTACATTGCTCAATATATGTCCACGTCTTTCTGTTTTTTAACGCCATTCTGGCCTTCAACAAAAGTAAGTGGTGGTTATTGTCCTATCGAAATGTCCAAATTATACCTATTCTTTGAAACAGATCATAAACCTTAATATTCATCTGTAGTGCACCTGCTCCAAACTAAACAAAAATTTGGAGTTAATAAAACATTCTACGGCTACTAGGAAAAAATGTAATGGGAAAATTTCTCCTGGAGTATAGAGATTCTCTATCATTAGCTATAACTACGGATGCAATGGATAAACTTATACCCATTAAAGTCTATGCCTGGTTCGTGATCTGATTTCGGTCGACAATCTGCTTTTATTATTAAACTGCAAGAAATAATGGTTGAAGGTGATTCCTACAAATAAGTCACTTCTGAAAATCATTGAATATGTAAACTTGGAATGTAAACTGGTATCAGATTACACATTATACTTCCTAAGATTGCATCAAACTCCAAAATCCTTAGTTTAAGATTGCAGGTTATTCTTCAAACAAGCATAAACTGACATGCAGCATTCACTCTTGCAGTATTAAACTAAACTGTAAACCAATTAGAGTACGCTTTAAAGAACTATTCGACACTTTGAGAAATTTCTCAAGTTGCGTTCACTCATTAAAAGTTTCTATCATTGGACACGTGCCAAACCAAAATATTTCTAATTTCCGAAAGATTACATGGTGGAAAAATTTGTAATTGTTGCCACTTCCATATTGCGAAACAAAGTGGCACTTAGGAGCTTCTTTGATTGATTGACCTCGGGGCAGGAAAATGGCAGGATTAAATACTTTTTTTGCCACGGGATTGTAAGATTTTCAGAATTTCCCAGAAGCTTTACTACAATGTATCACAGATTATTTCGAATACTTTTATCTATAACAGATTTCTTCCTAAACCTCTTGGGTTATCTTTAATTTCTGAAAATTTCCCTCCTCTACTCCAGGTGGAATTCTTGAACCTAAAAAAATTATATCTCCCTTATTAAATTATTGTTTTAAACAGAACTCTTATTATTCTTCTAGGAATTTAATTCTCACCAATAAATCCAGTTTTTCACAATTTAAATTTAATTTTAGTTCCAAACTGCTACTGTATTATCACATTACTTAATTTTATCTATCATTTGGTTATATTTCAAATCTCCTGTTTTATTTGCAGACATATGTATTTATCCCTCAAAAAAATGAGCTCAAATTTTGTATGGAAATCTTCCTTGGTGCTGGAAGTACATTGCCATTGTTAAATTCTGTTTACCTTTCATCCCCTCAAAACTGGTTTCTCTAGCTCACTTTGACCTCACTGCTAATTATTTCATGAGTACCTGTTAAATAAACTATCAAATTGATTTATCTCCTTAAATAAAAATTTTATATCATTAAATTCTACTTTGTTAGTGTACTTTTAATTGGACCATAGCGAGAATGTGTCGCGAAACGTTCTAGTGGCCGGTAAACACCATTTGTGCCATGTTGTGAAACTATTAACTCCAGTATGGCCAACACCATACCAACCATCTCTCTAGCAAGCTAATTCCAACACATCCTCAGTTATCGTAGAAAATTTATTCCAAATCGCTTACAAATGTACTACAGAACACTTTCTTCACAACTTCAAAGACAGCACAGACTTGCTACCATTATAAAAGGTGCTGCGGTATAACTACTTAACGTTTACAAGCTACCAGCCAAACTCGTACTACTTGTAACAATCACTGAACCATGCTTTACCATACAAAGTTGCATCCAACAATGCTCCCCAAAATCAAAGACTTATTAAACAATTAATCTCACTAAAAATACTTCTTCGATTTACTTAAACTATAGAAATGCTTTACTCCAATCCCGGATAAATCAAAAACACGTTAAACCTAATGATTGCGAGTCTACCATGACTAACTTTACTCCTTACTATAGGTAACAATGAAAGGAAAAAAATACCACAAGGCAATATTTACATGGAAAAGAAAGGGGAAAAAAACAACACCCAACACTTACCAAAGTTGAAGGGTGGAGGGCAGCAGTAACACAAAAAAAATATATTATTTCGGATGAAAAACCCTTTTTCAAGTTAACTGCACATTATAATGACATATTACTTTCTCGCCGCAAATGTTTGTGATGTTTTCTCTGTGATTTAATTTTACTACCTCAATCTTTACATACTCGTATGACACCAGTTCTATTTTGACTTGAAGTGTCCTTTAGTATCAAGTTTATGCTTGTATCTTTTATTTACATTGCTAAAAGCTTTATGTTATCTTTCTGTGAAGCTTATTCCATGTTACAATCACCATATTTTGTTTCATTCTTTGTTCTTTTTTTATGATGCCATACTCATTTCTGGGCATAGACAGTTACCATGAAGGATGCTCCATGGGAACTTCTTGGAAAATTAACTGGGGTGGTTTACCATTTCATTTCCCAGTAAGTGTTATTTGTACATGTGTGGATGACTTTGGCAGTGTTGTTCATGTTGTGTGAAGTGAAATATGAAGAAGGAAGAGAGTGTAACAGTGTGTCGGGCCATTCAGGCCGACTCTCCTGAAAGACACCAATGGGACTGCCAGGTTTAACTTTTATTCATACAAAATGCCAAGAAATTCCTTGTTATCATATGGTATTAATAGGATACCTTCAATGAAATCTAGTTAACATCAATCATTCCTTTCCTCAGGACAATATCATATTATCAGGAAGGATTCTTATTAATGTTACAACGTGAAGCGGTTACCGACGTTCTTGGAGTTGTGGATACTGGCATCAGAAGCAAGTGAATGGTGTCAGTGAGGATATAATGACATTGCATAAACATCCAGCATGAACCCAATCACAATCATCAATTCATTTCCAATTTTTCACTGTTGGTTCGATGTGCTGTTTGTGTTATAACTCACCCTTATATACCATTTCACATGTTCCCATTATCGCAGCTGCTATATTGGCCTTACTTCAAATCTGATCTTCCTCAAATGAATTATATCCATACTGAGGCCATTAAAATGCTTCCGATTCCAGTATCCATAATTCCAACAAACCTAGTAACTGCTTCACTGTTAGTCATTAGACACCAAACGTCTCTGGCAGCGGTTTCCCATAATACTCAACCACTTTTCATTCTTATCATTGTTAAATCTATCCTTTAAATTGGAATTTAATTACAGTTGAATAAAGCACATTACTATTTTGTTTTAATTTTTTATGGTTTATGGAAGTTGAAGCAAACCAAGCAGAATGGAAAAGGAAATATTTTGTAGCTTCTTCAAATAATTTGTTTAAACATCTAAATGTTGTTTGGCTTTGATGGCAGAATTAAATTACCTTGAAGATCAGCAGTAATTTATAAAGTTTACAGAGGAAAATAATTGAGTGTGTTAACAGTAAATTAATTAAAAATAAACAAACTTACTAATTATAAACATGGTCTTTAAGGTAATAAAAAAACTTTAAGTGAATTTTCACATGCCCTCCCCTTTTTCAGATGTTAGTACCACAAGGAATGATGGTTTGAGAATGGAATCAAATGATCATCGTGAACCATTGGATTCAGGTAGTGAATATTCATCAAGAAGTATCATTAGTGTTTCCAGTATTCAGAAACTTATGGCTGATGAAGGAAACTTAATCACTCCAAGAACACTATACAGAAACGTTATGAATTTTGCTGAGAAGAAATCACTTGAGCCAGTTGCTTCAAATATTAAAATAAGTACCAGCATCTCAGATGATGGAAATAATTCAAGAAAGATGTTAAAAATGCCCCTTTCTCCATTAGACATTTCTTGCTGGATCGAAAATGGCAATGAATCCAACAACATTGGAAATGTAGAGGTATCAGCGGCTTGTCTTCATGAAAAATTGGATAAAGGTAGGAAACCTTCAGAGCTCTTGTTCTTGTGCTAAGCATTTTAATAACACTTTGTGGAGGAACAGAATTTTATATGTGTAAATAGCTAATTAAGCAAACAATTTACTACAAATTAGGAAAGAAAATGAACCCAGAATTACTAAAGGTAGGTAATATGTTTGGTGTTCTTTAGTTCCTAACTATTAATCATACTGCTGGCTAGAATTACTGCATAATTCCTATTATGCTTTATATGGATTATTTTTATAGTAAAACTAATAATTAGCAGTTCAGAAAATAGTGTTTTGTGTGTCTTATCCTTAGTAGATTTTGTTTATTATATATTTTTTCATAGTTTATTTTTTTAAATTTAATTGTGATAGAATGCATTGGTGGCAATTTAATTCTTCCACCATGATCTTTCCCCACCTTATCACTAATATATGCCTTGAACAGTCCCACGATCTCTTCACCCTTCTCATGTCTTGCAATGAGCTTCAGTGCTTTCTAAGTTTTTTTTATGTTAATGTTTTCTGTTTTTGCTTTTTCACCTTCTTACAGGTGTGTATAAATAGTAACCAGGAAATAATAGGAGCTAAGTAGCGAATAGAATTTAAAAAAAAAAAAAAAGATAGCGAAATCAACCACCACTTACCTTAGATGATGGTTTCATAGTGCAAACACACACACAAAGAAATACAAGAATAGGAAAAACAATGAATATTTCGGTCTTGTCCCTTTGTCAACAGAAGAACATTATGGAGGGAGTGTGGTGAAGGAGACTGACTCGCAGAATGACTGTTAGTCATGGTGGGGGTAAATTCAAACGGAGGACAGGAAGAAGGACAGTGAATTGAGCTAGTACCCGAGCAATGCAAAATGTTGCAAAAAGAGCAGAATAATACATTAATTTTTTTATATAAAATAAACCTGGGTATTGTAATATACTAAAAATAAAATGAAATATAATTGTTAAAAGATATTTAGACATAGCCTGTGGACTGCCGAAGCTGTGTCGGCCACACATGGTGGAGTGCACGGTCAGTATAGGAAAGCGTGCTACAGATAGGGTCAGATGCAGAGCACGGTCAGTTGGGATAAATTGCCTGTGTAGGAAGGTGCGCTGCCGTCATGGACAGATGGAAAAGGAGTATCATGTAAGCAAGAGTTTGTGTCACCCATTGGTTTTGTTTACAACCACACTGGTCGAGCAGACTTGCTGCTGCTCATGGGCAAATAAGATTTAGCCAAGTAGCACGAGGTTATCTGTTGTCAACTAGTATAATTATCACGGGGATCACAAGGAGGGGCCAGTACCATCAAGTTGCTACGTAGTGCTGTACAGTTTGCATTGCTGTACTGCTACGTATTATTGCTGCCGTAGTTGACCAGCGGATCTGACTTGGGGAAGTAGTAACTTTCTCTCCTGCACCTAGCATTACCTAACAACCTGTTTCAAAATGTCTGTAGACTAGTTTGAGTTAATTAAACTCCACTGTTCTGGAATTGGCTTTGTCATTTCTAGCATGAGTTGCCTGCCTACTTTCCATCAAAAATATTTGGTGAGAGCCCCTCCTTGCCTCAGGTATCGAACCCGTGTCCCCAATATTTCAGGTTGTGGCCAAAAGTTAAGTAGCTTTCAATCTGGGATAGGACATAAAAATTAAATGGTGTCAAGTGTGGGGTAGTCTGTTTAAAATAAAGTAGACACCCAAAATTTGTGCTAGCATTAGTACACTTAGGCAGTCCCTTTGGCTAATTTTCACCACGACTGGTGACAGCCACTGGTAGGTGGAAGTTCTGCGGTACCCAGTCAGGACTGGCCATCCAGTTCATTGCTACAGCTGCTAGCTGTCAAAACTACTCGTCGAAATATCACAACCTGTGGGAGGTTGGCAGCAATATACGTTCACAACCTTGGGAAGGTTGGCTGCAAACATATGCCACAGCCTGTGGGAGGCTGGCTGCAAACAATTGAAGAGCCTGGAGAGCCGGTCGCTGCCAGAGTTGAGGTGAACCGGGCTCAGATCACAGTTGCCTTCGGTCCAGTGGACAAGACGACGTCAGCGGGAAGGCTACGAGGCAGACAATGCAACAACTAGATGAGACAGCTAGAAGTAAGTCTCAGTTAGTTGGAACTGTTTGATAGTTGATTGTCTAACCTTTTGGTAGTTGCTTTTAACCTTCTTTCAAAAGAGTGTTGACACAAGTGAAGGGTCAACCAAAGGGCCAATGAAGTGTCATACATTAGTGTATCAGAAGCTCTTAAATTAATTTCTCAACCTTTTGATGGTGACAAAAGGAAGTTAAGAGAATTTATTGGCAATGTTGTTGTGGCTTTTGAGTCTTTGCGTGAAGCGGATCAAGGATTGCTTTTGCAATTTGTTAAAGCTAAAATTACAGGGGATACACGTTCCAGGGTTATGGTTAGGGATGACACTAATACATGGCATGAGGTAAAAGAAATTTCAGAGGAAAATTTCTCCAGTAAAAGATCAATTGATATTTATGCTTGCAAAGTGTTCAAGCTAGACAGGGAAAAATCTGAAAGTGTAGCTTCGTGGGGCAGTCGTATAGACGAGAGGCAGTGTGATTTTAGAGAATCTGGAAGAAGGGTTTGTAGTGATAAGTTAGCGGGGGCAGTAAACCTAGTGTATTTGCTTGGTAGGGTGTGCTTTATTCAGGAACTATCAAACGATTGTATTCAGACAATTGTGAGAAGTCGAGGAGAGAGTCTTCGCCTACCGCAATCAATTGAGTTGGCTCTTCAAGAAGAGAGCACAATTTTGTCTATAGCTGATAGAAGTTATAGGCGGACGGAGGAACCACGAAAGGATACTGACTGTGTGTTGAAATGTTTCAACTGTGGGAAAATAGGGCACTTACAAAGGGAGCGTAGGAAGAAGGAAAATAAGGTGTGTCGAGTACCAGTTGTTGATTATTAATATTGAAAAAGTGTCACAAGCGTGGGCACACAGAGGAAAAATTTTGGCCACGGGACGTGAGCCACATTATTTGTTTTAAGTGTCAGAAAAAGGGGCACTGTGCGAACGAATGACGTGTTAAAGCTGCAAGTAGTCTGGTGGGAAGCCGGTCGGGAAACTGTTAGCGGACGAACAGTGACGGTTAATCCACATCCATATGGGTCCAAAACTGGCCGTAAACTGCCAAACAAAGAATGAAGTTTTAAATCTACCCTGTGAGGAATGCTTATGTAACAAGGTAAAATTATTAGTGGATACTGGAGCTCAAACAAGTATTATTCTTAAAGAATACTTAAAAGATAATGTAACATTAAATATAAATGAAAAGGTAAATATAAAAGGTATAGCTGAAGAAGTGGTCACTACATTTGGAACAGTAAATCTAAGTTTAACCATTGGAAAAATTAATATTGGGCATAAGTTTCATGTTATAGGAATGGATTTAGATATCACATATAATGGATCAGCAGGGAGAGATTTCTTTAGAAAACAGGAGGCAATTTTGAACTATGAGAATATGTCCTGAATTATACAGAAAGAGATGGTTTCCATGTCCATAGATGTGAACCTAGTTTAGAGATAAATGAAAATACAAAAGTTGGTCCACGGGAAGAAAGAATTCTTAGACTACTGGTAGATAGTGAACCGGGATTAACTGAAGGAACAGTGTATAAAACAGAACTAGTACCAAATGTTTATATACCAGATGCTCTTGTAAGTATAGAGAATGGTTCCTGTCTTATTAGCGTAACCAATTCATCAGAAGGTGAGGTTACAATTGATTGTACTAAAATTAAAGTTGAAACGGTATCGGAAGGTACAACAGTAGACACATACAAAGTAAGAACAATGAAACAAAAACCACAGTTAGGGTTTGATTCAAGGGTTAACGAACTTAAGCAATTGTGAACAGAACATTTGAATCCGGAAGAGAAATCTGAGTTGTTTAAAGTTTGTGCAGAGTTTAATGATATATTCTTTTTGCCAGGAGATAAGCTTACGCATACAGACATCATAAAACATGAGATACCTAAGGTACCGGAAGTACAAGGGAGAATTATCAATGCAAGGCCATACCAAATACCAGAAACGCAGCGTGTGATCTTGCAAGAACAAATTGACAAACTGCTAGATGATGATACACAGTCCAGTCACATTAATGTGACCACCTCTCAAAAACCAGAATAATCACCTTTGGCAGAGCGGACCGCGGCGAAGCGTTCACGAAGAGAGTCAATTAGGTTTTTGAAGGTGTTCACTGGGATGTTTAGCCATGCCGACTCCAGTGCTGTTGCCAGCTGCGTGGTTGAGGATCCATTGCGCGACTAACCCGATCGAGGTGGTCCTACAGATTCTCGATTGGGTTTAAATCCGGTGAGTTTGCTGTCCAGTGGAGTAAGGTAAACTCATCCTGGTGCTCTTCGAACCATGAACATAAACTGCAATCTGTATGACACCTTGATTTGTCCTGCTGGTAGATGCCATCATTCTGAGGAAAAATTATTCGCACGTAGGGGTGGACATGGTCCACAAGGACAGATACGTACTTGTGTTGATCTATTGTGCCTTCCACAATGATTATTATTCTCGTATCAAAAACATCAAAATACACAGTTAAATACATTGTGCAAATCAACACACTTAGCCCAGTACTTCGCAACCTCAATCGCATTGTGTGTTGCTTGAAATAGATCTTAGTTGTTGCAGGATGATGGGCTGGGCACA
Source organism: Vandiemenella viatica (assembly GCA_031002005.1). NCBI lineage: Eukaryota > Metazoa > Arthropoda > Insecta > Orthoptera > Morabidae > Vandiemenella > Vandiemenella viatica. Next base: position 283,659,721 of record JARYHS010008074.1, on the reverse strand, counting down.
TAGGGTACTCGAGCATATGATTCATAGTTTGGTCTTCACCACATTCACACTTAATACTGGTAGTATCAGTATAACCCCATCTCATTAGGTTTTCCTTGGACCTGCCCACTCCTGTTCGCAATCGATTTAAGGACCGCCAGACATTCCAGTCCTCTGCATGACCAGGTGGCAAGTGCTCTGCAACTGTCAGTGGTCCCGAGATGTTGGGAACCTTCATTTTCCATAACTGTACTCTTGCCATTTCAGGTGACCCAATTAGTTCCCGTGATGTTCTGAGAAAGCTTTTCCTGGATTTGAGTCTATGGGCTGGTGGTATATGGTCATGCAGTGGATGAGCGCTTTCCCGTTCTACTTTGGTCCTCTCGAAAGCTGGTAAAGCCTATCAACTGGGGTAGGCTTTAAACAACCTGTCACTAGCCTACATGTGTTATTGAGGGCTACATCCACCTGTTTGGTATGAGGTGATGAGTACCAAACTGGGCATGCATATTCTGCAACAGAGTAACAACGCGGCAAAATGTACGTATAGTTTGTGGTTGACTGCCCCATTGTGATCCAACTAATTTGCGCAGTAAGTTGTTTCTTGTAGAGATTTTCATTTTACAATTCATGCAGTGCTTCTTATATGTGAGGGTTCTGTCGAGTGTCACTCCCAGATATTTTGGGGTGTTACATGTCTGCAGTTCGATACCTGACCACATTACTTTTAACTTACACTGAGCTTTCCTATTTTTTAGGTGAAAGGCACACACTTCTGTTTTTGAAGGGTTAGGTTTTAAGTGACTTTCCCTATAATAGCTTGATAGGTCTTCAAGAGCAGCAGACAAATTTCTTTCTACAATTTCAAGTTTTGTGCTCTGTGAGGCTAGAGCTAGGTCATCAGCGCAAACGAAGCTCGTGGTAGCTGGATGTAATGGCTTATCGCTTGTATAAATGTTGAAAAGTATTGGGGCCAGTACACTACCTTGAGGTAGACCATTCTTTTGTACCCTCAATCGACTGCGCTGTCCTTGAAAGTCAATGAAAAACCTACGATTCTGAAGAAGAGTACCAATGAGCTTGGTTAATCCGGTGGCCTTTGTCAGACTGTAGAACTTGTCAAGTAATAGTTGGTGGTTAACAGTATCGTATGCTCCTGACAGGTCCACAAAGACCACGCCCATGGTTTTACAGGTCTCAAATCCATCCTCTATAAACTGTGTTAGGTTCAGTAGTTGCCCAGTACAACTTTTGCCAGGACGAAAACCATCTTGTTGTGGAATAAGTTTTGGATCAACCACAGGCTGGATACAATTCAGAATTAATCGTTCAAATATTTTGTAGAGATGACACAAGAGCGCTATAGGTCTAAAATCTTTAGGATTGTTTCCTTCTTTTCCAGGTTTCAGCAGCGCAATGATTCTCATCCTCCGCCACACCTTCGGAATTTGATATAAGCTCATACATTTGTTAAAAAGCTGTAGAACCCATTCTTTGGTTTTATATCTGCAGTTCTTAATTTGTTCTGATCGCATGTCATCAAGGCCTGCCGATTTTCCTGTTTTGCACTCATGAATAACCTTCACCAACTCTGACATACAAAAGGGCTCAGTGAGGTTGTTCGCATCTTCCCGACTGTTTCTGTGCGTTTTTCTTTGTTTTTTAGATTGTCCACTTTTATGAGTCTCCTTTCCGTTCATGAGTAGCTGATGAGCACTTTGGTTTGCGTTTATATTGGAATGTCCAGTAATCTTCGATGCATCATTGTTGAGGGGTTTTAGAAGTCTCCATGCCTTGTGACAATCTCTTTTCAGGTCCAGCTCTTCTAATGTTTTGATCCAGCGGTCTCTTTTGCTGCACTTAGAGATGAGAAGTTGATTACCAGCTTCTATTGTCTTTTCGCCAAATGGATCATCTTGGAAAAGTGATTTATAAACCATGAACTGGGTAGCTAGATCTGAGGTGAGACCCGGAATATATGATGATCGGCAACCATGGAGAATGAATCTTCTGGAGCATTTTTTCACAGTTGCAGTGAATGTGTCATATGATTCTGGTGTTGGTTCAATAGTAGACACGGCCACATCCAATATTTCTGTCAACATGGACCAGTCAGCTCTCTTGAAGTTATATCTCCTGCGGAAAGGAACTCTCTGGGGTCTCACTGTCGCAAACGCTTCACACATTATTGGCCTGTGCTGCGTACTCCCAATGAATGCCAGGAAAACATTCCCCAAACTATAATGCTCCCTCATCCACCCTGGATCGTTCCAGCAATTGTTGCAGGGTTTTTGCTTTAAGACGATTCACACTGTATGCGCCAATGTCCATCTGTCCGATAGAGCATAAAACGTGATTCATCGGAAAAAAGCCACCTGTCGCCACTCTATGGACGTCCAGTTGCGGTACTGGCATGCGAATTCCATCTGTCGTCGCTGATTATCACCAGTCAGCATAGGTGCATTAACCAGATGGCTGCTGTGGAGGCCCATGCGCAGCAACATTCGCTGAACTGTTGTTGAGGATACACTCTTGGTAGCCCCTTGGTTCATCTGGGCAGTCAGTTGTTCAACAGTTGCACGTCTATTTGCCCGAACGCATCTCCGTAGCCTTCGTTCGTCTCTGTCATCTATAGCCCGTGGTGCACCACGCCGCTGATTTTGAATAGTGCCATTTTGCCATGCATGGTATACTTTCACCATGGCAGCACGTGAACAGTTCACAAAATTAGCCATTTCCGAAATGCCTGCACCCTTGGCCCGAAAGCCAATAATCATGCCCTTTTGGACGTCAGACTGAGCGTGGTGGTGTAACGGCTAGCGTTCTGGCCTCACATTCGGGAGGATGGTGGTTCGAATCCCCGTCCGGGCATTCAGATTTGGGTTTTCCATGGTTTCCCAAATCACTCCAAGCAAATTCCGGGATGCTTCCTTCAAAAGGCCATGGCCGAATTTCTTCCAATTCCTTGCCTCCCATCCTTTCCCATCTCTAAAGACCTCGCTGTTAGAGAGACGTTAAGCAGATAAAAGAATTGGACGTCAGATACATCATCGTTATGTTTCTGCATTACGCCAATGATTGAAATGCTTTCCGATGCCCTAGGACATCCTTTATATACTCTCCACTGTAATGTGCTGCCTTCTATGATTGGTTATTTCACGTTGATGTCGAAAGTAGATGGTGGTCACATTAATGTGACTGGACTGTGTATAATAGTACAGAGTAAAAGTGCTTGGAATTCACCATTGTTACTTATAACCAAGAAACTAGATGCTGGTGGGAAATAAAAATGGAGAGTTGTTGTAGACTATAAGAAATTATATGAGATTACAGTAGCAGATGTATTTCCACTTCCCAACATTTCAGATATTCTAGATCGTCTAGGCAAAGCTAAATATTTCTTAACACTCGATTTAGCTAGTGAGTGTTACCAAGGACCAGGATGTTTTCAGAGACTGATGATTAGTATTTTAACAGGCATGCAAGGTATTTAAAAGCTTTATATATCTTGACGATGTAATAGTTTTCGCAACAACATTGAAAGAACATGGAGACTAGCAAGATTTTCCAAAGGTTATGGGAAAACATGTTGAAACTTCAATTGGATAAGTGTGAGTTTCTTAGGATGCAGGTTTCGTACTTAGGACACATAATCACAGATGAGGGTATAAAACCAGATCCGGTTGAAGTTGAGAAGGTGAAGAATTTTGCACAGCCAAAGACTACAAAAGAACTTAAGAGATTTGTAGCATTATCGGGATATTACCGACGTTTCATGCCTAATTACAATAAAATTGCAAAACCTTAACATGAATTACTAATTAAATGGCAAGATTATAATTGGGGAGAATCACAGGAAAAGGCTTTCCAGGGATTAAAGGATTTATTTATCAGTCCTCCATTACTGCAATATCCAGATTTTGGATCTTTATTCACTGTTACCACAGACGAAAGTAAATTTGCAATTGGAGCTGTGTTATCGCAAGGTAAATCAATTGGAAAAGATTTGCCAATTGCATATGCATCCAGAACATTAAACAAAACAGAACAGAATTACTCTACTACAGAAAAAGAATTGTTAGCATTTGTCTGGGTAGTTAAACAATTTAGACCCTAGGTGTATAGTAGAAAATTCATTATTGTAACAGATCATCAACCCCTTACATGGATATTCAGTGTTAAAGATCCGAGTTCTAGGTTAATAAAATGGATACTTAAACTTGAAGAGTAAAATACACTGTGGTGTATAAACGAGGAAAGTTAAATACGAATGCCGATGCATTAAGTCGCAAACAGGAAGTTAATGTACAGAGTCGGGAGAAGAAATTAGTAGGTCAAAATTCCGACGAAAGTAAATTTAAAGAGAAACCAGCTGAAATTAGCTTGGAAGAAAAGGAGCAGATTTTAAAGCAGTGTCTTGATGTGCCTTTAGGTGGTCATCAGGGAATGATCAGAACGTATGAGAAGGTGAAAGAGTCTGGGCAATTGCCGGGAATGAAACGAGATATTGAAAATTATATCCGACGCTGTGAGACTTGTAAAAAGAATAAAATTACGCAGAATAATACCAAAATGCCACCAGAGGCTACTCGTACACCTGAGCATGTATTTAAAAAATGTTGTATGGACATAGTATTAGTGATAAAGGAAATAGATACATACTAACTTTTAAAGATGAATTGTCGAAGTTTACCTTAGCTATAATAATTGATCAGCAAGATGCTGATACTGTTCCACAAAAGTTTGTGGAAGAAACAATTCTTAGATACGGGATACCTTTGGTTCTTTTGACAGCTTAGGGATCGAATTTCACGAGTGACATATTTAAAAGGGTTTGTAAACTCTTGAAGATTCAGAAATTCAAAACTTGTGCGTACCATCCAGAAAGTAATGGTGCTCTTGAAAGAAGTCGAAGAACGTTAGAACATCTGCGACATTTCATTGCTAAAGATCAAGGAAATTGGGATGATTGGATTCAGTATTCAATTTTCGTATTCAACACACCACCTCATAGTAGTACGGGATTCACACCTCATGAAATTTTGTTTGGGAGAAAAGCAACTATTCCAGGAATATTACAAAAGGAAACTAGAAAGAGTTCTGTATTGTTATGATGACTATATTAAAGAGTTAAAGAGTAAAATGCAATCTGTACAGGAAATAGCTAGGAAACATCTACATAAGAGTAAGGAGACGAATAAAAAGTACTATGACCGAAATAAAAACTCAAAATTGATTAAACCAGGTGACAAGGTTCTATTGCATGATGAGTCTATAAGAAGAAGGCGTTCAAAGAAGTTAGATTCACAGTGGTAGGACCTTATGAAGTTCTAAGAATAGAAGGACCAAATGTTATGCTTAAAACAAAAAGAAATAAGATAATGAAAGTACACACAAATAGATTAAAATAATTTTTCTAATTGCAGGCTATGGTACTGATGAAGATTGTATTAGGACTTTTAATAATACTAACGGAAAGTTCAGCATGGGAAATTTCCATTGCAGAAGATAAGTTCTTCGTTGAATTTATATTATGATAATTTGGGTAAGGCTAGACTTTACAGTACCACATGGAAGGTTGTAAGTTAGGTGAAACTGGAAGACGTAATGAAAAAGTTCATACAGGCAGAGACATATGCACAATTGTCGATAGAATTTTGTCGAAGTAAATTGTTCCACCTAAACATAAGTAATGATATGCACATTTGTCGATAGAATTTTGTCGAAGTAAATTGTTCCACCTAAACATAAGTAATGCAGAATGTGTCAGAATCGAACAACATATTGATAGGCATGTAGCTAGAATAAAAGATGCACAAAGCTTAATATCTCAGTTGACTAGACATGTAAATAGGAAAAAGAGAGGTCTTTTCAATTTTTTCGGAGAAATCAGTAAGGTACTTTTTGGAACACTAAGTGCAGCAGACGCAACGTATTTCAAATAATAAAAAGATGACATGGAGGGCAAGCAAATGCAACTATTGAAATTAACGAAGCAACGGGTAGGTGTTGTAAGAACTACTTTGAATGGGATTAATAATACGATTTCTAGTGTAGTCAAAAATGAAAAGATACTTGCAGAAGGAATGAAAAAGATAAAGTGTTATGTTCTCGACTATGCGAAAACTAATGACGCAACAATTCAGCGCATAGCTACTCTATTAGCAATTAATGAACACTTGAACCAGCTTACTTTAATTTTTGAAGAAATTTAAAGGGATTATGAATTAGTGATAACTGCTATTGTAAATGCACAGAAGGGAATCCTTGAGCCACACAACATAAACCCAGTTCAAATTATGGATTACTTAACGTTGATTCGTGATGATCTAAGAGATTTAAAATTTCCAGTTCCACTAACTGAGGCCTATGGATATATATTACTTAAGCTTATTGATTTTGATATATTTTTGTCAGGAAAGGTCTTTGGTTATGTTATTCATGTGCACCAACCTATTTGAGCCGGAATGACAGGAAAGATAAGATTAGAGAAATAAGTTGCCACAATGATTCTTGTATGAATTTTTTTTTCCCTCGTACCATTAGGGATTGGAATGCACAACAGAGAGATTAGCTTTGGCGCTGAGCACCCTCTGCCACCCACAATTTTGTGAATTGCAGAGTATATATGTAGATGTAGATAACACTTACACAGCCACATTGTAGAAGCAGCCTGAACCAATTACTAACACATTTGAATGTGGTCAGTCATATTATACAATTTAACAGTTGATTGGATGAGGAGTTGCTTATTCTTTGTTGATACAGTAAAAGCTCCTTATTCACGGGGGATTCATTCTGTAAATATGCCACAAACATGGAAACCACAAATATGGAATGGTAATTTGTATGGGATTATAGGGGATATGTTCCAAGGTTCCGAAGAAAAAAAAAATTAAAATTAGTTTATTAAGAGATTTTAAGCAACATGTTTTAATTATTATTGTCATGTTTAGGAAATGTTTTAAAGAATTTAGTTTTTTCCCCCTTGTTTTACCACTTTTAAAAGGTTTTTCAGTTTGGATTGATATTCAGCTGTGGCATCAACAATTTGTCTTTTAAAAACAAGACTTCCTTCCATAGAAGGATCAATTTTCGTGAAGAATCCACAAAACTCATTTGTCATCCATAGATCTTCACTCAATTTTTTTAAAAAAATAAATGTCACCATTTCAGTGTTCGTTGAAGCCTCGTCTTCAATGGGTTGGGGACTTAATATTTCCTCCAAGTCAATTTTAGTGAAATCTTCATCTTGCGATTCAATCAACTTTTGAATGTCACTTGATTCTATTTGCTCAAAACCATCTTGTCCAATGTTGGCAGTTAAAGTTTGAATTTGCACGGTCTCCATCATTTCCGAAAGTGAGATCAGGCCACAGTTTTTACCAACATGATTTCAAAGTGTATGGCTTCAGTTCTTGCAACAATTGTTTTATTGTTACAATGCATTTTGCTATGTCAAAATTTTTTCCAGCATTGCGTTACATTCATTTCAGGATTTGTATTCCATGGTGTCCAGTATGATTTTGTCTAACGTAATAGGGCTTAAAGGCCTGGATTATTCCTTGGTATATAGGTTCAAGTAAAGCTATCACATTAGGAGGCAAGAATATCGCCTTTATATTTGGATGCATAGTTTGAAGCTCACGAGGGTGACCTGATGCATAGCTCAAAACTAAAATGGCCTTAAAGTCTAAAATATTTTTATTTAAACAAGTTTCAAAGTCACGAACAAAATAATTTGGGAACTAGTCACACAAAATAACAATTGTAACTCATGCTTGCTTTATTTCTTGCCAAGACACCAGCAGGTTGTCCTTGTTTTGATTTTTCAAAGCTCTGGGATTTTAAGATCTGTTAAGCATTAGTGGTTTAATAACACAATCGCCTGATGCATTAGAACACAACAGCAGTGTAACTTTGTCCATTGCTGCCTTGAAACCAGAGGCGCAATTTTCACTTTTGGATGTGAAAGTTTTGTTTGGCGTTCTTTTCCAAGACAGGGTAGTTTCATCTACATTAAACACTTGTTCAGGTTTGTACCCACCACCAGCAATTATGTTTATAAAAATTCTACTGGATATCTTTCCACAGCGGCAGTGTCTGCAGATGCAGCTTCTCCAACAATTCTGATGCTATGCAATGATTGTCGCACCCTTAATTTATTGAACCAATCTTCCAATGTATGAAATCCTCCACTTGTATGTTCATCAACAGATTCTTTAAAATGTGCTTAGAGACTCTTGGCCTTATTGAACTCGTAGCTTTTCATTAAAAAAATAATAATAATTTTCAAACTTAAGTAACAAGAGTAATCTAATTTTTAGTTAAGAATGATTTAAAACAATCTACAAAATTCCAGCTACCTATTTTTAATAGTTTTCAGCTTATGTGTACCACATCATTAAAAAATGTAACTTTCAGGAAATTCAAGTTAAAGTTAAAACTTGTTTTTCTATTAACTGTAAACACAAATATTCACTACAAAACAACAGCAGAAAGATGACTAAACTCCCTGTATAAACAAAAGCCAAGCAACTATGATGCTTTCACAGGCTAGCCAACATTAATGACTAAAAAGCCCTAAAAACAAAATAATATAGATAACAATGAAATTAAAGAAATGCCGTGAGGCAGTATTTACATTGAAAGGACTGGTAAAATACACCCAACACTCACCAAAGTTGAAGAGAGGACGGCAGCAACAACACACAAACAAACAAAAAAATACAATATTTCAGGTGAAAAACCTTTCTCAAGTAAACACAGGTGGGTAGCTGGGCTTGCTCAAGACTTGCGTTCCACGGAGTGTCTGCGTGGAACGCAAGCCTCTCAGAAGCCCAGACACCCACCTCTGTTTACTTGAGAAAGGGTTTTTCACCCGAAATATTGTATTTGTTTTTGTTTGTGTGTTGTTTTGTGATGTTGCTGCCATCCTCCCTTCAACTTTGGTGAGTGTTGGGTGTGTTTTACCTGTACTTTCCATGTAAAAACAAAATAAATTATACCAAAATTCTCTTTTAGACAGAGCTGTCTGCATGGCATCGGAACGTTGTCGCGTGTGCAGCCACTTTTAAATTTCTGTAATTTTGGTGCTTCCTTCGGTCCAATTTTCTTATAGTAAACTTTTTCTTGTTCAGAAAACTACAGAGAATTTTTTTAAACTAAATTTGAAAAATCAATTTTTTGACAGTTATTCACATACAAGTCTCTTTAAGGACCCTCTTTTCTGGTTACAGTCTACAATCTTTCTATTGCTGGACCACGAACAATTTTTGCCAAGGTTGAAACAATAAAATTCCGTATTTTGTCGTCAGATTTCTTGATGATTCGTGCAGATGATTCGATAACATTGACAGATTGTGATATTGTGCAAATGACTCTCCAGGACATAAATGGTCAAATATTTCTATTTTTACTGTAAGTGGCAATACAATTTTTTCTTTGCTTCTGCTAGAAATTATAAATTATGAAGAAAGGAGAGAAGACACGTATTATTCACTCAGAATTATTGTAGAGACTGACTGGTTGAACTAATAATTGATACAGAGCCGGTCATGGCAGAGCGGTGTTTATCCAAGGTCGTAGCAGAATGTGTAACACAGTGGCAGCGATGGCTTTTGTCAATGAACTTTTGAGTTTGGTGGCAAGATGATTTGCTTTTTTAGCAGTTTCAGTTAGATAGTGACTGTCGGCACATGCCAGCAATACTCAAATGATACCAACAAGTTAGTAAAGGATACCGAATCTGCTGAATGTACCGAATAACTCCGAGAATAATAAAAATTTCAAGCGGCGAATACCAATATTTTATCTGCGAATACTGAACCCACGAATACAGAAAGTTGTCACAATTATTCAATCTACGAATATTGAAACTGCGAATGATACCACGAATAAAGAACTTCGACTGTATTTATTTGATAAAACATACCAAATAGGTGTTGTGAAACTTGGTTTATCATCATACCTGTACCAGCCTGTCATTGCCCGGTTCAATGCAACACTGTTTTGACCACCTTTGTGTATAGAACACAAAGGGAATGTGACAAACACACCGTGGTTGGAAGGGTGAAGGAAGAATTAAAACTATTTACTCTGGGTATTAAGAATGTTGGTATTCTTTTTTTTTCTCTCTCTGTCTTATGACTCTATGCCTCGTCAATGTCATTATCATTAGAGGCGGGAAAGGACTGGGGGCAAGAAGCGGGAAGGAATTCAGCCATGGCCTTTTGAAGTAAACATCCTGGCAATTGCATGGAGTGATTTGGGGAAATCATGGAAAACATAATTGTGGATGCCTGGATGGGAATTCGAACCTGCGTCCTCCCGAATGTGAGGCCAGAGTGTTAACTGTTCACCTACAATTGATTTAGTCTAAATGCACTAATGCTGCTTTATCTGGCAAGATGTGATTTTATGAGATTTGGCTGTGAAGTACTTTCTGCCAAGTGTGGTGGATAAGCAGTAATTCTTTAGTCAGGCTTTCAAGAGGATATTGGTTCAGATCCCCATCAAGATTTCAGTTTTATAAAATCACTCTAGTTAAAAGTTAGCATGATTCCTACTCAAGAACCATGGACATATTACTTGATATTCCTTATCCCCACTCGTCTGCCACCCCTAATGACATTTACATCGACGAAACATAAAACCTGCTTATGTATGATGTGAAAGATAGCAGGACATTATTTAAATTCTTTCTGTTTACCAGACTACTCGAAAAGTATGATGGTAGTAGCAGTCCATAAAGGAGGGACGAGAAACAGGGTAAAAAATTACAGGTCAATCATTTTTAAATCAGTGGTAGGTAAATTAATGGAGGAAATTAAATGCAACTACCTCAGAAATAAGGAACATAAGTGGTTTTAAGTTGACAAAATTGCTTTAAACAAGGATATTCATGTGAATCTCAGTTAGTGGGCTATATGCAAAATATTTCAACTTAAATGGACAAGGGAGACCAAATTTATGGTGTAGTGCTAAACATTTTGAAGGTTTTTTACAGAGTGACTCATAAAATTGTACCTAATGAAGTAAACACTATTGGAGTGGATGAAAAAGTGATTTGATTGGTAGAATAATTCTTAAAAGATAGAAAACAAAAAGTTAAGGTGTCATACACAGTATCATAAGAAGTGAAAATGGAAGAGCCACAGAGTAGTGTATTGGGACCACTGCTATTCATATTTCTAATGAATGATAGGATAAGTATCTCTGGAATACCGCGGAAACACGTAACACACAAACGTGTGTATTTAAATTATAAATAAATATAGTTAATAGTTAGTTTTTGTTGTAATAGTAATTCTAATACATTTTACTACTGTGAGCATTAATGAGTGTTTTTATTTGTGCATAAAAAATTTATTTGTATTTTAGTGCTTTGGTGTGTTCCGTGTTTATTTTCTGTGTTTGTTTACAAATTTGAACGCTAGGCTTAAGTTCAGATATTTGTTATAGAGCGTAAATATATTTAGATAAAGCTTACTTGTGAATTAATTTAGTAGTTTTTGTTAAACCAATTTTCTCTCTAGCATTGTGTACTTTGTTGTTATTAGTGTCTTGTAATCATGAGTGAAAAGTGTGGACATTGCCGTAGATTTTTGAGGGTTGGAATTTTTTGCGAAGGGTGTGAGAAATGGTTTCATTGGGGACCGATTTGTAGTGGCGTTGAAGTTGGGGAAATTGAGGAGGCTCTCCCATGGTGCTGTAAAGATTGTTTCAAAAGTAGGAAGATATTGGATCAGGAGGTAAGGATTAGTGCCCTTGAGGCTGAACAGATAGACGCTAGAAAGGAGTTTGATAGGCTGCGCAGGGAGGGAAACAGAGATGGTTGGGAACTGGTGACAGGGAAAAGGGCAATTAGAACAAGAAGGGCTTCTGATTCTTTTGTTGTTGGGGTGAAAAACAGGTTTGCCCTGTTGCCAGAGTTAGACAGGGATGAGCCTTCTGTAGTTGTATGTGTAGGTAAAAAGCAGCAGACTTGAAGGAAAAGCTGTGTAGTTAAGTCTGGTAGGCAGGGATTAGGGAAATAGAAAGTCTTGCTGCTAGGTAGTAGCCATGGACGAGGTGTTGGGCCATTGGTACAGGAAAAATTAGGATCAGGTTTCCAGGTCATGAGTTTCTTCAAACCTAGTGCTAGTCTTGATCAGGTAGTAGAAGATATAGGTTCTTTGTGTAAAGATTTCACAGATGAGGATCATGTAGTGATAGTGGGAGGAGCGGGAAATAGTTTGGGCAGGAATGATAGGTATAGTATCAGAGATGACCTGGAAAAAATAGCAGAAGCAACGTGCCACACTCGGGTCAGTGTGATGTCGGTCTTGAGACGCTATGATCGGCCACAGATGAACTCTGCTGTGAGGCGATTGAATCTGGAACTGGAACGGTTTCTTATGTCTGATATTGGCTCTGGCATGGGCTTGGTACCTGTAGATGCTATTGATAGGTGGGGTTATACTAGGCATGGCCTACACCTCAATAGTAGAGGGAAGGGGGTTCTTTCAGATCTCATAACAAAACAATTAATTGGGGCCACAAATTCCCGTGAAAAGATTCCTGTTGTTAATGGTGTTAGGGCAGCTCCTTTTTTTTTAGATTAGGATCATGTATTAGGCAGAGAGTTTTAAAAGAAATTAGTTTAAACAATAATGAGTTTTCAGATACCAAAATTAAAAATTGTGTAGGGATTAATTTATTACATCAGAATATCAGAGGGTTAACAAATAAAGTGGATGAATTGCTAGTCCACATAAATGAATTAAATGATATCAATAGAATTGATGTTTTATGCTTGTTTAAACACCATATAACTTCAGGAATAGGTATGTCAAATGTAACTGACTTTAATTTAGCTTCTCATTATTGTAGAACGAACTTGGAGAAAGGAGGAGTTGTCACTTATATTAGAAATGGTTATAGTTTTGAGGATATAAGTATTAGCAAATATTGTGTTGACCAACATTTTGAAGCCTGTGCTACACAGCTAGGTTTCGATAATGAAATTTTCATAATAGTAACAGTATATAGAGCACCATCGGGAAACTTTTCTGTTTTTATGAACCAGTTTGAACTCTTATTAACATTTTTAAACAGAAAAGAAGTCAACATAGTCGTATGTGGTGATTTTAATGTAGATTTTCTAAATAACTTACCCTGTAAAGTCATGTTAGAATCATTAGTCAGTTCATTCAATTTAACTCAGGTAGTTAATTTTCCAACTAGAATAATGAATAATAGTCACTCAGCTATAGACAATGTTTTCCTAGATACCTCAAAATTCAGTTATACCATCAAGCCATCCATCAATGGACTTTCAGATCACGATGCCCAGTTATTAACCATCAACACTTCAATAGGAACTAGCACTAAGAGTAATGTCTTTAAACTTCAGCGTGTAATAAATGATGAGTCAGTTACTTGTTTTAGAAAGTGCCTGAGTACCACAAACTGGGAACAGGTTTACAGTGCTCAAGGTATGGATGAAAAATGCAACATTTTTAGTAACATTGTATAAAATTTCTTTGAAAGTTGCTTCCCCTTGAAAAAGTGTCGTGCTTCTCAAAAAGAACAAAAGCCTTGGATAACTATTGGCATTAGAACATCATGCATTAATAAAAGGAAGTTGTATATTGCCTCTAGGAACAGTGAGAATGCTAATGTTAAAACACATTACAAACAGTACTGCAAAATACTGAAAAAGGATATTAAAGAATCTAAAAGTATGTAGTACAAACATAAAATTTATGATTCTGAAAATAAAATTAAGACAATATTGGACATTGTAAAAAAGGAAACAGGAAAGAGTAATCAAACAAGTAATGATATTTTTGTCAAAGAAAATTCAGTAGAATCTAATTTTTTCATTGCTGATAATTTTAATATTTTTTATCTGTTGCTGATAAGTTGACTGCTAATAGCTCAGTGACACACAGTATGGATTTTGTCAAAAAAGGCTTCCAAGAAAAATTTAACTCCATGTCTATAAAATTAGCTACTCCAGAAGAAATAAGAAAAATTATCAGATCCCTTAAGAGCAAATACTCAATTGGTTATGATGGGATTTCCAGCAGATTAATTAAATTGTGCTCCACAGAATTAAGTAATATACTAAGTTATCTATTTAATATATCTTTGCTTGAGCGTACTTTTCCAGAAAGGCTTAAGTATGCTGTAGTTAAACCACTCTATAAAAAGGGAGATAAGGCAGCCTTATCGAATTACCGACCGATTTCATTACTAACAGCTTTCTCCAAAGTTTTTAAGAAAGCAATGTACAATAGAGTTTATGAACATCTAAAAAATAATAATATTCCAACTAAATCACAATTTGGTTTTCAAAAGGGTCATTCAACAGAACAAGCTATATTTGCATTCACTGACAATATTTTAGAAGGAATAAATGATAAATTAATTCCTGTGGGAATGTTTTGTGACTTATCTAAAGGATTTGACTGTGTAGATCATAAAATTCTGATACAGAAACTTAAGTATTATGGTATAGATGGCATTGTTAATAAATGGCTTAGTTCTTACCTTCTAAATAGAAAACAGAAAGTGTCAATGGAGAATTTTAAGGCTGCCTTAAGAGGTCCACTGTTTTCTGAGTGGAAATTAATCAGATGTAGAGTACCTCAGGGTTCTATATTGGGGGCCACTATTGTTTTTTGTTTCATCTAAAAACTCAAAATTTGTCCAATTTGCAGATGACACAAACATAGGAATTAAAAACACTCCACATTTATCTACAGAATATATTTAAAATTATGACTTTGAACTGATTAATAAATTGTTTACAGCTAATGGCTTGTCTTTAAACTTTGATAAAACTCAGTATATGCAATTCAGTACATCACACAGATTAACACCTGATATAGACATAAAATTTGCAGGCCAGTCCATTCAAGAGGTAGAGAGTGTGAAATTTCTAGGTTTGTATATTGATCATAATTTAAATTGGAAAGTACGTTTCTGACTTACTAAAGCGATTGGGAGCAGCCACGTTTGCAATTCGTACAATTTCAGCTTTAGGTGATCTCCGTATGAGGCAGCTAGTTTAATTTGCTTATTTTCACTCCTTATTGTCATATATAATAATATTCTGGGGCAATTCTACCCATAGAGACAAAGTGTTCAGAGCCCAAATGCGTGTCATAAGAATTGTGTGTGGGGTTAGCAATAGTACTTCATGTAGAGAGCTGTTCAAGAAGTTAGGGATTTTAACATTAGCATCTGAGTGTATATATACACATTAATGTCCTTTGTAGTCACAAATTATACTTTATTTGAAACAAATAGTAAAATACACAATTATGGCACTAGAAGTAAAAATGATCTTCACAAGACTTACAAGTCATTGTCATTTGTTCAAAAAGGGGTCCGATATTCAGGGATACATATCTTCAATATGCTCCCAACACTTATTAAATGTCTAGTAGATGATAAGAATAAATTCAGGAAAAAACTGAAAGAATTTTCAATTGACAACTCCTTCTACTCTGCCGAAGAATTTATTTCTAAGGTATCTAAAAAAATAACTGCCAGTATCTTGTGTAAATATAGTTCACATAATTAATTTACCATGTATGCTATGACTGCACATCTCCTGGTGTATGTATTTAGTTTGTTACGTAATTGTTTACGGTACAATATATGTTATGACTGTACATCTTGTGGTGTATGTATTATTTTGTTATGGATTTTTTTTTTTTTTTTTTTTTTTTTTAAATGTACCATATATGCTATGACTGTACATCTTCTGGTGTATGTATTATTTTGTAATGGAAGTGTTTAATGTACCATGTATACTACGACTGTACATCTAGTGGTGTACTTATTATTTTGTTAAGCAACTGTTTATCTGTAAATTGACAACTTTCCACATCCCACAGAGCCAGTATCTTATATTGGGAACAATGGAAAATTATTGTATTGTATTGTATTGATATGGTTTACTATCAAAAGTCAGGTTGTTTGTATATGACATAAAGTTATGTAGTAGGTTTAGAATGTTATTAAACTGTGAATAGCTGGTGGGTGATCTGGACATGATATCTAGCTGGGTAGGTTAACATGGGATGAAGATAATTGTGAAGAAGATTCAGCATATTAAATACAAATATAAAAATCTGGAGGTTGATTCTGAATACAATGTGGGGAAAGAATTGCTTGTTTAAGGCCTGAAATGAAAATACATTAGAGCATCGTTAATCCAAACTAATTGGGACTGTTGGTGGTTTGGATTATTGATTTGTTTGGATTTTCAATGTTTATAGTTGTTAGTTTGCCTTACATCAAACACTTCATAATTTTATGTATTCCTAACAAAAGAAGTATCTTATTTTGTTATGGTTAATTTTGCAACTAATTATGCTTCCTTTTTAAAGATGAATATAATGTTATAGGCGCACAATGTTTGTACAAGATTCTAAAGTCAACAGAACTTGCCTACATAGCAAGTTAATAATAAAGGCGCAGGATTAACACAGTCGGTTTGGTTTCTAAAAGAAACTCAAAACTACCGGCACACTGAAAGAATTGTTGTATGTGTTGTGGTTAGAACAAACATTGGCATCAAAGCCAGTGTGTGATTGGTCACAAGGAGATTACAACAGAAGGTGTAATGCAACATCCACACTCGCAACATGCCTCGTTGACACAAATTACTGTTTACACTTGCACATTGTTTCAAATTCAGAATTGATGAGATAGATTAAACACAGTGCTCACTCCTTTGACTCGCACCAAATTGCTGCAACTGAGGAGGGCGGCGTTCATGAGAAACCACGCGACATGAGCCTATGAAACTGCACCGTTTTCACTTGTGTGTTCGTGCAATCTCATGTTGATGCATGGAAGCTCACATGAGTGTTTAAACACACCTTAAAGATTAAATTCATTAGTTCTAGTTCTTTGTTATTGGAATTTCCAAGTAAAAAAAGTAGAAAGTTGATAGTTCTGTAAAAATGTGCACTATTTGTCAAAAAAAAAGTTTTTTTTCGTAATTGAATTGATGTTTTGATTATTAGCACTTGCTGTACCACGACATAACATTTGATGATTAACTCGACTGGCTAGGACAGATAGTAGGAAAAGGTTTCAAAATCCTTCACTTGTCACGGAGTTTGGCGAGGGATGTACCAATAAGTGAATTGGTTTAGAAATCTTTGATAAGGTCATTGGTTAAATGTAGTGTTGTAGTATGGACCCACATTTTGCGTAACAAATACATGATTTGGATAGTATTCAAGGATGAGCTGATAGATTTGTCTCTGGAAATTACCGTGGAACACAATCACTAAGTACTATTGTCGCGTAGTAAACCACAATCGGAGTCCTTGGGCGTAGCAGGGTCGTTGATGAACACATACACTTTAGCGTAACGAAGCTGTATTAAACAGTTCGTACAATACAGGAGCACGGAGCGAACTGACTCCGGCTAGAAAGGAGTATCGCTTATATAGTAATGAAGAACAGTCTAGAACTAGTTACAACAAGAACATTCCAGAACAATTTACGCAATGTTAAGAAATTAAAATTTTATAGGACTTGTTGGAATAGAACCCACGACCTTTAGTCCCATAGTCTCTTAGCGTAACCACTACACTACAACAGTCTTTCCTTCTTTATGGCCTGACCCTCTTGAAGTGCGACATTATGATAAAGAAACTGCAAGACAGGAGGAAGGTGAAGAAAGTCGAGGGAGTTTACAAGGCATATATTGATGATGAGTTGTGGAAAGATATTTGTGGAAAAATTAGGAGTGGTGTATGGAAGGGAAAAGCTGACCTTGAACTCAAACTGGCACTTGATTCCAGGCATATGGACGTGGGAAAATTTTATTTTGTGGTTAAAAGATCCAGGAATTTGAATAAATTACCAAGAAAATGGTTCATAATTTATGAAGCAGTCTGAAAGAATTTATTGTTGTAATTCGTAGATGGTAAAAATAGGAAGATACGGGAAAGGTGGAAAATGAGTGTGTATGGAAATTGCCACCAGAGTGTGCACTCCATCATAGTTAAATTAAGAAAATTTCTTCAGCTTTTGTAATGAAGGAACATTTATCCCATTATTCAAGCTTAGCAAGGACTGGATACCAGTAGCTGGTTATTGTATTATATTTGTTTAGTTTTTTTCCGGAAGACATTAGAAAATTGTTAAAATTGGCTCATTGTTTTTTTTGTTTGTTTTTTTTTTTTTTTTTTAATTGCAAGACTTGTCACAGAAAGAAAGTCGGTTTAATCTTTTTACACTTTTCAAAATATCCTTAACTGTACATAGGATGTTATATTGTTACTGGATGCTTCCTTTTCCTTTCGGATGTAAATTACAGTATTTCACTCATATTTGGTCAGGGTCTGAATTTAACAATTTGCTGAACTTTGGGGCAACAAAAATACAGTTCTGGGTTTATGGGTGTTATGGTGAAGACTATGTATTTGTCTCTGTCTGCTTCTAAACTGGCAAGAGCTTGATGGGAAGCAACATCAAAGCTGTAACAGGTAGGCTAATGCTGCCTCTCTGTTGCCAGCAACATTCATAATATCATTAATTAATGTTTTGAGTAATGAAACTGAAGATATCCTTGTCCAGTATCCATGTTTTATCGTCAAATGTGTGTTTCTTAATAAATTTAACTAGTATTTTTTATACACTAGGTACAACTGAGACTGTATGTTGGGAAAAAGAGTCTTCGTTTTGTTCTTTTACACAGAAAGATGTCTTCTAGTATTGCAGAAATTCATCTCGCACAAATACACCCTCTCAAAACAGCTGCTGTCTCATCATATTTATCTATCAACAAACTAGTTTTAAGTCTATAGAAGTCAGTGATGTTTGTAGATTTTATTTATATTTTTAGTACTTCAACACTGTCAACTGGACTGAGAAATATTCATGTCAAAGTAGATGGGCCATTATTGTTCAAATAGGCCTGAATTTATTTCTGGCTGGCAACAGGGCTCCAGCTGTAGGAGCCTGTGAAGAATATTTATTCATTAATCTAAATTCAGTGGCACCATTTATTTTAACATGTCTCTTTTTCACTATAGACCAGTATGCTTCAGTTGTATAACAATTTTCATTCATTTAACGAGCATTACACCTCATTTTTTCTTTTATCCTTATGAGCTCCCAGTCCTTTAATCTAGCTCCATAAGTGATTGTAATTTTCACTTCTCAGTTCAATGGCCAGCTGAAATCTTTTCTGAACTGTGTTCAGATCTATTAGCATTAAACGTTGCATTGGAGTTCTGTTCTTCTGTCATCCATGGACATGTACTGTTTATATTACACATTAGTATTTTCCCCAAAATTTTAACTATTGAGTTCACAGCTCTTTGAGTACAATTTGCAGTTCATATAACTTCAAATTCTTCAGATGTTGTGCGTCTGCTAATGGCTCTTACTATTTTTTTGGCCCTACTGGGGAGATGGTATTCTCCCTCTGTGTTACAATGGTAAATGAATGGTCAGATAATGCTGATTACTGCTAATTTGCTTCTTTGGTAGATAACAATTGTCACCCAGTGGATGGTCTTGTATTTTCAACTAGAAGCATGTAACCATACGTTTGTATTATTTCAAGCATATTCCTCACTTTAGGATTGTCAGTTTCTCACAGTTTGATGTTAAAATCTCTTGCCAGAAGTGTCCTCCTAAATATTGACTTCTCAATTAAGGAAGTAGATTTTCCAGTTTCAAGAGTTTGCATAGTGTATCAACTGAATTAACTGGTGTTTTCAGTATGGATATCACTTCAGATTCTAGTGATTTATATTAAATTACACTTGCTATAGGGTAGAGGTTGTTACAGAGATGTTTTTGTAGTTTGAAGGTTTTATAAACCATCTTATAAGTTTTAAAAAAATATATATATATATATTAGGGCACCACCACTAAGATTTTGTTTTCCTATAAAGCATAGCAACAAAAGTCATTATATTTAATTTATGAAAAGTTTGTTACCCAGTGCTCATTTACATTATAGATTCTGAATGGTAATGACTAAGCATCCAGTTACAAGATTTTGTTTTTGATTCCTTCTATGTGGATGTGTAATACCTGAAAACCAGAATTTTCAGGGTTTTCAACTTCATGTTAACTTAGGGGTGGGGAAAAAGCCCTGCTTTTGTCTGTTCCTTTCAGCCAAACTTTTTATAATGGTTAAATTATTATTATTATTTTGCAACTTTTCTAGTTGTAGAACCTATCCATTTTTTTGTTATTTTTTTTTTGGTTGGTAATATGCTTTTATTTCTGTTTACAACTTATTACACCAATCTTTTCAACTAATGTGAAAACCGACTTAAACAGATTGGAGAGAGTTTCTCTTGAAATCAAATGCTAAAGGCATCTGTCAGTACTAGAGTTGCAACTGTAATTCAACGATTTGGTCAACCCCTGTTCTTCCACACTTCAGTTTATTACATCTCACTTCATTCCATTACATCTCACTTCATTCCATTACTGCTTGCCTTTCCTATGTCTTGTCTGTGCAGTTCCTCTTAACTGTGTACTTTCTCTTGCAGCTCACAATCATCATCTTTATATGTGTATAACATCTGCTGATTTTTGGGCATTTGAACAGATGGTTAGGCGTAATTCGCATAAACTGGTTATATCCTGTGCAAAGTGACCCTTTCCAGCTGTTGACTGGATGAATGCCAACAGTCTGTATCCACCTGTCGCTGCTCTCCATATGGTGCAGTCAGACAAATTTTTAAATAATACGTTTATACTAAAAGAGTGATTCCTTACTGTTTCTGTATGTCAGTTTTTGATCAGCTGAACGTTAAGAATGTAATCAAAAGATGAGATTGAAAAAGTGCCCTCCTTTACAATAAACCTGGATAATTATTAAACTGCCAAAGTAATAATAATAATTCTCAAATATCACTACAATTAAATATGAGTTTTCAATGAACGAAACAATAAAATCTGCCAAGACATTGGAAAATAAATTATCTTGCAAAAAAAGATATGCCTTCTCCTTGATTAATACAAGATATTCCCTTTACCAGGTTAATGAGGCACATTGCATTAGATTTTAATAGTTTAATAGTTTGGTAGTTAGATGCAGTACTTTAGTGTGGCACAAGCCAGCCTCCTTGAGTGACCATCCTGGGTGGGAATGCATGGAACATGAAACAGAGTACTCATTTACTTGAATCCCTCATTTGAAGACAGCAGTTTAGCATGGGAGATGCAGTTCGTAAAGTTCTGGAACCTTCTGGAAAAGCTGTCTGCAACTGTCCAATTAGAGCCCTACATGCATTCCGCATTATGAGAGCTAGCCAATAGAAAACAGTCACCCCCACTATGGAGCAACAGAGCAGAGAGCAGCTCTGTACCAGCTCTCGTCGCTTTTTAGTGTTTTTGAAGGCTACACAGTGAACTTGCCACTCTATAGGCCAATGATGTAGGCAGTATTAGAAAATACTTCACCATTCCTTCGTATGCTCAAGGCCAAGGCTTGTACTGAATCTTGCATTATTTTATTTGGCCTTTTGGCTATAGTAAGCAAGCAAAAATCGCTTCTGTACATATTTATACTGTACCAGATATTTGTATATTTCACTTGTTGTTTTATTGAGATCATGAATAAACACCTGTCAATCTCGTCTCGTTTCAATTCCCTCAATGTCATTAGTTAGAATGTTAAGTCTTTTTCCCAACCAATATTCTTGGACGCCAACTGGAAGAACCATAAGTTGACGGCTAGAGGCGGGGCGAATTCATGTGTACAAACGGGTTAAGTCAAAGGTAATCTTCTCTTGGTTTTACCACACAACAACATAACATACTCTCCCACTGCCATATATTCATTTCATTACCCTGCACAGAGTGACATCTTAAACAATTGACCAAAAATCTTCCTGTATTTCTCATCATCTTAGTGTCTAATTTTCCACTATAATAAATGTTGTTTTTGCTAGTAGCCACTACACTTAACAATCTATATGTGACACTTGACTTATGCTCATTTGATAAACTGTAAATTATGTACTTTATTAATATTGAGTGATTACAAAGTTAGTGTTAAAAATGTGTAGCATGGCTGGCTTGGGTGCAGGAGCAGATCAGCACCAAAAACAACAGGAGCTCTAAGGGGCTGCATTTGGGAACAATACCAGGAGAATAGTTTAGTAACCCTCTGCCTCAGGTATGGTCTGACTCTGGAGCCAGTAATGGCAGTTCGGTTTGGTGCTGGCTTGTCATGTCATGAGTTCAACTGGGAGAAGAGCGCCAGTTTCACGGTTCAGTTGAAGCCTGGATTTTAAAAGAACACCATTGCCATCAGAAAATGGTTTCTTGTGTTCACTCGAAATGACTCAAGAGACTAATGACTCAAACAAATGGAAGGTCAATGATAAAGTTTTCTCGGGTAACTTACTGAGTTAGTCCTTCGATCAAACGTGACATTTCGGCGGTCATAACCTCTGCCACCATTGTCGAGTGATCTCGGCAGAAATTGTGGCCACCGAATACAGGTGGGCACAGTTAATTGAAAAGTTAACTCCGTTAATCTGCTACTAAAAAGTTTACTTTGATAATCGTTAACGTGTTATATTTTTGCAAATTTAACGGAAATTAAAGTTAACCATTAAAAGTTAACCATCCAAAAGTGAAGCTGATGTTTATGTATTGCAATAGGTATTACAGTAGAACTCCAATTATCCGAACTCCGACTATCCGAATTGCTTATTATCCGAATCACTTAAGGCAGTCGCATTAAGACGTGCGTCGAACAAGTTGAAAGGCATATCAACTGAAGAAGAGGAGGGAAAGGAGAAAAAGAAAAAAGACGCTGAAGAAAGAGAAAGGGAAGAGACAGGAGAAGATGGGAATGACTTGTCACTTGAGGAATTCAGCAACATTCTTCTGAAAATCCCTGAATGTTCAGAAGTTAGTGCTGAAGATTTAGGAGAGTGGGTAGTGTGTGATTCATCATACCCTGGGTATGAAATTCTAAATGATGATGAACTTATTGAAAGTGTGAGAGAAGAAAGTGTCAAGGAAGAAGATGACCTTATTGTCGAAGTTGAAACAAACATGGGACCATCAGCTAGCCAAAAATTTGCCAGCCATTAAACTGCGTTGAAGTGGATAGTACGTCAGCCCGAGTGTGACCACATGCTGCCCGAAAATGGATGAATACAGTCAAGCATACTTTGACTGAGATGTTCAACAAGCAACGACTTTTATTTACAGTACGGTACATACATACTGTACTGATGTACAGTAGTTGTAAGTGCGCTTAACATATAAAAGTGTTGCCTTTTAATTTAATTAATTAAAAACTCTTTTTCTTTAAAAATAGCTTTTCTCCCATTTTCAACATACATACAGTAATTAATTAAAATAGACCCTTTTTCGGAAAAATCCAATTATCCGAAGTTTTGATTATCCGAATGGGGTCCAGTCCCAATTGATTCGGATAATTGGAGTTCTACTGTACTGCAAGCGGTACCAAAGTGCTATGTACCATGATGTGAAACAATAATACGTCTACCCAATGTTCTAGGATTGACACTTTAACCAGCTTCTCAAGCTTTTTGAATTCTTCAACATGTAGTGGAATCATGTTGGCAACAAAAAGGTTTACGATACTTCGATCAAAACCAGCTTAGAATACGATGGTACTAGTAGCTACGTTGCCAAATGTTTTATTTTTTATTATTTTATTTATTTGTTTGTTTATGGACTTTGGAGTCCATTTGTACAACATTGCAATGGTTGGTGTACACTGCTTAAATATCATACAAAACAATTTAATAAAGAAAAATGGCTTATAGTCTACTTTTACTAGAATTATAAACTTTTACAATATACTAAAACAAACTACTAAGTCAAAAAATTCTTATTGAAATTTACTGTTACTTGTTCATTCATATCTTAAGATACAAGAATGTAACAAACTGTCTTGGTTTATTGATATTATTCCAAATTTAACCCTACTATGACAGTTAGCGAGCTTGCACATTCTTGTTAAGGGATTATTTTCTGTATTCAAGTGCTTATATTTCATTAGGGAAAATGTTGTTTGACAAGTAATTCTTTGGGGAACGTTGAATCTTCCTAGAAACTCTGAACAATCTATATTATCATTGCACAAATTTAACAAAAATTTAACATCATTAAGTTCACGAAATGATTGCAGAGATTGTATTCTTAAGATGGATGCAATGTGGGTGTATTTATGATCATGATATAAGTTTGGAAAACCCATTCTAAGAGCCATATATCTAAAACACAATTTCTATGTACAGATGTATTGAGATAACATGTACGGTGACCAAATTACTGATAAATATGCGAATGTTGACCTTACAATGGATAGATATATTATTCTAAGTGCTCCAGTGGAATGGATTTTGCGACACGTCCTTATAACAAAACCTAGTTTTTATAAAGATTTGGTTACAATAGTGTCAACATGTTCATCAAAACTCATTTTACTGTCAAATATTACTCCTAAATCATTAACTAAGTACACGTGCTCCAACTCGATACCTCTTATTGAGTATTTTGATAAAATTTTCTTACTTGCTCGTGTAAATGAAATACATTTGCATTTTAATGGATTTAAATGTAAGCTATTATCTTTACACCAATTATTGAGAGCAGAGCAACAATTCTGAAGATCGAATATGTCTTTAATTGATTATATACTTTTAAATAATTCTAGGTCATCAGCAAAAAATAAAAACGTTGCATTTTTGAAAATTTTACACATGTCATTTATAAATACTGTATGATAAACAAAAGTGGACAGAGATGGGAACCCTGTCACACACCAGATAGTACTAATATTTCAATTGAAGTAAATGATTTATATTTAACTATTTGAGCCCTGTTAGTTAAGTAACTTTCTAGCCACTCGAGAAGGGATCCCATTATCCCAAAAGATTTAAATTTGAGAACAAATAGTTTATGATTGACGGAATCAAAAGCTTTACTGAAGTCAGAATAGATACAATCAACTTGAGTTCCATTTTCTAAGGAGGATAAAATATATTGTGACTAACACATTAAGTTGATTGGACATTTCTTCCTTCCATGAATCCATGAGACCAAATCAATCCAACTGCTATCTATATCAGAAGAACATATAGCACTTGAATAAGGCTTTGAATTATTTTTCTTTTTTCCCACTAGTTGGCCTAGCTTTTACTTTTTCTTCAAACTGTTCATATTTGGATGAATGCATTCTCTTCATATGTTGTTTAAGATTATCAAGTCTAGACACGTAAGCCGTGATTGTAGAAAGTTTAGGCAAACACAGTTTGCATTCATAAATCAATTGTTCTTCCAGTCTTGATTTAAAAGCAACATAATCGTATAAATGTGGCCAAAGATTTTTAGTATTCTCATTGCTATTGTTAGCGTTGCTTTCACTAACGGATTCAAAAGTTCAGTTTCATGACATAATCATGTAGTGAATGTTAGTTTAATTTATTTCTCTAACGAACACGAAACCAATACCAAATAAAAAGTGATATTTTCCTGGCAGTAAAAAAAGTTAGATTAAAAAAACATCAAAATCAATCACCGGTAGAATTAGAAACGAGTAGTGAGTGCTGGTTTGCAGACATAAAATAGAAAAGCTCCAAAACTCTAGCTTTCATGCTCACACCCACGCTATGCCTAGCTTAATAGTTGTATATGCATCACACTCGCATTACCTAATTCGTACTTCATCCAACTCGCTGAACGGTTGAGTGTAGCGTGGCGCACAAATCAAACAAACATGTCAACTACCAATGTAACGGACTAAAGTTAACAATATTCCAATTTAACAGAAGTTAATAAAACTGTTAATAACTTTTAGGTTAGTTAAAAGTTAACTTTTGTGCAATTTTGTTAACTTCATTATTTAACGTTTAACGATTTTTTGTCCAGCTGTGCCGCTGAAACGTCATGTTTGATCGATGGACTAACTCGGCTAGTTATCCGAGAAAATTTTATTCATTTTCAACTCCGAGAAAAACTCCAGTCTAAATGGAAGGTCTTTCACATGACGGGATGTGCTCGGTTTCGGTGACTCAACTGTGAATGTGTAGTTCATAATATTAGTACTAACTGAAATTTGAACTTTTCCGTAAACCTGACAGATGTATTGGAATATCCTTAGAAGAAATAGTGCCAATTTGGTGGTATTCAAAAAGCAATGGGGGACCTCAAGAGCTACAAGTGATCATCATGGAAAGCTATTAATTCTCATCTCAAAAAAGAATAGAGCTATCTGTTCTACCCAAGAGGTTACCTGTCCTCTGTGATCACAATAACTCTTCCAATTCAACCAAATTTTTTACTTCCCATTGCACATTCCAAATCAGGTGAATTCTGTAAAGCTTGACAAAAAGCTGATTTTGAAGGGGATTTATCTGTCACAATACTTCAGATTCTTGCATTTCCCTTCCCATGGTAGTTGTTTTTATCTATGGCCACTTGCTTCATCTGGTCTAAGTCATCACTAACTAATTCAAAATGGCCTGTCTCCACGGCAACACCCTTTTGCAGAAATGAGAACTACTTCTCAGGTTTTTAGCTGAAACCATCAAGGTCCTGTATTAAGACGTCAAGCCTAGAATTACCTTAAAACTTGTTTTCAAACTACTAAATTCATCATTTAGTGTGTTCAAATGGGAAATGTACACCATCAAACATTCCATCTTTTCCACAAATTTTATCTCATTAGCACCGAGTAATTCGTATTTTCTTTGAAATTCTAAAAGATGTCAGGCTTAACTTGCTGTCTGGTTGTTAAATTTTGTATTTATTTGCACCACCAATTGTCTTAGCTTAGCGTTATATGAGACATGCTTGCTTCAATCGTAAATCTTGATACATCTGCATACCATATGATAAATTATAAAAGTCACTGAAAACAAACATCAAACAAAACAAGACAAACAAAATTATACCATCCAGGCAAGACACGGGAAAATAAATTCAACCACATTTCTTTTCACAATGAAATTTGGGAGCATGCTACACTGATGATAATAATAGTAATTAAAACTAAATCAAAAAGTTTATTGATCTTGATAAGAAAATTTCTTTAAGAAAATAATTTATTACTATTCTGCTTTGATTATCTTTTTTCCTTCAAAATACCTGTTCTTCTAATGTCTTCTTTCTGAACCTATCAACTGTGGCTCATTCATCATACCGTCGAGTGGCATTCATCACCCAGACTTATAAAGATACTGATTGCACTGGTCTGCCCTTCTAGAAATTGGCTGTGAATACACCACAGCTGTTTCAACATCTAGCAACATCTGATGAAACCTGGACTAAATTCACCATTTACACTTGCATCTGTTCCTGCTCTCTTCTCCCCAACAAGGGAATTTGTTGCAACTAAATTACAGTTCAGTCGGTTCAGTCAGAATTGCCATACCTGCACCCACCAAGTTGAGTCGTTGGTGACACTACCTACCTTTTTCTCGAATCGATTAGGGACATTTTTGTATCTTAATTCCTTCATTCTTAGTGATGCTACATGTCTGAAATTTCTGTTGTAAATAGATATTGGCTATCTTAGCAAACGCACTAAATTTTGTTTTGTTCCGTTTCTTAGTTTCATATGAGAAATTTCACTGATTTTGTCACTCGCTCACTAACTGATGATCATTAAAACTCTAAGGTACTTTCTGTACTCATAGAAAGCTGAAATTTTGTACACAGTTGAAGTTTTACTCAGATAATAACAAAAGTCAAAAACTCATAAATTTTTTTTTATATCTACTGTTTACCTACCTCAAATCAGAAATACCATTTTACCCTAATGACCACATATTCCTCAAATTTATGTTATAGATGGAGTGTACTAAGTTTAACTAAAGTGTTAAATTTTACTTCCTTCCTCTCTTTACTTTTTAAGTTTGTGAAGTTCATTATTTTATTTACTTATTACTACAACGTCTTGACACCATAATTTCATTATTCTTCCTGTGGCCCTTCTCTAGAACAGTTTAATTTATTCATAGAGATCAGCAACTAAATACCTTCAATTCCACAGTGTTCCTATCGTTAGTTTGGAAGTTACTTGGAATTTACATATAGAGGCGTTTAAAACTAAGGCACTCAGCATTGTTCAACCAGGAGACATACATCCATTGTTTACAGTTAGAGTGGGCAGTATTGGTAATGGAAATGCTATGTTGTCTTGAATTCTGAAATGTCCTTATCCTCTGATTTTCAAATGCAAACATTACATATGAACAATAACTCAGGATAAGTAATCAACTTAAAAAATAAAATGAGATCCCACAAAAACAATTCTTTTAAAAATACGCCAAGTGTTGTAGTTATTTGATGTCCAAAAGTTGTTCTGAGCTAAGCCTCATTTGACAGTGTGTTCACTTCCTGAAAATGAATGGTTTTTCTTGGTGTTATGGATTTCTGATAAAAAAAATCTGATGGGTTACAGATTTATCTATCAATCTTAACCTCCCCCCCCCCCCTCTCTCCATATGCCATGTTTTAGTAAAGCAATGTAAATTGCCCAAAACAAGATCTCATAACTTTGTCACTAGGTAACCATTAGAGTTGGCCTATTTTATAAGAATTGTTTTGTAGGATAAAATTATTATTTATTTGTTTTTAATGTCCATAAAATAATGATTTTTTGATTGATAAATTGTCTATTTCTGTTTTCAACCAATTCATCTGATTTCTTTAACTAATTTAAATATCAGATTTGATTGTTTTAAAAGCTCTCTCCATTACGTTTAACTGTCCATTCTCAAACTGCTAATGACATCTTCCAACTACGATTTTTGTGGCTGAAATTCAATGGTACATTTTACACTTGCTTTTCTGTGCTATAATACATTCAACCTTCTTGTATCACACTTTATCATGTTAGTACCCGCCTTCCTTGCACCACACTCCCTGATGCAGCCAATTTCTCTGTACGGTATACTTCAACTCTAAACTTGTGTCTTCTTTATATCACCTACAAATTTGCTTTGACACGGTCAAGCAGCAGGTCAGGTCTATCTTTCACAATACATTTACTTCTGGCTCAGAGGGAACTGTTTCTAGTGGCCAACTGTATAAATGCCACCAGTTGTCTCCAACCAATGCAACACTTCACATGTTGCAACCAGATTTACATTTTAAAAAATATTTCTTACAAACTGTGAGTTCAGGCAAAAAAAAAAAAAAAAAAAAAAAAAAAAATCAGGATATCTTTTTTCCCCCCTGCTGGATTAAAGCAAGCCACTATGTCATAACACCTACTAGCTTTTAGAAGTTTCTCACATATTTTTTATGGAGGCATTGAAGATATTTTGGTACATAGTTTCTATACCGTCTGGGTGAAGGTGCATCTGGTGTATAACATTGACATTGTGGGCAACAAGCATGCTGAAACAGTATCGTTTTATCCTACGATTGGGTGCCACACTTTATGCATAGTATTTGACTTCAGCAACACAAGCCTACATTTGAATATTTCAATACATTTTCACATCTTGTGCCTTCTAATTTTTACAGTGATGGAACACATTCTCCAGTGACAGTTTCCCTATACACCCATTTCCCCCCTTTCCTGTACACACCTACTGTTGCCCTCTACAAATTTCAACTTAAAATTGTTTCAAAATTTTTGGTAAATTATTCATCAATTTTCTTGGTAACTTATTCCAATCTCTGACTCCCCTTACGTATGAAAGAAAATATTCCCACACCTTTGTGCTTGAACTCGAGTGCCAGCTTGTGGTCATGGTCATCTTTTCCCTTCCATGCATTACTTTTAATTCTTACACCAATATATTTCCATGGCACATCACCAATATACGTTTTGTACATTCCCATGACCCTCCTTCCGTCTTCCAATGAATCCAAGTCCAGCTCTTTTATTATATATGTTACTGATTGCTTTCTGCAGTAATTTCTAGAAACAAATCTATCAGACCTTTTTTGCACCTTCTCCAACTCGTGTATTTGATACTCAAAATGTAGGTCCCACACTACACCCAAGCAATGATCTGACCAAACTTATGTAACCCAATTCCCTTACTTCCCTCATACATCCCCTTATCACTGTCTCCAACAAGTGCAGAATGTTTTAACCTTTTCCTACTAATTGTCCAGAGTGTACTGGCCAGTTAAGCTTATTATCAAATGTAATGACAAGATTTATGTTTCAAGTCTTCAACAAGCAATTCTTTCTCCATAATCAACCTTTAGTTTTTTTATCTGTGTATCTAATACGTTGACTTTTATTTGCATTTGTCTTCACCCCATGTTTACCATCCCAACTAGATATATGTGCAGATCATCCTGCAGCTGTTTCTCTCCATTAATTTACCTACCACTGATGTCAAACTAATTGGCCTATAATTTTCAACTCTTATTTCTCACCCCTCCCCTTATATACTGGTAGTATTATCACACTTTACCAGCCCTCTGGTAAGCAGCAAGTATCTAGATTCAATTTAAGTAAT
Source organism: Vandiemenella viatica (assembly GCA_031002005.1). Classification (NCBI taxonomy): domain Eukaryota; kingdom Metazoa; phylum Arthropoda; class Insecta; order Orthoptera; family Morabidae; genus Vandiemenella; species Vandiemenella viatica. Next base: position 283,629,275 of record JARYHS010008074.1, on the reverse strand, counting down.
ATGTCTCATTCTACTATCTTTAAGACATCTGTAGTAATATTGTCTACACAAGGCCCTTTGTTTTTTTTTTCAGCTTTTTTAGTTCCTTCATGATATCCTCAGGATGTATATCAATTTTTTTTGGTCTACTTATTTCTAATTGTGTTGTTGAGCTCGTTCTATTATTTGCATCCTCCCATTTCTTATTCATTGTCCCTAATGATCTCACTAAACAAGTTGCTTAAAATCTCTACCTTTTTCATATCCTCGTTAACTTCTCCATCCTTATCTATAATTGTCTTAACACCCTCCCTTCCCATCAGTTTTCTAACATAGCTATAGAAATTTCTAGATGCATCAGTCAGTGGTCCCCCTGCACTGATAATATTCTTCTTAAGCCCATCTTTAGCCAAGTTCTTTGCCACTTTTGAAATTCTCTCGGATAACTGGCCAAGTTAAGGAAGTGTTATCACACGATATTTCAGCAATCGCTGCCACCATCTTCTAGGAAGTGTTATCACATGATATTTCAGCGATCGTCTTGAAAATGGTGGCAGTCAATGTGATTGCCGAAATATCGTGTGATAACACTTCCTTAACTCGGCTAGTTACCCGAGAGCATGTCATAAATTCTTAACGCTGAGAAAAACTCTGTTCTTTCTTTCCTATTATTAATTTCCTGTTTAGTTCTTACAAATATTCCTTACTACCTTCCTGTTTTTTAACTCTCTGCTTACCAGTCTCTCTAACTTCCTCACCTCCCTGTTATAGTACGTAGGCTCTCTACTTCTATTTATTTTTTGTTTAGGTATAAATATTTCTTCTCCCCTTTGTATTATCTCCTTGAACTCTTCCAAACTTGACTCTACTGTACTTGTGCCCTCCTTTAATTTGCTGAAGCTTTCCCTGAAATATCTCTTAAAGTTCAAAATCTGTGCCTTTTTATAATTTTATCTATTTTCCCCTCCAATTTTGACTACTTGTTTACTGAATCCCCTAATATTCATCAGAACTACTTTGTGATCACTTATTCCTTCAGTTATTTGGAATCCCACAGGGTTATCATCTGGCTTTATTATGAAGATATCCAACATATTTTGTCCACTAGTGTTCGGCTCTATGACTTGTGTAAACCCTCCTTCTCCTATTAAGATATTTGCAAAGCTCTGTTTCCTCGTGTTATTAATCTTATTTCCTACCCAGTTAACACCTGGTAAATTTAAATACCCGCCAATAATAACCATTCTACGCTCACCTTGAGCTGTGAATATGAATTTAGTTTCTCTCCAAAACCTATCATCACTTATTCTTCCACATCTACCCTTAATAACTAATGGTCATGATCTAAGAACACCAGTGAACTGTAATTGTTTTTGCTAATTAGTATGAAAACTCCTCCACCAAATGCTCCTCTATCTCTGACCATTGGGAAATACCCGATTGTCTGGTACTTCTTCATTTAACAAGGATTCTTCACCTATAATTACTTGTGGTTCATGTATCTCCCTTAAATTCGCAAATTATATTACTTTGTTCATTACACTCCTACACTTCACCAGTAGCACTCTTATTAGTCGATTTGCAATATTTTCATAATTAACCTCCTTTCCAGTTCTGCCCCAGTCAGTTATTGTTTCTAGCATTTGTGATTTTTTTTTCTCCCATCATGGATTACTGACCAGTATCATTTTGATCATCTATTTCCAGCCCCTTACCAGCAGCCCCTAACGTTAAAAAAAAAAAAAAAAAGCACAGTCCTGGCCCATCATTACTGGAAATGGGCTCCCTTACAGCTTTAGCTAGCAACTCAGAAGTAACTACTTACTCATACTACAACGGTGTACCCAAAAATAACTGGAATAGCATTGCCGTGGGTGGAGCTTGTGTAGTACGCGTTTCTGCCGCTAGGCGTTTATACCGCTACTCATTGTCATTCAGTGCCACCTGTTTGTCAACTTCGCTTGTTCTGTTAATCTGTAGTGATTGTTTTTGCTAGCGCTGTTTTGTTGTTGTTTCGTCTTTGATGATGGCAAGTTTAAGTGAACAATGTGCAGCTGTGAAGTTTTGTTTTCTACTCAGTAAAAATGCTGCTGAAACTGTTTTAATGTTGAAAACTGCTTACAAAGGTCACGCTATGGGAGAAACTTAAGTTTAAGAGTGGTTTTCTCAGTTTAAAAATGGTGACATTGATTACAAATCTTATTCTAGACGTCCATCAACTACCCAAATTGATGAAAATGATGATAAAAATTTGAAAGCTTGTGCTCTCATACCGTTTATAGACAATTGATCAACTATCAGAGATTAGTGGGTTATCTTGGAGCTCGGTTCAGTGAATTTTAACCGAAGATTTGTGAATGGAAAGGGTTGCTGCCAAGTTTGTTCCTTGGGCTCTGACTGACAATCAAAAAGAACGTAGAGTTGAAACATGTCGTGCATTGAAACAACAGCTTGAATTTTTCCAGATTTTCTCTCAAAGGTCATTACTGGTGATCAGTCATGGTGCCTTGGTTAAGACCCAGAAACAAAGCAACAGTCAAGCCAATGGAAGACATCATTGTCACCCATCAAAAAAAAAAGGAAAGTCAAATCAAACATCAAATCAATGCTCATTTGCTTTTTTGATCCAAGGGCGTAGATTATGCAGAGTTTGTTCCCCCACATCACATCATGCCATCAATCAAACCTTTTATTTTTAAGTTCTAAGACGATTACGCAACAGTGTTCGTCAAAAAAGGACCGATTTGTGGTAGATAGGAGACTGTTTCTTCCACCACAACAATGTACCTGCACACAAACTGTCCCTGTTAGGCAGCTTTTGGCTAAAATAGCATGGTTCTGCTGCCCTACGCACCATACTTGCCTGACCTGGCTCCATGCGACTTTCTTATTTCCACGCATGAAAGGGACACCTACAGGGTGTCCAGAAAATGACTCACTGATTTCAAAATTAAATATCTCGAAAACAAAGATCGATAGAGGAATGCAGTAAACGGTATGTTTATTGTGACAGCTGTAAGAAGTGTATACAGCAGTGTGAAATAATAGTTACAAAAGCTGGTAACAGATGGCGCTGTATGCTCATATCAGCATACATAAGTGAAATAATCGTATGAAAACAATGTTTGCAAACAATCACATCACAATGTTTTCAAAATGTTCACCATTGGCACGTTTCAATGGTGGAACTGATCGCCCTGAGCTTCGGATCACTATTTAGGCATTACGTATGGCGATTACAGCGCCATCTGTTAGCAGCTTTTGTAACTATTATTTCAAACTGCTGTATACACTTCTTACAGCTGTCACGATAAACTTACCATTTACTGCATTCCTCTATCGATCTTTGTTTTCGAGATACTTAATTTTGAAATCAGGGAGTCCTTTTCTGGACACCCTGTATTTGACAACATTGAAGAGGTCAAGAAAAAAATGAGGGACGAGTTGTCAGCCATTTCTGAAGATGACTACAGAAAATGTTTCGAACAGTGGAAGCACCAGTGGGATGGACAAATGTATTGGTTGTAATGGAGAGTATTTTGAAGTGATCAGGTTGTATTGTAAAAAATTTAAAAATATATAACCTTTTAAAAATAATTCCCCCTTTCTTTGTACCACCTCGTATTTAGGTTTAGGCATATGCCTAGAAAAACCCCACCTACGAATGATTTTCACAGGCACCACCCCCTAGAAAGCAACTCCGTTCCCACATTTACCCACATGACAGTATGATTCAACTGTGGCCTGTCATGGCAACTTAGGACCTGTGTGAGCTCAACCCTGGTATGATGTGCCTCCTTCACCACCTTCTTTAGGTCACTGTCTGTACTATAACTCACATTTCTGTCCACCATACCTCCAACTATTGTCATCCTTAGTGAAACTCCTACAAAGTGAACCTATATCCTCTATTACCTGCACTTGGTTTGAAAAGCTTGTGATCTGGTAACATGTACCTAACTGATCCAGCAGAAGAGGGCACACACCTCTGCCTTGGCTATAACCTAGTAGCCGAACCGTTTTCATATTTTTTTTACCTGCATGCCCCTATTCCTAAAGGCCTGCTGCACCTTACCTACTCCATCTATATGAGGCTCTTCTCCTCCTGACTGTGGTAACTGGTCACCCTACTTTTCCCCACCATTTCTAAAGTGTCTAACTTCTTTATCCTACTATCCGTATTTCTCCTATGACCTGTAATCAGCATCCAACCATCCTTCTCAACTTCCTCCATCCCATCGTCTCTACTTTCTGCCTCTATAGCCTGAGCCTTGACAGGCTCAGCCTCCATAGCTAGAGCTTCCACAGAACAGGTCCCACCGCCAGAGGACGAGCCTCAAGAACCCTGGCCCTTTCACGCAACTCCCTGATCGTTTTGCCCATCTCTCTTATCCTTTCACCCCTTAGATAAAGTGGACAAAACTGTGGGAGAGCCTCATTTATTTCCCAAGTTTCATGCGCAATGAAACCGCTTCTTACACCAATTAAAACCCATCCCCTTTGCCAAGTACCTGCGAAAGTTGCCACACATTCCAGTAATGATTTTTCCGATATACTTCTAATACCTTCTAAAAGAACTTTAAATATATTTGATAAAGTAGTCTAACAAAATATTTATTACATACTTAACTTCTTTTATAAAAATCAATTAAAGCAAAGCTTTACTCTTTAGTCAAGTTACTGTAATTAACAATAGTCTTCCAAGGAAACGGAAGAAAGAGTTTCTTTTTCCTCTTCAGTAACTAGTATGTATGGCTTGTTCTCTTACAAGATATTTTCTTATTCTAGGTTTATCATTCATAGCTGGCTTTGAAATCGTTCATCACTCATTTATTATTCAATCTTTGTTTATGCAGGGAATTGATTGTAATGAACTGTATTAGGGGACTGATGTTTTATGGGCTCGGTGTTAACTGAGGTTGAGGAAGCTGTTCTAGAAGGGCTGGGGGGAAATATCCCATTTAAGGTTAAGATTAGGAAATCATAATCCTGTTATAGGATACAGTTGATAGATTTGAAAACTTGGAAAATGGGGTAGCAAGAACTGGAAAGTAGTTGCTGTATAGTGTTCATTGGAAAGTAATCTGAACAAATATCATATAAATTCCTAATTTTTGTGTTTCTGTTATTGAAAGTTATTGAAAGTTGTATTTTTTCAGCTCAGTAAATCGTGTTGGGTAAGCCAGTTATGCTACTTTTGTGTAAATATGTAATATTATGGCACTGATTTATTTTAATTATTACCACTCTTATTATATTAGTACTTAGGAAAGGTCATGTTAATCATCAGATTTCATCTTCTTTTCATAAAATGTATTTACGCTTCTATATGTTGGTGTTATAACACCTTGTAAACCATAGCAGGATTTGGTATCTTTATCATCTGTTATAAGCTATATATTTGCTGTCATTACTCTTACATGTTGCAGAAAAAGAAGATTCGTGGGTAGATGTCGAATTTCCAGGTGGCTATAAGTGTGTTAAAGGATGTATAGGAATGACATCTTCACAAATAATTAGAGTTAAAAATTTAACAAATAAAAGGATTAAGTGTGTTCTGAAACACCATAAAGTAATGTGTGAGGGTGATGCTGTTAATAGTTCTCAGGCTGCCCATATTATTTTGCCACCAAAAACTGTACTACTAGAGCCATATGGTTTGAAAGATGCAAAGGTACTAATTTTTTGTTTTTATCATACAATTAGTAGTAGGATAAATATGGTACAATAATTCCAATTTTCCTCAGTTTGTAGAACTATGTAACTGTTCTTGACCATATTTAATCTCTGTGTGTTTGTGTGTTTTTTGTTAAATGAGATTTAAACATTAATACTAATCATCATCATTATCATTATCGTTGAGGACCATCTCCAGTTTCCCGGGTGTGGTTTACGAGCCTTGGTTATTATAGACGATTGTTTTCCACCTTTTCCTGTCCAGAAAGGTTTCTCTGTCTGTGATGTACTCCCAATTCCAGCCTCTTCTCTCTACATCCTCCTTCAGTTGGTCTGTCCATCTTCTTCTTGGTCTTCCCACTGGTCTTTTGCCCAGTATCCTTTTTTCCAAATAAGTTTTTGGCAGTCTTTTGCTAGTCATTCTCTTCACATGCCCAAACCATCGAAGTCTAGATGACCTAAGTCTCTCTTCCATGGATTCCCTTAGCTCTAGGTTTGATCTAATTTCATCATTCTTTATGCGGTCAAGTCTAGTTTTCTGGAGGGCTGTTCTAAGAAACTTCATGCATGCTTGGATCTTGCTAAGGTCCCTTGATGTTAGTGTGCATGTTTCCAAAGCATATGTGAGAATAGGAATGAGATATGATTTGTACAAGACAATTTTTGCTCTTCTGGGAACGTTCATGTCCCATAGTAAGCCTCGCACAGTACTGTAGAAGTTGGCTCCTTTGGTTACTCTACTCACTATTTCTAAATCACTTCTACCATTATTGGCAATTATGCTCCCCAGGTAGCTGAATTGGTCAACAACTTCAACTTCGTGGTCTTTTAATTTTATATGACAGTCTGTATTCTTTCGGCTTATTTTTAGTGCTACAGTTTTTTTTTGATTCAATTTCATTCCATATTCTTCAAACTTATCATTCCATATCTTCAATTTGTTTTGTATTCCTTCTTCTGTTTCATCCCATACTGCTACATCATCTGCAAACACCAGTGCCTGTAGATCTCTATTGAATGTTCTTTTTAGTTCTTTTAAGATGTTATCCATCACCGCTATGAACAGAAGGGGTGAAAGGGCACTTCCTTGTTGTACTCCTTTGGTTGTACTAAACCATTCAGAGTAACCATCCCCAACATTGACACAGCTCTTGCAGTTATTGTACAGCATTTGGATCTTTCTTATGAGGTACTCTGGTATTTCAAGTTTTCTTAGACTTTTCCAGATAGTTGGTCTAGGAACATTATCGTATGCCTTTTCTAGGTCCATAAACACAATAATTAGGTTTTTCCCTCTTTCCCAATATTTTTCCACCAGCATTCTCAAGGCAAATATTAGATCTGTTGTGCTTCTTCCAGCCCTAAACCCATGTTGTTCCTCTTCTAAGATGGGCTCTAATATTGTTCGTACTCTGGCTTCAACTATCTTTTCCATAATTTTGAGGCCGTGGGATAGGAGGGTAATACCTCTATAGTTTTCACTTTTCCTTCTGTTCCCTTTCTTGAATATAGGAATTATCACCCCTTTCGTCCAGTCTTCTGGTATTTGGTTATCATTCCATATTGCTCTGAGGACTCTATACAACCATTGTATCCCTGGTGGACCGGCAGCTTTAATCATGTCGGCTATAACTTCGTCGGCTCCTGCTGACTTGCCACTTTTCATCTTATGGAGAGCTCTCTCGACCTCTAACCAAGTTATTGGGGTGCCTTCATCTATTATTCTCTGACTTGTTTCTTCATCGTTTATCCCATTAGGTCCATTTAGTAGTTTGTCAAAATATTGTTTCATGGCTTCCCTGATACTTCTTATATTGCGAACTATATTTCCATCAGCTGTCTCTATTGCTGTAATTGTTTCCTTATCCGATCTTTTGTGTTTTACAATTCCATATAACATTTTCATATTCCCTTTACTATCCTCTTCTAGTTTAGATGTAAAATCATCCCAGCTTTTCTCCTTTTCTTCTTGTACAATTCTTTTAACTTCCAATTTGCTCCTTCTATAGTCTTTTGCCATCTCTTCCAATCTGCCATTATCTGCTTGATCACTGTTGTTTCTTCTGTAGGACTTGGCAATATCTAGAGCTTTTTTGGCTTTATTTATTTTGGCTATTGCTTCTTTTACTCTGTTGTTCCACCATGATGTCCTTTTCTCTTTAACTCTCCTGCTTGTTCTTCCACATATTTTTTCTGCACTTGCAACAAGACTTGTCTTAAAATAATTCCATTCTTCGTGGCCATTTTGTATATCTGTTGTTGGTATTTTGGCTCTAATTTCCTCTTGAAACTGCTGTTTGCAGTCCATGTCTTTCAGTTTCCAGTCTTTAACTCTCTGTCTTTTCTTCCTAGTTACCTTTGCAATAGCTTTAGTAACTCTCATATCAGCAACAAGTAGTCTGTGGTCACTGTTGAGACTTTCGCTGGGTATTACTTTCACATCTTGCATTTTTTCTCCACTTAGCCTATCTGTTACAATGTAGTCTATTAATACTAATATAGAAAACATTTCACAGTTATCAGATTCTCCACATAAGAAATTAGTAATTTTACCATACAGTTACTCTTTTAAGTTGTTTTGTGTTTAATTGTCAAAATATTGACCGCATTCTTTAAAATATATATTTTTTTATTTTTAAAGGCAATTTCAGCTTGCTTGTATTGAAATGAATTTATCAGCAAATGTCATCCATTTGTATGAATATTTGTCTACTTCATTGTCACAGGCTAATTCATAGATACTTTATTTAATTTGGTACATTTAATATAGTTATCTACTAAAGCATATTCCATCTAATATTTCCGTTTTTTGTTGGAACACGCATTTCATATTATTATTTTGAAAAGACAAAGGGATTTTTTTTTTCATGTTTCGATGCCATGTTTCGCTGATTGCCCAGAACAGTAGTTGTCAGTGTTTTGAAATGTAAATTTAATATCTTAAAAACAAATATGCATTTTCTCAATAGTTTAAAGTTACCCTAGTAGACAGAATGCAGTTGTTTCATTTTTCCCCATTGTGGATATTGTAAGGAGCTGTTAATAATCAGATACCATCGAACGGGATAATTATCTGTAAAGTTTATGGAATATAAATATTATAAATTACCCCTAATTTTGTTGGTTTAACACATTACTGTTGCAGCACAATGTCATTTCAAGAGGTGATTGTACACTTAGTGCCCATTTTTACTCTAGCTTGTAATCAAGGAAAAACACAATACCACTTACATGTGCCCTGAAGTGTTAATGTCATTATCATTTCATAGCCATTATAACCTCTTTCGTATATAATTTCAGTCAGACACATTCTTACTTTCACACCTTTAAGTCAACAAGGACCTTTGAAAAATACTTGTTGGTATACAAATGCAGTGTTGTCATTGCTAATTTGTATTAGCAGTAGAGAGTTTACTATGCTAAAAGTACTGTTGTATCTTTTATTATTTGCAACAGCAAAGGGTTTATGAAAATAGGGGCATTTGCTTTACAGAAGTCAACATTCTTAGTAGATACCATATCACTGTTGTTTGAATCTTTTGTAGTCTGTGATGTTATTTGTTAATTCTTTGTCTCCCTTCTCCCCCCCCCCCCCCAAGGTATATTAAATATGCATATACAAACAGTTTAAAGAAATTTTGTAGCTCACTAGTGCAAAGTGTTCAGCCAAGGTTTGACATTTTTGAGTCACTCCTTTTTGAAATTATATATGCTTATTGTTGATATTTTTCACCAATGGTTATTCAGCTTCTAAAGTTATTATGTGTCATATGAAAAATTTCACTCTTATTTTAAATTTTTGTATAATGGTAGAGAAGAAAGTTGGTCAGAATCATGGTGCTAGGGACATTGATCCTTGTTGTATGCTTAACTTTTTCAGATTACGTATTGCTGCTGGGAATGATGGCGTTTCCCCATTGTTCATTAGTTTCTGAGTGGGACTCTACTAGTGTCAATCCTCCTTCACCTTGTTTACACTGATGTGACAAAAGTCATGAGATAGTTTGATGCAAATGTATAGTCAAATGGATATATGTAGGTAGCAGCTGATCTTGTTAGTATGCTGTGAAACATTTACTGAAGTGATGATGGATACCTGATGATTATCAACCAAATTTGAACATGTAATTATTGATTTGGCTCTGAAGTATGGAGCACAGCATTTATAAGTGGTTGCATAATTTTGGATTCAACAACTCAGTGTATAGGGTGGATCTTCTGGGTGCTACGAAAGCTCTGAAGGGCACATGGAAATTTTTTATTCAAAGGTTGGCACACCTGCATGGAAGGGGTCCGTAACAGTCAAACCAAGCCCCATTCCAATTCAGTCTGTTGATATATGTTATCAGTGAAGGCGCTTCCGTCAACCTCCGCAGAGGCCATTTGCTCCACCTACCGTCGTTGTGAGATTCACACGGTCATCAAATTCCTCACTTTGCGGCAAGAATCCATGGCTGAAATCCATTGTCAGCTTGTGGAAACCTACGGACCTGAGGTAATGTCACATCAGTACTCTTACAAGTGGGTTAGGTTGTTTACGGAAGGTCACTCTGACACGTGACGAAGAAAACAGTGCGAGGCCGTCACTCGTTTCAGAAGAGCATCTGAAGGAAATTGATGAAACAATTCGCAGTGATCGTCATGTGACTATTGACAGCCTTCTTGAAATGTTCCCACGCATATCTCATGGGTGAAATTATCCAGAAAAGCTTGATTACTGGAAATTGAGTGCAAGATGGGTGTCAAAATGTTAACTCCTGAGATTTTCCAAAATCGCGTTTTGACCACATGTGAATTTCTTGAATGTTATGAAACAGACGGTGAGGCATTTCTTGAATCAATTCTCACTGGTGATGAAACTTGGGTATTTCACTATACTCCCGAATCCAAAAGGCAGTCCCAACAATGGCATCATACCCATTCCCCAAAGGCGAAAAAATTCAAAGTTGTCAGAGTGGAAGATTATGGCATCTGTTTTTTGGGACAGAAAAGGTGTTGTGCTAGTAGAGTTCATGGACAAAGGAGCCACCATAAATGCTGTCACTTACTGACCTTAAAAAAATTAAAAAAGAAGATTAAAGACAAAAGGAGAGGAATGCTGACTCGCAGTGTCACTCCCTCACCTCCTTGTATCCTTTGTATGGCATGTTGTCACCAACCCATCCTACTCCCCGGACTTCGCGCGCTCGCACTATCATGTTTACACCAAATTAAAGGAGTTTTTGGTTCGAAACATTTTTCCAGTGATCAGAAAATGAAAGAGACAGTGGAAAATTGGATTTTGGAAGTGGAGCGGTATACAAAAACTGGTTCCCAGGCTGAAGAAGTGAATCGAACTTGATGGCGACTATGTGGAGAAATAAAGCTATGTTTTGTAACATACCCTGCAAATTTGATTGAAATATATTCATTTTTTCGATTTTTAATAGCATTTGTAACCTTTTTTTCTTCTTCTGGATATCCCTCGTATTAGCTTCTGTATGGCACAGAACATTGGCCAGCTTAGTCTGCTGAATGATTAAGACCTGCACCAGATATGTCCATGCCAGTCACGATGACACTGTTGATTAGAAATGAAATAAATAGTGTGGTCTGTACAGTGACATTAGTCATTGATGAAATATGACAGCAGAAGATGGACTCCATTGGCTTCACTGATAGCACAGTGTTTTCATCAGCGGCTCACCTAGGCTTTCATACACATGCAATAAACGCTATATAATTGGAAGTGGATAACTCGTTTTAAGGAGTCATACCAAACTCCATGTGTGAGCTGTAAAGCTTGGACCTGGCCTCCAGGAGTGCGCAGGTTCAAATATTTGTCCATCCATCCAGAGTTGTCACCTATGGTTTCTAGAATTATACAAGATGAATGCCAGAGTGGTTTCCTCAAAAGGCTATGACTGAATTCCTTCCCCTCAATGTTCTCTTGGCTCTTATGATATTGATGAGACATAAAGTCTGAATCATAAACATCAACAATAAAAATTCATCATATTTCCAGCTGGTAGGCACTGATGATTGGATTTGGGAGAGACACAAATGCCATGAGGCCTAGGATCCGTCTACTACCAAATATGGTGGCTAAGCAGTAACACTGGTGCCTGGTATTGGGGATAATGCAGGTTCAAATCCTCATTCAGATTTCAGTTTCAGTCCAATGTCTGGTCTCCAAAATATGTCTGTAGGCCAAATCTCTCTTCCTGAGTTCAGATGGGGTTGTGGTTTCATGGAGTACTCTGATGACTGCGAAACTGTCCTTGAGTTTATCAGAGTTGTGGTTGAGATTTTGGGAGTTAATTGTTTGTGGCCGTTCCTTGGGATGGCTAACTAGTTCGAGATGATACTGATGTAAGAACTCTGACAATTGAGGCAGATGAGATGAAATGAGTGGGATGAGATGAAATGAGTTGGATGTGATAAAGTTGATATGATTATTAAAAATCCACATTTTCAATTGTTGTATTTCTCCTCCTTCTTTCTTTTTTTTAATCTTATTTGATTAATTTCTTTCTATTGATTAACATTACCACTGATATTATGGTTCCTCCCCCACCACCTCCAATGGTCAAATCCATCATTCATGTGACTGTGTTGATTATGGGCACTTGCGTGAGTTTAGTTACATGTTCCCATTTTCTTAAAGGAAATAACCGCAAGTATTATATTGTCTGTGTTTGTGGAGTGCCGCCCTTCAACTTTGGCAATTGGTAATTATAGTTTCTTTCCTTTCCATTTAATTATCGTCTCGCGGCATTTCTTCTTAATACACTGTTTTTAAATGATGATTTAATTATGTCTTAAATATATTTGTGGTAATATTATGTATACATGCTGCTTTTTTTTTTTTAATCTAATCATCTTTCTCACAATCCATATAATATATATAAAACTAAGGAATGGTAGGGAAGTATGACCCATCAGTTACCACAGATGAAGGTAGCTGGGAATGATGAACATAAAAAAAGAAAAGAACAAACACAATATATATATAGACCTTGGGTGAACAGATTAGTGATTTCTTCACAGTGCAAAGGATGTCTTGGGTCTCAGACAGCCTGGTATTTATTCCATCGCTTTCGAATGTATGCAACGGTACATTGGACAGATTGTACACTCTGTGTTTCAGTTCTGTCTGGACATATGACATGTTCACCTGGGACAACTGACTGTCGACCGTAGCTTTGCACAGCCTAGAAAAGAGAGATGGGTTTGAATTTAAGGTAACACAACTAGTAACTCACACAAAATGATTCTGGGATAGCACAATTAAAGAGTCTGTGGAGATTCCATCTCATGTAAGATGTTGTAAACAGAGACATGGAGTATCACCTTCGTGCAGCTGGAACCCAGTTATTAGTGTCATGAGGGCAACATCAAGATCATTGCAGAATGCATTCCGGCATCCAACCAGTCCTCTTCATTAAACATTTCCCCACTGCCCAACTTGCGCACAATGTTTCTGAACCCACCACCTCTGCACAGAGGGCCATGCATGGCCGAGGTTATGCATTAGCAGTCACTCCAGGAGTTTGACTTTTCGGCAGAAGATGAAGTCTGTAAGCTTCCCTCCTTTCTGCTGCTTTTTTTGTCAGCTTCCACAAATGACTTAAGTGCTCTACTTCAAGCAGGAATATTTTTTGCTGTAGAAGTCGGCACCAAAGAAAAAAAAAACTCTGCAACTCAAATATACAAATAACACACGACAGGATAATATAATTAACTCGAAAAATTCACTCTTTTATTTTCCTTTTTTTCACAACATACAAATACACACGCGGCTCATAAAACAACTTGCACTATTTTTATCTCAATACACATCCGACAGCTAGAAATCAAGCATGTCTGCCATACCGTGCTTTCTCTGTCTTGCGCAGTCCAAAGATTATTCACCTAGTCCACTTCTTCCAAAGATAGTCCTCACTCTCTGTTCTTACCTTTAGTGCTATTTATGTTATTCAGCAAAAAACTTCAACATAATTCTCTTTATACAAAATAAAACATGTTTTTAAATATTATAAACACCAAAATTATAAATATAGTAAGGCGACCTTGTCACCTTACAAGTCAGAGAATGAATTCAGAATGTTGCATCAAATTTATGCTCTCCTGAATATCTTGTGCTTGATTTTCTTCAGTTTAACAATGTTTAAGCTTATTATTTTTAAATTGCATTTAATTTCAAGTCTCTTGTTGTAGAGCTGCCATAAAAACCATTTCCATTTGTCATTCTTGTAAGAACCATTTTATAATTGTATGGATGGTATGCAAATTTTCGGTATATCCTTCAGTATTATCGAGGGCTTCTAGACGTCTCCCAACAACCTGTCATTTTCTTCCGCTTCTAATAACAGCATTTGTTTCATTGCCAATAAATTCTCCTGGTATTGATTTTTGTCTCAAAATGTTACTTTTTAGTTTTGGTGTTACAACATGACTATCATATCGTGCAAATATTTTTTCTCCCTGGAAAAGTTTCTTCTGGTGCAAAATAGTAGACTTTTATCTAAACAGTTCATTGATACTCCTCGCCCCATTTTATTGGTCGGTAGCTCCAACGTTAGGCGATTTATCGAACCCCTTAGGGAAATGGCGAAGAGGTCGAGGATGAATTCCGGTATCCATTCATTGTGTATTCCGCGGGATCTGATCAGAGATGTGGAACAGGCCATCCCGGATACCATTGAACGGACGGGGTGCAGCCAGCTGCGGATTGTGGATCATGTCGGCACCAATGATGCTTGCTGCCTAGGGTCGGAGGTTATCCTCTCGTCCTTTGGGCGACTTGCAGAAAGGGTGAACTCTGTGGTCATTGGCCGCAAGATTTCTGCTGTGCTATCCATCTGCAGCATTGTCGATAGGACTGACTGTGGACTACGGCACTTCTGTGATAGTCATGGCTGCAGATTCCTTGATCTTCGTCCTGGGGTTGAGTCTTGTAGGAATCCCTTGGATAGATCAGGGGTGCACTACACACGGGAATCGGCTACACGGGTGGCAGGGGCCGTGTGGAGTGCATTGGGGGGTTTTTTAGGCTGAGGGAGGATGACCCTGAGGAGGAAATTTAGTTGCGGACAGCAAAGATAAATTCAGCACCGCGTGTTAGGGGTAGCTTAAAAGAATCCCGGACATTAAAAGTTCTTGTAGTTAACTGCAGAAGTGTTTGTAATAAACAGCCTGAACTCGAAAACGTTATTCGTAGTACAGATGCTGATATCGTAATAGGCACAGAAAGTTGGTTAAAACCGGATATAAGATCCGCCGAAATTTTTAATAGTAACATGAACATTTTCCCTAAGGATAGGTTGCATTCCCAAGGAGGTGGTGTATTTATAGCTGTTAGTAAGTACCTCCCATGTAGCGAAATAGATGTCCATACTGTCTGCGAAATCATCTGGATCAAGCTCAACGTAGCTAGGACAAAACTTGTGATAGGCTCGTTCTATCGTCCACCCGATGCAAGCGTAAATATTGCCGAGGCCTTGAGAAATAATGTAAATAATATAGCACGGCAATTTCCGGACCATACAGTAATGCTAGGAGGTGACTTTAACTTGCCAGATATTGACTGGACTAATTACATTCACGTTACTGGGGGCAGGGATAAAGCAGCTTGCGAAATCATTCTAGACCTATTCTCAGATCACCATCTTGAACAGCTCGTAACTGAACCAACGCGATGCCTCAACGGCAACGAAAATATTGTAGATATAGTTGTTACAAATAAAGGATCGTTTACAGATTCGAAAAGGCTTCAAAAGAGTGTTTTAGAGGGTATTTGAGGCATAAGTACCACACCTTCTTAGTAGCAGGAGGCACCATTGAAGAGAGGTGGCATTGATTCCTACATATACTCGGGGAAGGTATGAACTTGCATATACCGAAACGGACAATCTGGGAAGAGAACGATCCCCCGTGGTACACACGGGAGGTTAAAAGGTTACTCAAGAAGCAAAGGAAGATACATGCACGATCAAAAATGACGATGCATCGGACTGATTTAGATAAGTTAGAGGAGATAAGGGGACGTGTTAAGAATGCGATGCGTGAGGCATTTAATAACTTTCGTGAAAATTCTCTCTCTAAGAGCCTCACTGAAAACCCTAAGAGATTTGGTCCTATGTAAAAAAAGTTAGTTGTAGTGGGAACAATAAGCCAGTTCTAATAAAAGACGGACGGGAGGTTGAAGACAGCCGCGGCAAGGCTACCTTATTTAACACCGAATTCAAAAATTCATTCACGCAAGAAAACATGGAAAACATCCCCACTTTACCACATCGTGTGGAATTAGAGATGGATCCGATAGAAATTGATAGCGTAGGAATTGTAAAGCAATTAAAACTCCTGAAGTGGGGTAAAGCGCCGGGTCCCGATGGTATACCGGTAAGAGTATTTTCTGAATACGCGGAGGATATTGAACCATTTCTGTCAGATATATTCCGTAAATCACTAGAAGAGAGAAAAGTACCTTCTAACTGGAAAATAGCCCAGGTAATTCCCGTTTTTAAGAAAGGAGATCGGAGTGATCCTAGGAATTATCGACCCATATCTCTAACATCGGTCTGCAGCAGAATTCTGGAACATCTCATATGCTCGAACATAATGAAGTTTCTAGATGAGAACGAGTTACTTACACCATGTCAACACGGATTTCGGAAGAAGAGATCGTGTGAAACACAATTGGCCCTATTTTCCCACGACATAATGAAAGTTATCGATGCAGGTTCGCAAGTTGATGCAGTTTTTTTGGATTTTCAGAAAGCTTTTGATTCTGTGCCACACAACCGACTTTTAGCGAAGATTTGAGCTTATGGTATTTCGGCTCAGATTTGCGAGTGGATACGTGATTTTCTAACTGGTCGATCACAATATGTCGTTGTTGACGGGGAAGCCTCTTCTAAGATAAATGTTACTTCGGGCGTTCCTCAAGGAAGTGTAATAGGTCCACTTCTTTTCTTAATATATTAATAAACGATCTAGGTGACAACGTCAAATGCTGGTTGCGATTGTTTGCCGACGATACGGTTATCTATAGGGAAATAGGATGCTCCGACGATTGCTTAGAAATTCAGCGTGATTTGGATGCTATTTTCGATTGGTGCCGTAAATGGCAGCTTACACTTAATTGCAAAAAGTGCAAGGCAGTGCGGATAAGTAACAAGAAGAATCAGGTTGTTCACGAGTACAAAATAAACAATTCACCTGTTGACACGGTTGATTCCGTGAAGTATCTGGGGGTGATAGTACAAAGCAACATGAAATGGGACATGCTCATAACTTCCGTCGTAGGCAAGGCTAATTCTAAATTATGATTCATAGGTCGTATTTTGAGGAATTGTAATGCTCAAACAAAGGAGATAGCGTATAAAACACTAGTGCGTCCGCATGTGGATTACTGTTGTGGGGTTTGGGATCCGTATCGCAAGGTTCTGATTGACTCAGTTGAGAGGGTGCAGAGGAGAGCCGTTAGATTTGTGACTTGTTGTTACAGCCCTTATGAAAGCGTCACAGAATTGATACATAGATTGGGCTGGAATAGTTTGGAAGACAGACGACGTAGCTTGCGTTCGAATTTATTGGAGAATATGCGAAAAAATTTAAATTTTGAGTGCAATGAAATACTTCTTCCGCCAACCTATTTAGGTCGCAATGACTGGAGGGATAAGATTAGAGAAATAAGATGCCAAGCTGATACTTGTACGTATTCCTTCTTTCCTCGCACTATTCGGGATTGGAATCGGCGGGTTTAGGATTGGTGCTTAGCACCCTCTGCCACCCACAATGTTTGTGATTTGCAGAGTATGGATGTAGATGTAGATTTAGCTGTATGCATTTTATCACAATTGATCCGATAATAATTTCTCTATGTACTTCATTAGTTTCTGGAATTTCTACTTTTATGAATGCTTTGTAAAATGTGTAAATTACTCAGCAAATCTTTTTGTAGATTTTGCTTGTCCCCTTGATTGCTGAAAACATTTCTGTGACGTTAAATCTACATTTAGAAGATATTGATGGACAGCTTGAACAGAATTCATTGTTGACATTCAAACTGAAAGGAGAAGAACCACAGGTATTATAAACTACACTGAAACTAGTTATTTTTAAGAAGAATTCCTGTTAATTAAAAATATTTGATTTATTTTTTGTCTAGATTAAAGTACTCATTAGTGGTACTAATGAGAGTGATATGGATTTTGGAACTTTAGCAGAAAACTGCTCTTGCAGTGTACCACTGATGCTTGTAAACATGGGTTGCTGTGATGTGTATCTCCATCTTTCCATAGAGAAGGTATTGTTCTTCACCATTTCAAATTTAAAATTCTTTTACTGCTGCTACTACTACTACTACTACTACTACTACTACTACTACTTTTAAAAAAAATCAAGCATAGTGTGTAATTTTGCAAATTTTTATTTTAATAAAATTTAATATAACATTGAATAACGTCAATTTTGTTTAAAAATCACTTTAGCAATTCCAATTGGCTATTTGACTATTTTTTGAAAATGGTTTTAGATTGTTTATTGATACACGTTATTTCCCGGGTACTATTTATTTTTTGACAAAAGTTCCTATTTTACATAAAATTCAACTTTAAAATTTAGAGTATTTGAAAGCCCGCTAATATGCTGCTTTGCTGCCTGGCGCGCGCCAACAACACATGTGACGTCACGTGCCAGCAGGCGCTCACTCTATGCAAGTAACATTTGGTTTGTTTCTCTGAATTTGTGTATAAATTGTTGGAAATGTGGTTTATAAATAGTGTGTAGTACATCAATCTGCAACCACAACAATAAAAATTCCCCAAATATACAAGTCTTCCCGCATTAGTTGAAATAGGAAAAAAGTCGCTTCAACTTGTTTAGACGACATTGCGACTAAGTCCAATATCATTTTCTGTAAATATAATTGGCACCATAATTTCTTTGAGATAATGTAGTATGCTGTTTAAGGCGAGTTAGGGTTCTTAGGTTCGATCCTCACTTTGGAATATGTTTTGTTATTTGTGAGCGTTTTCTTTAGATACTAGTTGCTGTTGGTAGTGCTGCATATTCTTTTTCTAAAATCCACCAAAACATTAATTTTTTTTCCAAATGTGTCACAAATTAATGGATGGCAAGAGTATTATAAACGTTTGAGACATAACCAAAAAAGACTTCAAAACTGAAACTGGACGTTACTTGCACACCGATAAAAAGTTTTTAAAAAATTGAAAATTACTTGCTCATTATAAGTAAATACCACTAAAATAGATGCATTTATGTCAGAAAGGCAACATGCAGTTGTATTGTCACGTAAAAATTCCAACAAAAAGTATTCAAAGCTTTCCGGAATTGTTGCGATATTAGCATGCAATGTTATTGTTAAAATAAATCCTATTATTCGCCACCGAGTACTTGGGTTTTGTTGCAATGATGACGTATCTCTGATATGTTTCAAATTTAAAAGCTGGAGGTTATCTTTTTATAAAAGTTTTCTTGTATGTCAGCAATTTATGTTTCAAATGTTTGCATGAAGTTTTATGACTTCTAATAAAAACATGATTCTGTAAAGCAACAAACAGCGAACAAAAACAAAAATTTACGCACGAGAAAAATATTATCCTAATCAAGATTCGTATATAGGATCTTCAAATTCCTATATCACTCTAACAATTCAGCTAACTGGACATCATGGTATCGTTACTTTTCTTCTCGTTAATAGTGAACACTTAAACATCACAGTTTCTACATGCAGTGAAGTGAACGCAGTCGGTAAATAAACAAACAATAAATTCAGTTTCATTGGAAAAAAATATTATTTATCTATAATTATTTATCTATAATTATTTATCTGCAATTAAGAAATATTGTCCATAACATCCAGTTACTTGAATTTTTCTCGTAAATATCTCGGAAAACATCTAACTTAATTTAAAATTTTAGTCATTCTTACCAAGGATTTCTGTTCATGTCTAACTTCCAGTTTAAATATAAATGATTCTCGAATTGAAGTTATTACATTCTCAAGCTCCATAGAATAAAAATCAGTGGTTGTTTCTATAGCTAGTCCGACAAATAATTTTCGGTATTTTTCTGCTGTAGGCTTCTACAAATTGTTCTTAATTTTATATTCAACACAAAATCTCTTTAGTAACAAGAGATAACTGGCAACAAATGTTGAAAACTTGGATAGCGAAAAACACTCAATACGCAGCCGCAGCGCCTACAGGAAGGTGACATCACTAAAACGCTCTCCAGTCCCAGAGCGTTTTCTGTCACGTGACAAGAGGCAAAAAAAATTTGAATTTAATTTCGCTTTTTTAATTAAAAACACTCCATCTTTCTTTTCAAATTTATCTAAAATAGCTTCCTTAAGCATTAATCTACGCGAATGACCTCAATTTGTAATATATTTTGAATACTGTAAAATAGCCTATTGTGTTTCTCATCAATTTAAATGTCAAGGGATTTTATTCTCTGTTTCCCAATGGTTTTTTTTTAATCATTTGTATGAAAATTTGCTGCACATTATTTTTTTGAATTAATGTGTGTTACATCGAAGTTTAATTTGATTGGATTTGACTTAAGTCATATTGATTCTTTACTGAGTGCCTCATTTGCATTTAAGTTTATTATTATTTACAAGCAGGTTAATGCACTTAGCCTTTAAGTCAGTTAAATTTCCAGGAACCTAACTGATGGATGGTAAAAATAGAAGGGGCCTAGAACAAGGCACTGTGGAATGCCATTTTATATTTTTCCCAATATTATGAATCATCTTTACTGATTTTAGAATCAAAAAACATCTTTTGTATTTTTTTTCCATTTAAGAATTAAACCATTTACCTGCATGTATACCATAGTATTCCAATTTTTTCAACATTAAGCCATGTTTAACATGGTAAAATGCTTTCTGCAGAATAGATTTCAATAAAAAAGAGTTGTGTAAAGCTTTTGAAAGCCAAACCATGAAGCAGTAAGAATATCGCAGTGTGTTACATACTGTGTTTTTTTACTTTGTTACACGAATTTCATAAAAATCTTTTAGAATCCTAAAGGACACTAAAGACTCCGAAAGAAATAGGCCTGTACTTTTCTATACATGTCTCTTCTGTTTTTTAAAAATAATTGTTTTACAATTATATGTTTTACATCATTTTTATTAAGGATTCGTAATACTGGTGGATAATTGTGTGACGTATACTATGTGAACACCTTTTCAATAATTTACTAAAATTGTTGTAGTAAGTATATAAATTTTCAAGTTTTAGTGGCTTTAGAATTTCATTTAGTTATTGATACTGTTGCTCCGACATTTGCATCCCCACAAATCTATTTGTTAAAGCAGACTGACAAAGCCTTACATCTCTAGCTGGAAATTCTTTGTGTTTCTAATTTCTATACATCTGAAGTACTTTGCATTTTGAATATTTAGGTTGTTTTCCTTAGTTACTATACTAATAATGGCTTATCATCCGTCTATTTCAGCTACAAAATAAACCTCATTTTAGCACATTCATTTTGGTTTATTATACCATCATTGGTGCCCTGAAACAAGTTATGTACAAGTTTTGATATTTAGAATAATATGTTTATGTAACTAATAGTATTAATCTGTTACTAAATGTCATAGCCTCTTTTTACTGTGTTTTTTTGTGTATTGCATTACAGTGGGGAACTGTTCGATATCAGTCATGTTTTCCTGCTTCTTTAGTTTTACAACACTCACTATTCATTTTCAGTATACAAAATATGTTTATACACAATATTATTTTGAACTTGTAACTCCTAAACAAGCATTTATTATTGTTTATATCTGATTCTAAAAGATGGTAACTGTCTATGGAAAATGTACCACCAACCTATTTTGTTTGTTAGTTGTGGTTAAGTTGCACCTTTGTTATAGTGGTGTTTTTGAATGCAAGTTCATTTTAGTGTACTAATTAATGTCTGGTTCATGAGAGGGATGTATTGGTTGATCATATTTTCCCATTTGTTTAGTGTTTGGAAATTTGCTTGGATTGTCGGTCTGTTATTCCTGTGGTTGTTGACTGTCAATATTTGCATATCTGTCCTATTTCTGTGTGTTCATTCTTATTTTCAATTAAATGTTCTGCAAAGGTGATTAGAGCATCTTAATGCCCTCTTTGTATCAAATTTTCTCGCTGTTTGTTCGACGTAATTAGCCTTTACACTGTTG
Source organism: Vandiemenella viatica (assembly GCA_031002005.1). Lineage (NCBI taxonomy): Eukaryota > Metazoa > Arthropoda > Insecta > Orthoptera > Morabidae > Vandiemenella > Vandiemenella viatica. Next base: position 283,607,434 of record JARYHS010008074.1, on the reverse strand, counting down.
GCAGGTCAATTTATATATTTCTGAGTGTTGGTATTTACTTTCAGCTATATTCCTTTTACAGTGTTTTTGAATAGTGTTGATGGTTCTGAAGACTATATTTATTTCCATTTCTCTGAAAATGTTACTGATTCTGTAAGTGTTTTTATTCAAGTAGGGAATTGTGTGCCATTGCCTGTGGGTTTTTTTTTTGTGTGTGTTGTTCGAGAGTGTGGTTTGGGTATTTATTTGATGGGCTTGGTGTTTTTGTTGACCATATTTGCATTTGCATTTTTTAATTTTGTTATTAATCTTTTGTGCCATATTGGTGTTATATCCATTATTTGATGCTATCAGCATAATATTCTTGAGTTCTAATGTGTAATTTTCTTTGGAAAGGGATACCTCATTCATTCTGAGTAACATGTATCTGATAGCTTGTTTGTTTTTGATGGGATGATTGGAAGTAGCATGTATAATTGTGTCCGTAGTTGTTTGTTTTCTGTATATGCTGAAACTATGTTTATTGTGTATCTTTTTAACTACTATGTCCAAAAAGTTTATCTATTTTTTTCTTTTTTGATGGGGAAGTTGATGTTTTAGTTTATTTTGTTATTGTCATTGTGAAATTGATCAATTCGTTGATGTGCTTTTTCCAGAAGACAGATTATATCATCCACATACTTGAACCAATATAAAACTTTGTACTGTTTTGTGGGGATGATTTTCTGAAATATTTCAGTCTCTATGTGATCCATGAAAATAGATGCCATAATTCCTGATATTGGACTCCCCTTGGATATACCTCCCTCCTGTATGAAGTATTCATTATTAAAACTGAAATAGTTTTTGAAGTGTAATGTTCAAGAGCTCAATTATTTGTGATTATTATGGAAGAAATGTTACTGTGAATTTTAAGGTTGTTCAGGAATTTTCGAGAACATACTTACCACATCAGATGATACCATAGTTGCTGTGTCAGGGATCAGTGTTCTGTATATTTTCTGTAAGGTGTGTTGTGTTTATTATGTTTCTATTTTTGTGGTATTTTTGGTGTTCATATGGTGTGAGTGTGTGTATGTGCTGTGCTAATTTGTATGTTGGTATAATAAACTGAAATGTGTATGCTAAAACAAAGTTTATTTTGTGGCTACCATTGACAGATGAAGAAAACCCATTATGAAATAAAATGTTTATACCCAACTCCAATGCGCATTGAACCATTTCTTTTATTTTTATCTTTTGTATGATTTACTTTTTTCCTGTTTCATATTTTATTTTGTTTGTATTTCTTAAATACCTTAATTTTTTCTAATGTATATGTGTTCCTGGCTTTCCTGGTTATATTTCTTAGTATTTTAGAATAAAGCTAATAGTGAACTTTTAATGTATGATAATCTGATTCTCACTTTTGTTTTGCTGGAAACTTAAAAACCTTTTGTAATCCACTCTTTCATTGATGGTTTTGTATAGCCAGCTTTTTTCTATATGCATTATAGTGGACATGTTACAGAATAACTGGACATTATGATCTCCCCTTTCAATATGTCGTAATTGCTGTTCTGAAAGATATCCATGAAAAGTATGGGTTGGATTACTACTGCTTTTTTTTATTGTTGTAGAGTTATACCTTTAGTACTAATCTGTTTGCTATGATGATAGTAGATTTAAGCAATAGTAGGTGAATATTGGCATTACTTGGCACTCTTATAAGAATAGTTGAATTCCATCGTGCAGTGCACAATGACACTCACACTAGACTGAATTATATAGACTTTCTTATTTCATCACAATGAAAATTTAGACGCAAATACAGAGTTCCAAACATAAGTTTTCCTGGGAAAAGGCTGGAGAGATGTTAAGAGACAGCAACAAAAAATAAACACTCACCCAGACATTTAGTTAATTAAATGCCTACACCACAATACACTAAAAGAGAAAGGAAGTATTAAATTTCTGTATAGCGTCGGGAAAATTTATGTTTTCAGGGGCAGTGTAGAGGATCATTGTAGTCAATGGAAACAACATCCTTACTAATTAAAAGACCTGTCAGTAACGTGTTCATCATTGCTTATTCTTCTTTGAAAGTAATGGTTTCTTCTTGTAATCTTCACAAATATGAAAGCATCCTTTCCTACCTATTATACTGCCATAAACTTCTAATGTATTACTTATCGTAAACTGTGATAAAATTTGTGAAGAATCAGCTTGAAGTGAACCTATTGTAATTATTGTTTTTATTAATATGTGTCAGTGGGACTCATGTTTGAATCAAATTATTACAGTGCCTTGGAATGACTACCAGTTTAGGCTGTTGACGAGCAATTGACTTATCCGTTTGATCCTGTTGCTAGCTAATTGAGCATACGGGCAAAATGGTAACAGTTACTTCCTGCATTAGATGTTAGAAAACAAGTTTACAGATTTATTAGTAATTATTTCAATTTCCATATTTTTTTCTTTGCAATAGCGCTTACATGTTTGTAGTCTATTTTGTTGGCTTCATTGTTGGTCTGATGTATTTCAAATATTCCTGTTTCTTAGCATTTATTTATTATTTATTTATTTATCAATCTTGTTCCATGGATCCCTGCTGAGGAAGTACCTGCTGGGATGTGAAACATGTCATTGTTGATACATATACACATAATATGAGTCATATCATAGTAAATATATATATAAAATAAGATAGGGAAAATAAACAGTTACCCGTCACTTACCACAGATGAAGGCAGGAGGGCGAAACACGTAAAAACACAAAAACAAAAGAATTACACAATATTTCGACTTTTCAGTCTTACTCGTGTAGGAGGCGAGACATATGGCAGGGGGAAAGATGTGGTCACATCCGAGCCCGCCACATGAATGAAGCACAGGCGGAAAAAACGCGTGGTAGTGGAAGAATTGCCGGGAGGGGGGGGGGGGGGGGGGAATAGGCCTGACCAGCGATAAAAGTGAAACAAATAAATATAATGTCTGTGTAGCTTAGTTAAAAAAGTTATAATTGAAAATATATACAAAAAATTAAAAAAAAATAAATAAAGAAGGAAAAAAAAATTATATAGAATATAAAAAAAAAAAAATAATATAAAAATAACCGACTGTAAAATGAAATGAGAGATGGCATGTGACAGGTTTAACGTAGGTTTAGGCCAGGGGTACATATTTTACAAATACAAGAAATAATAATAAACATACATTTTTGCAACTGAGTTTTGCTAACGTCATAATGAGTACAATTAATTATTTTCTTCAAATTCTTGAATGGAGTAGGAGTAGTTGCCAATAAGATAATCTCTAAGTTTTTGTTTGAATACATCTTTATTATCTGAAAGCTGTTTTATACGATTAGGTAGTTTATTAAACAGATGTATCCCAGAATAATTAACTCCTCTTTGTACTAATGACAGAGATGTTTGTGTTTTATGCAAGTTATTTCTGTTTCTTGTATTGAAACTGTGTACCTGTGAATTAGGTGTAAACAGGTTAAAATTTTCTATGACAAAGCTCATGAGAGAATATATATACTGAGAATACATTGTAAGAATATTGAGTTTCTTAAAGAGTTGTCTGCAAGAAGTTCTTGGTTTTACCCTACACAGAAACCTAATAGCTCTTTTCTGTGCTATGAAAACTTTTTTACTTTGTGAAGAGTTTCCCCAAAAAATTATGCCATATGACATTACTGAATGAAAATATGAGGAGTACACCTGTTTCATTAATTCTAGATCTGCTGTTAGAGAAAGTGTTCGTATTGCGAAGGTGGCACTACTTAACTTTGCCAGTAGTGTAGTGATATGATCATGCCAACAGAGTTTCTGATCTATTTTAATACCAAGAAATTTTATACTCTCTGTTTCTAAGATTTTGTTGTTTTTATAGTTTATACATATATCTGGCTGTGCATAGTTTTTTGTTTTAAACCTAATATAATGTGTTTTTTCAAAATTTAATTTTAATGAGTTTGCCTTAAACCAATTTGCTACTACTCTAAGTACTTCATTTACATTAAATTCTATAGTACTGTTTGGTGTTTTACGCACAGTCAGGTTAGTGTCATCTGCAAATAAAACACTCTTAACTTTGTCGGATAAATTTCCAGGAAGGTCATTGATGTATAACAGAAAGAGGAGGGGACCTAAGACAGAGCCTTGTGGAATTCCATGTTTTATTTTCTCCCAGTCTGATGAAGCATCTTTACTTATTTTAGAATCAAAAATTGAAACTTTTTGCATTCGGCTTTCAATGTATGATTTAAACCATTTACCTGCGGTCCCAAAAATACCATAGTATTCCATTTTTTTAAAAAGTAATTCATGATTTACACAGTCAAATGCTTTTGCAAGATCACAAAATATTCCTACAGGATTCATTTTATTATTCAGTTCCTCAAATGTGTTATTTAAAAATGAATATATAGCCATTTCTATGGATGATCCTTTTTTGAACCCAAATTGTGAATTAGTTAGGATATTATAGTGTGTAACATGTTTTATTACTCTACTATACATGACTTTTTCAAAAACCTTTGAGAATGTTGAAAGTAATGAAATGGGACGGTAGTTGTCTACACATGTTACGTCTCCTTTTTTAAATAATGGTTTTACAACAGCATATTTTAGTCTATCGGGAAAAACACCTTGTATTAAGGATTCATTACAAATGTGAGCAAGTACATGACTGATACAGTCTGAACATCTTTTCAGTAATTTACTTGAAATATTGTCATAGCTGGAAGAATTTTTAGGTTTTAATTGTTTAATGAGTTTATTTATTTCTGAGACTGTTACTGGTGGCAATTTCATCTCCACAAAGCTATTTGGGAAAGCAGTCTCAAGAAGCCTTAGAGCACTATGTGGGGATTGCTTTTCTATGCCTAATTTATCTACTACTGACGTAAAATGTTTGTTAAATATTTCACAAACCTCCCCTACTTCGCTATACACATGTCCATTTTGTTCTATTTTTATGTCTTTAGAGTGATTTACAGTTTTTCCTGTTTCAGTCTTTATTATATTCCATATTGTTCTCATTTTATTGTCTGAATTTTCTATTTTCGCCGATATGTACTTGTTCTTGGCCTTCCTTATTACATTTCTTAATATTTTAGAATAAAGTTTATAGTGAACTTTCAGCGCATGGTTATCTGATTCTCTCATTTTCAAATAAAGGTCCCTCTTTGTTTTACTAGAGATTCTAATACCCTTTGTTATCCATCCCATGCCCAGTTCATTGTTTGGAGTGTTGAGAATTTTCCTTTTTTTGAAACTACCTTCAAAAAGTGTTAGAAATATATTCAGAAAGGAATCAAATTTCGCATTAACACCCTGCGCATTATATACTTCTAACCAGTTTTCATTGTTTAAGGTATCTATGAAGTGTTTTATATTATTTTCACTAATATTTCTTCTATAAACCCAGCTTTTCTTTATCTGTTTAACAGTGTTCCTGGACTCGATACATAATAGCTGGGCATCATGATCTGAGATACCATTTATTACTGGATGTATGCTGTGATTACTGCACTGAGAAATATCCATAAAAAAATTATCAATTGCAGTCCTGCTATTATTTTGTATTCTCGTAGGAAAATTTACAAGTGCTGTTAAATTAAAAGACAACATCAAGGCTTCCATATCTAATCTATCATTGCTGTGATTTAGAAAGTCAACATTGAAATCTCCACATAATACTATTTGTTTGCTATTTGTAAAACTTAGTAGCAAAGACTCTAAATGAGATAAAAACAGTCTGAAATTACCTGAGGGGGCCCTGTAAATTGCTATCACTATCAGCTCTTCCTTATCATATTCTAGTTTAGTAACACAACATTCAAAGTGTTGTTCTATACAATACTTACTTACAACTACACTACTGCATTCAATATTATTTTTAACAAAAATGGCAACTCCCCCTTTCTCCATTTTACATCTGCAGAAATGAGAGCTTAATTTATAATTTGGGATGGACAGCTGAGATATTCCTGTATCAGACAAATGATGCTCAGATATACACAAAACGTCTACATTAAAATTTCTGGAATTTTGAATCTCTTTTAGGCTTAAGGTAATGTCATCAGTTTTACCAAATATTCCTCTTATATTTTGGTGGAAAATACTGGTCTGAACACTTTGACGCAATGACTTTGAATTGTTTATTATATTATTACATACTGGTATATCAGTTGGAATTTTTAATTTCAACAAATTATGATCATCAGAGACATTAATTTCCTTAAGACATCTTAATAAATCTATTTTATTTACCCTAAAAAAGGCCGCGACTTAACACCATTTATCACAGGAATACCTCTTTCCCTCACCTGGCATCCTCTGACCTCATCAGCAATAAGAAGCGAAAGCTTCCTCTTACCTCTGACATTCAGATGGAGTCCATGGCGAGTATAACTATCCCTACCAATGCAGGCCACATCAATCAAACCAATGTGTGAATTAGCCGGCTGCCAGAGAACCCTTTCCAAGGATGCATTTGTACGCCTGATGTTATGCCACATCCAGGGTTTATCGTAACGCTCAAGCAAACCAACAAATCTCACACTTGTCTGACGTGTGTTCTTGGAAATGTGGGCAATGTCTCCCTCAATTGAATAATTGAGGTCTTTATCAAGGCTATTTCCTGGTCCCCCAACAATTACAACACAATCCTCATCTGAAAAATCTTTAACTAGGTCTTTCACATTTGCTACCACACTTCCAAGATCTGCATTTGGTTTGAAAATACTGCAGACTTCATAATCTTAATATCTTATCTCTCTTCACTCCAGGTGTATATACACCTTCTGTCTTTGCTTTTTCTGTCTTAAAAATGCTAGTTCTGCCATCTTTAGGAATAAACCCTTGTGATTCTGTCCCTCTTCATTTACTTTGATCCCCACAACTAATTTCTCTTAGTAGCTTTTCATCCTTGATATGTATAACCCCTTAGACGATCTTCGTTATGTGTACTTCCTAGTAAATCTCTGCTTATGTGGATCTGGAATTAGTCTTATCAATCCATTTTGTTGGTATAAGAATTTTCATATTGAACCTTAAGTGGCCAGAGCCAGTAAACATTACCATTCGGTAACTGACCACGATACTGTGCAAAATTTTGCATGGATCAGCTAGTATACAAGAACTGTTCATTTAAAGATATACAAGTTCCATGTTGTAACCAAAGAGAAACTAACCATCAGTAGGATTCCTGGTTAACTGAAACACATATGAGATGTCGTTAGAGCCATTTCCGAGATACCAAATACTAATTGTTTGTATTTTGTAAAATCGCGTTTTTGCAGGAAAAACACCTAGCTAGATAAACTTAAAAAGCAAAGCTCAATCTAAATATGAAATTTCATCCAAATTGTTAGAACCATTTCCGAGATACCAAATATGTACATATATAAGGAAGGATAGGGAAATACGACTTAACACTTACCACAGATGAAGGCGGATGGGAATGATTAACATAAAGGACACGTTGTGCCCTGCCTGTTGTCTCACTCCTGGCAACAACAAGGTTAGCCACCAAAATATTGTGTTTCTTGTGTTCGTTTCTTTTATTTTGATCATTCCCAGCAGCCTTCATCTGTTGTAAGTGTTAAGTCGTATTTCCCTATCATTCCTTATTTTTATTGTCTTAAAGCATTTTCCTGCTCATATATATATCCTGTTTAAGAATATGAGGTGTGAAATACCTTTAAATATAATTATAAATGTTCAGTCAGTGTTTAATTCAACAATAAAGCTCAAAAATAAGGCAGGTGAAATTATAGCTTGTCATAAAGATCTGAACCATAGTAATTGGTTATTAAGTTCACTCACTTGCTGGCCATTTATACATTGTTCTTACATCAGAAGAATGTGTCATTTTTTATTATTTGAAAGCAGCATACTTTTGTTTAGTTTAAAATTTTCCTTCAGTATCGATCTCTATTATATTGTGTAATATTGGGGATGATTTGTTTCCCAGCAAGTGGATTAAAATTTCTGTCTATTGTCAAATAATCTGCTTAGTTTACATACCTAAGATACTGTTTCAAATTTTACAATTAATCGGCACTCTTCTCTCTCCTTTCTTCTTCAGGTGTCTACGTGCATGTTATTGTCACATGTGATCTAGCTACTATGAGCCAAATGGATATTATGAAGTTATTTACAAACTTGTATCAATTCTATTATCATTACCCCTTTCCTCCACCTCCCCCCCGCCCCAATTAAAATAAACTACACTAGGTGATATGCTTTGTTTTCAGTACTGAAGGTGGCCACAAACTGGGAAAATCGGGTAGTATCAGGGAATTTAATGCAACGGGAAAATATCGTGGTAATATCAGGGAATTTAGAAAACTATCATGGAGTTCAAATGTGACAACCCTAAAATTAGGAATTTTTGTAATATGTTGAATTTAAATACATCACATTTTTAATTATATACTTCAACTCATAGCAAAAGCCCACTTCAATATGGAAATCAAATGAAAGACATGTTGGAAGGCCCAAAAAGAAATGGATAGATCAAATCAAGAAAATCCTGGAAGACTATAGGACTATTTATGAACAGGAAGAAGTGCAGAGCACTTGTAACCAGCACCTGGGAGAGTGGAACTGGAGGATGATGATGATGAATATTTCAACTTATATGTTTTTAAAATAAAATAATCAACAGTAGGGCATAAATAATTTATTTTACTTGTGTATGAATAGAGACTTTCCTGGTGTCGTGATGGAATATATTCTTCTCGATGTCAAGCTGGATGACAATGTAGAGAGACAACATTTCGACAGCTGGCTCTGCTGTCTTCATCAGGTGTCCAGTTGCTTCCAGATATTACAAGCTGGCTGTGTTCACCTCGACTGGCTTAGCATCATATCATACTGTTACATATTTGGGTTGGCTTTGGAAGTGATGAGTGGAGTGTTCAGGGATCCATTGGAAACGGTTCCCCATTTGAACTGGCTTGCTTAGAAATGTCAAAAGCCATCTGCTGTGAGTTTTGGCTTTGTGAAAACAACTGAATCTTCTAAAATGGAGGTGAGGGGTATTTAAGGAGGGGACTGGACGCCAAGTAAGTCAGTTGTATGTTATCAATCTGCTTGCACACGTCATGGGATGTGTCATGCTTCACCATTTCACATATGGTGGTGAATGAATACTGGGTAAAAAATTGATCATATTCGTTAAGTACATCAGAAGTTATAAATGCAAACAAAACCAAAGTTCCTGTGTTGTGCATCGGCAATGTAGAAACAACAAGAGATTGCAGTTATAATAGCACTGTGAAAAATACATTGTTCATGCCAAGTCTAATGACTGACCTCTTGTCAATGAGTGAAACTTCATTTCAATTCACAGGATTGATTCATAACTAATGTGAATGGTGACAGGGCCCGCTCTAGCGGTTTTGCCGCCCCGGACAAATAGACAAATTGCCGCCCCTTAAGATTGTGTAGAATTATATATTTAAAAAAAAATAATTAATTTTTAATAGAATAAAATATTTAATTTTAAATTTTAATAAAATCATATATTCATAAATAAACTTATTGAATTTTGATCTAGCGGCTCAAAATAGATAAATTAATTATGAAATATCTGTACATAGCCACAAATTAACCATATTTTTACGTTTTTAAATGCTATTACAGATGGATATTATCACACAAACAATCTAAATGCCATTATTTTGAAAATAAAACGAGATTACATCAAATACGCTAAAATCACAAAAAAAACTTTTTGTCTTACTTTCAGGTTGCGAATTTTTTATTACATCTTAAAATTTACTTCATCAGCAATTTCATACTCAATTGCCAAAATAGCTAAATCATTAAATTATCAATTTCTTGGTTTTCGTAAATGCTTAGCAAGGCGCCGTATACATCTCCCAAATGAAATTTTAAAGGTTTTAATGCCTCTATCCTCTCTACCCTACTCTCCCATCTAGTGTCACTCCATGTTTTCGAAGTTGAACCCTGAACATGCTTTAAGAATATTGCCCGTCGGAAAGTAGATGCCAAAAAAAAAAATTATATATATATATATATATATATATTGGACCATGTTGAAGAAATTAGTGGCTTCCAAGGATGCTTTTGCCATTAATAACAAGATTGAGAGAATGGCTACTACACGGAACATTGAATGCTCGCGAATTATATTGTTTAATTCTAAATTGCACCCCTTCTTTATTTCCTCTCATATTGGACCCGTTGTCAGTCCCTATCCTCTGATATCCTGCAAATTTAAACATAAGTCATTAAGTTCTCCAACTATAATGTCAGACATTTGTTTTCCTGTGGATCTTTCGACTGTTAAGAAGCCTTAAAAGCTTTCATTGATTTTAATTTCAACTTCAGGATTAAATTTATTGGTTGAAACATATCTGATTACAAGAGTAATTTGCTGTATCTTACTAAAGTCAGGATTACAGTTTAAAATTATGGAAAAATATTTGTATTTTTTTATTTCATTAAGAACATGAGACTTTACACTTTGATGCAGCAGATCTACTATCCCGGTTTGTATATTTTTCCCAAGATATTGAGCTTTAGTCTCTACTTTTTAGAGACAGTAACTCAACTATTTTTAAGAAATTACCGGTATTATGCTGAAACAACTTGTCGCTTGTACCTTTATTTCGGCATTAATAACTCTTTGAGTGGCAGCATCTACAGTTTTACAGCAATTTAATCTTTTTTGCCTGAATATGATTTTTCGAAATTTCATGCTCTTTTAAAGTTTCGTCGAGGTGCTTCCAATATTTAAAACCCTCCTTTGAGAGAGAACTAACTAAACAACTGAAAATTTTGCAACAGAAACAGTAAACGCAGTAGCTAATCTCGCAATATTTGCTCTCCGTTGCTGAAAATTCGTGCATAATATTTTGCGCTAAAACGTCGATCTGCGTCATTGGAAAGAAATTTATAATTATGCAAAAGTTTAGGTGGATCTTGCCTTACTAAAAAGCTTTTTGCCGCGTCACATAAAATTCTTGGCCACAAAGTTTTAGAACGCCTTCTGTGAGTCTCACGTTGGTGTCAGTTCCAGTTGGTTTACAAACTTCGTTCATTTGTTCGCTATAATTCTCTGACAATTCTATACTTCTTTTGTATCCCGACCTGATATTGGATTCTAAGATTTGTTTTGGTAAACCCTGAACACAGGATATTTTTTTAACGCGCCAGATTGATTCTGCCTTTACGCTTCCTTTCCCAACCTTCTTTTTTTTGTACTGGTACCAGATAGTTTTCTTTGACCGTCAGACATTTTGGAAGAGGCATGCACATAACTCAAACAATGTACACTAAAAAATAATATGAAAAAGTAAATATTTATCCTTGCTCTTAATAAGCTAAAACCATAACTAAGATAAATTATTCTCAGTCGATATAAAAAAATATTTATGCACAACACAAAATATTTTCCATACCCTGTGAACATAAAGAAAGTCTAGTGTTACTACACAGTCAAAGCTCATTCGTGGATGATACCATCCGTAAATTTTCTGCAAATACAGAAACCGGGTATACAGAATGGCAATTTCTATAGGCTTAAACGGAATATGTTCCAAGTTCACAAACAAAAAAATCATGTTGTGGAGTGATTGTCGCGAAATGCACTTATTAAACCAACTGACAAAGTTATTCACATTCACCAAAACAGTTAATTTCTTTTTGTTGTGACGATTTACAAATGCAGCAATTAGAGTATCTGTAAACCACATTCGTATATATAATAAACATCATGGATTATTATATTTTAGCAGTTAGCATTCGAAATTAAATATACTAATGGTATGTGAAGTTACTAATCGGTAATCAGCAGCTGGTAATATTATTTATTTATTAATGATTGTAAGTACTGTCCCACACCCACTAAACTACAGTATTTTCACAAGCGATCAAAGATAGCGTATGTAATTTAACCCAACCAAAACACTTACAATGCCTGTATCTAATTTGTACAACAAATCTGTGAGGCTCGGATTACGAGAAGAAATTATTATGCAAATTATTCCACTTCGATTTCCAATAATTAAGATCCATATTGATTTGGGTCATCAATTCAATAAAATAAATACTCAGCATCTCCCGCCAAGCACTATCGATTCCATGTATTAGAGCCTAGCTGCAATTGCGAAAAACACTCCTTTTCACCGCGTCTAGTAACTTGTGGGCAGTATAACGTCGGAATCAGTGCAGGTAGCCGAGGGCAGGTGTGACAGCCCCCACCTACTGGGATTCTGTTGTGTGCTTTTGTCGTTTTGCGCCTATGTCGTATATCCAACTAAATAACAGTTTAATCATAGATGTACTTACCTTTAGAAATTATGAAATCCTGAAGTAAATTTTATGAACGATACTTATCACTAATAACGTAATAGTAAGACTAATGCTGTTGTGTAATGAAACCACTTTTGTAATTAGCAATAATAAGCAAATTGAGACAACAACAGCGTTCTACTCGCGTGCTAAGGCCCTATTCACACAGAAGAGACGTGGCACGGACTTTGGGCTGAGACATGGCACGGACGCGGCGCATTTTGAAGTTGCTCCTATGGCGCAATTCACACAGAGGCGGCGAGGCAACGACGCGCCCCTTTGAGGTCCGCGCCCCGTCTCTTCGAAGTCTCTAGGGGCGCACCCAAATGGCTAAGAACTGTAAGTTTTTAACAAACGAAAAATCTGTATGTGGATTTTTTTTATTAATTGGGTATTTAACCCATTAATATTATTAATATTTTTCTCATATTTACAGCCGAAATGGCGCCCCTAAATTTTAGTGCCCCGGGCAAATGCCCGGTTTGCCCCCCCTAGAGCGGGCCCTGATGGTGAATTGGTGGTTGTAGGAAAACTGACTATGGTGTTCACAAGTTAAAGATAACATATAACACGTAAAGTGAATGACAGTTTATTGGCTACTTTTATATTAGTTGATGGTTCTACATGGCCTGTGTACTTAAAACAGACCACTTGCATCAGGATCTTGAAAAAAGTCAGCATATGAGTTGTGATATGGCAATAATCCTGATTTGAATCATATTTGTATATTTGGCAGTGATGTGATGGTCCATGTTTCCAATGAAAAATGCTTAAAGTGAGACCAAAAAAAATCGTTGTTAGATATCCTGAAAATATAAAAGGAAATAGAATTTTTGACTGTAATAAAGACAAAATAATAACAGTAATGTGATTATTATCAAAAATAGAGCAGACAATGTGAAAAATATCAGATCTGGATTAAAAAAAAAAAAAGAAGAAGAAACTAAATATCAAGAAATGACAGTTTCATTGGGAGACTGGTTAGTAAGTACTATTGATAGTAACGGATAAACCAGAATTCATCTAGAGAATCATACTATCCTAAACTAGAGAACAAAGATAATGTGGGAGAAAGTACTGTAGTTGAGTGTGTGGAGATTGACATTGCCCAAAAAAATAAGTGTGGGGAATATATAGAAGGCAGCTCTGTCTCAGATTATATTATCAAAGAGTTCTACGAAGAGATGCAGAACATGAAGATAGTTTTTTTTTTTTTTATCTCTGTGGTTCTTCCAGGAAGTAGAAAGATGACTTGATATGACCGTTGACACCCCCCCCCCCCCCACACACACACACACACACACCCTTGGTGAGATTTTGGCGGACTCCTCCCACCTGTTTGATCTCGTGTAATTAATGGGTGCCAAATAATGCTGTTGAATTCTATATGATGCTATCTCTTATTTCGATATAGTGAGGGTGTTATAAATTATTTCAAAATCACTTTTAGTGCTATATTGTTTCCATAGACAGTGTCATTGACAATAATTGCTGTTCCAAAGATTGTTGAATAAACAAAAGAAGTTTCTTGCTTGCTGTGCCATGAATCAAATGAGTCTTATTGAAAAGGCTGTGGGCAAATTTTTTCCACCTCTTGCCAGCATACGCTTCTGGTTCTAATGACCATGAAACTCTCAAGGTATTAAAAAAAAAAAAAAAAAAAATTAGTAGTAGTAGTAGTAGTAGTAGTAGTAGTAGTAGAAGAAATTGAATTGTTACTAACTTACTGGCAGGCCATCGCTTAAAACATACTGAGGCATAATCCAATTGTAATAGGCTGATTTTCCAATGGATGCTGCAATCAATATAAAGTTTTACATTTTCTGATGATTTTGGTATTAGTTACCTTAAAGGATAATGTGTTTTTTTTAGGCTGATCCAATAGTCTGTACTATATAATTAATTAATAAAAATGTTGTTTGAAATGCTCTCGGGTGAGAAGATGGCGACAATGATTTTTGTCACCGAAATATCATGTGACAACACATTCTTGACTTGGCTAGTCACCCGAGAGCATTTCATACATTCTCAACGCCGAGAAAGACTTTGTTCTAATAAAAATGTTGCTTTTTTAATTAGTTATTGCTTCAGGCTACACATATACTGTGAATATTTTTTAGATATTAATGAGCTTAACATTGCTTTATCTTTCATTAGCAAAATCATCAACTGCCAATATTTTCAATGTTGGTGAATACCGGGGATGATCTGGAAAATTCCAAACTGGAAAGTTCACTTACTTGTTTATTAGAAGCAAACAGTAGATGTTATGTGGAAGTGACATTCAACAGTCCTTCTTTTGAAGAAGTTACAAGTAAGATTTCTCATTGAATAAAAGAAAGACATGAATATAATATTTCTTTGTATTTTCCAATTATTTCCATAATATATGTAATAAGTAAGTGTTGGTGCAATAAGAAAAGATTGTACAATGTTGTGCTTAATGGATAGTTGTGATTTGGTGTTCAAATTAAGATCAGAACATGTTTTTGCAGTATATCTTCAATTGTTGTATGTGTGTATATTATGTTAGCTATTTGGATAAATGTGTTGTAGCACTGCATGGCACGAGTTAAAATTTTATGTATGTTGGGAATTCTAGCAATAGTTTATTGGCAGTTTAAAGGATTTCTGAATAATGGAAAAGTACCAAATTTCTAACTGTAAAATTTATTGTGGCCTAACATAGTAATACAACTACACCCCAAAAGATGGTTCACTCAAATATGGCAATGCATTCTCTTTCTCTGAATAGTTAATCATTTAAGATAACAGTACATTAAATGTTAAGCTACCCCTACGAACACTCTTATTGTAATCCAGTTATCTAAGGAAATACGTGTTCTGTTAGAAAAGTATCCGACTAATGGCGAGAAGAAAAAAAAAAAAATTGGCATACCTGGAGCATTGGAAACCTAATCACCCTCAAAGTAATTTCCTTGGGACTGCACACACTTATCCCAGCAATGCCACCATTATTGGAATAATTCCGAGAAAGCCTCTTTCGGAATGGAGTCTATTTCTGCTGTCATTGCAGCCATAACGACGTTTCTTGTCTGAAATCGCTTTCCTCTCAATTGCCTCTTTAGTTTGGGGGGGGGGGGGACAGCCAGAAGTTGCCGGAGGACATTTCAGATGAGTGAGGAGCCTGTTGAACCACTGGAGTCTTGGTTTTTGCCAAAAAGGTCTAAATCAAGTGTGAGGAATGTGCTGGAGCATTGTCGTGATAGAGGTGCCAATTTCGTGTTGACCGCAACTCCGGTATCTTGTGCCACACGGCTTCACATAGGCAACGGAGGACATCCCTACAGTACTCGGTGATAGTTTGACCCTGTGGAGCGTACTCGTGGTATACCACACCATGGGAGTCAAAGTAAGCTGTCAACATCACTTTGATGTTGCTGCACACTTGGCGGGCCTGCTTTGGGCTTGGTGACGTGGAATGCTTCCACTGGGATTTGGTTTCTGGGTCATACCCATACACCCAGGACTTGTCACCAGTGAATATGGTGTTCATAAAGCCTGGCTCACTGTATGTGATGTCCAGCATGTCCTGTGAGACTTCAAAACGAACTTGCTTTTGCACCGCTGTCAGCAGATTCAGCACGAATTTTGCCAACACACTCTTCATGGCCAAATCTTTAATCACAGTGGAATGTGCCGAAAAAGTGCTGCTGCCCACCGCATTTTCTCAGATAGTCACACAACAGTCCCAAATCACCACAGCATCCACTTTGGCAATGACCTGGTCATTTTGGCATGTTAATGGCTGACTGGAGTGTGGCTCGCTCTTCACTAATGTGTGGCCATCTTTAAACCGGTTGTACCACTGCTTAATCTGTGTGATGCCAATAGCATCATCACCAAAAGCCATCTGAATTTTCTGATTGGTTTCCACCTGGCTGTCACCCAATTTCTGACAAAATTTGATGCAGTAACACTGCTCCAGTCGTTCTGTGATTTCCTTGCAATTAAAAACAGACAAGCACACTACACAACCTCACCCAACTACCAGCAACTGACGCTATCAACAGGTCAGAAAAAAATCACGTATGTGCACGAAGGCTCAAGGTTGGCTAATGGAAGCACACTTCATTCAAATCAATTAGGTTGTTGCAAAATAAAATAAGGTCGCATACTTTTCTAACAGGCATCGTAGATGCCAAGGAATTAAAATTTACCATACTTTTTCAGTGAATGTATGAATACTTTCAACATTAGTAATGAGAACGATATTTAAGGTGAATGGTATTCAATGGCAGCATAACAGCAAATACTTTTTTAATATGAACACAACATACAGACAAGGAAAGACAGTGAATGCAAAACCCACCACTCAGCACAGAAGGCAACAAAAACTAGTTACAGACAGACAGACTAACACATTTCACAACGTTTTTGTGTAAAATCTCATTTACGTGCAAGGATGACCTATCGCAAAGGGGTTGGTTACCTTGCCATAGATAAGGCGGAGATTTTTGAAGTAGGTGCTGGAGGAGAGGTGTGGGAAAGATTGAAAATGTGGGCCAGATACAGGACTTAAGCAATAAGGGGATCAGGTTGGATGTACTATACAGGGGTGGAGTGTAATTTAGGGATGTAGATCTAAGGAGCTCTTAGTTACTGTAGTTTCTCGATGATAGTACTTGCAAGTTTGTTACACTGCTGATCGGGTTAATGAATGTGATGTAATCTCGATAGGATTTTGAAGTGACCACTTTTAATGTTAAGAATTGAGAGGATTTTTTTTATGCTTCTGGTGAGATTGATGCCTATACTCCTTACCCAACTCAGACCTGCCTTCCTACTTTAGTGATAGGCAATTACAGATTCCAAGTAACGGTCGATTTTTTTTCCCCCGCTAGAATTCTTCAGTATGCTTCATATAATAAAAACTGGATGCTTAATATCTATGAATAGTACATATACCTCACCTGAATATGGTAATTTTGTCATTATATTCTTGTTTGAGACTTTATTTGCTGTGTTTGCAACTCCCTTATTGTAATTGGTCAATAATAAATGGTACGGACACTATTTTAGTGCATAATCTTAAATTCCCAGAAAATTTGTCTTAAATACTTAGCAGAAATAATAAGTTAGTACCTGGGTGACCGATCTTTCGATTTCTGTTCAATATCCAAGATTTCGAGTAAAGTTTGATTAAAGTAAAAGGCTTGAGGCTTCCTAGTCATTTTGAGGTGCACAGTTAACCAAAGAGAAGCTTAACTAACATCAGTAGGTTTACTGGTACCTGAACCTTCTACGTAATGAGGTTAGAGCCATTTTCGAGAAACCAAATACAAAAACTGCTCCTTTTTTTTAAGTCATGTTAAAAATTTGAAAAGCAAAACATTATCTACATATCAAATTTCATCCAAATCGCTAGATCCATTTGCGAGACTGCCTCATGAATTGCTTTCAAAGAAAAATGCTGTTATTGTGTTAAACAGAAATCTTAATGCCAGTCAGGGATTTGAATCTTATTTTTATGTGTAAAGAAACTCAAGTTTTTTTACATCCATTACAAATTTTTGATATGTGCGCCCTGTGTCACTCTACACACATCTATGCCATAATCCATTTCATCCCACACGCGATGCAGCATGTCATCAGAAATGTTTAGAAAGGCAGCCCCGATCCGTTCTCTTAGTTGCGGGATAGTCGCAGGTAGAGGAGGAAGATAAACTTGATCCTTGACATAACCCCACAGAAAAAAATCACATGTGGTTAAATCTGGTGAACGAGGTGGCCAAGCCATGAGCATTTGGTCACTGTCGGCTCCGCATCCTATCCATCACTGCGGCAATTGTTCTGACCTCCCGATGGAAATGAGGTGGAGCACCATCTTGTTGGAATATGAAATCATCCATCTCTTTCAGCTGAGGCAGCAACCACTCAAAGACCATATCGAGGTAAGTTAGTCCCGTTACCGTCTGTTCATTGAAGAATGGGTCGTACACTTTCGCCTTGGAAACGGCAGCGAACACACACTTTTGGAGAATCGCGCTGGTGTTCAGTAAAAGCACTGGGATTTTCTATCCCCAAATCTGCACATTATGCTTGTTAACTTTCCTGCTTCATTACTAAAAATGAGTTTTTTTTGCAAAACCCATCTTCTTCCATTTTTTCTTGCATAATGTTGCAAAACGTCGGACATTTGCAATGGTCGTCAGGTGTTAAAGTCTGAACAGCCTCAGGCAAGAGGCTTTCATTTTTTGGCATTTTCGTAGCACGTGCCAAACTGTGGTTTGCAGAATGTTCAGCTGTCTGCTGCCTCTTCTTGTTGATTTCCACGTGCTACGTTGATAAGCTTCTCTGACGCGGTTCACGTTGACTTCCGACACAGAAGGATGCCCATTGCTTTTCCCTTTGCATAAGCAGCCCATCTCCACGAACTGCGCATACCACCTCTGAATGGAATTGTCTGAAGGTGTTAGCTTCATAAATTTTTTTCTAAAGTGCCGTTGGACAACAGTAACTGACCGACACACGTGAAAATCTAAGAGTGCAAGAAGCCTTCTCTATAGCGTTAGCTGCCATATTGCAAACACTGACATCTGGCGGAACAAAACATAACTACAAGATTAGCGGATGCTACAAAACAAAACATTGAGAGTTTGTCTATTTATCCATCTAAAGATAACACTTGTATGTTTAGTACATAGCCGGTAAAAAATTCATGAAACCCCAACAATCATTTTGAATCACCCTGTATCTATCTCGCTTAGTTCTTGAGATGATATATCTGAAAATTGACATGGTTGGTTGAAATGTGACCTGGACCAGAAGATAAATTTCGCCACATCCAAGTTTCATGATGAATTCGTATGAAACTTGTTGAGATAAATCGAAAATAAAGAATTTGTTTTTCTGATATCTCAAGTGAAGAGGTAAGGATTAGTTCCGGCCTGGACCAGAAAAAAAATCCACCTAAAGCACTATATCTATACGGTGGAAATGTACTTTCAACGCTTTATTTTGTAATCTTGAGCATAGCTGCGTGTCAGCAACGGTAAATTTTTTTTTTATATTAGCATAAAACCACGAAAACGCCACCAGTGGCGTTTTCGTGGTTTTAAGCTTTATTTTGTTCCTAAAGGTTGTTGTTAGGTTGAAATACAGCCTGGATCAGAAGAAATTTTACCAAAAGCACAAGGAACTTATACCTATTACTGGTTTTTGACATGCTATATCTCGAAAACCAAGCGAGATATCAAGAATATTTATTCTTTATTTTCTATATGTTACGTCGTGTTCTATAAGAATTCATCATACGTCACGGTAATGACACTACATCATCAGTGCTAAATTCATTCACTCCGACAAAACTATGCTCATAACTCGCGTGGTAGTATTTAATGACAAACTAACAACCACTTTTTACGATCAAAAAATAAACGATGGTAATATTATTTTCAAAGACGTTTCTGTAAAGTATCACATCTGACAAAACCAATGATAAATTTTTAACTATCTTCCTTTTTAAATGTTTTACAATTAAACTTGTGGTGCTAATATTTCCACGGGTCAGCCAGTATACAGGAACTGTTCATTTAAATATTCTTTGAAATCAAAGAGAATCTATTTGTCGGCTTTCTGGTACCTGAATTGTCTACGAGATGAAAAAATTGTTTGTATTTTGCATACTCGCTTTTTTGTAGGAAAGACTACAATTTAGGTAATCTTAAAAGTAAAAAGGTTATCTTAATATCAAATTTCATCCAAATCGTCATAGCTGTTTCCGAGATCCAAAATATATATATATATATATATATATATACATACAAGAATTGCTCGTTTGAAGATATAAGATAATATTATCTTCCTCTCCCTGAATCCATTTCTCATAATTGTTTAAGGGGGCAGTAATTGGCCTAAACCTGTCTTATTCAGACTTCTAACATTCAATGCTGTCCATTCTGTTGACTCCTCCTGCAGTCCCCACATGGAGATCAGATTTGAGGACTATTTTATCTCCAGAATATTTTATTCAAGAAGTAGCCATCATACTATCAGTAGCGGATCTAGGAGCTGGGGCAAAAACTGAGAGATTCCTTCCCCTTCGAACATTATTTGGCGCCCCCATTGTTGGCACCCTGAAACCAAGTGTCGCCTGAATTGCATACTGTATGTTAGTTCATTGGATTACATGACCTCAGAATACCCTTTAATCCATCGGCTTTCCATTGCCTTTTTTTATCCCCATGTTGTTGATCATTTCAGATTGATCTGCCTTTAGGTGCCGTTTCCAACCCCAAGAGCAAGAACACTCGCTGCTCTGCAGCCCTTCTTTCGGCAAGCCATTGGGAAGCAGTAGGTGTTAGCTTGTACTGGGAATCTCTCAGGTTCTTGAGCCTCTTTGGTGCAAATGGGGTATGTGAAGGAGAGGTTGAAAGTTGGTTGGATGAGGCCAATATAGCCTCTGCCAAACGGTAACATCCCTTTTTTAGTTACATTTCCACAAACACAGTCTTCCTCTTCCTAACAGTCAGCCACAATGCTCTTTCCCATGTAATAAACCCCGCTGCAAGATGTGCGACATACACCATGCTTCCACCGCTTTCATCAACCTTGTCACGGGGGAAAGCATCCCCATCATAGGACATGCCATTTGTGAAACCACCCATGTAATTTACCGGTTAACATGCAACCACTGCCTGGCTTCATATATTGGTTTGACCACAAATCCACTCTCCATAAGAATGAATGGCCACCGACAGACGGTGTTCACACAGAAACCAAAGCACCCAGTTGCTGCCCATGCCATAACCCATGACTTGAATAATTTCAACTCTTGTTTCACAGTCTGTGAGCAGCAGTTTCTCTGAACTCAAAAGGTGGGAACTTGCCTGCCAGTACAAACTTTGCACATAGCAACCACCTGGTCTCAACTTGAGATAATACCCGGTCATTATTATTATTATTACATATATTTAACCTTTTTTTAATCCTCTTCTCCATTAACTGTAGTGAACCACCACTAACCTAAGGTGATGTTTACTTCATAAAAATTATTATTTTTTATTATTATTATTATTTTTAAATTGTATAATATTTGATATAATTATAATTTTTTTCATATTTAACACGTTTCTCAGTCCGCGCCATCAGAGTCCTCTCAGATAAAAGTAGTATTTTGGAACATAGAAGGTGGGAACTAGCTTATCAGTACCAACTGGATACCAGATAACCACCATGTGTAAATTTAAGATAGCACCAATTTTCCCCCCACCCATCCCCCTCACCTCCACCTTCTCCCATAGAACCACTGCTTACCAGTACCTATCTTCATAGATTGTAACTTTGAATTTTGCTTATTTTTAATTTCAAATTTCCGAATATTTTGTTTATCAGCTGTTTGCACATATGTTCTTTACTTAATTGGAATTTTGGACCATTAACTGAGATCTACTGCACTTCCGCGACGGGTCCCTATGTACAGATTTACTTTCTATCTTCTATTCACTATCATTTTCCAGCCTATGCTTTTCTACCCCCACCCTCACTTCCCATTATATTCCCCCTCCCCCAACATAAACTTCTGGCATTGTAGCTTACACTGTTGGCTGCCAGCTCCCAGCATGCAGTCTTCTTACTCCTACTGATGAAGAGCCATGGGGCTCGAAAATTATATTCTATGTGTGTTCGTGTGTTTTTTTCATGTACCAACGCCGCAAGAATGTTCTTCTATGGTAAGCGGTGGTTTTTATCCTATCCTAATGTTTAATATATCCGCTTTCAGCACCTTTTTTTCCTAGTAACATATATATATATATGTATATATATATATATATCATTAGCAAGGACATAAGATATTTTTTTGGTATATGTAAAATATTTGTCGTGATGTTTTGAAAACATGGTGACAGACAGATGAATAGTATATGTAAATCTCAGTAATATTATATCAGCTGCTCAGACTTTTTTCTCCTGCAGTCAGTTTGTGGGATACCTTTTACTTACCTTACAGCTCTCTAGGTCCAATTCTAATAATATAATCCGAAGTCCATGGTTACGAAGTGATGGATAACTGCTAATTATGTCTAAAATGTCAAACAGATGTCAGAATTGTTCCAAAATTTTTTTTATTAAAATATCTCCACTGTTCAGTCAAAAAGGAGGATTCAATGCGAAACAGTACAATCGCGACTATGTGTATTAAAAAAAAAAGTGTGAATGTCCACTCCATTGGTGTACCCCTCATCAAAATTGAAACACTTGAAATAAGAATTTTCTTTTTCCTTTTTGAAAGAGTTACAATACAAAATCAGTTGTTAGTTTTGTGTATTATCATTTCTGGAGAAATCTTTGTCTGCTACTGTGATGTCAGAACAAAATAATCAACTTGGCCCTAAGAGATACCATTTATATTAGAGTAACATAATTTTTCTTCTTTTCCGTTAGTGTATGTAATGTTGACTCTCAGTAATAGTTGTGAAATTTACTTGAATCTTAGAAAGTAATAAGATTCATATTTAAATTATTATGTTTTCTTTTTCAAGTGAAAATGTGTGAGACAGCTACAGAATTTAACTCTGAACCTATATAAGATGTAATAAAAGGAAAGTTCTGTTAAGCGATGAATATCACAAAGGACAGCAAAAATAAACCCAACTTTCAACAAAGAAAAAGCAGAAGTGTAACAATGAGCATAAAAAAAACTAAGACATTTTTACAACATTCTTTTAAAAGTGTTCTTTTTTTAATCATGTACTCCTGTTCTCATAATTGTTGGATGCTTAATATACTTTCCCTATAATTTTTATACATATTAAATGTTTATCATCTGCTTTCAGATCAGACTGGAATTGTGGATTTGTGTGGTGAACTCAGAATCGAACTGGAATCTTGTTTTGGTGAAAATATTTTGGTGAAAACTGTACTTCTCCATGGATGTGTTGGACGTACTGAGCTGATGTTTTTAAAGAAAAACGATCCTTTCATATTGCCAAGTGATAGCAATGAAAGTGTTTCTCAGATTTTTCCAATAAAGAACAACAGTGCAATTCCTCTGAGCCTTTCTTTTAAAATTTTTGATGAGGAATTGAATGAAGTATCGGATGATGTCATTTGTGTGAAACCAAACAGTTTAATTGTTGAAGCTGAAAGGAAAGCTGGTGTTAAAGTGATTTTTCATCCTCGAGATGGGTTGATGGTTGTACGCAGGTGG
Organism: Vandiemenella viatica; assembly: GCA_031002005.1. Lineage (NCBI taxonomy): Eukaryota > Metazoa > Arthropoda > Insecta > Orthoptera > Morabidae > Vandiemenella > Vandiemenella viatica. The sequence continues at coordinate 283,583,962 of JARYHS010008074.1, read as the reverse complement.
GACTCTGAAATGTGTGTATGAAAACCAAATTCCCTAATAATTTCTTCATGCCATTTATTTCTATTTCTTACAGACTCCTCATTACGGAGATTGAACCAAATGGACAAATTTTTACAACTCAAATTCATGGGGTACGAACTTCTGTAAAAGAAAAGTCACTAACTAAAACAAGTAAAATTCGTAGCCAAATCATTGATGAGGCTGTAGATTCATCTCGAACATTAGCTTGCAATGAGATGAACCGGATAAGTAAGTATGCCTTGAATACAGAATGTTGTGATAGTCATTTAATGTCCTTGAAACATTTCTAGGAAATTATTTATTTATTTATTGTATGGCTAAGCAACTATCACCTGCCTCCACTGCCGAAGTTCCTACATCGCCTTACCTCAAACTCATCTTCAGAATGAATGGTCATAAACAGTTTACTCCAAAAACCTAGACGTCCCCGTTTCTTGCCATGCCAGCACTCTCGGTACCCTTGACCTCAGTAACTGCTTCACAGTAGAGTGCTTCCAGATACCACTTTCCCATCTCAACTCTGCAGGTGGGAATTGGCCTATCAATATATCCTGCAGACCAAACACACCACAGGCCTCAATTTCAGATAATACCTTCCATCCTCACACAGATATACACGAAGCTTCGAGCGTACAGTATATCGGATCAGATTTGTGAATGGATAAAGGATTTTTCTAACTGGTCAGTTGCAGTATGTCGTTGAAAGAGAAACCTCTTCTAATCTAGATGTTACATCGGGTGTACCTCAAGGAAGTGTTATAGGACCACTCTTTTTCTTAATTTTTATAAAGTCTCTGAAATGAAGTGAATAGCAGTTTTAGATTGTTCGCTGATGTGGCATTTGTAGACAAGGAATTTGGCTGATTGCTTAGAAATTCAGCGCGATCTGGATGTTATTTCGGCATGGTGTGACGAATAGCAACTTATACACATTGCCTTGCACTTTTTACAGTTTAGTGTAACTAACAAAAATAATCGGTTTGTTCATAAATACAAAATAAACAGATCAGTTATTGATATGGTTGATTCTGTGAAACATTTGGGCATAACAGTATAAAGGAACTTGAAATGGGATGCATGCATTAATTCAGTCATAGGTCGAGCTAATTCTTGGCTGTGATTCATAGGGTGAATCTTGAAAAATGCATAATGCACAAACCAACGAGATAGTATACAACTCTCATGTGCATTCACATTTGGACTGCTGCTGTGCCATTTGGGATCCATTTAATATGGGGTTGATTGACCGAGAGAGAACAGAGAAGTGCCGCTCAGTTCGTGACTACTTGCTATAGTCCTTACAAAAGAATCACGGAATTGATTAGTAGATTGGGCTAGGAGTCGCTGGTAGACGATGCACGTTTCATTTGAATTTATTGGCAAACATGCATACACCCACTTTCATTTACAGATACAGTGAAATACTTCGTTCACAAACCTATTTGAGTCAAAATGAAAGGAAAGGTAAGATTAGAGAAATAAAGATCTACACTGATGCTTTTATGAATTCTTCTTTCTATACTACCATTCGGGATTTGAATACACAGCAAAGAGATTAGTTTTGGTGCTGAGCAACCTCTGTCACCCACAAGTTTGTGAATTACAGAGTATATATATAGATATAGATCACTTATTTCAAAATTTGTTTTTAGTTATTGAGGTGAAAACTTGTATACTTGCACTACAGATGTTTGGTCCAGGATAAATCTACAAGTTCACAAGAAGCCACCTGTTGTTCGCGGTGTTGCACATATGATATGCACGCAGGACACATTTTGCATACATATACTTTAAAACAAATAGGTTTGATTTACAGAAACCTAAACCCTCTCCTCCTTTTCCCCACACACCTTAATTTCTGTTCATACAAACCCACAGTTTTATCCAATTTTGATAGTAGTTAGCACACATATACTTCAAAACAAGGTGGTATGGCAGCTCAGTGGTTAGGGCACTTACCTCCGAAAGTTCTCTTTCCAGGTCGCAGGTTCAAATCCCGTAATGAGTAGGTATTTTTAAGAGATGTTATTTATATGATAGATTTTTATTTTTTGAAGTGAAAATTTCTTTAGGCATGTTGGGTGATTTTTGAATGGATTAAATCTCACGATTTCAAATTACTGACATGCTATTGTTAATAGTGTATTTGTTGGGGTCTTATGGCACAGTGGTTTAGGTGACTGACTGGTGAACGAAAAGTCTCCTGCTCGAATCTCTGTCTTGGCAGGTATTTTCATAGACTATTAAACTGACCATCACATCTTGCGTAGCTTGCTGTGTAATGTGAACTATGCCAGAATACTTCCGTTGTTCGGATTCCACCTTAAACTATAGATCTCTTGTACCCATAGCACTACTGGGTTAGGTTCAGGCAGCTAAGACTGGGGTGCCAGTAGAAACCCTGTCGCTAGGTCATTAAGTCCACACATAATTATTGCTGTTTAGAATTTCGTTAGCTATAAGTTCATGATATTCATAGTTTCAAGTTTTCACTTGTGTCGGCAGTCCCAAATGACTGCCAATTTTTTATTTTTTTTTCTTATTTTATTGTCATTGTTTCTCCTTTAAATGTCTCATTTTTCTTTCTTGTGATTATATTATTGTTGCTTCCCCAAATACCATCACCGAGCGTGGTGGTGTAACGGATAGCGTTCTGGCCTCGCATTCTGGGGGGACGGCGGTTCGAATCCCCATCCGGTCATCCAGATTTGGGTTTCCCAAATAACTCCAGGCAAATGCTGGGATGCTTCCTTCAAAAGGCCATGGCCGAATTCCTACCCCCAATCATTTCCCGTCTCTAAAGACCTCGCTGTTAAGAGACGTAAAGCAGATTTAAAAAAAAAAAAAAAAAAAAAAAAAAAAAAACAAAAAAAAAAAAAAAAAAAAAAAAAAAACAAATACCACCATGTTTCTGTTGACCGCGAGGCTTGTATAAGCTCAGCCACATGTTTTGTTTCCATTTGATAAAGCAGTAACCCCAATTTTTTTTGTTTTTGTGTTTGTATATTATTCTGTTTTGCCACTGCTCTCCTCTCTTCAACTTTGGTGAATGTTGGGTCAATTTATATTTCCCTTCTACTTATAATACATATAAATATGAGGGAGGCCCAGTAACTAATGCACCACTTCCCCCCCCCCCTTTTTCAACAGTTATTTATTGAACACAATTAAACTTATACACAAGAAAGAATAATGTTTCTTCTACACACCCTATTTTTCCACATAATCTCCTTCCCATTCTAGGGCCTTCCTCCAGCGAGTCACAAGACCGTGTATGCCCTGGTGGTACCACTCCTTGTTCTGTTGATGAAGACATTTCTTCATAGTGACCTCTTTGTCAGCCTCAAACTGTCTCACATGAATGGTATTCTTAAATTGCCCATACAAGTGAAAGTCCGAGAGAGTTAGGTCAGCGTTATATGGTGGATGGGGTAACACTGTCCAACCCTGATTGGTGATGTGATCCAACATCCTCAACCTTGTGTCAGGGCGTACATTATCATGTTGAAGCAAACAATAACCTGGGTTGTTATGGCATCCAAGTTGCTGGAAGTGCTTCTTGAGTTTGGTTATGTGTTCACATATGCCTCAGAATTAATGGTGGTGCCTCTCGGCATCACATCAATGAGTATGACACCATCACAGTACCAAAACACAGTGTTCATGACCTTATCTGTGGCAACAGTTGCTTTGAATTTTTTCTTCTGTGGAGAGTAGGGATGGTGCCATTCCATTGATTACTGTTTTGTTTTGAGCTCAAAATGGTGAACCCAGATTTCATCACCTGTCAAAATCCAGGACAAGTAGGCTTCACCCCTCAGCTTCATAAAAGTTGCAGCAACTCGGAAGAAATTTTTTTTTCTGAGAGTAAAACAACACGGAACTCATCGTGAACACTTGTTTGCATATTCAAGATCACTTATGATTACATCCATACTTCCTTTGCTGATTCACAGCTCCCGCGCCAACTGCCAAGTCATTATGCATCAGTCCTCAAGAATGAGCACATCAGCACACTGCATCTTGTCAAGTGTTACAGCCGTGGGTGGCCTTCCCAAGCACTGCAACTCTTGGAGCTCTGCAGAACCACTTTCAGATGACCCCACCCGCTGCACCCATTGACTAACCGTACTTCTGGTGACTGCTGATGCTCCATAAACTGCACATAAACATTCGTGAATGTTTCCAACTTTCTTGCTCCACATTGAGAAATTCAATGATGACACACTGCTTATAAAGTACATCACTCCCCCACAGACGGCATGTTGAACTATTGCTGCATGTATGCTATCTGTCGGAAGAAACGGAAACTTTGCGCACCCACTCTGAAAACTTCAAAGAATTCATATCTAAAGTTTCGCACTCATATCATTGTTGGGGGCTGAGAAAAAAATGTGATGCATTAGTTGCGGGGCCACCCTCATATATACTATATATACAAGGTGAAGAACATTGATAGCATTCACAAATTGACGTCCAGTTGTTGCGTCCATTTTAAGAATGAAGTTTTAGCACTGATAACATCTTGAAGATCACTTTTACTTCCTTAGAGTATATTCCTTAATTATGTGCTCCACAGTCTGAAAAGGAGCTCACAGTCATAGCATGGTGTTAAATTTGGAGCTTTCTGTTCTTAGCTGGTTTAGTTTAACCCACTGTTCTCTTCAGAAGGAATCCTGGAACTCCGATTGTAGGATCTTCAATATCTTAATGTTTCACAGATGCAGAGTTCCAGTTTTGTCACCATTTTTCCTTGATATTGAAGTCAGATATGTCATGCCATACTGGCTTCAAGATGAGTTGGGAGTTGGTCATTAAGGACTTCGTGGTTTGGGAGAACCTGTGGATGGTCATGCTGATCTAACATTTTCCTCTCACATTATCACTATGCAGTCATGAACTCTGCTAGAAAACCATAGTTCTGCACAATATGTGATTGTAAATCATTAATAAGGAAGCTAAGATTCACACAATGGAAATTTTACAATGTTTTATTTAATTAATTAATTTTTTAATTAATTAATTGTACTATTACTAGCAGGTTTGAAAGTAAATGACATTAACCCAGCACCAGTGTGGTGACAAAGTGGAACATGGCCGCAGTGGCCAGGTAAATTTCGCCCATGTACATTATTACGCACTGAATAAATTTTATGTCTATATTAATATTCCGTATTAGGGAATTAGGTAATTATAAACATTATTTATGAAAATTACACCATTTTTGTTATAAAATGAAGTTGCAATCATCAAAAATTTAAATATTTTTCCCCTGAGAATCTACTTTTTAGAATATAACTTCATGTATGCAAAAATAACAACACTTTAAGTACACAAACTAAACGTTTTAGCAAGTTAAAATGAAATTAGATAAAAACAATGCTTATTCATTGTTGTTTACTATATCAGTAGCTATTGACATCAACGCAACTTTGACATAGTGGGATAAAATTTTGCATTCAAGTAGGCTTGTTGCATTTGATGCAATTATGCCTATTTTTGTCGGAAGGACAGTCTTTATATCTCCTATCTGTTTTAGAACTTTTACCCAGAGGGTAGGTCAATATGGCCGAATTGTTCATCATCTGAACTAAATTGTTCATTTTCATTGGTACAAGCTTGCTCAAATTAACAATGGTACCAACAAAATTATGAAAGATCTCGTTCTTGATGTCAAGGGAATAACTAAACTGCTTATGAATCTAAAAGCCAATAAGGCTTCCGGATCGGACGGTATTCCTACAAGATTCTACTCTAGATATGCAAAGGAAATTGTGCCGTATTTGATAAAATTTTACACCACCTCCTGGGATCATGTAAAAATACCAGCTGAATGGAAGACCGCCATTGTGAGTCCAGTGATTAAAAATGGGGATGTTAATGATCCTCAATATTAAAGGCCAATCTCAATATTTTTCAGGATTTTGGAACACATCATCTATTCAAATGTCATGAAGTTTTTGGATGAAGGTGATCTTTTAAACCCAAATCAACATGGATTCAGAAAAGGCTGATGCTGCGAAATACAACTTACACTTTTAATTCATGACTTGTGCCGCATTATAGATGAGCAATCCCAAGTTGACTTATTTCTATTAGTTTTTAAAAAAGCATTCATCGCTGTGCCTCATACTAGGTTACTTAAGAAACTTTGTGGTTATTGCATACCTTGTAATTTTACTTCCCAAGTAACAGAATTCACTTACTTCTCCTATTGCATCTGATCCTATTTTTATATTTAATCTACTAGTATTGGTATCATTTCTGCTACATTTCATCACTTGCTTTGATTTATATTCAGTCGAAAATCTTCCTTCAGTATTTTGTTCATGCCATTCAGTAACTTCTCAATATCCTCAGCCCTCTCTGCTAACAAGACCATGTCATCAGCAAATCGTAGCATACTGATTTTTTCTCCCATTGCTGTTAACAGAAGCTAATTAAAAAATTCACGACTGACTTATTTCAGAATGACAGCAAACAAATATTACTACCAGCAACATTCATATCTATGAATGACCACAAAAATAAGATAAGAGAGATCAGGGCCAGAACTGAATCATTTCTGAACTCATTTTTTCCACGAGTGATTAGGGAATGGAATAGGAAGGATTTACCAGGCACGTAAACTTAAAATCTGTTGATTGGATGAGTTCTTGATAAATCTCTCCGGCCATCGTATCTGGGTTTTGTCAGATCACTCCAAGTCAATTCTGGGATGTTTCCCCACAATAGTCCATTGGCGCCTCATGCCATGTCCCGTATATCCCTTTCAAACTATTACACTTTTAGATAGGTGCAATACACCCTCCGCCACACACTTTTAGTGAATCGCAGAGTAGTAATAATAATAATAACACTGATCTGTCTGCACACTCAAAAGAGGGCACTGTTGGGCCTATGTGCATGCCATGTGTCTACAATAATTTTAATCAGTTATTATGGTTCCACTGTTCTACAAATCCTCCAATTTTAGAGTGATTTAGACTATTGTGCTATTTTTCACAAACGGGAATTATTAAATTATGACCATATAGATAACAGAGCAACAACAGAATATACATACAAAGAATAAATACATTTAGAGTCATACCGTCAATCCATCACAGAATACTGAAAGCCACCTATTTGTCCATTCTTAAGTCCTTCAGGAATATGTAAGCAGAGTTGACAAGTAGCTGGCCCTGGTTACATAGAACCGACACCGAATCACCTGTACGCAAAACATTACACAGCATATTCTCTTAACACTAAGTATGGCTAAATATCTTTTCCTGTGTCCTGAATATCATGAATTACCTGTGGCGAGGTTACCTTTTAATTCACTATTGGTAGATATATTGTCACCAATTCATTCCTAGGCAGTATTACCAAATCACAGGACATTATCTGTGAAGTAGTAACAGAATTCTGTTATTTATGAAATAAAGTCTCACTGATGGCAAAATGGCATTTGAAGTAAATATGGAATATTGTAAAGTTCATCTTGAAAAAGAAAAATCTTTTTAGTTTCAAACCTTGACTGAGATTGTGGAAAGGTGTTTCTAATATGTAGGGAGCACAACTCTGAATGGAAGTGATGTATGGACTTTAGAACTAACTGAAAAAGGCATAATTAAAGCATTTGAAATGTGCTGTTACAGAAGGTGCAGAGCATATTGGATGGACAGTAATGCTCTGGCCTCACATTCAGAAGGATGGAGGCTCAAATCCCTATCTGGCTTTCCAGGTTTTGGTTCTCCATGATTTCCTGTAATCATTCCAGGTGAATTCCAGGATTATTCCTACTAAAAGGCCATGTTTGAATTCCTTCCCTTTCCTTACTCTAATCCTTTCCCACCCTGAGTATGCACATTGCAGGTGAGTCCTTAAAGAGTAAAATGAAAGATCAGGAAAATTCCTGTAGCAATCTGGGAATATTGACATATTAATAATGCTTGAAACCACAGTGAACTCTTTTTAATGTTTGTTTTAGTTATTGGCTTATTAATTTTTTTAATCTTTTATGTAGTATTGCTGATGGTATTTCAAAGCTTTATGTATGTACATTTACTTTTGCAGGTTCTGAAAATTTGCAGGATATTCGACAGGGGGAATCTGCAATGGCTACAGCAGCTGGGAGTAAGAAGTTAGAAGTGAAAATGATGTCATCTCGATCAAAAACGCAAGGTATAACTGAATTTTTCAATGAAAAACATAGTGGATCTGGTAGCAAACGGTCCACATTTTCTGCATCTACCACTGACACTAAGCATCCAGACTCATTGGAAATTAAACTTCCAGTTGGCAGTGATGGCTCAGGATTCATGAGCAGTAATAGCAATGTTAAGAGACCATCAAGTGCTGCAAAGTCCTCATATTTTTCACAGAATAAAAGTTCCAGTAGAAGGCTTCATTTAACAGCAACACAGCAACAACTAGTTTGGAACAGTGTCCCTGTAGGAGATCAAAAGACAGAGTCATTTATGTTGAGAAATGAGGGACAAGGAAGTATTGATCTTCACGTTTCTTTGCAGAATGCATCCAGTGGCTTCAAGGTAATGCTGATAATCCTACTCAGTTTTTAAAAAAAATTTATGGATAAAGACACATTTCTCGTAAAATATTTTCCTCTGAGTTTTTGTTATTAACACTCAGAGTAGTACTTGTAGATTCTGTTAAAACCAAATTATCATTGTGTATAGCTATTTACTCTTGCAAGCTGACAGTTGTATAGACAGATCGAGAATAAAAATTGAATGCACTAAAAACAAAGTTGTAAAAAAAAATCTTCAAAAAAATGTGTTATTTTAAAAAGGTATTTATTATACATTATGCAAAGATGTTTCAAAAAGTTTTTATAAATGAAACACACACAAAATTTCAGCTGAAAAAAGTTGGAAAAATTTTAAATATTTTGAAAAATGTAGTTTTACTATACAATTCCTGAAATTCTTTATTGAATAATGCATGTTTCATTTGTTAAACAATATACGGCTAGACCATTAAATATGTATAAATGTTCTTATATTATAAAGACCATAAATTCCATGAAGATTTATTAAATGTTAACAAAGAATGCCAATACAACTGTTTACCGTACATATTTTGCCCCTCATTGAGGCATCACCAGCAACAAATCTGTGTTGACATTGAAATTTAGTTTTAAAAACTTACTAGCTGTTACCCGCGACTTCGTACGCGTGGACTTGGAGTTTCAATTCCAGAATTGGATATAGAAAACTGTTAGTAACGTAAGATTTGTCCCAAACAACACCGAGTCGACATAATATGATGGAAAGCCATCATTATATCATCCTATCATCTAATCTGTCTCATGAAGAGAATCAATTTACAACATATTTAAAAACATAAAAGTAAGCGAAGGTGCGGGGATGTGTGTGTGTGTGGGGGGGGGGGGGGGGGGGGTTAACTGATGGCAGCTTTATTTCAGCTTGGTTTTTTCTTCTTTATTCATGAGCATCTGAATCTTATAATCTAATAGCAGCACATTGTCTTCTAGACCTGCACCTTAGGCCAGGTTTACGTCCGTAAGGCATGCCAAAAAGGAAGACAAATAGGTGCCAGAAACTTTTATACAGACACAAATGAATAGTACAGTGCAGAGCAAATTGACTTCTATACTAAATAATAAGTTTTGTTTCTTATCGAAATTTATTAATAAATCAAACACTAACAGATTGCGTGACTGAGCAACCAACGTAACATTACAGACTGACACTCGAATCTGTCTGTCTTTCATCATTCGATAAGTTCTTAAAATTTCGTGACTAAAAAATGCCGAAAAAATGTCCTGTGTCCTTCCTACACTATTTCATTGTTAAATTCCATCAATATTGATATAGCCATTTAGTCGTCAAAACGTAACAAAAAGACAGAAACTTACTTCCACATTTATAATATAATAGCTGGTACCCACAACTTCGTTCGTGATTGTAAAGTATTCATATTGACAGTGTAGACATCTAACCACCATAATGCACGATGGGAGACTCGATACTATTACCACACACAAATACCAGTCTTCTGCGCTATGTAGTTCCGGCAGCAAAGTAAAATTTACGGATACACACAAGTCTTTGGATGAAATACGAAAATATTCATGATCGACCAATTTCGAACACCATATCTCACACACTCCCACAGTTACCGAATTTCGGCCAACGTTGTGATCGATGGGTGACTCTGTGTTACTACCACACAAAAGCGCCAGTAATCTGCGATTGATAGTTTTCACTAAAAGTGATACAACGTGACACATGCGTCTTTGGCAGAAATATGAAATTGCCGCAGGTCGACCATTTTATCCCCCATTTCTCCCACACCCAGATAGCTACCGACATCTAACAACCATAGTGCACTACATGAGATACGATTCTACTACGAAAAACAAACAGCAATGCTCTATGCTATGTAGTTGTGGCAGAAAAGTGACATATGCGGAGACAGTCGAAATACGAAAATATCCTTGGTCGGCCACTTACAATCACCATATCTACCACACTAACACAGTTTCTGAAAATCGGCCGCTGTTGTGATCGAAAGGTGACGCTGTGCTACTACTACACACAAACGCCAGTTATCTGTGATCCATAGTTTTCGCTGAAAAGTGATACACCGTGACACTTTTGTCTTTGGCAGAAGTATGAAATTGCCACAGGTCGAACACTTTCAACCCCCATATCTCCCACACCCCCATAGCTACAGACATCTAACAACCATAGTGCACTACATGAGATACGATTCTACTACCAAACACAAACACCAATGCTCTATGCTATGTAGTTGTGGCAGAAACGTGACATATGCGGAGACAGTCGAAATACGAAAATATCCTTGGTCGGCCACTTACAACCACCATATCTACCACAGTAACACAGTTTCTGAAATTCGGCCGCTGTTGTGACCGAAAGGTGACTCTGTGCTACTACTACACACAAACGCCAGTTATCTGTGATCTATAGTTTTCGCTGAACAGTGATACACCATGACACTTTTGTCTTTGGCAGAAGTATGAAATTGCCACAGGTCGATCACTTTCAACCCCCATATCTCCCACACCCCCATAGCTACCGACATCTAACAACCATAGTGCACTACATGAGATCCGATTCTACTACCAAACACAAACACCAATGCTCTATGCTATGTAGTTGTGGCAGAAAAGTGACATATGCGGAGACAGTCGAAATACGAAAATATCCTTGGTCGGCCACTTACAACCACCATATCTACCACAGTACCACAGTTTCTGAAATCGGCCGCTGTTGTGATCGAAAGGTGACTCTGTGCTACTACTACACACAAACACCAGTTATCTGTGATCTATAGTTTTCGCTGAAAAGTGATACACCATGACACTTTTGTCTTTGGCAGGAGTATGAAATTGCCACAGGTCGATCACTTTCAACCCCCATATCTCCCACACCCCCATAGCTACCGACATCTAACAACCATAGTGCACTACATGAGATACGATTCTACTACCATACACAAACACCAATGCTCTATGCTATGTAGTTGTGGCAGAAAAGTGACATATGCGGAGACAGTCGAAATTCGAAAATATCCTTGGTCGGCCACTTACAACCACCATATCTACCATAGTAACACAGTTTCTGAAATTCGGCCGCTGTTGTGATCGAAAGGTGACTCTGTGCTACTACTACACACAAACGCCAGTTATCTGTGATCTATAGTTTTTGCTGAAAAGTGATACACCATGACACTTTTGTCTTTGGCAGAAGTATGAAATTGCCACAGGTCGATCACTTTCAACCCCCATATCTCCCACACCCCCATAGCTACCGACATCTAACAACCATCGTGCAGTACATGAGATACGATTCTACTACCAAACACAAACACCAATGCTCTATGCTATGTAGTTGTGGCAGAAAAGTGACATATGCGGAGACAGTCGAAATACGAAAATATCCTTGGTCGGCCACTTACAACCACCATATCTACCATAGTACCACAGTTTCTGAAAATCGGCCGCTGTTGTGATCGAAAGGTGACTCTGTGCTACTACTACACACAAACACCAGTTATCTGTGATCTATAGTTTTCGCTGAAAAGTGATACACCATGACACTTTTGTCTTTGGCAGGAGTATGAAATTGCCACAGGTCGATCACTTTCAACCCCCATATCTCCCACACCCCCATAGCTACCGACATCTAACAACCATAGTGCACTACATGAGATACGATTCTACTACCATACACAAACACCAATGTTCTATGCTATGTAGTTGTGGCAGAAAAGTGACATATGCGGAGACAGTCGAAATTCGAAAATATCCTTGGTCGGCCACTTACAACCACCATATCTACCATAGTAACACAGTTTCTCAAATTCGGCCGCTGTTGTGATCGAAAGGTGACTCTGTGCTACTACTACACACAAACGCCAGTTATCTGTGATCTATAGTTTTTGCTGAAAAGTGATACACCATGACACTTTTGTCTTTGGCAGAAGTATGAAATTGCCACAGGTCGATCACTTTCAACCCCCATATCTCCCACACCCCCATAGCTACCGACATCTAACAACCATAGTGCACTACATGAGATACGATTCTACTACCAAACACAAACACCAATGCTCTATGCTATGTAGTTGTGGCAGAAAAGTGACAGATGCGGAGACAGTCGAAATACGAAAATATCCTTGGTCGGCCACTTACAACCACCATATTTACCACAGTACCACAGTTTCTGAAAATCGGCCGCTGTTGTGATCGAAAGGTGACTCTGTGCTACTACTACACACAAACACCAGTTATCTGTGATCTATAGTTTTCGCTGAAAAGTGATACACCATGACACTTTTGTCTTTGGCAGAAGTATGAAATTGCCACAGGTCGACCACTTTCAACCCCCATATCTCCCACACCCCCATAGCTACCGACATCTAACAACCATAGTGCACGACAGGAAAGATGATTCTACTACCACACACAAATACTAAAGGTCTATGTTATGTAGTTGTGGCAGGTAAGAGAAGTATACGGAGATACGAATTTTTGGTCGAAATATGAAAACGCCCTGCACTGACCAACTTTAATCATTATATCTCCCACATCCCCACAGCTATCGGCATTCGGCCAACGTTGTGCACGACAGGAAACTCCATGCTACTTCCACCAACAAACATCAGTGATCTGTGCAAGGTAGTGGTGGCTGAAAAGTGAAATATAGGAAAAAACACGTCTATTTTTATATATATATAAGATTACGTAATGTTCAACAAAATCCTTAATTCATATATTTACCGATTATTTTCTATTTACATTAGCATTATAAATCTTTTCTATTTACTATTTACATTGGCATTATAAATCTTTTCTATTTACATTGGCATTATGAATCTTTTCTATTTACATTTTCGTTATAAATCTAACAAACTAGATGCCATACTATACACACTAATCCGACAGAAAGAAAACTACAATAAGTACAAAAAATAAATAAATAATATATAAAACCCTTCTAAATCCATATACTTGCATACCACACATCAAATTGAAAAGAATATTAGTAAAATATCACTCCTCAAAACTGGTACTGTCAACATACTAGCGTGGCAACAATAAAACAAGATATCCATGGCAAACAACAGTCACTATAAGGTGCAATGTTTACATCTAGCTGGCAACATTAGACAAATTGCCTTAGCTAGCACATGCTTTAAGGAAAAGGCAGAGATGTGCTACTACACACCCTAATAACACCAGTGTAAATAGGAAGTAGGAAAGAACCAGTAAATATTTCAATTTAGTATGATGATAAAAGTTATACAATAAGTTTTGTAAACTAAGTGTAAATTTCAACAGTTTTATCAGTTGATGGCTTGGTGAAAGGTGAAATGCATATGGCATTAAACCTTATAAAAACAGTTGCATTGGCATTATTTATTAACATTTAATTTACTAAGTAACTGTGGAGAAATGGACAACAACAATATAGCATTTCAGGGAAAATTGTTATAGTTTCTCTATTTTAGTAATATACATATGCTAAAATAATTTTCTCATCACTAGTTTCGGAAATGAAATGGGATGGATGTGGTTTTTCCTTCCCTCCTTTTTTTAAATGGTTGTTTAACAAAACCTTCAAAAATCATGGAATAAAAAATCCAAACATTTTAAAAGATAATAGACTGCTAACTTTCATTTCTAAAGTAAATCTTTTCACCAGCCTCCCCATAAAACCTCCCTGTAATTATTTCCGTTACCTCCCCTTCCACAAGTTTTTTAATTAATTGTAATCATTTCGATATTAGCGGAAACTGAAGTACTCTGCAACTACAATTTATAAGTTGAAAGGTTCAAAAGGTATGAGAATGTGACAGACGCATGGAAAAATGAATGAATCCATAAGATTTCTATTTTGCAATCAGTAAAGATTACAAAAATGATAAATAATTTTAGAAAGAATTGAATGGTGAGGAATGAAAGGACTATTTCATAAATTCCACAAGAATCCTTGATGTAATGTTTTAATGGGTCTTTGTCACTAAAGAATAAGCTGATTAAAAGTGTCTTTAAAAATAAAATTTATACTTTAGAATTCTTTAAATGCCTATGCTAAATTTGGACTCCTCTGTATTGTAACATTAAAAAAACATGTTGCATTCATTTGGTATGATAATGATCTGTGACTGACATTACATTTTTCCATCCTGATTACGGAAATTTATGTTTTGGTAGGTGTTGTTATTAAAGTCAATGCCGCTCGTGTCCAGGTGGTGATTGTCGTAGATAGGTACTTAATTCTCACATCCAGTTTCATTTTAAATTCATTTATACTGTGAGTCATACTGTGCACTGCATTAAAATTCTATCTGCACCAGGTTTTGAATTCATGATACTGAATTTTGAAGGCAAGTACCTTAACGATTGAGCTCCCCACTTCAGCTTACATCTGTTTTTGTGATTGTTTCTCACACAAGATAGAACAGCTTCGGTATGGTAGCAGGCTTAGACTGTTCTCCACTTTTAAATGTCAATTATTATAGGTCCAAACACCTATTGCATATAATCAGTTTTGACTAAGACTTAGCAATTTTGATGCTTCATATTTTTATTCAGTTATAGTTTTAAAATGCAAACATAAAATAGAATTTGAAATGGTTGAAAAGTTACAACTATCATTGTTTAGAAGAATATTGGTTCGCATGTATGTAAATGAGTATAAGAAAGGTTTCTTGTCTGTGGTATGTGTAGCAAATGTGTAATGAATTTATAACCGGAAGTTTGTGTTAAATGCTGAGAATGATCAGAGTGATGCAACTGTTCACAGATTGGTTATGTTATGTCTCATTTAAAGGCTAACTTAGCAGTGAAGAAAGTATGAGGAAGGAGCTGTATTTCCTTCTGTATTGCTGATGGCACTAGTCTATCTTAAAGTACCAGTACATTCTGCTCAAGGGTATAAAAACAAAACCATTTCACGTTGGAATGAGATGATACTAATAAGAGTCGTGAATTTTCACTCTATTTGATTAATGTAAAATTATATGCAGGTTTATTTTTTCAGTAAGGTTAAATAATTGTGCATCCTGCAAAGAAACAACGGTTAAACTTAGAAATTTTCTCTTGGTGATTCTGTAATAATTTGTTACTAGTTGTTTAGGAAGAACAGAGGAAGGAGAAAAAAGAAGAAATATCCAATAAAAATTTATGTTCTAATTGTTAATAGTCCCAATCATACTTGATAATCTCATAAAGGTTAATGATAAAAAATTGCTATTGCAATGAATTACTGTGCTTTCAGGAAATGAAAATAAACAAAGATGAGGAAAGTGAACATGTGAGGACGTCGCTTAGCAGAAATGAATGTGGAAGGGTCATAAAGAACACACAAACATAACACATTTCACAGTTTTTCTGTGTAAAGCCTAAGTCATGTATGAGACACATTTCTAGTGAATCAGATGTGAATACTCTGATTCAAAACATGATGTGAACCAGAGGTGAACACTGTGGGCAATGGTGAGAGGAGAAGTTGATAGCTGAAACACAGAGAAAATTTAATCTCATGAGAAGACAGTACAAAGTAATAAAATGATCAGGAAAAAATACCAAAGTTTAGCTTGGCCTTTTAGAAAACAGTAGTTGGTGAGAGGGTAAAATAATGCAAACTAAACTATTGATAACTATAGAACAACAATATCACTGCCAACGAGAGAACACACAATGTATGTGTACATATAAAATGTTTAAATAATGAATAATTAAGGTGGTAGTAATGAAATAAGTGCAAGAAGAAAAAACTAATAAATAAACAATAAGTGATCCGCCAGTGCGCTGGAGTGGGGAAGTACAATGGGACCAGGCACAAGCTCAAGCCCAAGCATTCTGGCTATCCTAATTGCAGTTTTTAAGTGTATAAAGGGAAGTTATGTCAGTGGAAACAAGGAAGGAATCTGGAGGTAAAGTGTAGACTGTAAACAAATGTTCAATGAAGTGTTGGGTTATTTTATGAAGGACAGTGTTTCTGTGAAAAAAAGATTGGGGGGGGGGGGGAGATTGATCCACTACAGGCAAAATCCATTCTGTGGGTGACCCATATGCCAAAACTAGAGGCCATCCTACAGGATCTTGGCAATAAGGTTGGTGTATGGGAATTCTGAGCAATGAGGAGAGATGTGGACTGAGAGGGACCCAGTAGATCAAAAATTTTATTTCATATGGTTACGGTAGGATCTATGATGTTTGGACTTTGTTGGTATTGGAAAGCGGTCTCTCCCTCGTATTCACCGTGGTCTATAAGAAACCTAGTTGAGCCTTTGCTGGTTGGGAGTTTGAAGATATAATGGTTACTGAATATTTCTCTTGTAGCTCTGATTCCTTGGTGCTGAGAAGCTTGTAATGGGGAAGGGACTTTTGGAATGCGAGTGAGGACAGAGTGTTCTAGAACAGAAGAAGTGGATTGTTTTGTGGAAGAGAGGCTGGAACCAGTTTAGATGAAGGTTTGAGTTGCAAGAGGCTAGACTCAATCTTGAAGTACTGGTTATCATTGTACACTATGATAGCAAAGTGATGCCACCAGTGGAGAGAGGAGCAGAACACTAGTGAGTCCCAAACTAAATCAGTATAGTCAAACTTGGGAACAAAAGAAAATTGAGCGCCATAGATGGAACAGATAGTCTGAGTTCTCACATGGAAGTGGAGGAAAGATTAATCATATACTGCTGAGATTTAATTGAAACTGGGGCAGGGGCTTTTTGGAGGGTCATAGAA
The DNA here is from genome assembly GCA_031002005.1 of Vandiemenella viatica. NCBI lineage: Eukaryota > Metazoa > Arthropoda > Insecta > Orthoptera > Morabidae > Vandiemenella > Vandiemenella viatica. Next base: position 283,566,690 of record JARYHS010008074.1, on the reverse strand, counting down.
ACCCGAGTGGGAGAGACCGAGAATGTGGACAAGGCATACAATAGGTTACATTTTGTAAGCATGCCCCTCTCTACATGAATTAGGTATCAAACTGAAATTTTGTAAAACTGTTTTCTTTTCATGTTTTTTGTTTGTAACTACCCTCCTGTCACCCTGCTACAATTTGGATCTGTTAGATTTATAATAGCCACAATAAAAATTAGGATAGAAAAATAAACAGTTTACCACAGATGACCACAGGATAACAACATACACAAAAAGTACAAACACATGGAAAACATTGATATATATAGATATTGGGAAGGGAAACTCATCAGTCATCACTCATTGCACATCACTAAATAAACACTGACAGTTTAAAATATTCATGTGTGTACACATCCAATCCCCATTCTATGTGTGTCTCTTCCAACATCCATTCCGTATGTCTCACTTCTAACATGATTACGATTTATATCAAGATGTTGTAAATTGTCTTCGTGTTTATTTTATCAACGTGGCACTACTCCCATTTCATCTTTGGTGATCAGATATTTCAATTTCCTTCCTTATTTTCAGCACCTAACAGCTTTTACATTTGCTAAATATAGTAATGATGAAATATTAGATACTAAGTGGTAAAAAGGGATTACAAATTAACAATTTATGTCAGGGGACCTTAAGGTGATGGCTGTGGGACGCAAACCCGTGTAATGAAAAAAGACATCGGAATTTTCAGATCTTAACCCTTCATCAACAAGAAAACATTGCACAAGGTGGGTGCTGTAAAAGCCTGCCTCACAGTGTCTGTTGAGCAAGTAACGTGGTGTGAGTAAATTCAAACAAAAGACAGGGAGAGGGGGTAGTGATTTGAAAGTAATGTCCAAACATTGCAAAGTATCAAAACTAACACTGGCAGGCAAAAAATGCAGAAAGAGAAATAATATAATGTTTATTTGTATTTAAACATTTAAGATTTTACAACATTAAACCAAAGAATATACGAAGTTAAACATCACCTCTAGTTAGCTTTGGTTCAAGTTAGATAAAGAGGGTGGAAGCAAGAGAGGATGGAGAGAAACAAAAGTAATGAGTAAATATTATCTTAAAATGATATCAGGTAGTGCCTTGTGCTCAGTTTGTACTGGTAGGCATGCTCCCACTTTTTGAGTTCAGAGGAGCTGCTGGTATTTTGGGGACTTTGTTAGCATGGACCTTGAAACAAGAATTATAGCTATAGGTGTCACGGGAGATGGCATGGATTGCTACTGGGTGTTTTGGATTCCAGGTGAATACTGTCTGTTGGTGGCTATCCAATCTTATGACTAATGGTTTAGTGGCCATACCTTTGTAGGAAGCCAAGCAGCGGGCTGAGCAGGTTGTAATATGGTCTGTGAATGGTGTTTTTTTACCAGATTCGCTGGGTAGTTGTGGGATATCAGTGTTGAGATATTGTTTAAGTACCATGTGAGAGACCGATAGAGCATATATGGCTACCCTGAATGTGAAGACTGTAGGCATAGTATGTGGTACGACATTGGTGGCTACTGTGATGGCTGATGAGATACTGTTGTATGTTGGTGTGGACAGAGGAGTAGGACCAATCATAATTAGAGACAAATCCACATCCAATATGGAGTTGGTGTGGGAGTACATTTTTTGCGATATGGTCACATGTGAGAAAGAATCTTCTAAATTTCCAAAACAATCTTAAAACATTTAATACCTTGAATTTCACATGAACATCCTGCGTCACCCAAGCTACATTCTCGGATATGACTTTGTCCTTCTCAAATGTAAATCTCAACTTCTCAGTCCACTTTGGTTCCAGATTAATACCATCTGTCAGTGACTATTTCTTATAGCCAGCGGATTAGGGGTCAAACCTATGTAGGAAGTCAGCACTACTTGCACGTTAGCTGGTATATCACATAGCAGGTTTCACAGGTGCCAGGTCTTATGAAGGGAATGTTTTCACCAATGACAGGGTTGGTGAAAGTACTGAAGGTGTGGTGTTTGTTGCTCATCTTGCAGCTGCATCTTTTACATCGAAAGAGTTTGGGGCTGTCTAATCAGACGAGGATGACGATGTTTGTGGACTAGTTGTTGGCTGAGGTTAGTAGGTCTGTTGAAACACATTCTAGTAGGGACAGGAAGGATTTTGGGGAGAATGGATATCTTATCCAAGCTGGTTTGCAGGAAATCATAACCTTGCTGAACAATTCTGTAGATGGAATCGAGGAATTGGAAGTTCTGTACGACAAGGACTGGTCAGTTTTTGGGGATTTGAGTTGATGGGCTGAGCAGATTGTAATCTGGCCCATGGAAATTGACTGTGAATCAAAACTGGTGGGTAGTTGTGGTATAATAATGAAAAAATTGAAAAAAGAGGTTTTATTTTAGAGATTAAGGTCTCTGCTTTGGTCACATCATATCTTATGTAAAGAATTTTTTAGAATTCGACCCTTAATTTTTTTTCCGCGAACCATTAATCTCCATTAGTACCTATCTGAAATCAAAAACTCAGGTATTATTTAAAAGATTAAGGTATCCACTCAGGCAACATTAATTAAGAATGAAATGTTTCAGAATTTGACCCATGAAGGACAAAAGTAACAATTGTGAAACGCGCGTGTATGAGACAGTTTAGAGCCACACCATTAGACGACAACATCACATATCACAGAGATATTAAAAATCTGCATTACTGGCCTCAACTTTTGTTACATAGCTATTGCACTGAACAAACAATTCGTACAAATCATCCCATTACAAACCACTAAACATTGTATTCGCGAAATTTTCGCACGGGGCATCTAGTTACATATAATTGTATCAGTACATTCACATAATAATATTATGTTAAAATTATAGTTAGAATTCTAAGTCGATATAGATCGATATAGTGCAGCTAATGTATTGCTTCATTTGAAAAGTCTATGAAGTCTTTCGGTAGTCCGCTCTGACCCGAAGTGGGCAATCATAGGCCACGTGACGGATTGTTTGTTCTTCCTCACCACAGTCGCAATTCGTACACATTATGATTAAACAATCTGGTCGTCACTTGCTTGTTACACTCCAAACGTGAAAGGAAGTTTTGAAATAAGTTCACTGTATGTAATTTTATAGTCCCAAATGATTTATATTCTTCCAAAAGTTCTCCTTTACTGTGTCAGTACCAGATTTGGATAAACCAATCAGACAGTTCCACACAAGATTGCAGGTAAAGCACACTTAAAAGAAGAGACAAACTCTCATCAAGCCCCCTTACTTAGATGAATGTACATTTATAACATTTTAAGATTACACAACGGCTACCATGTGGAGCCATTTGCTCCATCAGCGACACGAACTGACCGTTACGAAACTTGCTGAAAAATTGTGTCTACATTATGATGTTGACTCTTTGAAAACTACCGAAAAATTGCTCACCGTCAAGATGGCTACTGCTCTATTTATCGAATCAGTTAATTCTGTGATATCAGCAAAAACCTTTAAATATTTATATCTCAAAAAGTACTTACTAGTTTGAATCATCATTACAATATTGTCTTCCTAATATCTTATTCTATCTGTTTTAACTTAGTTTAGTCTTCAAAATGGTTTCTGTTAAATTACTTTTAAATTCTCTTTATCATCAGTCAAAGCGTCTTTCTCGACAATCACTACAATCCATTTCCAAAATCTCATTTATCTTACAAATGCTTTAAACTTTCTACATAAACCGGTATATATTTTTAACCCTTTTAATTTGCTCTAACCTCTGATATTAATTTCTTTCTTCTATCTCTTTTAGTTTCAATTTTTTTCTTTGATTAAAAACCCTAATTATACTTTGCCTAATTACTTAATTATATGTTCAGAATACTCTCAAAAGTGCTGACTACAACTGGTGATAAAGGATTGGCTGTAACTTTGTGCATTCATTAGTTATTTCAGATTTTAAGTTTCAATCCCTAAGTTTTTCTAGATATAATAAATGCACTTTAAAATGCTTCTCCTGCTGAGTTGTAACAGTGAAAATGAATGCAAGAAAAACTATTATGATTGAAAAACTACTTTAACTAAATTCCTTTCTTCTACATAGGCAGCCTTGAAATCAAACTATAAAGTACGTTACTGCTGGGACTAGCTAATAAAAATGACTTGCTCTTATTCTCTGAATAAACCTATCCTTAAGTGGTTTTGATGAGCTTATAGATACATTATAAGCTACCCAGGTTATGACAGATCTTATTAAATTGGGCAGTTAGGCCATTGCGTCATCTTATCATAGGCAGTTTGATGTTGCTTAAAACGGGCGGCCAGTACAGTGGACTTGATACATCCATTAATTATCCGCACTGTCCTGTTCTAGTCTTTTTGGTGTGATGAGCAATACTCAGCTGGGAAATGCTTAGGAACAAAGTGCGGAGGTGGACACTCGCCAGGAGGTGCCATTTAGCTTCTGCAGAATATTATTTGTTGTACTTAGGTCTGATGATTGTATGACAAGGTGCTGCGATCCATTACGACATGCAAATACTTTGGTAACTGGTTGAGTCAAAGGGGAGTGCCACCAAGAAGAACATAAAGAGAGAAATTCACTTCCTGACTGTTAAGATGGAAGTCACTAGTTTTCCTCCTGCTGGATCTGGATTTGAGATGCCATTTTTAAAATAGGTGCTCAGGATTTTGAGGTCTGCTTTTAAACTATTTTAAATTTGCTGAAAGCTATGGGATTGTTGTACTACTTCCAGATAGTCAGCATAGGAGAATTGTCTGGAGTCTGTTTGAATAATGTCGGATATACATATATATATATATATATTAAAAAGAACAGAGCTTTGAAGCAGACCGTTCGTCACTTTTCTTGCTTTGCTCGTCTTATTATCTGAGACAACCAGGAAAGTTCAATTGGTTAGCATGGTATTGATCAGACTAGTCAATTTTTTGCACTTTAGAATCTTCAGCAGTTTGTACACCATGCCCTCTCGCTACACCGTATCATAGGTAAGGTCCTGATCTGGGTTTTCCATGATTTTTCCAGATCACTCCACGTGAATGCTGGGATGGTCCCTCACAATAGCCCATGGGCACCTCCTGCCATATCCCGTATTTCCCTTCCAAACTATTACCCTTTCGGATAGGTGCAATGCACTCTCTGCCACACACTTTTAGTGAATCACAGAGTAATAGTAATAGTAAATACTGCATCAGTCTTCAATTAACTTGTAAGTGTTACCTAGACGTGAAATAGTCCTAAAATTCTGTGGAATATCGTGGCTTTTTCCAGGCTTCATAATGGCTATGGTCTTTGTCTGTTTAAGTTCCGGAAGGATTACACTTGTCTGTAGTATGTTAGTAAAGAAGCGGGCCAACCATTTTTTGTTTTTTATTTCCACATTGTGTGAGGAATTTCGTCAAAATCCAGAGCCTTCCCATTCCTAATTTGTTTGATGGCCCTTGCCACCTCCATATCAGTGACAGGTGGTGAGAGGTTTGTAGGGACAGAGTACATTCTTTTTAGGTATGACAGTTGTTGTTTTTTTCCACTTGCCGAATATAATCTTTATCGGCACTCACTCTAGACAGGTTTGCAAGTCGGCTTGCTATTTGATCCAGAATGACCTGATGCTTTGCTTGAAGTTTATATGAGGTTCCAACTACCCTTTTTTATAGAGGCTTAACACTTTCTGGCTGGACTTCTTGAAATTCAAGGTTTGCACTGTGTCATTTCATTTGAGTTTATGGGTATTGTCCAGCTTCTGCAACACTTCGTCAGCTATGCCCATTCTGTTTGAAATCCTCATAGAGCATTTCACATATTTTGTTCCAGCCCGGGATATACTCTTTCCTAAAGCCTGTAGGAATAGACTTTCTACCTGTCAATATGGTTACTCTGACAAACTATCGTAATTTTTTGCTAGCCTAGGTATCCATCCTAGGATTTTGCCAGTTTAACAGCAAATTCTTCCCGCTTCACTTTCACAAAGTTCCATCTAGGTAAGGGTGAGGATCTAATTATGGGAATTGTTAGAACAACTTCCAGCAGAACAGTTGGCTATGTGGAAAGGATTGCAGAACTCGTCTTGTAATGGGTAAAGAGTGGCTTTATTCATCACAGGAGACAAAACATAGATCCAGGTTGGGTTTGGTGTTCCATCTTCATGATTTAAAAGTACCTGTGTCTTTCTGGTTAAAAATTAAGTTCATGTTATTTGCTGCTGCCCATTCCTCTATGTGTTTCTATCCTGGTTGTTGTCTGTGTACTTCCAACTTGTGATGGCTGTTAAGTTGCCAATATACATAATGGAATGTTGAGACTCTGGTGGAACTTCACTCTGTCATAAGACGGATGGGGGCTTATACATATAGATAAGTTTAATGTTGTTCACCACCATGGTAATGATGTGGATGTTATTTTAGCTGCATGTTGAGATGAGGCAGGCATTGATAATAGTATTTCGCACGTATGTTGCGCATGCATAGCTATGATGATGTGTGGCACCTAAGATTTTGTAGCTTTGTAATTTTCCTCTTATTCAGCTGAAAATCATCCTTCATCTGAGTTTCTTAAATACAGGCTATGTCTACATTGTGATCAAGCAATAACTTTGAAAGGCAATTGCTTTTTGATTGGCTTGTTCCTTCCATGTTAAGTTGGCCTTCTTAGAGAAGGTTCAAGGTTTTTTGTCTTTTGGTTCTGACAAGAACTGCTAGGTTACATAAGGATTACGGTGTTCTGGTTGTCAAGAGATCCTACAGGAATTAACTGGCAGGCCAACTGACCATGTAAACTATTTAGCCATGCAAGCATGTTGCCCAGGGTGTACCACAAGGAAGCTAGTATTCATTACTAGTTATGTCAAATATTTGTCAAAGTATGTTACAACATGAAGGCAAGTCTCTCTTGGCTTCTGGAGAGACCTATACTTGCCTAAATCCAAGAAATTTTGATTTCTTCCCCGATGCCAATGCTGGAATGTGCGACTAAGATGGTGGAGTAGTGATATTAAAATTGGCATAGGTTATTGATGGTAATAATGGTAGTTGAATCACTTGTAAAAAGAGAATTGCTAAAGCATTCAAAAATTGCCATAATAATAATAAAAAAGATAATGTGAATAGGAAATGGTAAACATTGTAATTCTGAAAGCTGTAAAGTCACCAATGAATAATGGGGAAATGAGTCAGTACACAAACCTATAAGCTATACTATTATAAATCTGTAAGCTAGCTGCATGTGTGTCTTTATTTGAATGGGAGCCCTGCAAAAACTACCGCAACATTTTGGTCGGTGTTTTCAAATTTTTAGAGATAATGGTTTGAATAAAAATCTGCAGAAATAGCTTATGACTACCATCGGAAGATGCAAGCAATAAAAACCATCATATATGGGAAATAGTGGACCATGGATCATTATGCACTTTCAGACGCTTACTCCTTTTGCAAAAAATCTGGCATAACTTACGATTCCGTTTTATTTTTTTACTTTTTACACACTTTATATTAGCTTGACTTGTATGTATGTATGGATGTATGTATGAATGAATGAATGTAACGGAATTTTACAACTCCATTTTGACCCACTTCCAGATGTCCGAGCTGTTTGAAATTTGGCACACATATTAAGAACAATACGGTGACAATAAAATGATATAATAGCTATATCCTGCTATTCTCATTACTTTAACAGTAACAACAGAAAAATTGTTGAATGTCGTGGAATTTTGCAATTTAATTTTAACCCAATTCCAGATGTCTGAATTGTTTGAAATTTTGCTCATGTATTGATAACTGATTACAATAATTTCATAGCTATGTCTTGATATTCTGATTACGTTGACAGTAAAAACATAAAAATTTTGCACACGTTTTAAGAACCGTTGACAATACAGTAGTCTCTTAGCAATGTCCTGCTATTCTCGTTACTTTGACGGTAACAATAGAAAAATGGTTGCATGTAATGGAATCTTTCATTTCAGTGTTTACCCGCTTCCTGACGTCCGAATCGTTTGAAATTTTGCACACTTATTAAGAACCAATAAAAATTCAGTAATTTCACTTTCACCACGTTGTCAGAAACAACTTAAAAGTGGTTGAATGTAATGGAAAATTTCATTTCAATTTTCACCCACTTCAGAAAGTCCGAATTGTCTGAAATTTTGTACATGCATTAAGAACCGATGAGAATCCAATATTTTCTTATCTATGTCTTGGTAATCTCATTACTTTGACAGTAAAAACACTAAAGTGATTTAACCGTCTTATGAAAGATGTGGCTCATTTTCACCCACTTTCCGAATCGTCTTTGTGGCCTAGTTGGTTAAGGCGCGTGACTGGCGATCAGACATTCCCTGCTCGAATCCCGATTTCGGTTCGCATTTTTGCGGATATTATAAATGGAAAAGATTAGGATAACCCATGGTTAGGTCTTCAAGTTAAAATACACATATCCTATACTTGATGGGATTACTGAGTTAGGCAAATATTTTACTCGTGGGAATAATAATTAAAAATGAAACTACAACTCAAAGAAAAAGAGAGATTGGTTAAGAAAAGCCAATAGTTAGAAACATACTTTATAAACTATCTGAACTAAAAAGTTGAAAATAAAATTGTAGTTAAAAAAACTAAAATCATGCTTTCGTAGTAATGTGAACTAAAAGGTTAAAAATAATATTTAAGTATAAACATTTTGTTTAACAGTGATATGACGTCCCACAATTCAGGATAAGTTAATTTTTTTGAATAAGCTTTAAGTATGAAGTCACTGATTACAAAATTAACTTTAATGTTAAAATAGCGTGGGGTGTGCTGTACATAACTTTTGACAATGACTCTGTCTTTACAAACAGCCAACGACAAAAAATATGACAACTGAAATAGCACTCCATGCTTTTTTACATTAAAGTTAATTTTGTAATCAGTGACTTTATACTTTAAGCTTACTCAAAAAAATTAATTTATCCTGAATTGTGGGACGTCCTATCACTGTTAAACAAAATGTTTATATTTAAATATTATTTTTAACTTTTTAGTTCACATTACTACGAAAGTGTGATTTTAGTTTTCTAAACTACAATTTTATTGTATGGAAGAAAGATGTCTGAGAAACTTCTGGTGCTCAATTTCATGCATTAGGGATTGGGAAAAACTTTTAGTAAGGGTGTCAGGGATTGGAACAGATTTCCTAGTGAAGTGATGGAATAGTTTACCAAAAATGCTTAAAGACTTTAAAATTAAAATTTGTAAATTATAAAAGCAAATGGGGAGGAATTTAACACTCCAATTGTAAAAGAAAATGTTAGATAAATAAATTAAGACGGGGTAATTGGAAGACTAGGGGAATTGCCTCAGGAGCGTTAGCTCCATCACAATTAAATTAATAATAGTAATAATAATAGAAGGGAGAAAACTTCCCTTCAGTAAACGGATGCAAGAATACTGGAATGGCAAAAGAAACTCGGACAGAAAATGACTACGTTTTGCGTGATCTGTATAGGTCTATTCGCATAAAATAAATTAATAATGATAATAAATGGTGTAGTCCTCCGTATCAGCATTTAAAAATGGTACACTGAGGCATTACAGTGAGCAACCTACTAAGCAACTTAAAGGTAACATCTTATTTCTCTTAAACATTGTTGCACCTACTTATATCACAAAAGTGCAACTCTTTCTAAATATTTTTTTTTTTTTTTTTTACTTCACACACTAATTATCTCTCTGATTTAGAACAGTTAATTTTTCAGATAGCTTTTCTTATATTTCATAAACTGTATTACATTAAAATATGAATGAAACAAATTTCTCCGACATCAGTATGAAAACCAAGAAAACAGATGGAAGTTTTAAGAAGACCTTTAGAATTCATGCCTCTCGACGTTAATATTTGGTAATTGAATAAAATCGAAGAATTTTTGCACATACCAAAACACACGCACATGAAGCAGCGGGCAAATACTTAAGAGCAAATATCTTTGTTTCATTCCAGGAAAAAAAAAATACTGCCAACATCTTACATAACAAATACTTAAAATTTGTGTAGTAACGGTATTGCTAGATACTAAGCCTGGTCTGCCATCCAAGGGAAGGGATGTGAGCTGAGTGATGGAGTGACAGGTTTTAACACAACTATCTGTGTACCTAGTAAACATGTTGAAATATCAAATGTAAAATTGCCTTTTAAATTAAGCCCTACTTTAGTCTAGATACTACACTGTGTAGAATTTGTTAGATAAACAAATAAAAATGTTGCTTATATATGTATATATAGTAAACAATGAAATCAAAGTCACTAAGTAGCAAAAAGGAATTAAATTAAGATAGGGAAATGAGCCACCACTTACCTTTAAATGATGGATGTGGGGCGTGAACACACAGTAAAGATAAAAACACATTGGTTAAGAATTTTCAGGACAAGTCCTTTATCAACAGGAGAACATTATTGGAGGTGGATGATATATATATTCACACAGTTTAAAAAAAAAATAATGAGGTTAAACCTCTTTTTATCGTACTATCATCACCCTTGCTTTGCACAATAGTCATCTCTGTCTTCAATCATGTGATGAGTTTGTTTATACATGCCTGATCCCATTGCCATTTGTTTGGCTTCTATACATGGTTAAGTTTTTATAATGAAGTATTGCAATATGTGTTAGTGAGTAAGCATAGATATTGAGTTTTAAGTAGGTGATCAGTAAACATAGAATCAGTTTTGCTAATGCTTAGTTTTACAATCATCAGACTGAAATGAACTTAAAATAGTGAGAATATAATACTATTTTGATGATGTAAATTATGGAACACCCTCGAACTTGACACATGTGTCCTTCATGGAGCCAAGATCTGATGACATTAATTAAATAGTTGACAATGTAATGTGTTCCAGCTGTGATTTTTTTGTGGCATCATATCGCTCATTTGCTGCAACAGTGATATAACTCAAAAACATCAATTATATAGAAGGACCAATTGAAATGTCTCGTCAAACAAATTTTTTGCATTCACTAGAAAATAACTTATCTGCAAGTTATGTTTGCATTGTTTAATATGTACGTTGGAACATAAAGCTTGTAGCACTACGTCTAACAAAAAATTAAGTTTCAAAGTGTTGCCAGTAGTTCAGCACTTACGTAGGTCACTTGTCTGTGGAATGAATGGATCAGTTCATGAAACTGTTATTAACTGTTTGTTACATAACTTGTTTCCAGAATGTTCTTGTTCTTTTCTGACTTTCCACTTTATGCCTACCTGGTTTATACTGTTCTAAGTTTTTTTATTTTACTTACTACTTTTAAATGCTGAAATTTTTAGGGTCCCTTACCTGTTGTATGAGTTAACTCATCTCTTAAATTTCTGTCAGTTAACTGTAGGCTTGTAACTTCATCTTTTAATAATGCATTATTTTATGCCTTATTAATCTTAAAATGGCTATTATGTATAATTTTGATAAATGTTTGGGTAAAAGTCATTGAGAGTTTAGTTCAGCTTACAAATCTAACCTTGGAACATTCTGGCATAGCTTGTGTGATCAAAGAAAAGCTCATATAATCGCCCTTGCACACCAGGATTTGAACGTGGGACCTTCAATTTGTAGGTGAGCTCCTTACCAACTGAACTTCCAGGCCACTCTTGGGCCGGGCGCACATTGAGCTGCATGGTGCAGTAGGGGCAGCGCAGCACAGAGCAGAGCAGGGCAGGGCAGGGCAGCATGAAAACAGAAACTTTGTTGGGCAGTTTCCCGCATATATTAGACCGCAGTTACGTGCGGCAGTTTACAAAGCGTTGCTGCATTGTGCAAAAAATGCGACAAACAAGTGTAACCAAAAACAAGTTGATGCAAAACCTTGTTTTTTGATTTCTGAATCAGACTGGGATTCTGAGCGTGGAAAATTTTTATTACTTTATCAAAAGCTGAGCTAAATAAAATTATGGAAAAATTAGTAAATGAAAAGAAGAAACTCTCATCTGGCTTTTGCAGTGGCAAGAGAATTCTCAAAAAATTTATGCAACATTTCCAGATGACACGAGCAGAGATTCACAGCATAATCCAACCTGTTATTTTCACGACAACGTTCAAATACCTATTGGAGCTGAAGAAAATCTGGCAGTATTTTCGTGGTTATTTATTTAGCATTTGATGGTACATGACTTTTATAAGACTGTATTTCTCTTTTATTTCATATTACATTTTTAAGAAACCTACATAATAGAAAATAAGAAACACTTGGAACCAAAAAAGCAGTGTCCAACAAATAATTCGGGAAATTGTCTTCACAAGAATCCTCTCTCTCTCGTTAGGTTGGACAGAGGATGCCTTGAAGAGTCGGACATGTGCCACGGTAAGAAAAAAAAGTGTTTCTCAGGGACAGTTTTGAAAGATGTTGTGCATATAATAAGAAAAGAAATAATGTAATAATAGCCTAAATATGAATCTTTTTTTTCTAAAAAAAAAAAAAAAAGTTTTATTAAAATTGAATTCGAAAAGAGAATATAAAAGTTAAAATTGCTAATGGACAATTCTATGATAAATAAATGCTGAATTTACTCTCCACTTTTGGGTCTCATCGGTGATCCCCTTCCAAATTTCTTGTTTAAATTTAATTTTTATGTATTTAGTATGACTGGTATTGTGAATCACGGGTTGGTTATGCACCAGATTAATCAATTTTTCTTGTTCCATAGTTGAAAATGATTTTAAAGTAAAGCAAGATTATAAATAATGCAAGAAGTGTTCCAGCAAAAACCGGCACGAGTGAACTGTGTGACACAATTTCTGTGTCGTGTACACAGCGTTGCGCAATCTACGTGCAGCGCAGTACTGCGCTGCATTGCCCTGTGTCTCAATACGCACTGTTCCACCCTGAACGGTAGAGCCACAGAAACTGTGCTGCCTCGCCTGTGTCAGCTGGGTGTTAATGTGCGCCCAGCCTTAGTAGGAAATAGTATCTCCTGTGCGGTTTCATAGGTCGTTTTGCCACCTTAGGAATCAAACCCTTGTGAAAGTTGTTGAGAAGCAGCACTGTGTGGAAACTGTATCCTTCCTTATTTTAAGTTTTTTTTTTTTTTTCCTAATCTGGATCTTGTATTTTAGATATTGACAGAACAAGGACGATATATAAGTGAACTGAAGTTAGTTATACACTCAATGGAACGTGTGAAATTTACCATATCATTTGAACCGTCCAAACTTGGAGCAGCATATGACAAAGTAATATTTAAAAAGTATTCAGCAACAGAAACAGCTGGGAAATTAGTGGTATGTAGCTAACTTATATTTGCTAATCTATAATTTGTTTATATTTAATGACATAACATATGCAGTAAATTTTTAATGTATAAACAAAATATTTAACACAGTTGAGAGCAGGGTGGCTCACAAATCCACAGGTGCAGTGTACTCTATTGCATTATACCCATGTATTTTTTGTTCTGTCCTGCAATCAACTCTTTGGTGTTAGTGGTATTTCAGTGAAAAGAAATTGATTGTATTTGCAACGATAAATATTTTTCTCTTCTTTTAGGAATTTAATACACATCCAGGAGTGTGAAATGCTGGTACTCATTAATTTCTGGTGGACGATTTGTAGGATTGCTTTCACAAAATAAATACAGAGGATAATAATTACTCCAGTTTATTCATGACTGAAGAAATTACTTAAAATCATTGATATAACGGGAGGAAAAACAGTCACTTGTGGGAAACTGAAGGTTCTATTCTGAAATAATAAATACAGAGCTCAAAATTCAGTGCTGAAAGTCATGGGATACCTCCTAATATCATGTGTTACTGCCTTCTGCTCGTCAAAGTGCTGTAACTCAACATGGCACTGATTTAGCAGATCGCTGGAATTCCATTAAAGAAATATACAGCTATCTTCTTGTTCAGCCATCTACTTCTATAGCCATCCATCCATAATTGCAAAAGTATTGCCAGTGCAGGACATTGGGCACGAAATGGCTTTTCGACATTTCCCAGTTAAATTCAGTTAGATTCATGACTGATGATCTAGGTCGACAAATCATTTGCCATAACACTTGAAAATATGCTTTAAACTAATCGTGAACAATTTTGTTCCAATGACATGGCACATTGACGTTTGGAAAAGTTCATTGTTATTTTGGTACATGAATGACTGAAAATGGTATACAACAGCTGAACATAAGTTTCCAGTCAATGGTGAGTTTAATTTGACCTGAGTTCCCAGTCAGTGCCATGTAAATACAAGCATATACCAAGATGGAGCCACCACCAGCTCGCACAGTGCATTCCTGATAGCTCTTACTATTCGGAATTGTGACTCATCTAACCAAGAATCTTTTTCCACTCATTTGACGTGCAAGCGATATGTTCATAAGTGAAGGAGGGGCGATGCAGCAGATGGTGCTCTGTTAACAGAAGTACTGGCATCTGTCTCCAACTGTCATATCCCATCAATGCCAAATTTCACTGCGCCGTATGCACACACACACACACACACACAACTTGTCAAATGTCCTATATTGAGTGTTGGAGTCGTTTAACACAGTATTACCTGTACACCAAGAATTGACTCCTCAATGCAGACGTTGCTGGTCTCTGTCATTGATCAGGCATGGTCAGCCATTGTTTTTGCCATGGTGGGAGATAATGCCAGAAATTACGTATTCATGACACACTGTGGATTAAGAACTGTTGAATTCATGAACAAATTCTAAAATGGATGCTCCATGCATCTAGCACCACATAAAACGTTTGTTAAGTCATGTCATGCTGCCATAATTACATCACAAATCTTTCCATGACTCACAGAGCACAAATGAAAATCCTGCCTCTCTACAACAAATTTATATATTTCTTCTGTCGTGCTACTTTCTTCTTGATATTTGCATCTTCTTATACTATGATGTTTGGCACTTCAGCAGTATTTTCTACTTTTGTTTATTTTTTTATTGTTGTAAAATTGGGGAAAAACAAAAAAATAATTTAAATCTGGAAGTTTCTGCAGCTGCAAATTTTAAACAAGCTTCTGTGGTTAAGCAGACTAATTAAATTGTATTATGATAATGGTTTATATATAAATATAAATCGGTATGGTTTTTGGCATTTACCGATCCCTGTCGGGTTGAAGACTCTGTGCTGCGACGGCTACTGCTTGTGCATTCGCTGCTGCCATCATCTCTGGCATTCTGTTGACTGCATCGGTAACTGCTTGCGCCATATGGCACAGTGCATCGGCCTACGTATTTGCAGCAGGGGGCGCTGCAGGCACGGGCGGCCTGTGTGACCCTCTCACATCGGCGCAGAGTGCGTGCGATGTTGTTGAGACAACCAAGACTCCTGCTGCCATGCCACGATTGATCAGTTTTGGAACCCATCGTAGCCAGGGTACTGTCTTGTCAAAGCTTGATTCGATGCCCTTGGTCGCATGGCCTGTAGCAGACGGGCCAAAAGTCATCACTTGTTTGAAGGAAATGTCAGACGACTTCGCCATAAGTTACTCATCTATCCGCTGTGTCGATCGTACCTGTTGTGGTCCTGACTCTTATTGAGCTAACCAAAACTCCTGCTGCCATGCCACAATTGGTCGGCTTTCAAACCTGTCATAGCCAGGGTCCTGTCTCGTCGCAACTCTTCATTCGTTCAAAGGAAATGTCAGAAGACAAAGCCTTCGCCGTATGCTGCTCAACATACATGATCAACAATTTCTCACTCCCACTACTAGCGAATGCTTAGTTGATCTGGATGTGGCGTGTCATGTGTATCTCGGCAGTGCTGTCGACGCATAGCATCGATGACTGGCTGCCACTACTTCCTTGACTTTAGCTGGCTATCATTAGTGTTTTTATACATTTTTTTCTTCTTATTTTTTTAACTGCTACAAAATTTTATTTTAAATTTTGTTGTGGTTACTTATTATTGGGATCTTGTTTACTTCCTGAAGTTTTATTCTTCCAAACAGGCCACAAACAGTCAAAACTACACCTGTAATACTTGGCATTAGCATAATATAGTCAATACTGTGCTGTTATTGTTATCAACAGATTGTCAAGATCTACTTTTTGTTTCAATCAGCTGATTGTAAGAGGTGAGAGATATAGCAAAGGGAAAGATGCATACACATCTGGACTTATACCTTGTTAATGCTCAACTGACAGCTCAAGGTCACATTCCCCACAGCCAACTCCACACCACACCCTCCAAGTAGATTGCTGTATTCGAGGTTCCAATTGGAAGTGGTGGCTGTGTGCATGCTGCAAGTTTTGCGGCAAAATCTATTGGACTGATCAGATCCATGTGGTGGTCTAAGAGAGTCAGAAGGTACTTGTGGACAAAAATGTTCTTCAGATTGGTAGAACTGCTGAAGCATGTGTTTGGGGTAGAAGGTAGATTTTTGGGAATGAGGAGATAAATTTCAGTTAATGAACATTGAAAGTAATGCCCATGGGGAAGGCTTTAGTTAGTGGGCACCAGGCCAGTACAGAAGTGCTGGTGAATATTGGGCCTACAGTCAACTTTAGGAGATGTATAACTGGAGTTGTGGCAGCGTGAGAGGTTGCTTTTTGGAAAAAACTTGTAAAGTGATTATTGAATGGAACAGAGGCCTCTGTCATGGTTTGCAAGCACGTACAGAAGGGAAAGTTTGATGTGGAAGGAATGGCAGCTGTCATATTGTAGGTAATGTTGTAAGTTCTTGGCTTGGTGTGACCAGAGACGTGGAGGACATCTTGTCATTGGAAGATTCCCAAATTAAGAAAAGTAACACATTGGTGATAATAAGCAAAATCAAATCCGTCGTGCTACCACCCACTCCAACAAATCTCATTGTGCACCTGCTAATGCTGACCATAGCCCAATATTCATCACCCCTTCTCTCCTGGCCTGGAGTCCATTAACCAGATGCTTTGCTGTAGGCATGACTTCTTACATTCCTTCCTCAAAATTTGTGTCCTCCTTACCACCAACTGCCCCAAGCACATGCTATATCAGATCTACCAATCTGAAGAACATCTTAGTCCATTAGTACTTACCTTCTGACTCCCTTTAAAACTTGCTGCTTACATCTAGCCACCATTACCTATTGCAATCCTGTCACAGAGAAATCTTTTTCTATTACTGGACATGCTATTTGCAATCTTACTTGCCTCATTTACCAACTTACCTGAATTCACTGCACAGCTTTTTACATCAACCTCACCACTAAACAGCTGTCCATCATGGTGAACAGCTATAGACAAACAGTGAGGAAGACAGAATCACGGTTAATTTTGAGCTGTACTTGGTGGGTATATTGGTGTGATGGATGGGTTATGGAAAGGTATATTTGTTTTCAAGCAAATTTAGATAGATGATTGCATTATAAGAGGGCTTATGAGAGATTGCATAGTAGGAGGTATATTTCCTTGGAAAATATGTCTGCTTTTGATAGCTAGATTGTAGGAGAGATGTGGCTGCCCTTTAATACTACCTGAACAAGAAGCCTCCTAGCAGTCTTCCCAGTACTCCTTTCCTGATTTCATTGTCCCACTTAAATTCATCACCTTCCAATGCTACATTTAACATCACCTACAAGGCTCTGCAACAGGCACACATACTTTAAAAAATTGTTTTTAACAATTTGTGTGATTCAGAATTTTTATGAATAGCAGACAAAGCAAACACCAGCTCTTTGATTTCTTATACTCCCTTAGTAAAAACCAATTACTAAATGTCGCATGGTCCTACACCCACAACCAACTCGCCTTTCTTGATGTAGATATCTTCCAGCACAGTGTACAGTTCCACAGTTCTTTCCACATTGAAACCTACTAAACTACAATACCTACACATTGATA
Organism: Vandiemenella viatica; assembly: GCA_031002005.1. NCBI lineage: Eukaryota > Metazoa > Arthropoda > Insecta > Orthoptera > Morabidae > Vandiemenella > Vandiemenella viatica. The sequence continues at coordinate 283,548,906 of JARYHS010008074.1, read as the reverse complement.
TGTGCCACCAGTATTGTACAAAATGCTCCCTCTCCTACAGCCTAGCCATCTGACAAACAATTACACCTTTATACGCCAACATCTTCGCACAAACCTTGGTATTATGTAATTATTCCCTTGGTTTGGTCTGAAAATAAAAATCACATGCCATAACTCATCCGACCAACCAAAGGAAACGCTATGAACAGCCCAAAACTAATCATAATCCTCCAATTTAAACTATGATGAATAATCAAACCAAGAAATTTTACTGTCAACTTCTCTACTAGTCTTCTATCTTTCTCTCTCTGTCATATGCAATATTTTTCTGAGGAAATTCATATGTAGATAATGCTTTGTTTTCTTACCCATCGTGAACTAATATTCTGGGGAAATTTATTTGCAGAGAGTGTGGTGGATGAGCAGTAACACTCTGTCCTCACATTCGGGAAGATCTATATTTGAATCTCTGTCTGGCTATTCGGAGATTGATTTCTGTTTTCCATGGTTTCCCCAAATCATTCCAAGTAACTGCCAGTATGGTTCCTTTAAAAAAAATTGTCAAATTTCTTCCAATTCCTTGACCCAAGTCCTTTTCCACCTCTAATGACCTCAGTACTGATGAGGCATAAAGCCCTGAGCAAAAAAAAAAAAAAATTGTATAGCTAAGCTATTGAGTCTAGAAGTGAGTAAATGAAATTTTGTTTGGATGGAGTATAGCTGCCTCCAAATTTTATTTTGGTATCATGTTAATATATCTGATGCAACTAAGGAAAATTGAAGCAGCTTCTAGGCGATATAAATAATGAAGGACAGTGTAATTAACCCACCACATACCAAAGTTGATGGCTGCGGTGAGAGAAAACAATTAGGCGGACAAACAGATACACAATATTTTGGCAACTGCCTTCTTCAGTATTAGATAAACGGGCCATTGGACTCCGTACGTAGCAAGGGTGTGGAAAGTTATATCTAGTAAAAAAAAAAATGGGTTAAGTGGTTGGATTTTAACGGTGATTAAGGCCGGGCAGGTGTCTTGTATCCAAGATATTCTGGTACACTAGTTCTCAACTCCAGAGCTCTGCTGCAATGGTGCTATTGGAGAAAACTCTGACTGCTCTCACAGTAAAACAGATTGAGATTGTTGGAATCATAGCTATTGGCATTTTCTGGTATTGAATGGTACAAGTTGCAGGTGTGGACTGTTTGAATATCCGGGATAACAGACACCCACCTGGCCTTAACCACCATTAAAATCCAGTCACTTAAATCATCACCTTTTTATTTATTTATTTTAGTAGATATAAGTTTTCACGTCAGTACTAGGTACCCTTGCTACATATGTTCATTTTACCATTGCCTGCAATATATTATCTCAGACGTTGCTAATATATCTGACAATTTTGATAGTTGTTTGTGTGTCTGATGGGAATGTTAAACTTGATGGCTCGCCTTGTATCTTTTGAAAGAGTAGGCCTGAATAGGCTGGCACCAGTTTTCACCCCCTCCCTTCCTTCCTCTTTCATTCATTCACAATACAAACAACTTACTACACTGAACATGTACACATCAGTCATCAGCCCAAAACACCTTTTTTACTTCCATCACTGGGGAAGGCATGGCGAAACCACCACAATTAAATTTCCCAATAAAGCTGCTACTGAGGTGTCATAAAGATTGGATCACCAGGCAATGGAGGTAACAATCATCAATTTATGTGACATACTGAATTGTATATATCAGTTTAGGGCAAGTTGTTAACCAATTATTATTCTTGATATAGTCAAAGACATTATTTAGATTACTATTAGTAGCTTTACAACAATACCTGTTACTGGGCTACATGCTGTGGGATAGTTTAGAAGAAATAAGAGATGTCTATTTCAAATTACTTTATAAAATCTGTCCCAGAAGAGTGTTACATTGTCCCTTCTATCTTCTCCATAATGCACTGCATCAGCCTCAGTAGACTGCCTAAACTGCAGGAAGTTTTACTGCAACTGCATTCTTCTGAACTCTAAAAGCTCCAGAAGACTATGTTGACATTAAGTAAAGAACGTTAGCAAAATAAACTGGATTCTTTATACCAAGATCAGCTACTGCTGAAAATGTTGTGTATTTAAAACTGGCTACACTTAATTGCTTTAGCAAGTGTGAAACATGAATTATGTTTAATAAATTACAAATTTTAATATTGGTGGCATAAAATGTGTGCCATAATTGACATTGGTGGTGTAGTACGAGCATATGTTCTCACATTTGTTCAAGACAGAGTGAAATATCCAAGAGCACATACCTAAAAATATCCCATCACATCTTAAGTGTTTCATAAGGGAAACTATTTTCTTTAATTTAATCTACACTAGACAGATCCTACTCAATACATTTTTTTTCAAATGCTTTAAGTTAATTGATTTGGAGAAATTCAATAGTTATTTTTACTAAATATGTATATGGATAGGTGACTACCCTGTAGCACAAAACAATTACTTCAAACATAGAATGCATGAATAGAAGGCATATATGAATTGGATTGCCCATATAATGCTACTAGAAATGAATTTTGTGTTTAGATTTAATAATTTATCATATAGCTGAAATTATTAGACTGTTTTTAAAGTTGTTGATTCATTTTTATCATTTACTTGAATATGAAGTTCAGTGTGAGTATTTAAACTAAATGCCAAGTTGTAGATAGTGCCATTAAAAATTATACTGGTGAACTAAAACTATGTATAGTCCTATGAAAAGTACAATATATTAAGGCCATAACACAACAGAAAATAACAAATTTCATGGTAATAGATAATTTCAAGTTGCTGTAAATAATAAATGAATTTTTGCTATTTTAAAAGTGGACCAACAACCAAACACACACTAAGATTTTATTGAACTGTTCTTTTAATTACAGATACCACTATATGCTTATGGTGGACACCATAAAGTTGTAGTCAAAGGTGTACCAAGAGATGGATCGGGCCATATGTGGCTATGTATAGGTTCCCTGGATCTTGGGAAGCCTCTTATGGAAGCATTTTTTATAATTTCAAATACCGGTACACTAGATTCATTTGTCACAATCACTGTAACTTCTAAAGGTAAGTTTCTTTATTTCACAGACAAATTTAAATATATAATGCAGGCTATAAAATTGTCCTCCAAAATGTGTTTCTCCAAGTAAACCAAAAGTCGGATTGTACACAGTGCCTTTTATCGTGTTCTGTTCAGACTGTGAAGTTATCTGTTCAGGCCTCAAGGTCTCATACAAATTGAACAAAAACATAAATTGGAGCAGTCATAGGAGATTAAAGCTACTTGTCTAAGCTGAGATGTAAAGGTGAGATGTAGTGGTCGTGGTAGTAGTAGTAGTAGTAGTATTTTATTTGTCCTCTAAATCATATACATGTGCTTTATACATCAAATGAGACACGTCAATTATAAAATATGATTTACATTTACATTAAATTATTTACATTGATCTTTTTAGTAAAAGACCATCCATTAGGAAGGTGGGTTGCTGGCTAGTTGTGCATGCTATTCTTATTTATCCATAACCTTTTAAAATCGAATGAGTGGAAGCTTACTAAAGGGAACAGGAGTCCTTTCACTATTATTCAATCACAATCATAACAAGAAATCCATTCAATCCATTGATCTTTGTACAAAATCAAGAAGTGCATTTTAAAGCAAACTTTAAGATTCTTGATTTGCATTAGGAAATGTTAAAAATGTTTGGCACTAGGTACATAACTGTGTCGATATATCGATTGTGAGTATTGGTTCCATATTTAGTACAAATGGTGAAGGAAAATAGCAGTTGAAGACATAATGTATTAAATGGAAAGGATTGTATATCTTTTTGCAAAAGTAATGAATGATGTGATCTTTTACAGGCAAAAGCTATGGAAACATGAACAATTGTATTAATCTGGAGAATGAAACTGGCACCATTTGACTCTACAATGCTTTTCATGTATGTAGGAGGCACACGTCTTTCACCTTGCACTAAGACTAGACATTTCCTCCATGAAAATTTTGGAGTGACATAGATCCACATTAGGTTTGTCATGTCCTTGGCATAGTTATCCATCATCATCATTGGTCTCTTGTGGCAGTTGCCAGGTGATTTGTATTTCCCAAGACGACTGAGTTGGTGGTGTCGAGCTTCATGGAACTTCTTGGCTAGCATCCGGATTTGTTCTGCGATCCACATAGTTCCTGGTGCATTGTGGACTGCATCAGTTACTAAAGCAGATGTAGGGCCCATTAAAGTCTTTTGTTCTGTTGTATCGCTAGCCTTTCCAGATGGCAATAGGTTAAGTACTCCAAAACAGGGCAAGCATACTCTATTACCAGCCTGGCTGGGGCACAGTAGATAGAAGGTACTAGCTGTGGCACCAGTGAGCTATCTCAGTTAGACATCTGGTAAACCACATAACTCATTGCCTGATTTCCTAGGGATGTTCTGTTTAAGAAAATTTGGTATCAATAATAACACATAAGTAATGAGTCATTGGAGTTCAGGTCTTAACTCCCAGCTACAGTTGTGGATCAGGCATTTGTTGCCCGTGCCACTATAGGAATTTTCAGTATGAGCACCTGTGTTTTGGCATAGTTGATGGATATCTGCCATCACCTGTCCCCAGCTTCAATCAGTATCAGGGCTTCCTGCAGTCATTGCTTTACTATGGATCTACTGTGGCTTGATGGGAAGGACATTGTAAGGTAACCTAGAAATTTTGTAACTTCGTGACAAAATTATTCTCAGAACAGTGAGTTCAATTAAATAGCATTGCAGATCAGTTTTAAAGTCATTTGCTTACATAATCCAAGCCATAAATCATATTAAACAATTATAGAAATTCAGAATGTAATATTAGCATATTTGGTATTTTGGATTCAGAATATTTCGTAAAAGTAAACATTACCTTCCTTTTCTGAGTTATTTAGGACTTTAAGTAGTAGAATGAAGTTAGTAACATTATAGGTAGATTTCCCTCAAGAGATATGAGACTTAATGTTTGTGCTGGTTCAATGTTTCGAAAAGGCAAGTAGTGAACATTTAAAAGGAAAAAAAAATCTAGTAGTCGTAATTTAAAAGATAGAAAGTCCGTTTATAGCAAGAAATAATTGTAATGTTGGCTTACACAGCATTTTAAAGTTTGGAAGGGTTCACTAAACTTTAAAGATTGATTTTTGACTGGTTTGTATAAACTTTCAACACATTTAAAAAGATCAAAATAACCAGTTAAGGAAATATAAGTAAATTTAGTTGAGGAAATTATATTCAAAATAAAGTATAATTCGATACAACTAGTTTTCAGTAAGTCTCATTAAGATATATGTAGTATTTTGATCAGGATGGGAAAAAGTCAGAACAAACCAGTATTTCCTGTTGCATCTTCCTGCGACAGTGTCTTCTTTAAAAATTCATAATAAATCGAGGGAATCGGATAGAAATTCCAAAACTTTACACCTTATGGATAAAAACACGTAGAAATGTTTAAAGTATGTTTCAGGGCTGTCACTTAAATATTTTAAAAGATATCAATTTCGAGATTACAACAATTTCAATTCAACCTGTTAGAAAATAGTAACCAAGGTGATTCTAGTACCAAACAAAAGAACAATAAATTAGAAACAGATTTAAAAAGGATTTTAACATTCATAAGTCAACCTAGCTAGTGTCAAAATTTTAAACAGATAGGAATTTATTTATATACATTGAGGAAATCAGATGACGAAATCCACAAGCATGAAGGATTACATATGATTAGAACTGGTACTGTGGAACACCAGCATGGGTATACCATTGTGTTGAGAACACTTCATCGATCCCGACTTAGATGGTGCGCCTGGAAAGATAACTGTAACTTAATGTATGGCTATGGAAAGTCCACTTCATATAACTTGTACAGCAGGCTACTTTGCCAGTTGAGTCGAAGACCTGGTTTACATCGAGCAGCACAAGACCATAATAGCTCTTCTCATTAATGGCCTTGTGGCATTGTCCCTACACACATCGGTTTGAGTGGTGGCGTGACCTCTGTGGACCACCAGTTGGTAGTCTGGGATGACTCCCATCGCCTGGATGTGGATACAGAGGTGCTTGAAGAGTAGATGCTTGAATCCTTGCTGAATGCAGGCAGCAGACTGACAGACCAGTATTGCTGGAAAGAGACTTGATATTTCTCAGCCTTCTGTATCCTGATCTCAACACAGTGCTTCTACACTTGCAGGGAATGTCTGCCTGTGAATGATGGAGTTGAAGAGGCACACAAAATTCCTTATAAACATAGATTTTGCCTTGACTATTAACAAATCAAAGAGACAAACATTCAAAATGTCTGAATATCAGTATTCATACATGGACAGTTCTACATAGCATTTTTTTATGGTGTGTGTTTGTATGTGTTATAGTAAATAAAATTCAAAAAAATAATAGATTTCCAATTCACCATTAAATGTTGTTTATAAAGAGATTCTGTGCTTTTGTGGTTGTTGGTTGGATCCATTTTTGTTTATTGTATTTCCATTCATGATTGTTGTCCATTCCATTTCTGACTGCTTATGTAGAAAGATATGCTTTTATCTTCCTGAAATTAACTACAACATCATATTTGAATTTGATATTTTATGTGTATCAGTTATTCCTTCCACAAACTCTAACCTACAGAAGCAATGGCCATCTGATATGTGATACTGTGCAGGGCACACTAATGTAATAATAAATGGTAATAAAATTGTACATAATAAATTTAAAAATGTAATTCCATATACAGAAAATGAAATTATTGTAAAGATGTAAATTACTAACATGCTGCCTCCAAGGTGTAAGGAACCTAAATGGTCTAGGGGGTTGAAGTATCGGTTTAGTTACCTTAGCTAACTTCTGACTTGCTTAAAGTTCTGTTAAATTTTCATTAATAAATTTGAATGAGCATATAGCAGCCTGGATAATTCAACTGTAAAGCCTAGCAGTCGCCACATAGCTTATTTAAACCAAAAGCTAGGGAAAGGTTGATGTTCACTACGAAAGTATGTAAAAGTTCACTTGTCGAAAAAATTCACAGGCACATTTGAAAATGGCAATTATAGTTGAAATGGCAATATCGAACTGAAAGTCTCAAAAAATCACAAATCATGATGAGAAAGAACTACCAGACTAAACCCCATTAGAAAAGTTATAAGTCCATAGTCAATAATTGTATCACTCACTGGCGGGAAAATTTAACATGGCAATGAGTCACGCACATGTTGTAGCTCACTCAAGGTCTACCAGAAACCATCTTCATTGATCGACGCCAACACCACCCAACGGATTTCTTACAACACACAGCGCATGATTAACTCCGCGACTTGAAACAAAAGGCTCCAAGATACAAGACAGCCCAGCCGGTCACAGCACCTCAATATATACTCTTACTCTTGACAAAAATAGTCTGATAAATTTTTATTATAGACTAAATTTAACACTGTGTAGCCTGGCCCTTAAGGTTTATTAAAAGTATGATGACCATAATTCTAAATTAACGCATTTTCTTGTAAATAATTAAAGTGTGCGGGTGTAATGGTAATTGACTTCCTAAAAACGGTTAGTAAATCCCCGGGCTATTGCTTGATTTGTGCAATTTTAGAAATTCCTGCTGGGTTACAAAATATCGTGTTTAAACTTGTGTTATTGTGTTCGGTGCTTGCTCCAGATTTCAAAAATGTAACTTTTATTATTATAGGTGGTGTATTGGAGAAGTTATTTGTCTTACAAAAATCTAGGTTTGTACCAACTGGAAGATATGTTAGAAAAACTCGGTTTCTGGTTAATAATTATTAAAGTGCTGTTTATATCGAAAAAGTGTTATTAGCTGAATTTTTCTTTAATTTAGTTACGTGTTTTAAAAGTGGTTTTGTTTACGGAAATGGTCTTGATTATTCACAGTTTAATTTCGAAAAATACCAAGTTTTTATTTACGACATCATTACTTGAAAATTGATTTAATATCTGATCTACTGCATGGAATGTTTTAAAACTTTAATATGTTATCCTAGATTCTTTATTCTTACGGGAAATTTACTTTTTTAGCTCAGGAAATTATTGAAAACGTGTTATTATTTAGTGTCGAAAATGCAAGTGTGTCTAACGAAGTGTTTAAAATTTTGTTTACTCTATTTACATGACCTTAAACTACCGATTTATAGTGAATGTAGCTTTCTTTCTGATTATTATTATTATAAAATTACTTTATTGCACCGAAAAGTATTGAGAATTAGTGAAATTATCCCGTAACCAAAATCGACTGTTCACAAATTGGATAAATGTGGATTACACTGGCTCAGGTTAGTCTAAAGGTTGTTTACTATTATAAATTATTTATTTAAGGCTTGTATGACATGCTGAGTGACTTAACTGTTTTTAAATCGGCTTATTTACTGAGTTAGGTTGCAGTATCGGCTTTTGCATGAAACGTGTCTCTCATATCCTGTAGTTGCGAGATGAAAAATTTTATGTTTACTGGAAAGCTTACTCCCTCTCTTAAGCTCTATAGCCAAGAAAACTGGAATTTACCCAAATTCTAAGGTGCTTACAAAGGTCCCCCCCCCCCCCCCCCCCCCACACACACACACACATATACACTGAATACTCGTGCCGTATACTAATAATAATCTCAACTGTGTATTTAACCTTCAATATGGTAGTGATTTTTTACAGTGGCATTTACAACTTTTGTTCTTTCACAATCTCCAAAACAGGTATCATTTCACTAATACGAGGGTTGTTTTTTAAGTAAGGGCCGTTTTTACTTTTAAAAACAAGATGAAAATACTTTTGTAAAAAAACTTTTATTTTCTGATTCTACACACTTTTACCTATTTTTCTACATAGTTGCCTTGTTTATTTAAGCACTTGTCATACCGTACAACTAAGTTTTTAATTCCCTCTTCAAAGAATTCGGCCGCCTGCTCCGACAGCCAAGAGTTCACGGCCGCTTTCACTTCATCGTCGTCATTGAAGCGCTGCCCGCCAAGATGGTGTTTCAGGTACCGGAAAAGGTGAAAATCGCTAGGAGCAAGGTCGAGGCTGTATGGTGGATGGTCCAAAACTTCCCAGCCAAAAGAATCAATCAAATCCCGAGTCTTTTGAGAGGTGTGAGGCCTAGCGTTATCGTGCAGGAGCAAAACTCCTTTTGTCAGCATACCGCGCCTTTTGTTTTGAATTGCTCTGCGGAGCTTCTTTAGAGTTGCACAGTAGGCATCTGAGTTGATTGTCGTTCCTCGTGGCATAAAGTCCACTAGCAAAACACCGCGCCGGTCCCAGAACACAGTTGCCATAATCTTGCGCTTTTACAGCGTCTGTTTGGCTTTGATCTTGACAGGAGAGGTTGTGTATCGCCATTCCATCGATTTTCGCTTGCTTTCGGGAGTGATATGGGATACCCATGTTTCATCTCCAGTGACAATTTGACTCAACATGTCATCCCCTTCTTCCTCGTAACGAATCAAAAAGTCCAATGAAGTGGCAAATCTCTTCCCTTTGTGGTCCTCTGTGAGGAGTGTGGGTACCCACCGAGAATACAGTTTCTTAAACTTTAGGTTTTCAGACACAATTTTGTACAAAACCGATCTTGAAATTCCAAAGAAAAGAGTGGAAATTGTGAATCTTCTGTCCTCACGAATCTTTGTTTCGACTGCAGCCACCAAATCATCAGTGATCACAGAGTGCCGGCCTGAGCATTCTTCATCATGGACGTTTCGACGGCCATTTTTTAACTCTCTAACCCATTGACGCACTTTACCTTCACTCATTGCATTCAAGCCATAAACTTCTATTAACTGACGATGAATTTCTGGAGGTGATAGGCTTCTCGCGGTCAAAAAACATATCACTGACCGTATCTTACATGCGGCGGGCGATTCAATAATCCTAAACATTATAAAGTAGCACAGTGATGCGTACACGTCAGCTACAGAGCTGCAACTGGCATCAGTGTGAATGGGAAGGATGCCGGCAAGTGGCGTGGTGGATTGTTGCGGCGTCCGCGCGAACTACGGAACTATACACGCGAACCGCCCTTACTTAAAAAACAACCCTCGTATTCCCAAGAGCAGTGATGTAAAAGATACAGCCCGCGGGCCGCATTCGGACGTCGGGCCCTATCAATATGGCCCGCAATCGCAGTGTGACACAGAAAGAAGAATCATGTTTTTTAGACTTCACTCGATTCCTCTACGGAAGTATTAAAAGGCGCACACTACATTTATAAGTAATTTCAAGGGCAGCACATGCCTAGACAAGCGAGAGAGATAGACAGTAATTCCATCACTTAGCAATAAGCGGAATCTTCCACGTGCTTCGAGTCTAGACTAGAACCATCCTTATCAATATAAAAGGAGTGCATTGGTGCAACGTGAGTCAGTTGAGTCGATTATGAAGGTATGGTGCATTTATTTGTGTTGTGCGTGTGCGATATCCATATTTGTTGTGTCGAGTTCCATAATTGTTAAGATTTTGGCATAATGTCACTAAAACATAAAGTTGATAGTGAGTGCAGAGTTTTTCAGTCTAAAAGGTAAATTGCATATTTTTTCATAGAATGGAAAGGTAAACCACTGTGTTTGATTTTCAATAAAACAGTTGCTGTTTTTAAGGAGTTTAACTTGAAGAGACACTATGATACGAATCATAAATCAAAATTCGATTGTTACACTGAAAAAATAAGAATGGACACATTGTCATCTTTAAAATCTAAACTTCAAGGTCAACAATCGAAGTTTACTAAAGCTAATACTGAAAGCAAAGATGCCCTGAAATCAAGTTTTATTATTGCATTAGAAATCGCAAAGAGATCAAAACCTTTCACTGATGGTGATTTTATTAAAGACTGTATGTTGAAAGGTGACGATGTTTCATTTCCATCTGAAAAGTCAATAATTCAAAATATTTCGCTGTCAAGAAACGCTGTTACTTCAAGAATAAATGATTTATCTCAAAATTTGGTTCTTCAATTGAAGGAGAAAATTAAGGACTTTACAAACTTTTCATTGGCTGCTGACGAGAGCACTGATACTGTTGATACAGCTCAACTTGCTGTTTTTATACGAGTTATTAACTGTAACTTTGAAATAACTGAAGAACTATTAAAGTGCATTCCATTGACAGGTACTATAACAGCAAATGATATTTATTCTGCAATTGAGCATTTGATAGCAGAATATGAACTCGACTGGAATATACTTAGCAGCACAACTACAGATGGCGCTCCTGCCATGGCTGGCAAACATTCGGGCATTGTAACTAAATTAAAACAGAAAACATCAGGGAATTTTGTAGGATTTCACTGTATAATTCATCAGGAATCATTGTCATCCAAACATTTAAAAATGGACCATATCATGCAACCTATAATTAAAATAGTAAATTTTATAAGGAGCAGAGGACTAAATCACTGACAGTTCAGGCAGTTTTTACAAGATTTGGACGAAAAGTTTTCTGATGTCCCTTATTTCACCGAAGTTCATTGGCTCAGTCGAGTAGTAGTTTTAGAAAGATTTTTTGCATTACGTGACCCTATTCAAGCTTTCATGTTAGAAAAAGGCAACCCAATTGATATGACAATGACTGGTGGGTTGATTTTGCCTTTTTGCTAGATATGAATAAACACTTGACTGATCTGAATGTAAAGTTACAGGGTAAAAATCTGATTGTCACTCAAATGTATTCATGTATTTGAAACAAAGTTGCAGCTGTGGGAATATCAGGTAAAAAATCAAACTTTGGATCATTTCCCTCATTTAAAATCATTTGGCAATAAAAATTGGATCAATATTCTCAACTTCTGCAAAATCTGATCACAGAATTCAACAATCGTTTTGAAGACTTCCACAAAATGAAGAAATTGAATTCCCAATTTTCAACAGTCCATTCAATTTTGAAGCTTCACAGGCACCAGTTCATTTGCAAATGATAGATCTTCAATCGGACAGTATTTTGAAAGAAAAATTTAAAGAGGTTAATGCTCTTACATGTTATGCACAATATTTCAAGAGTTTGGATAACTACCCGGAATTAAAAAAGCATGCAGCACGCATTCTGAGCATGTTTGGTAGCACCTATTTATGTGAATAGATGTTTTCCGTCATGAAAATAAATAAGAACAAACATCGCACAAGACTTACAAATGAACATCTCCAATCATTTCTTAAAATAATTACAACAAATATGATACCTGACATCAATGAGCTTGTCAAAAACAGGAGAAATTAGGTATCTGGATCCTCGAGCTCAAAATAATTACCCTCTTTTATAAATTTGATATGATTTTTAACAACCGTATATGATATACTATACAATTAAATAAATAAAATGTTATAATAATTTAGTACATTTTTTTTATTTGAATCTGGCCCGCCTACACATTCTAAATTTAATATACGGCCCTCTGCAAAATTGAGTTTGACACCTATGCCCAAGAGTAACCATAGTTTCACAACAAACAAATACATCTGATGTCTTGGTTGCCATTAGAAAGAATAGATTTCTTCATAATTCCAGGCCATTAAACTGTTTGATTAGTTTGAAATTTTTATATATCTTGTTGTAATGGTATATTTGCTTAAATGAACAATCACCATTTCCACTGCATCCTCTCCATTCTTAAGATTCTCCAGGATTTCTCCTTCACTACTTGTCTCCATTCAACTTGTTTGGCATCTGTGTTTGTCGGTGGTCTTCCAATAGGTATCACTCTCTCCTTTATTCAGGGGTGCTAATCTCTTCCCTCCTCCATTTTCATGGCATTCCTAGTCATCACAATCTTTTCTTCATTAGTGTTTTAAAAAGTCACCAGTAAGGTATCACTTGTGCTTTAACTTCTGATTCTGCCCTTTCTATTGACATTTTCTATGGTTCTCGAGAAACTCTCCATTGCCACCTGCAGTTTGCTTTATTCTCTTTTTCAATGCCCAGTTTTCAGAGCTTGGTTGGTTAGACATGTCATTGAACAAGAATTTGGCTTCTTTCCCCATGTTTCACATATAGATTATATCTTTAATCAGGTGATAAAATTGTCCAGAGTTTGTTATTCTCTATCCTATTTCTTCCTTTTTTTCATTGGTGGTTACTTTATTTCGCAAGTAATTACTCCCTACACACTCAAGTTTCTTACCGTCAAGTGACACCACCTTTAATGGTCCAGTGTTCCTTGATATCTTCAAATGATACCATATAAAGAGATTGTTTTTATTGTATTTGAATAATGTCATCATCTTAGCAAACACTCAAAGTTGAATAGGTTGGTCTTCAAAATAAAACACCTCTTCATCAATGGTTCCAAAGATAACTGTAGAGGCCAATGCACGAAGTACACAATTTACCTCAATGACAGGCATTCCCAGGAGGGACAGCCAAGGTGGTGCCTCTTTTACTCGTCAGTTAATGTCCTTAAAAGAATTTGCAAACAGGTGGATAATCCACAGGGTGTTTTATTAATTACTTATATATTTGTTGAACAATATTTGGCATTGCGAATATGATATTATATTTGCACATTTGATTTGATGATAACTGTGTTCTTTCACATTTCACCATTGTGTAGCATATTTGTTACTTGAGTAAATTTGCTATTTATTTTATCTCTGTTTGGCTAATACACGGAATCCTGTTTCTTTTTATTTTGTTCTATATAAAGTCTATTCATTGTTATTGGAAATTGTGGTGTTTTCATATAGGCATCAGTAGGTATCAGTGCAGCTGATATTAGCTATCCTATCATTACGACCCAAAGACATTGATGTAAGTAGTAGCTTAGTGCATTTGTAAATAACAGAACTGTTAATCAAATATTCCACTTACTTTTTCAGGATTCGCGTTGCTATGATCGATGTATTGCTACCGACATTTCGGTGCCCAACCTGGGGCATTCATCATGGCTGTTTAGAAGTGAAGTATCACTTGTGACAGTTTTCACACCACTCCGTCGTTTTTCTTCTTGCTGAGCTAATTGTTTTGGTTACCAGCAGCGGAAGTCGGCTGTTCCAGAGATGATGATGTTGCAGATTTTGTGTTGCGATTGTCCACAAGTGCACATTTCCACATTTCACTAAGTCATAGCAGCTGCCTTTATTAAAATTTTTGGTTGGATGAAAATTTCTATCGATTCCCATATTTTATGTTCTAGGAAACCTTTCGGTTGTGCTATTACTTCTGTCTTCTCTAGACTTGCAACTGGGAGCGCTCAGTTTGGTTCACAGCTCCCTCGGAAATTAGGTCACTCTTTTAGTTCGTGTATGGAATTTAAACGAACAGATTATTCGCACACCTTACCACCGCTACTGCACACCCTATTTTGTTTGTTATGACAGTTTTATTAGGACTTAATCATTTTTGTCGTTTCTAAATGGAATTTAATATTTCCTTCTTAACAAAAGTTGTTAGGTAACAATAGCCCTTTCAAATGACATTAGTATGATCAGTGGTTGCCGATAAATCAAAATACTCATTGTCCTTTGCACAAATGGGGAATTCACCTGTTCTTTTTTTTTTTTTTCTTCTTCTTCTTCTTTTCTTTTCTTTTTTACTATACAGACATTAGTAGAATAATAATTTTTAAATGAATTTATTATTATTTTGTAACACAGAAACTAATAACAAACGGAATCTTGAGCACAGCTGCATTACAGCAATGGTAAAACTTGTATTTGGTATAATAATAGCCAACCAGTTGCTTAAATTTCTAATTTATTGATCTTAACTGCAGTTTTGACAAACATAAGCTTGTCCCATAAATGTAGTTATGTTTGTCGAAACTGCAGTTAAGATCACTAAATTAAAATTTTAAGCAACTGGTTGGCTATTACTATACCGAATAATAACAAACAAATTCCTCTCTTTGTAAAATCTGTGAAACCACATTGATATATCTTTTGAGTGATGTGATGTGAATTTACCTAAATGCCACTTCAGAAATGTTATGTAGTGTCAAAATTGACAAAGTCAAACAAATGTTTGCTCGTGCATCTGTCTTTGCTTTGTTTTGTTTTCTTAGTTATTTTCACTGGGAAGCTGTTCTTTCTTTTGATATTCAATTAAATTAGTTATAGACAGTGGTAGCAATTATGAAAGTGCGCCAATTTCCAGTGAATTGAAAGTAATTGAGCGATTACTTTATTAGTATAGGGGAGGATTATCCAACACACATTCATAATATTTTGACGAAGAATGAAATTGATGAATATACAAAAGTTAAAAGTTTAGATCAGAGCACTTTTTTGAGCTGGGTGGTGATGTGATACAGCATTTAAGTAGAGGTCCATATGTGTAAATTTTCTTTAGACAATATATGTTAATTTTCCCTATTTTCTTTTCATCAGAACCTTATTTTGTTGAGAAGAAAGAGTAGCAGATAAAGAGCACATACAAGAAGAAAGGAAATACTTCCACGGGGTCCTACAGAAGAATGAGTTTAGTAGATGAATGATAGCCGGCGCTTTAAGCAGTAAGAAGAGTAACAATAACGAGGTACAAAGAAACAGAACAAAAGATGAAGGCTTTTTTACCTTACATAAAAGGAGTCACTTACAGAATAGGAAAAGTGCTGATGAAAGTCAATATCCAACCATCTTTAGTAGTAAGAAGAAAATAAGAGACATTTTAACATTAGCGAAGGATCTCAGACCACCATTACAAGCAAGTGGAGTATTCCCTGCAATTGTGGAAAGGTGTATATTGACAAGACCTCCCTAGCAGTTACTGTAAGACTAAAAGAACACTGTCGTCACGCAAGACTTGGTCAAACATCAAAAACAACTGTAGCAGAACATCAGATAGAAGAAGATCATAAAATTCAATGGGAGAAGACAGAAGTAATACCACAACCAAAAGGTTTCCTAGAACAGAAAATAAGGGAATTGATATAAATTTTCAAAAAATTTCAATAAAGCTTAAATGAAATATTGGGCACTGAAACGTCGGTAGTAATACATCAATCAAAGCAGTGTGAATCCTGAAAAAGTAAGTGCAATATTTGGTTAATATGACGCCTGCTGAAGGCATAAAATATTATATAACAGAATTGTTACTCAAGAACACAAATCACTTAATTCTTCTTTACACTTTCTTGATATCATTAATCAATCCCTTGCATACAGATCACTTACAGTACAACAATACTACAGATAAGGATGCACAAGAGTTTTATAACCTATTGCCTTTAAAGATCTTTAACATTTCTTCAAAATTTAACTACAAGCCTTTCCAACAACAATGCTGTGTGCCAATTCAATTTCATGTTGTTTTGTACTATTCTACCTTAAAAGATTCTACATTCCCAAAAGTTAAATGCCTTACTTTATACTCATAGGTAAGTGAGATTATCTTATTCATTGTGTTTACTACCTGCACTTATTGCAATTTAGTTTATGCTGTCATTTATCACACCATTTTGAATCTCTTAAAAATCAGCAGGGAACCTTAATTTCTTCGTTCAACTTCATCATCGAAAATTTTAAGTGGCTATTAACAAAGTCTCTGGGATCATTTTCATTTCTGTTATTTATAAATGAGATCATTTATAAATAACAGGAATAGAAATAACCCCATTATTCCTCCTTGTGGGATGCTTGATTCATCTTCTAGATTTTCCCCTTATGACATTGAGACCATCCAGATCAGAAAATCTTTTATCCATTTAGAAATCTGTTGTTATATGCCATAGGCTCAGATACTTTATAAGAGGCATTTGTGTGGAAGAGCATCAAATGTTTTCTGGAAATAAAAAAATCATTAGTTTGTGATACCTCATCAGTAACATTCTTCATATCATGAGAAAATGCTGGGCCATATTTTACACTATCTAGTCTTTCAAAATCCCTTTTTGTTGTAATAAATTTGTACGATTTTTCATCCCAAATATATTATTTCTTCATTTAATGTTTTATGGCCTATGTAAATCAGGGAAGATCCAATTTGCCACATTATTTGATAACCCTCTTACGGACATACCATCAATACAGTAAAATTCCAATTATCCGAATCAATTTGGACCGGATCCTATGCAGGTATCAAAAAAATTCGGGTAGTTGGAATTTTTTCAAAAAAAAAAGGTCTATTTTAATTAATAACTTTATGTATATTGAAAATTGGAGAAAAAAACTATTTTTAACAAAAAGGAGCTTTTAATTAATTAAATAAAAAGGCAACACTTTTACATGTTAAACATACTTAGAAGTCCTGTACATTAGTACAGTATGTACGTACTGTAAATGAAAGTCATTGCTTGCTTAATATTTCGGTCAAAGTAAACTGTTTGACTGCATACATCCGTTTTCGGGCAGCCATGTCGTGTATCCGCTTGACAGTGAGAAGTTGCATGTGGTTACACTCGGGCTGACGCTCCATCCACTTCAATGCAGTTTCAAGGCCGGCAAATGCTTGACTAGCTGATGGTCCCGTGTCTGCCTCAACTTCGACATTAAGGTAATCTTTTTTCCTCAACACTTTTTCTCTCACACTTTCAATAAGTTCATCATTTAGAATTTCATACCCAGGCTGTGACGAATCGCACACCACCCACTCTCCATATCTTTAGCACTGTTTTCTGAACATCTAGGAATTTTCAAAATAATTTTCCTGAATTTCAATCTTAATTAAGAACCGATTCGGATATTCAGCAATTCGGAAAGTCGGATAGTCAGAGTTATGACAATTGGAGTTCTACTGTGCCTGCACAATAGTGTTATTGAAGTATCTGATAATATATATATATAATTCCTTTTTGTTACTTAGCACCTTCGATTTCACTGTTTGCTAAATTCATTAATTATATTATTTTGCTCTTCCCACCTAACAGAGGTTTTGATATTTATCTATGCTCTGCAGGGTTACCACGGGCCTTAAAAAGGCCTTAATTTTCCTTTTGATTTTTAAGGGCCCTTAAAAGGCCCTAAAATTTGTGCAAAAGCCTTAAAGGCTTTTAAGAAGCCTGATTTTTTAACACCGAGATACGGCGTAATAAATTACTTTCCCGGCAACGCGCCGATCGGATTTCTCTCTGGCTCGACCTTGACCAAGTGTGAGTGATATTTCAAGCAAGTAGTAGAGTCCTTGCTCAGAACCTCTCTTATGTAGTTCTGCTTCGTACATGCCTGCGTCTTACATTTCTTGGCAATTTCTCACTAGTTTCTTATGTATATATTGTTTTATTGTATATTACAGCTTAATTTACTTTCACTATTTTTATTTTTATTATTTTATTTTTTGTATGATTTACAATGGGAAAGTGTAAATTTAATATATTATGGTTAAATAACGAAGATTATAAACATTTGCTCGCTCCATCCCGTGATAAATACAAAGGATATTGCAGTCTTTGCTGTAAAGATTTTGAACTCGGGAGACATCAGATGTTGCTGTTGTATCGGCTAATTCTTTGGATTTTGCTGTTCCTCCTCCAAGTACAACAAACACTTTGACAGTTCTCAAGAACTCGGTACTTGATGCTGAAATAAGGTGGACTGTGAAGTGTGTGACTAGTCATTACTCGTATAATTCTTGCAAAGACATCAATTTGTTATTCCAAGAAATGTTTAGTGACAGCCTGTGGGTCTACAAAATGTACTTATCTGCTTTGTTTTGGCCTTGCACCATTTTATAGAAATTTGTTGAATGACTCTCGGAAAAATTGCAGTCATTATGTTTTATTGTTTGATGAGAATTTAAACAACTTCTTACAAAGTAAACAACTCGATGTCCATGTGTGATACTGGAATGAATGTTCAAACACAATTGTAACCTCATATTTAACTTCTGTTTTTATGGACAATACCAAAGCTGAAGATTTGATTGAACATTTTTTGGAAGCAGTTGAGATCTCTCCATAAAGTGATACAGGTTTCAATGGATGGTCCATCCGTTAATTTGAAATTTTCAATATGTTGAAAATGAAATTAAGAACTGGATTTAATTGTGAAATGTTGGATGTGGGAACATGTTGTAAATAATGCATTTAAACATGGTTGCCAACCTTCTGGCTGGCACCTTGATTCAGTCCTAGTTTCCTTATTTTGGTTATTTAAAGATTCACCCGTGAGAAGAGAGGATTTCCTCAATAATTTCACTTGTAAAAAAATGTCCTCAAAATTTTATTCGCATAGGTGGTTGGAAAATTTACCTGCAGCAGAAACGGCATTAAAAATATGAACGATGTTAAAAGCTACATACAGCATGTGGAACAGGGCTCTTTGCCTAAACCTACATGTAATTCCTTTTTAACAATTCAGTAGGAAGTGAAAGATAGATATAAGATATTTTATTACAAATTTTATTGTTATCTTCAATGTTTTTGAGAAAGAACACACAAAAGTATTGACTATTGTACAAGAAGTGGCAACACCAGTTTAGGAGTTGCAGGCAATCAACTTATCAAGGCTATGATATTCAACACAAAAGTGTCTGAAAAAGAAGTTTTCGAGATGAAAAAGGAGGTCAAAGACTTCATTTTTTCGATGAATAAGCATGTACTGGGCAAATCTCCTATAAATTATAGAGTTGTAAGAAGTATGACTTGCCTTGATCCTAGACAGATCGCGCTAAATATTAGCAATTGTTATGAAAAGATGAAATATCTTCTGATTCACTTGTCAAAAATAAATTTAATTTGAGAAGGAGACTGTGATGAAATTCTTATACAATATCACAGTTTTTTTATAACAAGTTGCCTCAAATGCTTCGAACAACTTCAGCTCATTTAATCCACATGATGAGCATTCATGATTAGATATCTTTTTAGAGAAGTATCTGGGCAAAGAAGATTATAACAGAGTACACAAAGTAGTAAAAATATTGTTGCTGTTATCACATGGACAAGCAGATGTTGAACGAGGCTCCTCTGTGAACAAGCAGTTGGAAGTTGAAAATCTTTAATGCCTCAAAGATTAGTCAATCAACATTTCATAAACAGCAAAAATAAGTTGTTGATAGCTAAGGAGTTAAGGATGTATGCAGCTATGGCTGTATATTGCGTACCTGGAAGAGAAAAAAAAAATGCAAAGAATACAGGGATTCAGGGAGTGAAACACAAATCTATTTTAGATGATTTGGAAGATTTGAAGTGTAAAAAGGCACATCTAGAAACTGCAATTAAAGATGTTGAAGATAATGCTGATAAACTAGCAGATAAAGCTGAGGTTATAGGGGATACATCACACAGTCCAATAGTTTTCGACAAACCGCTAAAGTTAAAAAAGCTGAATTTGAGGATATTGAAAGTAAAATTAAGGCTCTATTGAAAGATTTAAAAGAGAATTGACCTTTGTTTTTAAACAATGTGAAAATAAAAAAAAATATCATTTAAAAAGTGTATGTTTTTTTATTTAACCTGCATACATATTAACAACTCTTACCAGTATGTTTTATGTTTACCCTTATAACATGTTGCAGCTCATCTGGTAAGTAAACTTTACTCATATAAGAAAATATTTGATCAAATATGCCCAATAGGAACTAGTGCTGTAACCTGAAAGATGTTGAAAAAGTTGTATTTCATGTATTTCTTAAACCTATGGAAAATGTTTCATCTTTAACTTGTCTTTTACATGTAGCTTTCATAAAAGTGGGGGGGGGGGGGGTGAGTCTTCCTCATTCAACATTATACCTGAAATCTAATAAGTAATTGAGCTAACAATTTGGCAATCTTTCTCTGATGTAACTGCTAATGTGCTATAATGTATAAAAACAAATTAAGTTAAAATATATATTTATATGTCAGTAATTCATAATACTAAGGTGGTAATGTTTCTTTTTGACCTTGTCGGTTTTCTGGGGTATAGTAGTTTTTTATTTTATGTTTAATATATGAAAAGGGAAAATGTTTCAATATTCACTGTATTGTGTGAAAACAAAAGTAAATTTATTAGAAATTTATTAATTTATAAACTTGATTAAAGCTTATTTCATCATAATCTTAACATGCATTTTGTAATTTCTTTGCTGTAAGTTGCATATTAGTTTTTTCACAACATTTTAAAATACATTAAATATAGCCTTAAAAATATGAAAAAATGCATTAAAAATCCTTAGAAAGGCCTTAATTTTTCTTTTGCTAAAAGAGTGGGAACCCTGCTCTGGTATTAGCTCTGAATAGCTGCCACTCTACCTATCTTCAGTTTGAATTTTCCCCTCGCCATTTTCCTGCCCAACAGTCTATTTATGAGGCAGTCTCCCACGGCACCCACCCCTCATAATGTTCTCCTGTTGACAAAGGGCTAACCCTGAAAATTTCTGTATCATGTGTGTTTGTCATTTCTGGCGTCCCACATCGCGATGTGGTTGGACGTTAACTGGTAAATTGTATTGGAGATTTGCAGGTGTCGTGTCCTATGATCAGAAGGCTGTTGGGATGGTGTATGTTGCACATCTTGTAGTGGGGTCTATTGTATACGAAAGAGCCTTGGAGCTGACTGTTAAGACAAGGAAAGCTATGTTTGTGGACTAGAGGAGAAGATTAACTGATCAAAGTTCTGACAGGGGCAGGGAGAATGGATATCTCTCATTCAGCCATACACTCTGCTGGCGGTATCACTTTAACACTCATGGCTGTGAACAGGAGCCTCAGGACCACCTGGAGCCCAGTCTTAACAAATTCAAACTATTATCCACTTCTTCCCCAGAACCATCCCCTTCCAAACTTTCGAGGATTTCCTGACCACTAGTTTGCCTTGTCCCACTTTCCATAAATCCTTGGTGAACACCAGTAACTTTAGCCCAGCTGGATCCCATTCCAGGAAACATCTCTTGTCACCCTTTCTCCTGACAAAGGCTTGGCCACTATACTTATGAATCAGTATGACTATGTGGCTGAAATCTTTGTCAGTTATCAGACACTAGCAATTACTGTGGCCTGTGCAAAGATCTGACTCCTGCTGTCAACAAGAAAATAAAGAAATATGTACAGTTTATTTTTATTTTATCCATGATAAATGGACTTTTGAAAGTCTGTAACTGTTTTGAAATATAAGGTGAACAAATAATTATCCTGCAACACAGTTACTTTTAATAAATATTTAGTAAAAGTAACTGTGTTGCAGGATAATTATTTGCTCACCTTATGTACAGTTTAGTTGGCCCCTGCAAGGTCTTATCCCACAATCAATCTCACTTTTTACTCCTCAGAATCCACATGCACCTACCTTTTATCTCCTTCCCAAAATCCATAAGCCTGGCAATCTAGGACGCCTTACTGTTGTAGCTTACAGATCGCCAACTGAACACATCTCTGTCTTAGTTGATCAACACCTACAACCTATAGCCTGTCAGCTCCCCTCGCATATCAAGGACACACAATACTTCCTCTTCCAGCTTTCTACTATACCCACACCTTTTCCTTCCAACTCATTCCTGGTATCAACTGACATCATGTCCTTGTACACAAACATTTCACATTTGCATTGCCTCAGAGCCATGGAACATTTCCTCCCATCAACCTCCCTATGACATACTTCCTCATCAAATTGGCCTCCTGATTCTCAAAATCTACTTCTCCTTATAGGCAACAACTCTATCGCCAAACCTGTGGCACTACCATGGGCACCCACATGGCCCCCTCTTGTGCTAACCTGTTCATTGGCCATCTGGAACAGATATTTCTGTAGAAAGTCCCTCTCAAACTCCACATATGTCTTAGATTCATAGATGATATCTTTATGATTTGGGTGCATGGTGAAAAAGACCTGCTAAATTTCCTGAACCATCTTAATACCTTCAACATGGTGAAATTCATTTGGACCTACTCCCACACTCAGGCCTCATTCTTGGATGTGGATTTGTTCCTCTCCTATGGCTACCTCAACTTTTCAGTCCTCATCAAACCCACCAACCTTCAACAGTATATCCATTTTGGCAGTTGCCACCAGTACTATACCAAATGTTCCCTCCCCTACAGTCTTGGCATTCAGGGCATTTGTCTATGTTCCAACCAACAGTCCCTCACGCGTTATTCAAACATTTCACAAGCATTGATATCACGTAACTAGACTCCAACTTTGGTTAACAAACAGCTTTCATCGACAACATTAGAAACTACTCAAACCATCAATCATACCAAACCCGCAAAAACCAACTAAAATCCAGTCCTGATCTCACAGTACTACCCAGGCCTTTAATCCTTTAACAGTAGCCTCCAACAGGGTTATGATTTCCCAGAAATGATATCCATTCTTCCCAAAATCTTCCCTGCTCCTTCAAGAACATGTTTCAGAAGGCCCCCTAACCTCAGCAAATTCCTAGTCCACAAACTTAGTCTTCCTCATCCCAACAGTCAGTCCCAAGGCTCTTTCCCAAGCGTTAGATCCCGCTGTGCAACATAAACCATCCCACCACCACTTTCACCAACCCTGTCACTTGGGAAAGCTTTCCGATCATAGGACACACCACCTATGAATCCCCTCATTTAATATACCAGTTAGCATGCAATCACTGCCTGGCTTCATATATAGGTTTTACCACAAATCCACTTTCCATAAGAATAAATGGCCACGCACAGATGGTATTCACACCGAACCCAAAACACCCAGTTGCTGCCCATGCCCATCACCGATGAGATGAATAACTTCAACTCTTGTTTACGGTCTGTTCCATCAGCTCCTCTGAACTCAGAATGTGGGAGTTGCCTAGCGGTACGAACTGGGCACAAGGCATCCAGCTGGTCTCAACTTAAGAAAATACCCAGTCGTTATTATTATTAATTAAGTTTACTTTTTTTTACCCTCTCTTTGCCTCCATTCCCACTACCTAAATAGACCACCACTAACCTCGGGTAATGTTTAATTTCAGAGAATCTTTTTGTAATATATATATTTTCAAATAAAAGGATAGCGAAATGAACCGCAACTTACCTTAGATGATTGTTTCTTGGGGTGAAGATACAAAAATACACAAGAACAGGAAAAACAATGAATATTTTGGGACTTGGCCCTTTGTCAACAGAAGAAAATTATGGAAGTAGGGTGGTGTGGAAGACCACAAAATGACTGTTAGTCAGAAACATGGTGGGGGTAAATTCAAACAGAGGACAGGGAGAGGGGGACAGTGGATTGGAGCCAGTACCTGAGCAATGCAAAATGTTGCACAAAGTGCAGAAAAATACATGAAAATGTTCATAACATAAACTTGAGAAAGTAAAAGTAAACAACTAAACAAAATCGAAAATATACAATAATCATAAAATTAAAGGATTTTAGTAGATAAACTTCACCTCTGCTATGTGGTGGTTCAATATGGACAGTAGTAATGGAGGCAAGGAGAGGATAGAGGGAAGGAAAAGTACTGACTGGGTATTATCTGAAATTGAGACCAGGAGGTTGCCTTGTGTATAGTTTGTATTGGTGGGCAAGTTCCCACCTTCTGAGTTCGGAGGAGCTGCTGTTGTTTGGGAGGACTCTGATAGCATGGACCGTGAAACAAGAATTAAAATTATTAGTGTCGTGGGAGATGGCATGGATAGCTACTGAATGTTTTGGATTTCGAGTGAAAACTGTCTGACGGGGACCATTCATTCTAATGGCTAATGGATTGGTAGTCAAACTTATATAGGAAGCCAGGCAGTGTTTGCAGGTTAGTTGGAATATTACGTGGGAGGTTTCACGGGTGACGTGTCCTATGATAGGAAAGCTCTTGCCAGTAAAAGGGTTGGTAAAAGTGGTGGAGGCATGGTGTATGTTGCACATGTTACAGCCGGGTCTATTGCATGGGAAAGATCATTGGGGCTGTCTGATGGGACGAGGTAGAACGTGTTTGTGGACTAGGAACTGGCTGAGGTTGGGAGGCCTGCTGAAACAAGTTCTGGGAAGTTGTATGTTCTTAATATCTTCAGAGAGAATAACAATGTGTGTGGTGTTTTGTAGTTCAGTAGTAAAAATTTATAAATGAGAAATCTAATTATGTTAAGATTGCCTCATGGTACTTCTTCCTATTCCGTTGTTGCTGAAATCTATTACTATATGTTAAAATGTTGAAGAACTTTTTTAACTTTGACATATCTTGGTGGGTTTCTTAGTTTGAGTATAGAAGAATGTGTTTTTATTTTAAACCATTTGTACATTTATGTTCTGTTTGAAATGTTGTTATAGGTGTGTAATATCCACTCTATTTAGTTTCTTATATTCAAAATATGATATATTTATTTATTTTCGTAACGGGGCATATGAATGTTTTATTTCTTATTGGGTTTGTAAGATTTTGTCCTGTACTTTAGCATCTGTTGCATTTTGTTATTGATTCAAGGTCAGCTACATATACCTAGAAAAGTAGATTACAGAAGTCAATAATTTCCTTACAGGTCTTGACTTTCTATCAAAGTCATCTTTAAAGACTGAACCTTCTCGTTTAATAATCCCTGCTAAAGGAGCTGCTACTATAAAAGTAGTATATCAAATCAACAAAGAAGAGTTCAAACATTTTTTAAAAACAAAGGAGGATATAACGGAAGTTGGAATGCTGTGTTTAGTTTGTGGTGATGAACCAAACAGACAGAGGGTGCGAAGGTAATGTATTGCTATTATTTGGAAACTACAAAGTATTTTGTACAGTTCATTCTGGAACTTAAACATTTGTTATTAAATGATTCACTATTTTCTAAATGCCTTCCTATAGGACATTGTGACAACAGAAAGCATTGTTGGCCTCAAGTTACTGCATATCTAAATTATTCCTAATGTAATTGAAGTTATAAATTCAACTCCACTGCAATACAGAATATTTAGTAGATACCGGTAGCTGTAATGTGATCTCCTACTAATGTTATTCTGACCTTTGCATCTTTATATGGGCCAAAATCATTTGACTGTTTTTAGGAACATTCTGGAAAATTTCAGTGAATGCTTCGGTCATCTAGATTGCCTGATCCATTTGAACATATCAGGAGTTTGATTAAAAGATCAGCTCATGTACAACAGCCAACACACACAGTTTTTGACAGCTGTAGTCGAATCATGGCTGATTGTTTCTTCAATGATTTGTTAATTCAGTGCCATGTCAGGTTTGCCTTCAAAAGGAAGTCCCATATGTTGTTATTAGGTATCATTTGGCTTTTGGTTCTTAATAGTACATAGGACAGTCACAGAAGACAATTCCAAATCAGATATAACTCTTTCTATACTGATGTTGTCTACATGTCATACTAATAGTCTATCTCAGAGCTTATAGATTTTCTTGATAGCCATTGCAAGTTTTGTCTTCAAGAGTAAGTTTTCATTATGCCCGAAGCATAAGTACACACAGCTGTCCTCACCACCTTAATACAGTGTAGTTAAGCCTATTTATAATACAAGTGCAGTTAACACTAATATCATTGAACCTCTGTGCCAGGGCTAATAATATGTCGGTAATAATATTAAGTAAAATAGCTTGTGATGTCATTAGTGCTTTAGTGCATGTTTACATATGCCAGATTTAGTTCAGCTATGAACACCATTAAATATATGTTTCTAATTTATGGTGTAATTATTCTGTATGTCTTATTTCATTAACTGGCTGAAACTGTGCCAGGGCCTTATGTCGCGAGAACCTGAACACACAAGACATAAATACTTTTTTATTTTTAAATTGTACCTGGTTTTTAGCATGTATGTTTGAATTTGCAGTTGTATCTTGATTGCTGTACTGCTCCCATCTTGATTATATAATATGATAGTGATAGACGTAATTAATTCTGAGGGACAAATTAGCCTGTTGTGGAGATTACGACTTTAGACACTCACTTTTTTTCTGGTATTAACCTTTTTAGGATGAAAAATAGGTTACTGTTAACAGAAATATGATGCAATGAATCATGTTAGGTTTGTTTAAGTTAATATTCACTAAAACATAGTAGTAATTCTACATTTGCCAAACATCTTGTAGAAATTGATCCATCACAAACACCCTCACTCTATATAAAAACTACCATATTAAAAAGTAACAGTCAGTGGTAAAGGAGTACTTAATGACAACATTAATATATCATATAGTCCCAAATTAAGATAATAAACAAATACTAACCCAACTGTTAAGAAAATTCAATAAACTAGACAACCCATGCGAAAATTTCGCGAAATAAAATGGGATGAATACTGAGGTTGAATGCTTGTAATACAATGAAAAGTAGAACCCCACTTTTGTTTAGCATAATAGGTGTAAAATACTTAAAACATATTATGAAACAGAAAAATTAAAAAAAAAAAACAGTGTATGTAGGACAAACTGTCACTGACCTTAACAGAATACAACTAACCTGAACAAAATGCACACAGCATTTCTACATCTCTGTGATATGTGTTGCTGGGCACGTAAAATGTTTACATTGGAATTGTAAAGCAAAAAAAAATGTTTCCGTAAAAGAAAAATTACTTATTAAAAAAAAAAAAAAAAAAAAAAAAAAAACCCTCTGTGAAATCTGCTGCTGCAATCTAGGGACTTCGCTCTGAACAGTCTCATAAGTGTAACCACTTTAATAATCTAATTTCGAAAAATTCTTTCTCATTTATAATTTTACCTAATTGGAGACATTAATCTTTAAAACGATATGTCATTTATCGATTTTCCTTAGGTGTCGAAAGAGATAAATGGCCATTTTTTTTTTTTTTAATGCATTGTAGGAATAATATTAGTAATATTTGTTGAATTCAAAAAATTCCTTTTACAAAATATAGTGCGACCAAAGTGGACACCTTGGTATTTAAAATTTTACCTCATTTATCAATTTTGGTTAGGTATCAAGAGATAATTGGCTCATGACAGAAAAATGTGTTGTAGAAATATTTATACTTTATCCCTTTAAGAGTCGAATTTTAAAAAATTCCTGTATTAAAATGTTGTGTAACGGAACCGAAGACCTTATGAAGGCCTCTTTCATTTAAATGAAACCTCGTTTATCAATATTAATTATAAATGGTGATAAATGACTGGAGACACAAAAAACGCAATTTAGAAATACTGATATTTTTGCCCTTTAATGGTTCAATTCAGAAAATTCCTGTCTTGAAATATAAATGTGACTACAGCGGAGACCTTACTCTTTAGAAGGATACCTTATTTATCTATTTCGGTTATGTATTAATGGAGATTAATGACTCGTGACACAAAAATGTGTTGAAGAACCATTGATACTTTTTCAAGGGTTGACTTCAAAAAAAAAAAAAAAAAAAAAATCTTTCTTAATATATGATTTCACCAAAGCAGAGACGTTACTCTTCAAAATCCCACTTCATTTATCGATATCGGTTTGATAAGTGGCTCAAGACACAAAAAACGCATTTTAGAAATATTGACATTTTTTCCCCTTAAGGGTCGAATTACTAAAACTTCCTTTCATAAAGTATAAAGTTACCAAGGCGTAAACCTTAATCTTTAATATGACACTTCATTTATCTATATTGTTTGCATATGAAGGAAGATAAATAGCTCATGACACAAAAAATGTGTTGTAGAACCATTGATATTTTTCCTTTTAAGGATTGAATTGCAAAAAACTTCTTTAATATATGATTTCACCACAGCTGAGACATTACTATTCATAATCCTACTTCATTTATCGATTTCGGTTAGATATCCAAGGACATAAAAGGCTCGAGACATAAAAAACGAATTTTAGAAATACTGACATTTTTTCCCTTTAAGGGTTGAATTACTAAAAATTGCTTTCCTAAAATATAATGTTACCACAGTGGAGACCTTAGTCTTTAATATGATACCTCATTTATCTATATCGGTTTAGATATGAAGGGAGATAAATGCTTGTGACACAAAGACACATTGTAAATATTTTAATACTTTTGCCCTTTAAGGGTCAAATTCCGAAAAATTCCAGTTTTAATATATAATGCTACCAAAGCGGAGATATAATCTTTAAAATAACGCTTCATTACATGATTTCAGATATGTATCCAGGGAGATAAATGACTTGTAACACAAAAAATAAAATTTTGGAAATATTGAAATTTTGCCCTTGTAGTGTTTAATTCCGAAAAATTCCTTTCTCAGAATATGATATTACCACGGTGGAGACATTAATCTTTAATATGATACTTCATTTATGTATATCGGTTAGATATGAAGGAAGATAAATGGCTCGTGACACAAAAAAACTTTACAAAAATATTAATACCTTTGCCCTTTAAGGGTCAAATTCCAAAAAATCCCTGTCTTAATATATGCTGCCATGAAAGCGGATATCCTAATCTTTAAAATGATACTGCATTAAACAAATTCAGATAGGTATCCATGGAGATAAGTGTCTCATAACACAAAAAACAACATTTTAGAAATATTAACATTTTTACCCTTTAAGAGTCGAATTCCGATAAATTCCGTTCTTAAAATATGATTTGACCAAAGAGGCAACCATAAGCTTTAAAATGACACCTCATTCATTGATTTCAGTTAAGTATAAAGAGAGATAATGACTTGTGACTAAAAAACACCTCATAGAAATAATATATATGATACAAACACCAAATTTATATATCCCACTACTCAAGTACCACATACAAACTGACAACAAATTATGGAAAAACATTACTCATTCTCACACATTCAAAACTGGCACTGTTAACACAAGCCATGATAACAACAAATAAAGTTCACCACAGCAGACAGTCCAGTTGAAATAAAGAGTAATGTTTAAAAATCAGGAAATATTTTGACTGATAGCTCTAGTCAATCCAACATTATTGAATAGGTTATGAACTAAATGTAAGTTTTAAAGACTGATGACGTTTCAATGAGAGATTAAACACATACAGCATTACATATAAAGACATAGATTCAGATCACTGCTTAACAGGAATCAAAATTAAGTTTACACCTAGGAGAATTCACAGGAAGATCCCAACCATACAGAAAATCGATGCAAAAGAAATTAATACCTCAAAGTAAAGAAAAGAATAGAAGAAACAACCAACTAGAAACTGGACATACTTAGAAAACCAAATTATCCAGAAAGCAAGAGAGATAATACCACTTTTTTAGAAAAAGGAAACATACATGGTGGAAAACAAGATGTGATAATGTGCCTGAAGGTACAAAGAAGGCATTTCTAAATTTTAATATCAACAGAACAAAACTTGCACATTAGGAGTGCCTTAGGAATGGAAAACAAACAGCAAGAACAACATGGAAAATCGAGAGAGAGTACATAAACGAACAAGTCCTACAGCCATGTTTACACGATGCGAGTTGACTGGAAAGAGTGCACTGTCTTGCTGTGCACGTATCACTGGATAGTTGTTAGGGAATATAGCTGATGTCGGGGTGGGTTTCAGCTACTTCACCTAAACTCAAAGTCCTCCAAAAGTTGTCAAAGTCCTGAAAAAGTTCTATAACCGTGTAAAACCTTGTAGAATGCTAACTGTAATAATTACTGCGGTCGCCACTTATAGATTAACCTCCTGTAAGAACGGTACTAAAGTAGAAATAAAAGTCTGGATCCGGATAACTGAATTATATATTCTTGAAAATTTTCACAGAAGTTACAAAAGTCACAGTTAGCAATGGCAATCTGAGAAAAACATCAGCCGAAGACTACAAATCGTGAAACAGAACAGACCGCACCACCCCAAAATGAAACTGAAATCTGTTATAAAGACATGTCGGAAAGTTTCAGAATGTTACATTGGTAATGCCGGTTTTAGCAATGGCGCCGGTCGGCCATAATGCCATCAAGCCAATTTTCCCATTAAACACCGCGCGCCTTGAGCCGGTCTTCTCAAACTCGCAACACGAGAGCCTACATGCTCACCCAACGAGATATTTCATCCAACTGTGATAAAAATGGCGGACGGGTCCCTTTTATCAAACTGACCTACTGACCGAGACAATAGTCTATCTTGAAAACGAATCTGTTAACTGAGTGCTACCAGAAATTCGCAGAATGAAGAGCGTAATGAGACAAGTGTAGTGATGTGTTTGGTTTTGTTCTTAAAGCCTCCAGACCAGTGAAAATGAATTTTGAAGTTTGGTTAATTTAAAAGCATATTTGAATCGGGTACTGTTATACGTCATCATACGTCACAGGAAAAATGCTAACTCTCAAAGCCTTAAAATCTCAAGTTAATTCTATTTTTAAATCGTTCCCCAGCCTTTGCTGAGCTCAGTGGTGTAAAAATCTTTCAAATCGGTTAAGTCTATCGGAAGTTATGGAATTTCTAAATGTTACTGTTTTCCGTTGTGCAACCAAATATTTCGCTTTTTATTTAAAGCCGGTCGTGTCCTGAAACTAAATTTAAATTAAACCTTTATTTAATTTAAGCATTTTAGAAAAGTTTTTAGTTCGTTAAACATGTTAGTT
Source organism: Vandiemenella viatica (assembly GCA_031002005.1). NCBI lineage: Eukaryota > Metazoa > Arthropoda > Insecta > Orthoptera > Morabidae > Vandiemenella > Vandiemenella viatica. The sequence goes on along the minus strand of JARYHS010008074.1, from coordinate 283,517,620 downwards.
CGTGAGTTATTGAATTTTAAAAGTTCGTTGCTACTGCGCCATTACCAGTTGGCTTTTATTAACTTATATTTTCTATTTACTGGTTGATGGTTATCGGAAACTTAAAGAATATTGACTGGCTGGTTATTTTACTTTGTTAAATCTACTTTTAAAGCTCTGAAACTGTTTAGATGTGGTGGAATTAAATGTTGAACTAACTCCCATGTGGAGATGTTTTAAATTTCATATTTACTGCTTTAAATCGGTCTGGAGCTGCGAGTTATTAGTGAATTTAATATGGTAAAATCCTAATTATTAAAGTGCTTCACAGTGTTTAATTTAGTGGAATATTAGTGTTGTGGTCGGGTAAACAAACCTGTGTATTTTGCTTCATGGATTATTACGGATTACGCTCATTTAGGTAAGTTTATGGTTTATATTTTGCTTGAAACTTCTTATTTATGGTTGCTATGTGCTGTTTATCTATTTTTCTGTACTCAAAGTGTTGTTATCTTGATTTTAACTATGGCATCGTGTACTGATGTTAACCTCAAACTTTGCCGGATTTTAACTGAATCTTGAAAATAGAACAAAAGGTAGCTTACATAGTCCACTCTCCTCGTGTGAACAGGTACAAGACAGTCAGTTGACTCAGGATAGTAGACTCGGTTCATGACCAACTTTTGGCTCTGTGAGTTCAACAATCAAGATGGCGACAACTAACAAGTTGTGTAAGCAGATGCATTAAAATATTTAGAACTGCATGAAAGTGAGGAAATTCTGTGGAATTTAAAGAATAAAAATTATAAGAACAAGGATTTTAGAGAAACGGGTATCAAAAAATTGCTTCATAGCCCAAATCGCTCCAGGCAAATGGCGGGATGCTTCCTTCAAAAGGCCATGGCCGAATTCCTTCCCATTCCTTGCCCCCCCCCCCCCAATCCTTTCCCGTCTCTAAAGACCTCGCTGTTAGAGAGACGTTAAGTTGATAAAAAAAAAATTAAAAAAATGCTTCATAGCGGTGTCATTTTTTATGTATCGGAAAAAATATTTAACAATAGCTCTTCAAATTGAGATACAATTAGTCTTAAATGATGCAACTCTATATTTTTACTTGCAACTTTATTTTTTTAAAAAAAAAGCGCTGAAGCATTTAAAGCATTTCTTTTTAATACCCACTCTTTTAACGTTTTTCTACGTTTTATTTTATTATTATTCATATCATTTAATCAACAAAATAGCTACGATATTAATTCCTTTCTCCCCACAGGGGCCTGATATGCAAGTGCCAGGTACAGGTTTGGCGAACCCGCGGTGCCAGAGCTGGAAACTTGTGAGTGCTGCAAGTTTCCCACACCGTAAACTCCTACCATGCTTCAATGACCTCCGTAGGGCATGGTTGTGGAACGTTATGTGCCTAGGAGAATGGGGATCTTGGCTTAATCGCCCGGATCGCGAGGACGGTACAAACCTCTATAAAAAAAAACCTCAACCTCAAGGTCGGACACGGTTTTTTGTAACAGTTTAACGTCCCTTTTTAACAACGTGGTCTTTAGAGACGGGAAAGGATGGGGGCAAGTAATGGGAAGGAATTCGGCCATGGCCTTTTTTTGAAGGAAGCATCCCGGCATTCACCTGGAGTGATTTGGGGAAACCATGGAAAACCCAAATCTGGATGCCCGGACGGGGATTCGAACCGCCGTCCTCCCGAATGCGAGGCCAGAATGCTATCCGTTACACCACCACGCTTGGTGTCGGACACGTGACGGAGGTGCATGGGTGAGAGTCAGATCACTCGCTAACATGCAACCTCAGGGGCACCTGCACACCCCTGTTGTATTAGCGCTTTCTCCTAAATTTTAATACTCGTGGGACCAAGATGAAAACTCTTAAATCCATCAAAACAACCTGCAGTATGGGTGTACCGCAAGATAATATAAATACACCCATTACAAATAAATGTGAGAGGGTGGAAAGCCCTCCTCCTGAAAAAGTACACAGTAATGGCAAGCGTTATCTAATTGATAACACCTTTGTAATAATGACAAGAACAGAGGGATCCTTCGAAAAGGTCTCTCCGTTCTATATTCAGAAAGGCTTAGAGGGAGTAGCTGGAACTCTAAAATGCGTGAAAAAGCTGAGGAACGGGACACTGCTTCTAGAGACATCTACCTACAAGCAGGCTGTCGCACTCCTTAAGTGTGAGAAGTTCGGGGTTAAATGCGAACTAAACTCTAGCAAAGGAGTTATTACATGTATAGATCTTATAGAGATTGAGTCCGAGGAACTCCTTAAGGAGTGGGGAACAGAAAATGTTGTCGAGGTCAGGCAGATCACACGAAGGGTGAATTGAATGGCAGTCTTGAAAAGACTGGCACCTTCGTCCTGACGTTCGACACTCCAATGTTGCTGAAGTCCATAAAAGCTGGATATCTACATCTGAACGTTCGCCCGTATGTCCTGGACCCAATGCGCTGCTTTAAGTGCCAATGGTTCGGGCATAAGACGGCGAACTGTGAAGGCAACGCCACTGGTGGGAAATGTGGAAAGATATCACATGAGCCGGGTGCGGTTTGCACCCTCCCACAGGTGTGTGTAAACTGCTCAGGGTCACACCCAGCTTGGAGCAGGGAGTGTCAGGTGTATCTAGAAGAAAAATCTGAAAACGAAATAGCGGTTGTCGTATGGTGATGTGAAGAAGTGCTATAAGGCCCTAGCACCACAAGTCTTCGCAACCAGCTTCAAGAACTTTGTTGGCTCCCATCAGGAAACAAAGTTTTGCTATGCAGATGTCCGTTGTGGACATGGACACAAGTCCAATGTGCTCATGTGAGTGATGATGTGGTCCCACACCCATCAAGGTCTTAACACCAAGGACCGCGGACGTTGTTAGCAACACGCCTGCAACCTCAACCACTAAGAACCAGGTGCAAAAAGTCCACCAGCTAGAGCACAGCCATCCGCTACAATAGCTACAGCCGTAGTTTCCTCGGCTACAGTAGTAGCAACACCTACACAGGAAAATGTAACTGCAACGCCATCAGCTGGTAGCGGATGGCAAACAGTGCAGAAGGTTCGGGGTCCGAAATTTAAACATACAGACCCCACTATGTTTGTGAAGTCCCCTTCTGCTTCTCACCCCCCCCCCCCCTCCCACATCCCCAACTGGCAGGGAGAAGAAGGGGAAAAGGCCTCTGCGGAAGAAAAGTCCGCAAGACTCTGAAGACGACATAATGCTGGTGGACGAACCTGGTCTCGTTCCTCAGCAATCACCATTGGAGGACCCACCCGAACCAGGGCGGGTATTATTAAATAGGTAGGATGGCTCGCATACTTCAATGGAACGTCAGCAGCTTTCAGGCTCATAAAGAGGAAGTCCAGCTCTTAGCATGGTCTAATCCATTTTGTCTCTGTCTCCTAGAGACACACTTTAGACCATCACACCAACCAGTGCTAAGAGGGTACAACATTTATAGAAAGGACGATACCGAGGATGATCGAGCGAAGGGGGGAGTGGCTGCGTTTGTCCAAAACAATGTCCACTCGGAACCTATTGCTCTCACCTCTGATCTACAAGCAGTGGCAGTGAGGATACACAGTCCTATTAGATTGACCGTATGCTCCATTTATCTACCACCGAATGCGCCCGTCGTCTATGGCGAACTTACAGACATATTGCGGCAGCTTACTTGGCCATTCCTCCTCCTAGAAGACTTCAACGCACATGGTGCATTGTGTGGCTCGAACACAGATTGCCCCAGAGGCCGAGTAATTGGTAGATTAATGGAGAAGGATAATGTTTGTATCCTGAATGCAAGACAAATTTCCCACTTCACCACTGCTTCTGGATTGTCCTCTGCCATTGACCTTTCTTTGTGTTCCCCCTCAATTGTGGACTTCATACAGTGGGAGGTGGATCGCGACCTACATATTTGGTTGCACGTCGAGTGTGATCATGGAGGAGGGAATAACCAGCGCAAATTGAATGTCAGTTGTGCAGATAGGCAGCTTTACTGCTGTTCTGTGCAACTACAACCCTGTGGCAGTATACAGGAGAAGGTGAATCACTTCTGTGAAGTGATTCACTGTGCAGCTGAAGTTTCCATGCTGAAGAGCTCCTGAACGCTGCGAAGGACGCCCGTCCCCTGGTGGAAAGACGAATGTCGTTCCGCTATTCAGGGTCCCAGATCGGCGTTGTGGCATTTTAGGTTGTTCCCAACATCTGACAACCTAGCAGCGTTCCATATAGTCAGAGCTAAGGTGCGTCGTGTTATTAAGGAGAGCAAGAATAGGTCATGGCAGAATTTTGTGAAAGTATGGAAGTCTGTCCGCCGTATATCTGGAAGGTACTCCCGCCCACCAGTATCTGAACTACTGGATCACGGACATGTAATTACCGACAAGTGAAGCATAGTGCAGCTGATGGCGGATAACTTCGCCGCTATCACTTCATCCGCCAATTTTGACCCTCTGTTCCAGCGACGAAAGGTTGCTGCCAAGAGGCGTGTGCTGTGATTCGATTCATCGAATACAGAGGCCTACAATTGTCCATTTACTTCTTGGGAGCTAGAGTCAGCGTTAAAAAGCGCAAATGACACTGCTCCAGGGCCTGATCTGATCCAGTACCAGATGCTGAGGCATCTTTGTAAAGATGCTAAAGAGTACCTTCTGTATATTTTTAACGATATATGGACCGGAGGACACTTCCCCGACTTGTGGAAAGAAGCAACATTGATTACTATTTTAAAGTCTGGAAAGGATAAGTTGTTGCCAGGTAGTTATCGTAGTATTGCCCTGACAAGCTGCATAGGGAACACACTGGAGAGGATGGTAAACCGCCGCCTCGTCTGGTGTCTGGGATCCCAAAACCTTCTGAGCTGCTTGCAGTGTGGATTCAGCAAGTTCCATTCCACCTTGGACAACCTGATCCTGCTGGAAGCGGTGATACAGGATGCGTTTATCTGCAGCCAACATCTGGTGGGGTTATTTTTTGATATTGAGAAGGCCTATGATACTACCTGACGGCATGTTATTTTAAAACAATTACATGACTGGGGTTTTAGGGGAAACCTGACCCATTTTTTAAAATCCTTTTTATCTGGTCATTGCTTCCAGTACCGAGTCAGTAGTGAAGTGTCTGATCTTTTTATTCAGGAAAACGGTGTTCTTCAAGGGTCGGTTTTAAGCATGACCCTATATGTTATCTCTATTGTTATAAGGAGTCCCATACTGAGTCTGATCGTCTAGTCTGAGATGCGCTGAGCGGCAGCTGCGACTCACGCTGAATAGGCTGGATGAATGGTCAGTGCACACCGGTTTTCGATTCTCAGTTGAGAAAACCCAGTGTGTACTTTTTACCAGTAGCAGAAGCCTCACCTCACCTTACCTTGAGTTTTACTGATTCTGTTTGGTTTCTGGGCCTCATTTTAGACAGTAGGCTTACTTGGCTTTCACATCTTTAACCTTTAACCTTTGAATGTTTTAAAATGTCCGAGTAGCAGGTCATGGGGCGCTGATCACTCCTGCCTGCTGCAATTTTATAGAGCCTTTGTGTGGTTGCGTTTGGAGTATGGTTGCATAGTATATGGTTCAGCATGGGACAGTTATCTACGGATACTGGATAGTGTCCACCATGCAGGAATTCGGCTCGCCACGGGTGCCTACCGCACCAGCCCGTTACCCAGCATTTGTGCTGAGTCTGGTGAGCTGCCGCTTTCCATCCGCCGGCATCTCCTCATGGTGCGACATCATGTACATATTGCCACAACTCCTGGTAATCCCATGCACAATGTAGTACTGGAACCGAACTACAAACTGCTTTTGCTGATCGCTGTAGAGCGACCAAACCATTTAGCCACCGTACAATGGCTATTTTAGAAGAATATAGTTGTGAGCTACCAGCTTTTTATCATCAGGGTTTGAGTAAATCCCCACCCTGGCTTTTAAAGAGGCCCAGAACGATTTTAGACCTCTTGCGGTACAGTAAGCTGTTTTTCCGCTGACAGTGTATTTCTGAGTGTTTTTAATGATGTTTTAAACCAGCATCGTGATTTTACCCCGGTATTTACGGATGGGTCTAAGCAGGCTAACGGAGTTCGCTGCTCCGTTGTGTTCCCTCAAGCGTCTTACACCTACAAGCTGGATGGCAGGTGCTGAGTTTATACTGCTGAGTGCTATGCCCTGTTAAAGTCACTCCAGCATATGAAGGTAAGTCGTTATCGGCAATACATCATATGCTTTTATTCCTTCAGTTGTGTTCAAGCCTTAGTAAACATGTACCCAGCAGACCGCCCATCAAGGACATCCTCCTTTCCCTCCAATCCTGTAGGAAGTTTTATTCTGCTGGTTACCGGGCCATGTGGGAATCAGAGGGAACGAGGCAGCTGATGTAGCTGCCAAGTTAGCCTGCAACAAGGTCCAAACCGACTTCGCTCTGGTCCTAAAGTCAGAGCTTGCCTCGGCGGCAAAGAGAATTGTTTTTGAGGTGTGGCAGAGGCAGTGGCTGGAAGTAGAGCATAATAAGCTCCAGCTGATCAAACTGACCGTTCAGCCGAGGAGCAGCTCCTTGCAGCGGGCGAGGGTGGATGAGGTTCTGCTTACTCGGCTCCGCATAGGCCACTGTCCGCTGACACACAGTTTCCTTCTCTGCCGGGAGGACCCACCAGAATGCGATGCTTGTGGCATACCTTTGATGGTGCGCCACATTTTAACTGATTGTGTTTTATTTTTAGATTTAAGGGCAGACGTTGGCCTGGCCAACAATCTGTCCCTTGTTTTAGGTAATGAAAATGACAGCATAGTGAAGGATTAAAAGTGTTGTTATTTGGCTGATCTTGTGCCAAAAATCTTGGGCAGATTGGCCTAGGTTATAAGAGTTGATAGGTGGTCTTTTTACAACCACCTATTAGAGTACCGTTTTTAAGTTTTTAGATTATTGTGCTGAGTTCTCCATGTTATAGCTGGCTGGCCCCTTTACAGCCAGCCAGCTAGTTAGTTGTTTTAAGTCTCATTTACATTGGTTGGCCTTCTACAGCCAACCTGCTTCTGTATGTACTTATGTTTTTATGGCCCATTTACAGCCGCTGTTTTAGTATTTTACTTTATCTTGCTGTCTGTTTGGCCGACCTCTTTACATTCAGCCATGTAGACAGCAATTATGTTCAGTTTTAAGTCACGCTGTCATTTCAGGGTTTATTCAGGGCACTAATAACCCAGTGGTTGACTTGCCCTAAAACATCAACAACAACAACACAATTCCTTTCTGTAATATGGACATACTATTTTCAATAAGATCACAATGTAGGAGTAGAGAACTGTCCTCACAGTGGACAGTCTTCTAATTATTACTAGCTTGCTAGTCCACTCTCTTAACCCCACCACCGACGGTCCTTCCAACTGTCGTTTCAGTCAACTCGCATCATGTAAACGCAGCCTTAGAGAATTTACTTCAAGAACTAGAACATTCAAGACTTCTGCAAAACCTTTGCAAACCAAATTAGAGGGTATACACCATAAAATCTATGTTTCAGGAAAGACAATGGGAAATTGTCACTAACAAAGAAAATTATTCATAATTATGAAAATACTTTTCAAAATTACTAAACTGTCCACAAACAACAAACAGATTTTTAACAGCAGAGTCCGGGAAAAGAACAAAAGAATCGAAAACCCCCAACTCAAGAAGAAATTTATACACACATTCAGAAACTCAAAATAACAAAACGTTAGGACTGGACGGGATAGTAGCAGAACTGCTGAAGAATGTAGGACCCAAAACATTAAAAGAAATTACTGAGATAATACAAGACATTTAGAGAAATGAAAAGATACCTGCAGACTGGAAATTTACACTGATCCATCCATTTTTCAAAAAAGAAATTACAACTGACGTGATAAAATATAGAGGGATTTTGCTATTACCAGTCACGTACTAGATACTATCTGCATATCTACTCAAAAGAAGACAAGAACTAGAAAAAAGCATTATTGACCTACAAGCAGGGTTCAAACCTGGAAGATCGTGCACAAAACAGATACATAATATGAAAAGTGCACTGATGGCACTTAAAAGTTTACCCATAGTGTGCATGTTTGTTGACATTAAAAAAGCATGTGACTCCATAAATAGACAATCTTTATTTACTATTTTAAAAGAAAGGAATTTAGACAACAAAACCAGAAGATTGATAGAACAGATACTAACCAAAACCACATCCGAAGATAAATTCATGGGTGAAATATCTGAACCATTTGAAATTAGAACAAGAGACAGACACCACTATTATTCAACATGTTACTGAATAAAGTAATTTATTTATTGTCTGATTATTTAATAAGTTACACAATAGGAAATGAACATACCACAAGCTTGTACAATTTCATATCTCGAGACCTGATGTTTTAATCCAGTCAACTGCACTTATCGACGCATCATGTATTTCCGCTATTCCCTTATATGCCCGAAGAGGACAGTTTGAAACAGTTGATTGATTGTCTGTATGGTGGCTCCACAGTAACAATTTGAAGAATCTACGGAGCCCCATTTGTGTAATAAGCAGGCGCATCTGCCTTGTCCTGTTCGAATCCGATTGATGATTCACCATTGCCGCCCGGGGAGGTCAAAACCTTGTAACCTTACTGAGTGGTCCTCAACTAGTTTTTTATTGGCTAATGATGACTGCTCCCACTGAGTTGTCCACAGCTTGATGATGTTGAAAGAGGACTCTGTAAGGTTGATTGCTGTGCGCGATGGTGGTTTTCTTGATTTCAAGTGTTGGTGTTTTGCTTAAATAATTTCTTGATGTATAGGCAGCTGAGGGTACTTCAGGATATTTTTCCAAGTTTTTAAGAGAGCTTCTGATCTTCTTATTGCTGGGGGTGAGATGTTGCATAGCACTGGAAGCCATATGGTGTTCGTACTGTGAATACATCCCGTAATTATCCACATTGCCTGATTGAGTTGGGCACTACTGATCCAGGATGGGCAGCAGTATTCAGCAACAGAGTATGATAGAGCTAAGGCTTAGAATGTGAGCGCTGGCTCCCCATGAAGTACCTGCAAGCTTATGGAGAATATTGTTTCCCGTTTTGACTTTGGCAGCCACGTTTGAGAGATGCTGTTTGAAAGTTAGAGTTCTGTCCAGTATTATACCCAGATATTTTGATGTGCCACAATATGGAGTTGGCCTCTGAATTTAACTTCTGGTTTATAGTGCGAATGTCTATTGCGTAAATAAAATGTTGAAATAACTGTTTTCTGAGGATTTAGATGGAGGCACCATTTCTTGAAATATTCGTCTAACTTCTCCAGATTAGCTGATAAAGTTGTTTATCCATCAGAAAGGGAGCGTGCATAAACCACGTAGCTCCATTTTCGTAGCACCATTTTGGCCTCCTGTGAACCCCCACTCCCCCCCACATAGCCCTACGTGGCTTTTGCATCTACTCCCCCCCCCCCCCCCCCCATGTACCACGTAGCTTTTTTCCCTTTTAATTCCAGAAGACATTTTGCACTGTTTTCTCTTGTCAGACTATACATAAGGAGATAATTAACTTAGGTAAATAAATATTCACATGCTGTTGTGTGTTCTGTTCCGCATTTTAACTGTGAAAATTGTTATGAAAGAAAAGCTACGTTGTCTGGCTCGGAACCCTCCCTCCCCCCACGTAGCCTTCCAGTCAACCCCATCCCCCCTCCCTGGACTGAGCCAAGTAGTTTGTGCACGCTCCCAAAAGTTGGGTTGCTGGTTCACCAAACAAATGTCATCAGCGCAAGTAAATTTTCTTGAAGATGTTTCTGGTAAATCGTGAGTATACAAATTGAATAGGAGGGGTGCTAAAACAGATCCTTGTAGTAAGCCATCATTTAGTATAAATATTCTACTTCTGTAATTATCAGAGTATACTGAAAGTATCTATTGCTCAACATGTTGTTAAGTATGACATTTTAGTTTCTCCCAGCGTATTGTTGAAATAAATAACTATCGCGTTTTCTGCCTGTTAATTGATATATTTGATTCTTTTCACAACGTTTTGGCAACTGCCTTCGTTGGCTTCATCAGGTTAACTCTTAAATACATAGACAAGACTGTGACTGACTTGCGAGCCAGTCCTGGCTCCTATAAATAGCCTGTTGCCTAGGGAAGCTTCATGCTGCTCTCTGATTGGTCGGCGATGCACACGGCCTCAGACGGGGTCAAACCGGTTTGGTTGCATATCTGCATCTCGTGGCTGCATCCCGCAGCTCAGCAACTGGATGGCATATTAGTAGCTCCATGGCAGTATCTTGAGTTGTCACCCATCCAAGTAAAAACCACGCATAACGTTGCTTAACAGTTGGCATTTGCGGTCACCCATCCAAGTGCTCACCACGCTCATCGTTGCTTAACAGGCGGCATTACACGAGGGCTCTGGAACTGACCAATCACGACGGCTTATCTCCCATTGGTCGACGTGTCAAGACGGCTTATCTCACATTGGTCGACGTGCCAAGACAGCGTCTACTCGGAAGGCTGTGTCTAACACGTTGCTGTTTTAGGTCTTTTACTACTGGCTCCCAAGCCTTGCTCAGGAAAAGACCATCATCTCTGTTAATTCTGTTGTCACTTATTCAAATCTCCAGCGCTTCTCTGATCACTGAGTCCCAGAAATACGATATCTTAGCCAGAACTTCAGTATTGTCGAAGTTGATACTGTGAAAATTTTCTATAGCATGTTCTGCTAATGGGGACTTTTCCAATTGTAGTAACCGCAGATATCGTTGGTGCCCACTGCGGTGTTCCTCGACAGTTCTTATGGTTTGTCCGATGTATACTTTCCCGCATTCGCAAGGGATCGAATAAACTCCCGGGACTGGAAGGCCAAGGTCGTCTTTCACCGTGCGTAACCTATCACGTATCTTCAAAGGTGGACGAAAGATACTCCTTACGCCATATCATGCTAAGAATCTCCCGATTTTTCCAGAAGTATTCCTGGCATAAGGCAACACGGCGACGGTGTTTGGAGACTCTTGTTCAGGTGTTAGTTTCGGTTTTTTAGGGAGAAAGGCCTGTTTAATATGTTCTTCAGAGTAACCATTCTGTCTGAAAACTAGCCGTAGGTGCCTTAGTTCTTCATGTAGGCTATCACTGTCTGAAATAGCTCGTGCACGATGGACCATTGTTATCAAGACAGTTTTCCGTTGAGCTGGGTGATGAAAACTGGTAGCCCCAGAATACAGATCTGTGTGCGTGGGATTCCTGTAAACGCTATGCGCCAAAGTACCATCTGGCTTGCATTTAATTAATACGTCCAGGAATGGCAGCATGGCATCTCTCTCAATCTCCGTGGTGAAACATATGTTAGAATGGATTGAGTTCAGGTGTTCCAAGAATTCTTTGAGCGCTGCAAAGCCATGTGGCCAAATTATAAACGTGTCATCCACGTATGGAAAGAAACATTTTGGTTTTAATGGAGCAGTGTCCATAACCCTTTTCTCAAAAATCCTCCATATATAAATCAGCCAAGGATACACTCCAGACCTATGTTTTACAACCCATCTCCAGAGTGCAATCAGTATTAGTTCGTCATTCAGTGGTCAAGGATTTTCCTCAGTCAACACTGACCTGTTATCCTAGAGGTAGGAACGTCCATACCTGTTATACGATCGCACCCTACATGAAGATGGAACTTCAAGAAAGCCAATTGGGTTGAATTTACAAAACAAACAGACTCCAATATCAAATGGATTAAACCAACCTACAATAATTATAACAGATTTTTTGGGGTCATTAAAGGTGTAGGTAGATGATGTATTCCTAGAGGATATCGCAAAGAGTTCATCCCTGGTTGGAGCCCAGAGAGTGAGAATTTATTAATGAAATATGAGGAACATCCAACCTCTGATAATGCAACACACCTCCTTCAATCACTAGATGAGGGTCGTGGAAATATCTGGCATCGCACAGTAGAACCCTTGGATTACACCAACTCTAGCAGAAAAGCCTGGTCGGTCATTAGAAAATTAGACTGCTCAATCACTGTGATCAGAAGATAAAAAACTGCCATCAATCTGAATTATTTTCCCAAACACCTAGTATCAGTTTCTAAGAATACAAAAGATAAGAAAACTAAAAAAGATATCAGATTAAAATTATGCAAAAAGAAAAAAGCAGTCGCACAATCTTCTCAATTCTTCATTCCATTCCAAGAAGAAGAAACCAAAGATGCAATCAAACAAATGAAACTGGGAAAAGCAGCTGGATTTGATGGTATATATCCAGAACTTTTGGCCCACTGTGGACCAGCTACTGTAGGATGGCTTACCAAATTCTTCTCAGATATCCTACAAACTGGAAACCTCCAACCGTTAATAAAGAAAACAAAAATATTAGCCATATTGAAACCAAATAAGGACCCCACCAAAGTGACAAATCTTTGGAGAAATAAAGAAAAGATATATGTATAAACATTAAATCTGCTGATGGGAAACCTCTTCAAACTCGGAAGATAGGGCTAACCGAGGGAACGAATACATAGAGAAACTGTATGATGGAGATGATTTAAACAACAGTGTACTGGAAAACTAGTACAATGTCACATTGATAACGTAGGAAATGCTGTTTTATGAACTCAGATTGACAGAGCTTTCAAAGATCTTAAATCAATTAAGACAGTTGGAATTAAAGATTACTGCAGAACATCTAAAATTCCTAGGAGAAGAAGGTATCTAAAGATTATTCAAAATAATATCAAACAGTTAGAAAACAGGAGAGATTCCAACTAATTTTAATAAAAATATAATCTTTACACTTCTGAAGAAAGCACAAGCTGACAAATGTGAGAATTATCTATTACCAATAAGTCTATCATCACATCCCTCAAAATTACTGACCAAGATAATGTACAGAAGAACAGACAGGATAGTAGAGGAGATAGTAGGTGAAGATCAGTTTGGGTTTAGTGGAGAAAAAAAAAAAAAAAAAGTACAAGAGAAGCAACTCTGGCTTTAAGAACTAACTTTTATGGCGTTTGCTAATTTTGAAAATGCCTTTGATAATGTTAAATGGGACAAGATGTTTAGGAAAGAATACTTTACAATCTATATGAGAATAATGTGGCTATAATAAAAGTAGAGAATCGTGATAGATGTGCATCAGTTAAAAAGTTCTTTCATTGATAACTACTCTCTACACTTCTTATAGTTATGTATTCCATGCACCCAATGTTTTTCATCACCAATCTTACAGGTATTTTAATAGCTATCAGCCATTTACAAGTATAAATTTTCAGGACAGTTTAGAAGAAGTTAGAAATCTGTAAGTGGTTTTATCCTTCATAAGAATTAGAGAAATTATTTTATACTGTTTAGTCCATTATATAAACATGGTACATTAAAAAAAATCATTTTATTATTATTTTCTGCTTTTTAGGATTATGTGACTGAAAATTTGTAATTGATTTTAAATACTTTGATGACAATCACAGAGACATGCTAGAAATTCCAGTTTCTTTTTTTTTTTTTATTTGAAAACATTTAATTGATTTATTTCCATCCCAGGTAAATAACGAACAAAAAAAAAAAAAAAAAAAAAAAAAAAAAAAAAAAAAAAAAAGAATTATGCATATCTATCGTTTGATTCATAAGTTATGGTCTGGAATTGGAACAAAAATTCAATGGAAAAAAAGCACTTTTAGTTCTGCCAGAACCCTTCAGGCAGCATTTCCAATTTTTCTTTCCCTCAAAACATTATTCAGACTACTGCAAAAATTTTTTAAAAAAAGTAGCATAATCGGTCCCTAGATAATGTACTTTCAGTTGTTACCGAATTTTCCGGGCAACTTTTCCATATTTCTTTCTCTGAAAACCTTATTCAGACTGTTAAAGACATTTTAAAAAAATTAGCTAAATTGGTCCATAGGAAAAAGTAGTTTCAGGTTTTCCTGAATTTTCCAGTCAACTTTTCCAATTTTTCTTACTTTAAAAACATTATTCAGATTATTACAAACATTAAAAAAATCAGCCAAATTGATACACAGAAAAAATACTTTGTTTTTCCGAATTTTCCGGGCAAGTTTTCCAATTTTTCATTAACTAAAAATCTTATTCGGACTATTACATACATTTAAATAAAATTTGCCAAATCAGTACACAGAAAAAAAGACTTTGTTTAATCTGAATTTTTCAATTTTCTGGGTAACTTTTCCCATTTTTCCTTATTTGGACTGTTACGAACATTTAAAAAATTAGCCAAATCGGTCCATAGAAAATAATACTTTGTTTTTTTTTTTTTTGAATTTTCAAATTTTCCGTACAAATTTTTCCATTTTTTCACATTTTCATGCATTTTCATCCAGTGGCGTAGCTAGGTCAACAAGGGCCCCGGTGCAAAAAATTTATTTTGAGTCCACAGGCCAGATGGGCGACCTGTTTTTTGCTTTGTGTTGCTGGTAGGGGCCCCCTGAGCTGAGGCTAGGGGCCCTTTAGTTGTGCTTAGGGCTGCTTGAACAGTGGTTGGGGGCCCCCCTGAGCAGTGAGGGCCCTTAGTGAGTTCCTGTGTCTCAGGGGTCCCCTTAGACGACGGTAGAACTATATAAAAAAAAATGTTGTCAGTTTGCCGAGAAGGCTCGTGGGCCCTCTGAACTGCGCTTGGGGGCCCCCTGAGCATAGGGGCCCCGGTGCACTGCATAGTAGCTACGCCCCTGTTTTCATCCAGTTCTGAGCTATGGTCAAAATCTCAAGTCTCTAGCTAGTCTCTAGTTAGTTTAAAATCAATTACTAAATTCCACCCAGACAGACAAAAGCCCAAAGCAAGTTAATAAAAACATTTTAATTAAAATAGGATCAGATGAAATGGAGAAGTAAATGAATTCTGCTACTTGGGAAGTAAAATAACATAACTGATGGTCAAAGCATGAACAATGTTAAAAGCAGAATAGCAGTAGGAGAAAGGTCCTTCATGAAAAAGAGAAACTTTTAGTTTTAAATATTAATCTGGAACTCTGAAAGAACTTTTTTAAATGTATGAAGCACAAAACTTTATGATAGCAAAGCATGGTCTTTAGAAATACCAGAAAAAAGGAAAATTGATGCATTTGAAATTTGATGCTGTAGAAGGATACTGAAAGTTAAGTGGACGTATAAAGTACGAAATGAATGCGTTTTGGAAATGATGGGTGAGAAACGAAGCTTGTCGAAGAGTCTTACAGTAAGAAGAGAGAGGATGGAGGGAGTTCAACATGCAACTACTGCCTGGCTTTATATATTAGATTTGACCACAAATCCACTTTCCATAAGACTAAATGGCCACCGACAGATGGTGTTCACACCCAGTTGCTGCCCTTACCATCACCCATTACTCGAATAATTTCAACTCTTGTTTCACTGTCCGTGCTATCAGAGTCCTACCCTTTTTTAATTCTCGCTTTGCCTGCATCACCACTACCTCTATTGAACCACCACTAACCTAAGGTGATGTTTATCTCATAGTATTTGGTTTAAAAGATATATATATATATATATATATATATTTGTATTATTATTTTTATATATTTTTTAATTTATATAAGTATGTATATATTAATTTTTCATATTTAGATTTAATTATATTTTGCTCTTCCCACAGACCAGAGATCAGTTATCTATGCTCAGGTATTAACTCTGAATCACTGCCCCTACTTTTCCTCCATTTGAATTTACCCCCACCATTTTCGTGGCCAACAGTCTTTCTGTGAGAGAGCCTCCAACATCACCCACCTCCCATAATGTTCTCCTGTTGACAAAGGTCTCATCCCGAAAATTTCTTTATCAGTAGTGTGTTTTTTTTTGTGTGTGTGTGTTCCCACCCTACATCCATCATCTAAAGGTAAGGTGGTGGTCACGGGCGTAGCTACTATGGGGCTAGGCGGTGCAGTGCACCGGGGCCCTCACGCTCAGGGGGCCCCCCAAGCACACCTCAAGGGGCCCCTCTGAGAACACAGGAGCCCCTCACTAAAGGCCCTCACTGCTCAGGGGGGGCCTCAACCACTGCTCAGGAGCCCCTAAAGAATAATTCAAGGGCCCCCATCCTCAGTTCAGGGGGCCCCTACCAGCACACAAAGCAAAAAAAAGGTCGCCCGTCTGGCCTGAGGGCCCAAAATAAATTTTTTGCACCGGGACCCTTGTTGACCTAGCTACGCCACTGGTGGTGGTGGCTCATTTCCCTATCCATATATATATATATATATATATATATATATATATATATATATAAACTCTCTCTAGTAGTCGACCTCATAGGTCGGTAAGAATTTTTACTGCACGAAATCTTCATCTTTATTTGTAAAATCCATTGTGCTTGAATAAGCCACATCATCACTGAAAAAGCATTGTGTAATGGGCCAAAGTTTACGCTTATTAGTTCAAGGAGCAGTGAGAGAAGTGTAAACATATTTTAAGATGGCCTCAAAGTAAGGATTTAGCAGTTTTGGAAAAGACGTTCAGCGATTGGCTGAGTCGGGTCACATGGTTAGTAAAGAGGTGCAAATATGCTAATTTTAGGAGGCCCCATGGGAGTCTTACATAAAGCATTGAAGTGTTATGTAGATATGATTTTGTTTCGTGAACAGTTTCAATATTGGTTATATTATTGATGTATCTTGATAGTATGGTTTTACCCTGTAGGAGAAGGTAGTAAATAAATGTCATAAGTAATTATGGTAATCAAGAGTACATAAGAGATGAATAATGCCAATTATATAGAGGGAAAAGTGATGAACACAAAAATCATAGGTAATAAACCCATTAAAACTGTATAAGAGTCAAGATATGCGAGTTGTATAGCATGTGTTTCTAGCTAGGATGATAAAGAGGAATTCTGATTTCATTGTTTGAGGCTGTGTTAGCAAAAACATTTGATATAGTTAAACAATAATTTGTGATTACGATATCCGTGTTTGGTTTAGTGCTGAGCAACCACTCAATTATTATTTTACAGTGTGCACAAATAAAAATACTTTCATGTTCTGTGTGGTGACTGCTTTGAGGATAGCACTCCAACAGGTCACAGCCATTACGGTCATAGTTGGTGTACCAGACTCCAGCGCCACCAATCGCAATGATTTATTAAAAACAAAAAAACATAAACAAAACAAAAACTTTTCACCACCTCAGTAGCCTGAATTGTTCCAGTGGTTTGTACCTGAAGATGAGTTTGATGTACACCTAGGATTTTTTATTTAAAGATTATAATTGGTATTTTTTTTCAGATTCTTTTCTGCATATTTTTTCGTTTTTTGTTTATGCCAGTTGTATATAGCACAAGAAGTTGTTGAATAAATGGACAAGAGCACTGAATGACAGACACAGTGAATGCAAAAGTATTGTCAGTTTGGTTTCTTTATACCTTTTCAAGACTACTTCAATTTCAAATCATTCTCTAAAAGCTGTGTTTTTCTTTATCACTACTTTATGTGCAAATTTCAACCATAGTGTTTCACTCTGTCTTCTATGTTCTTGTTCTGCCTCTCGTTATGTCTGCTGTCTCTAGCAGTGCCCTTTTTAGCCTTTCCTATTCTTGCTTCGCTGTCCTTAGCTCCATCATTCACACATTCTTCCAAATCATTGCATGGTATTCTATTATTTTTTCTTTTTTTTTGCTTCCTCAAGCTGGCTGCTAATAGTCAATAGTCTCTTTCTAAGACCACAGATAGTATGAGTTTGTGATATTAGACAGACAAAAAAAAGGAAGTGGCCATAGAAATTTAAGTCTATGACAGATATCCTTGTCCAGTCCACACAATACTAAGTGATCCAATACATTTCTTTCTTTTCATATCAGTAATTTTCAGTGATCAAGCAGTTATTTTACAGAATTCTGACAATTGGTTTTTTTCCTATCATTATTTTGACTTCCGCAGTGCTCTGGTCCCATTACTTCCTCAAAATCTTTTCTACTTCTTGCCACCACATCAGCATTGAGATCCCCCATTATTATCTTATCACCTGAATTACATGTCCTCCTTAAATTCTTTCTTTTCTCTGTAGATCTCTCAAGAGGAATGTAGAGTTGATTAATGTCTAAGATTTTATCCCTTGGTGATGATGAGCCTTTCAATTCATTTTACCTCCTCATGCAGCTGTACACTTGTCACAAATCCTACTCCTTGCCTCTTTCCATCTTCATTTCCTACCCAACACAATTTACATCCTTTACTCAACATCATTGCAGTTCCTCATTTCCACCTTGTCTCTACTAGTCCAAGCACATCGAAGTAACTACTTCCATGACATTCATAATATTATTTACTTTTCCTGTTACTTCACTTGGAGAGAGACTGCATAATCACATAGTAAGTTCCAATTATTCCTAATTTGTTTGTTTTATTTCCTTAGAATATGGAATACTTCAAAGGCAAATACTTCGGATTCACTGTCTAATAGTTGCACTAGCATGAGTTTGTCTAACATTTGTGACATATTTCCAGAAGAAAAACTGGTATCTGATTTAGAAACACTGAAGGACCCAGAGGTAATACCTTAATACATTGCACAGTTGAAATTGTCTGAAACAATTTCTATCTGAACATTATCATGAACTTAAACTTTGGATAGTTCATAAGTCTGTATGTTTTACAGTGTGCAATTGGAATATTGTGCCGCTCATTCACCACTCAAAATATATTTCTTATTGTTGAAAAGAATGCTGAGAAATCATGTGGATTAAGATTAGCCAGTTCTACAGAAAATCAGTCGCAGATTTTCAAGTCTCTATATAATGAAACTCTGAATGAAACCTTAGACAGGTTAGTAAAGTTTTTCCTATTTTTCTCTCTTTTTTTAAAAAAATAACTTCCCATAAAATCATAACACTAGTCCTTCTTCGTAGCTTCATCTAACATATCTGATATTTGAGAAAGCCTTTAATTTAATGAACTACAATAAGTAAAAATGCTTAATTATTTACTTGGCGGGTTATAGTTTCGTTAATCATTTATTAAATGACAATTTAGTGTTGTCACTCCTTTCTCTATTAATTGGTAAATGTTCTTAGGCAACCACATGAGCTGCATATAATGTATTATTACTTGTAATAATGAGAACAAAAATTCTAGTAGGCAATGAAATTGTTTAATGATATGGAATGTAACCTGATCTCTTGCCTCATGTTGGCAGGAGGGTAGAAATGAACGTACAAAGAAGAACACACTTAAGAATTAAATTTTTGGAATTTGGTTGTGCCCACTTTCATCTCATATTGCGCAGTGATATATTGTGTATGAAATTTTCTAGGGTAACTAGCAGTTAATCCATCAAACAAACGCGACATTTCGGTAGTCACAATCTCTGCCGCCATTGACAAGTGACTGCAGCCGGTAGGTTATAGAACCGCTTATATACTGCGTGAAGTCCACGCTACGGCATCATTTTTCTGGTCGACCAATGGCTACTGGCTATATCATAATGCTATATCATCCTTGGATGACCATAGTATAGTCTCAATTTTGGCCGGTGCTCAGAAATTGGTTTTAATGCCACATTTATGCAAAATTTTCTCTGAAGCTGTGGAAATCTGTACCTCAGATGACTTTGTTAACAGAGATACCGGATTTCAGTTAAGTAAGGCCTTGAGCCCAGCAATCCAGAAAATGAAACTTCAACGGGATTTCTGGAAAATTTGCACCGCTCTTGCGTGCCAGCAATCAATGGTACCTGCCAGCAGCTTCTGCTAATAGAAAAGCTTCCCGCTAGTGGCCAACGTTTCCCACCATTAACCATTGGCTGACCGGAGAAATGATGTAGCATGGACTTCACGTGGTATATAAGCGGTTCTATAACCTACCGGCAGCAGTCACTTGACAATGGCAGCAGAGATTGTGACTGCCAAAATGCCGTGTTTGATCGATGGATTAACTAGACTGGTTACCAGAAATTTTTTTATAAATTTTTAACACTGAGAAAACTTAGTCATATATAATGATATATTGTGTTTATTATAGTTGAATTTTGATTGTGAAGTTAGTTCAAAAATATCATATTCTGGTAGTGTGCAAATTAATGATGTGTTTTCTTTAATATAAATCTTAAAATTGTAGATTCAGTACTAGGGAGTTATCTGGAAGTAACATCTAATATCTATCTTCTTTTGCAAGCATTACTGAATCTTGTTGTAAGTTGTTTCTAACATTATTAGTTTTGTTTTGCAGTAGACTGTGAAGTTCTTAAATGTTTATTTAATAGAAATGAGTATATTGATACATTTGAGGTTAGGACTAAATCAGAGCTCTCCTAGAACAGACAAATTTGTTGTATTTTTTTTTTTAATATGAAATTAGTTATTATAAGTTTTTTAGCTGTTAAGTATTATATTTAATTCATATTTTGCAACATTCAAGTGCTTTTTATAGGTTGTAGCATTTTTCATTGAAGCCTTCATTTACTTTTCTCTTGCAACTGATACACAATCAGCTAATTCGAAAGTAAATGATGTAATGCTCTTATCTCCTGAATTCTTAAGTTTTTCTGAAAGTATCAAAAGTGTGGAAATTGCTGTATATAAGTAAAAGGAGTAGTAACGTGTTTGAACTGCTGATGCTGGTTTCACTGGTGGTGCAGCAGTGTTGCTAATAGTGACTCTTGGGTTGTTGTTACCTGGAACTGTCACCCTTAGAGAATAAATGTGTTTTTGCCATTCCAAAATCTAGAGGTAACTCTGAGAACCAGCAAGTTGAATTGATTGATCTGACTGCTTGTAATCTAAACGGGAGAACTTTGCAGCGAGTGTCTAAAAATGAACACAGGAAAAACTGTTACTTGGAAGCAGTCATAGAAAGGGATTTAGTGGGACTTGGGGCCTGATTATGAAGTCTGCTCTATTTTCAAACCAAATGCAGATCTTGGATGTGAAGAATCTAGGGAAAGAATTCTCAAAGGGAGATCATATTGTAACTGTCAGGGAACCAGGACATAGTCTTGGTAAGGACCTCACTTATTCGGTTGAAGACAATGCTCACATTTCCAGGAATACACATTTGATTTGTATGTATGCTTAAGCATTACGAAAAACCTTGGACGTGGCATCATATTAGGAATACAAATACATCGTTGGAAAGTGTTCTCTTACAGCTTACAAATTCACATATTGGTTTGACTCATGTGGCCTGTATTTTGAGGAACACTTATACTAACCATAACTTCACCTGAAGCTTTCACTTCTTATTGCAGATAACAGAGGATGCCAGGTGATTGAATGAGGCATTCCTGTTATAAGTAAAGTCACGGCCTTTTTTTTAGGGCAAATGAAACAAATCTTTACTAATCAAAATTTATCAATTCTAACTGACATGTCAGTATATACTGATAAATTAAACAACTCTAAATCATTGAATCAGTCTTCAGATAACTGTTTTTGCATCAGAATGTAAGAGGAATATTTACTAAAACTGATGAAATTACCTTACACCTATGTGGTGGACCGGCGAATCTTTTTTCTTTCACTCTGCCACTTCCCGAGAGGTACATTAAATTGTGGGTAAGACTCTGTCATGTGAGTGGTACTTTTTCATAAATGATACTCTCAGCAGGGTATATACACATTTACATTTATTTATGCACAGATAATCCTCCGTAGGCTTCTTGAGCCCTTCAAATGGTTAAGCCAATTACTACTTGCTGCTAATGCCTGATATCCCCATTACATATTCCCACCTGTTGGGTTAACGATGATGGTGTATGCTTCTAGCTGCTTCCATCACTGCTGCTGCTAATGTCGACGGCTAACTGTCCGCCTCGAACATGTCGGCCGATTTCCTCATCAACCTAGAACAAGAGCCTCCAGTCAACTGGTCAACCAGCTTGGCTGCTCTCTCCTTCATGGACCCCAGATTTGATGTCCAGTCTCCCACCATCCTCTGGTGGTAGGGAGGCTTTTCGACCAATCGCAGCCTCCGCGACTCTCCCATACTTTGCCAGATGACGCCGTGTTTCAGCGTATTCTTGCTGACTCCTGACCTGTTTTCCTGGGTATTAGCTTCTGCATCGCCGCGTTCCAATGTCTGAATTTGTTTCTCTTGCTATTGCAACCAACATGCTTTAACTACAGCTGTATGAAATCATAGCTACTGCAATACTTGACCAAAAAATCCCGTGGTCTACCACACCTAGAAGAGATTCAAAATTCGTGAAATTTCGATGTAGAGGTTTTCTGTATCTCTGAATATCATTTGTCCGACTCGGGATATTATCAACTGTCCATCCCAAAGTATAAATTAACCTCTCATTACTATAGATCTAAGATAGAGATATGGGGACTTGGCATTTTTGTTAGAAATAATATTCGTTGTTGCAATGTAACTATTGTGTGGAACAACCCTTTGAATGCTGTGTTACAAAACTGGAATATTGTAAAAAACAGCTCATAGTTATAGGGCCCCCTAAGGAAATTTCAGTCTGTTTTTATCGCAATTTATCATTGCTACTAATTTTTGAAAATAACAAACAAACAGTGCTGTGTGGAGATTTCAATGATGACTTTCTCAATTACAGCAATAAGAGACCATTGCAACGTTTACCTACAGGAATACTAAATAACTGCAGTAGATAAAATTTGTGTGGATATATCTCAATTCAGTAACTATAGCATACTTTCAGTAATAAATGGCATCTCCACAGCTATTTTGTATAAAGTCCAGAAACACTGAAAAGCAGTTAAAGAAAAGCTAGGTATACAGAAGAAATTTTAATAAAAACAAACATATGAATGGAGATTTTTCGAAATATGTAAATCCAATATAGAGTATATTGCAAGTTGTCAACATTCCCAACAGTGAACTAGATTAAGGGTGGATTACAAGGGTATTAGATTACCTAGTAAAATGAAAAGAGATATTTAAATAAGAGAATCAGATAACTGTACTGTGGCGAGACAGTATAAAAAACCATGTGTGTGTTCGTGTTGAGCGGTGGAATCAGGACGATCCGATTGTTGAAAGTGTTACGCGAGATGCGAGTTGGATTGTCGAAGGCAGTCTGTGACTCACTGTCTTGGAGGTCGGTCACGGTTGGTTGCGCGCGGCAGTGATTGTTTGGCGGTGCGTTCTGGCACTATCATGTGGACCTAATGAAACATTATAAGTACGCCGCCGTCATGCAGATAAACTGCAGTGTTTCGTAAATAGCAGTGAACTTGTGGGCGTCGAACTAAAGCATCCAAACCAAGTGATAGAAGTGTAGCTCAGAACTTGCAGTTTGTAGGAGAAGAAGTCCTGAATAGCCTTTACATACGGTCAAATTATAATCGTTGGTGGTGGTGGCTTAGTAATTGTACGTTCGGTGAATAAATTGAATGATTATCTATATGGCGACTTTGTGAATTATTAGTAGAAGAACCTGCAATCCAGTGATACCTAGACGAACAACAATTACCCCACACCAAGCTGCTAGTGCATTATCGCCGCCAGCAGACGCCACTTTATCGTTACATGGGACTTGTGGAGTGACCAGTGAAAGCGGTTCATATACCTTGCTTTCGAGAGAATACTACGCTTCAAACTTGGTCGGAAGCTTTTGTCAACTGACGGCAACGTGTGTGGAAGACGACGCGAGCTACGACAATTATTACTACGCGGAGGTCGCAGATACCTTTTCCGAGACGCTGTGGTACCCGACGTAGACTTTCACACTGCAGGGGGCAGTTTGCGAGTCCTGCAGCTTCGTCACGCAGCTTTACGGGTCGACACAATCCAGCAGAGCAGACGTTTTGCGGATAGCAGCTTCACAACGTCCAGCGCAGTACGGAAGGCGACACATTCGATCAACATACAGATAAGTTCGCAGCGAAGCCAGAATAAGTGCCGTTTTTTTCAAAAAGTGTCTTCATTCCGCGAGGTGTGTGCGGCAACGCACAAGCTACAAGTATTGCAGCTTTCACAGTGTTGAAAGTAATTTTCAGTAATGTGTCGATTCATTAGTGTGTGCAACACTTTATACAATTTTGGGAAAAGGAATTAGTATTTTGTTGGCTAAATTGTCGTTATTGCCAACCACGTGCTTGCTAAGTGTCTGCTAGCAGTATTTCCAAATACAATATTTGTGTTATCACATGCTGAATTGTTGTGTAAATATTTTAATTAGTAATTTTTGTATGTCTATGTGGCTTGTCGCGACGATTTAGTCATAAATACTCGTGATTTTGTCTCTCTCCGTCAAAACAAAACAAAAAATTATTTTAAATTTGTCTTTTTTAAATTTCGAATTCTAATATTTGGTTCATGATGGTCGCGCCATATTGTCTTTGAGCAAGCGAGAAGGCCAAAGATAGTAACCACAAAGAAAAATACCTTGTGAGCAAAGATTTAGTAACGTCTTCCATTTCCAAATCATGGAGGAAGGAATAATATGGAGACGACGCAAGAGACCTTTACCACGCATGGGAGTGAAGCAGGCCGGCGGAGGAGTGGGGGGGCATGGCCGGAGTGGCGGGGGCTTGACCGCTTCCCAACAAACACGGGGAATATGTACAAACACCTCAAGGGGACTCTAGGATAAGCGTGACGCCGCAATCTGGTGATGGATTATTATGTAACTCGATGAGACAATTAAAAAATGAAGAAATTTTTTTTTTGATATCCTGCTTAGTTTTCGAGATATTCTGTCTCAAATGTGAAATGGTTTTGGTTGAAATTCAGAAGAAAAAATTATTCAAAGTCAAATTTTATGATGAATTTTTATTTAAAAAGACGAGACAAATAAAAAATAAAGAGTAAAATTTTTCGATATTTCACCTAGTTCTCGAGATATACTGTCTCAAAAGTGAGGTGTCTTGAGTTGAAATGCAGAAGAAAAATTTCGCAAAAGTCAAATTTAATGATGGATTCTTATGTAACACGACGAAAAAACTCGATAATAAGGAATAAATGTTTTCGATATCTTGCTTAGTTTGGGGGATATACAACATCCAAATTGAGGGGTTTAGGTTTGGATGCAGGCTGAACCAAAAATTAATTCTGTCAAAGCCACAATGATTACATGGTTGACATGCAGAATGGATATTTCAGTTTTATTACTACCACTTGTGGTTAGTCTGAAATGTGTCCAAGACCAGAAAAAAAGTAAGAGGACCCACTCTAGGGATGAGCAACCCAGACATTTTGTAGGCTGGTACCAGAAATAAAATGTTTATTCAGTCACCTTAATGAACATTCTCTTGATCAAGATGTGTTGTCTAATTTCACAGCCCTACTTATTAGGACAATTGTAAAAAAATATCTCTCAGTTAGATTTAGATACGGGGGGGGGGGGGGGGGGGGGAGAATGTTGTACAAAAAAAAGAGACTAAATTAGAAACACATTCCCCAAATTGATTTTGTTCAAAGGCCAATAACTTCTTTATTTATGAAGCCCATTTTTATTTCTGCATGAACCTGTTTCGACATAAATAGATGAGAAAGATTTCAAAATCGGTAAAAATATGTATAGACGTATTTACAAACAGAAACAAGTCTTATATGAAGCTTTAAAAATAACTTAAGTCAATGGCCTGAAATAGCTATTTAAAAAATTAATAAAACTCACAGCTTCTCACATAACAGTTAATTTCATCATCCATTGTCAGTATAATCAGCAACGTGACGAAAGAAATCGTAATAGTAAATTCACTGAATCGCGAAGTAAAACACGCCCCCTTTAAATCTCATTTTAAACACTCGTTAAAAAATAATGCTAGTCTATTATGTGCAAAATAGCAAGGTTTGCTGATTTTCTACACTACACCAAGAAAAATTTGAGAACAAAGTCATCCCATTGAGAGCTATGACTAAATATTTATAGACGTTCTGCAAAGTTTGCGGTGTCTACCGCTCACTTCAACAACAATAATTACAATTCAACTTACTTATGAAATGATATTCCAGGTTCTTTCCTGTCTGGCCTATTTGTGCAACCGTACGCAACACAAGCTGGCATTTTTAAACACTTATACACAATACTAAATGAAATAATCACTGCATCTACCACAATGTGAACACCTTAATTGTTGGGAAGCGCCATATGGTCGCTGCCGGTGCTGCCACCATGCGGGAGAGTTTAGTGCTTGCTTCACCGATTTAACGTCACTTCTCCTCCATATAATTCCTTCCTCCATGTTCCAAATAGACATTTTTGATGTTCAGATGTCGCTGGCGCAAAGATATTGCTTTTCTGTTGATGTAAAATATTTTCGTCTTTGATTTTCAGCACAGATATTATTCACGTATTACATTGCAACGCGTAATCTTTGAGTTGTGATTGTATTTGACGTAAATAATTTGTAGGTTAGGTGTGTTTGGTTGCTCAGTTTGCTTTCGAAGTCATTAGTGACACAGTTCTTTTTTGCTTTATAGATATTTTTTCCACCTTTTTATGTTTTGTGTGTTTGTTGTTTTGGGAATATTGTAAGAACAGATAGTGGGAGACATAAGTTTATTCGATTTGAAGGTGTGTTTCTGCTCTGGTTTTCAGTGTCAACAAATCGGATTACGGAATAATTTCTACGTAAATTCCATTTTGATTATTTTACCAAGCTTTTTGATTATTTTTGTGATACCATTTATCTTTCAATTCACTGTATAGAACATTTGTTTAACCATGGAGGGTACAAATACTCCACTTCAGGAGGATGATAACACAGGCATAACTGATTTTCAGGACGTACAAAGCAATGTTGTACAGGGGGAAAACACACAGTTGGAATCAAATCCTGTAAATGCACAAAACATCTCTCAGCTATCAATCGATAGTACCCCAATACAGTCGGTGTCTTATGACCATTTGGAGTTTTCAACTAGATCATCTTCTGATGATGAAGTTGTGTCTTTTAACCCACATCCAACACACCATGTACAACCAGCACCGGAAGAATCCTCTCTAATATCCCAACTCATACAATACCTAGATCAAAAGTTTGAGTCACACAAGCAGGAAATACTTGAAGCTCAGTCTAAGCTAATGTGTGAAGAACACACTAAGCTTCTTGAAATACTTGAAGCACAGGCTAAACAAACACGTGATGAACATACTAAGATTCGCGAAACACTTGACCAGAAACTCGTATCTGTGGATACTAAACTTGAAGCACAGACAAAACAGTTTGAGGGTTTTGAAACAACATTACAGTCACTTGAAGTTGCTTTCGACAAAAAACGTAAAGAAACATTTGAACAGTATTCCTTGACAGTAAAAACACAGGTCAGTCAACTCTCACATGCATTGAATGCACACAAGGAGAAAGTTGATCACACGGTTTCAACACTTAGTAAACCATTAACACAAAATAGAAATGATGTCAGTAAGTTAAAGGAGGATATGCATGAATCCCATAAGGGAATTTCCTTATGGCAACAGTCCCCACAGCACGATCAGATACAAAATATAGAGGATCAACACAATCACAGTAGGTCATATAATAACAAACAGCACACTTATGATCATGGTCAAGGCAGGGGTAAGTTTTATAACAACGCCCAACAACATTCTAAAAGGGGACACAACATACAATTTATAAGTAGAGGAAGAGGAACTAGAGGTGGTAGAGGTAACGGCAGAAGAGGTAATGGAGAAAGACAAACAAACCATAACAGAAATACCTCAACATCCGAACAGGTTTCGGGAGGTGAACTGACTCAGCAACAGGAGGAAGGAGAATTCATAAATTTTAGTAGTGCTGTCAACACAGATGCTTAAGGGAGTATACAATGTAGTGGCCTTGATACAAACATATTGAAATTTGATAGTAGATTTTGCAGGTGGTTACAGTGATCAGCAGCACATCAACATCACACAGAGCATCAGCAGCTGTCAGGACTCGGTCTCCTGTGGGAGGAGGCCCGGTCCAGGAGTTACCTTTAAAGGAACCCACCACGTTCCAGATCCGGTTACCCACAGTTGATACTGAGATCCAGGTGGAAACACCTTTCATTGATGCTGTTGAGAAGTTTTTTTGGGGGGGATATCAAAATTTAGGTCACAAAATCACATCAGTTATCAGGAATCGGTTTCCTTGGGTCAGGGCTTTGTCTAGGTTACCTTCAAAGGGACTGCATTAGTTCCAGATTTGGTTCTCCCATAGGAATAAAACCGGTATCCGGCACTCGTGCCTTAAATTGATGCTGTGTAAATTTTCATTTTAAAGTAAAGTATGATTTATTTTTTGTTTTGGTCCCACTATCCTCTAGTAGTAGGGGGGGTGAGCAAGCATATGCATGAGATTATTTTTTTTCTTTCCTCTTCTTCTCTCTCTCTTCTGTCTCTCTTTTTCAATGTACCATTTTGTAGAACTAAAGATAAAAGAAGGGTAGGCACAAAGTTTAAAAGATGATATACCATCCCTAACTGCCCTACCATGGGCAGAGAGAATTTTTCGTTACGAATCTTTTGCTCAAATTCTAATAGTTAATATAAGACAAGCCAAGCCACATGGAGCTTTGATTTGTTGTGATATATGTGATTTTTATAAATACTGGATTATAAAAGGAGAAGGAATGAGGTAATATACTGTAACAGCTTCCAGTGATAGTGTATTTGGATTGTAACATGTTGTAAACAAGAAGCTGTATACCTTACCTCCAACACCATGTTTTTTTGAAGGGGGGTTATACCTCACAGTATGAAACCATTCAATTATAAGTGTTTTGTGTTGTACATATTTTTGACCATTCATTTGGATATTTTTTTTTTTCTTTTCTCTATTTCTTGTTTTTGTCCTGTTGCATTATAAATATGTTTGTTCTCATTAGAATGGGAAGAGTGCAGGTGGTTCAATTGTGTGAACACAAAATTTTGTAAAAAGCTGCACCCACCTTTAATCATCATGTATTATTTATGTGTATTATATCAGTATGTTCATATCTTCAATACATTGTTCATTATGTCAGTGTATTAATGTTTTGTATGTGTTGT
Organism: Vandiemenella viatica; assembly: GCA_031002005.1. Classification (NCBI taxonomy): domain Eukaryota; kingdom Metazoa; phylum Arthropoda; class Insecta; order Orthoptera; family Morabidae; genus Vandiemenella; species Vandiemenella viatica. Next base: position 283,488,756 of record JARYHS010008074.1, on the reverse strand, counting down.
GCCACCATGACAGGACAGAGATTTTTGGTGGATTTTGGACAATATTTTAAATGGGTCATTTCTGTTGTAAACTAACATTGTTCTAACACTGAAATGTAATAGAAGATATGTATTTAGTTGACCACCACCACCTTTTAGAAGTAAGAATTTGGTACAGATATTGAGACACATTCAAGACAATACTGTCTCTATGAGTTGTTGGGTTTAAATTTTGCCATTGTAAACCAGTATTTCCAAGTAGGAAAAATTAAACCCAAGGGGGGTTGTGGCGAGACAGTATAAAAAACCATGTGTGTGTTCGTGTTGAGCGGTGGAATCAGGACGATCCGATTGTTGAAAGTGTTACGCGAGATGCGAGTTGGATTGTCGAAGGCAGTCTGTGACTCACTGTCTTGGAGGTCGGTCACGGTTGGTTGCGCGCGGCAGTGATTGTTTGGCGGTGCGTTCTGGCACTATCATGTGGACCTAATGAAACATTATAAGTACGCCGCCGTCATGCAGATAAACTGCAGTGTTTCGTAAATAGCAGTGAACTTGTGGGCGTCGAACTAAAGCATCCAAACCAAGTGATAGAAGTGTAGCTCAGAACTTGCAGTTTGTAGGAGAAGAAGTCCTGAATAGCCTTTACATACGGTCAAATTATAATCGTTGGTGGTGGTGGCTTAGTAATTGTACGTTCGGTGAATAAATTGAATGATTATCTATATGGCGACTTTGTGAATTATTAGTAGAAGAACCTGCAATCCAGTGATACCTAGACGAACAACAATTACCCCACACCAAGCTGCTAGTGCATTATCGCCGCCAGCAGACGCCACTTTATCGTTACAGTACTCTGAAAATTCATAATAAACTTTATTCTGAAATATTAAAAAATGTGAAAAGTAAGGCTAAGAACATCTATGTATCAGTGAAAATGGAAAATTCAGACAATAAAGTCAAAACTATATAGAACATAATAA